>CM055270.1:99491444-99665568 GCA_029237695.1 Conchocele bisecta
TGAATGGAAATATTAAAACAATTATGAATTTTGTCATATTTTGTCATATTTTATCCCTAAATTTCAATATTCACGAATACATAAAATGAATAATATTATCAACTAAATTTGTACATTTCTAATCTTCTAGTTACAATATATGTATTATGTTGTCAATAAATTACCTGAATTAACACAAATTGTCTGAAAACAATTTTTTCAAAACGGAGTTTTTGATTCTCACTCTGTGGAAGCCGGCGCAGAAAGGACGTGCGTATACAAAATCTGCTCCGCGAAGCAGTAGTTTAGACGCGCGCGAACGGAAGTGCGTCATTTTAATTTGTATCGGACCACAAAGTTATTTCGTTTGTATCGGACTAACGTTATTTCGGCCCAGTTAATCTCGGACCATATTTCAGCCCAGTTAATCTCGGACCATATTTCAGCCCAGTTAATCTCGGACCATAGACACAGAGGTTTAGGTGCTGAAGAGAGAGAGAGAGAGAGAGAGAGAGAGAGAGAGAGAGAGAGAGAGAGAGAGAGAGGTATTTGGAAGTTATAATCATTCTGTTATAACCAGTGCAATTGTATTAAATGCCATAGTAATAATAATAAATCATTAACAACAAATTTGCATTTAATAATTTAATATTTAACATTAGAAGTAATAATAAATCTTTAACAACAAAATAGCATTTAATGTTTAACATTAGAATTACTTAAAATATGTGGAAATTTAAAAATATTTAAAGTGAATGAATAAACCCTGTCTAATTCGCATGAACAGAGCTGTAACATACCCAGCAAAACATATGTAAAAATAATATTTATACAAGTACATTGCATCGTCATGTCGTAGTGATTTAACCCTTCCACCCATACCAATTTGTACTGTATTTTTAAATTGTTAGGATAAATATACGTCCACCAGGAAGGCCGAAAAATCTCCGACAACAGCGCCGCGCCAATATCAATTGGACTTGTGCACTTTATGTTGTGTTTTTATTTTTTGTTTGGCTAATTGTCTCGGACTTCAGCCAGACCTGTGTCACGTAGCAAGCATCGGCACAATCGTATATTAACTTTAAGCCGGTATACGGCGATAGTACCTATGCGCTACCCAAAGCAAGTCAATGAGTGTATCTGCTATTGACAAGCCCAGGAAAGTCGTTCCCTTGTCTACCAATAATAGTGAAATCATAATATATTATAAAATCAAAATACAGTCTGTCCACACGACCAGAGAAAGGGTAATAACACAACAAATAGGTGTGTAATAATATTATGCCGACAACTTTAGTATGGAAATTTGATATTATAATTCATTTATAACATAAAACTGTCTACATATATGCAATGCGACTCAATAACAAATCAAAGGTGCATGGCCGTATGATAAAATAAAAAATAGTATTATCAGCCAGTGTAATTGCCAAGCTCTGTGCATGAATTATATTAGGTTCCCATAGCAACCACTCACAACACATGCACAAAACAAACCAAAACTACTTCGCTGTCAATATCATATTTGTCACATGAGGTATTGAGCACAATAATTGAAATTACATTTCTAGTTGTAAAACAAAACATCACAAAAGTGAACCCGCAACGCAACTGTTCCAAATATGTATAATAGGGTGTATTATAGATAAAATTAGATACTATATTATGTTTAAAAGTGGCATAACAGTAAATACGGTGGTACAATGCCATGTGAAAATGTACAATGCTAGCAGGAGTTGCATGTTGTATTGTCAACATTTACGGTGAGTAGTATTGTAAATTAGCATACTGTATATCAGGTGGTTAGGATTGAAATAGGTTTTAAATGCTGGAACAAACACGTTACTAACTACCGCGCCATCCTTATGTATATACAGTCTCTACTCGTGATGGGTTACCGCGCTATCCTTATGTATATACAGTCTCTACTCGCGATGGGTTACCGCGCCATCCTTATGTATATACAGTCTCTACTCGTGATGGGTTACCGCGCCATCCTTATGTTATATACAGTCTCTACTCGTGATGGGTTACCGCGCCATCCTTATGTATTTATACAGTCTCTACTCGCGATGGGTTACCGCGCCATCCTTATGTATATACAGTCTCTACTCGCGATGGGTTACCGCTCCATCCTTATGTATATACAGTCTCTACTCGTGATGGGTTACCGCGCCATCCTTATGTATATACAGTCTCTACTCGTGATGGGTTACCGCGCCATCCTTATGTATATACAGTCTCTACTCGCGATGGGTTACCGCGCCATCCTTATGTATATACAGTCTCTACTCGCGATGGGTTACCGCGCTATCCTTATGTATATACAGTCTCTACTCGCGATGGGTTACCGCGCCATCCTTATGTATATACAGTCTCTACTCGTGATGGGTTACCGCGCCATCCTTATGTATATACAGTCTCTACTCGTGATGGGTTACCGCGCCATCCTTATTAAAATTAGGAATGTATGAAACTCCTCGCGGGGGCATTGATGTGGCAAAATGCGGTCAAATTTTCAGTGCAGTAATATTTCCAGAATACAGACACCACCACGTACATAGAGAATAGTAGGTTTAGTGCCGTGAATGGGAAAACATATATGGCAAGGCTTAGGAAACGAGATGGGCGAGGCTCTGCCGAGCACATTTCGTTTCCGTGCCGCGCCATATATTTTTCCCATTCACGGCACTAACCTACTATTCTATTTATCCCGTCAACATTACAAATAGTTTTAACATTCAAAATATAACCCCAGCCACATTTCCAAATCGTGTTGACAAGATATCAAAAATGATTCACGGCACCGTGTTTCACGGCACATAAGCGCTGTGTTGACGGGATAAAATCTGCATACATGATTAAAACGAAACACCATACGCACAGGATTGTAATCAGCGCCGGTAAACCAAAATGTTATCCTTTACATGTAATGCATTTCGTGAAAAATAAATGATTACTCCCTCAAAGTATACTTTGCAATTTTGATGAAATCGGCTACTGGAGCGACACAAATCCCATAAGTCCCATTTATATGGCATAGCCACATACAAGCAAGTACAACAGACAAGCATACATGTACGCCGGCAATTAAAACAGGCTAGTGGTCCCCCCACCCCCATCCCTATAACAAAATCAGCACGCAAACAATATACAATAACAATTATTATTGACAAACAAAATACCATTATTGATATTTGAGGAGGTTCGTAAATCTCGTGTACACCGACTGAAAAGATAATAATTATTGTATTATATTATTTATTGTTTTGCTGAAACCCGACTGACATGTGTGTACAAGTTTGCTTCACTTTGCATCCATTGTTGTTGCATTGTAATGTACCTTTGTCAGCTTTGTGTTGCTGATTGGATGATACTTTTTGCGTAGTTTTGTACAATTGGCTCGTCGTTGAACCGTGACTGATTCGCGCATCTAGTTCAATGTCACATTTATAATATCACCCTAAGCGAGACGAGTCCGAGACGGATATTCAAGTTAATATCATGTAAGTCCGCAATCATTTGACCCTCTATTGGGCAATCCCATTGGCTGGAATTGTCAGTAATATAACAATAGGCAACGTACATGTACATGTATGAGAAAGCCCCATGTGGTGTTGTACCTAAGAACATGTGCAATATCTTATGAAAAATATTTACAAAATTTACGATATTTTCCGTAAATGACATGGAAACAATGCAAATTATGAGCATTTCGTTATCTTTCGACGTCATTTACAGAAAAGATCGCAGATTATGTCAATAATTTACACGCACATGTTCAAATGGCGTGTCTCATATAAAGTGATGGCAGCGAGTGTGTCATAAAACACAAACGCCAATAAAGCTATGTGTACAGTGAGGTCGGCGTGTAAGTGCACACACGAACGAACATGACAGGTTGGTCCCAACCTGTCGTGTTCGTTCGTGTGTGCACTTACACGCTGACGCCATTGTAAACAGATGTCACAGGAGTCATAAATTAACACCACGCGCATCCTAGTGCAACCTCTCTCAACCGGGTATCAAGAACACAAATATGATCTTAGTTTTGATGAGTTTCTTGGTTATTGATCTCAGGTGATAATGTATGTTCGTGATTTCACACATCTATGGTTGAAATTAATCCTCCCAGAGTGTCCGGTTTAGAGAGGTTTCACTGTACGGTATAATCAATTACTGACTGGAATCGGTACATTTGACTGATACATCTAGATATGTAATAGTTACTGCCCTAATTGAGGTGTGCATGTGTTTGAACAACCTACATGTGCCCATGGATGGAACACCGAGCCGCGAAGCGGCGAGGTGTTTCATGGGCACATGTAGGTTGTTTAAACACATGAACACCTCGATTAGGGCAGTAACTGACTTACACATCGACTTACCTACTACCGTTGGCCAGTATTCAGTGTTTCATGGGCACATGTAGGTTGTTTAAACACATGAACACCTCGATTAGGGCAGTAACTGACTTACACATCGACTTACCGACTACCTTGGCCAGTATTCAGTGTTTCATGGGCACATGTAGGTTGTTTAAACACATGAACACCTCGATTAGGGCAGTAACTGACCTACACATCGACTTACCGACTACCGTTGGCCAGTATTCAGTGGCAATTTTGAATTTCCATTTAACATTAAAGGAACTGTCTCTACAGTTATGACAGCCGATCAATAACATCCATGCACGCATGCTGCCAGTGGGAGTATGCGTGTGCCATTGACACATTTCTGATTATTACTTGTGTTTGATGTCTAACGTATGGGTATACGAAGCAAGCACTCAATATGCTGTATGATATGCATTGAAACATGCTTGCATAAATCGTACTAATTCACAGAGAATACAAGGCTCCAGTGTATCAGGCAAGGCTAGGCCGTTTCCGATCCGAGCCACATTATCTTGATATCGAAAGACACTAGACTATAGTATTTTATTTATCAGATAACGTTTTATGCTAGCCAATGCTCAAATTTAAAACAGTTTTCGTTGAAAAGAACGCGGACTTGTTTACGTTATGTGATTAGTCTGACGTCGTTCGGTAACGTCATGTGACGTCGTTCGTCCAATAGAACGCCACTTTTCAATTCGTTGTAACCCGGATATTCGTATCAGGTCGATTACTTATACGGTAGTAGGTTATCAGTCAGTACATATTTGGTCAATACAAAGCTCGTTTCCCGATAACAAATAAGTAAACAGTACAGTGGAACCTATCTAAAACGGTCACCCTGGGAGGTCCGCAGGATGTCCAGCTTAGATAGGTACCATTATAACAAGAAATGGCAGCCTTAAACAAAGTTTATGCCCTCGCTGTCTGCCTTGATAATATTAAAACGAAAGTCATCGGTGACCTTAACATTGGGCGGTCGTACTGGCAGCCTTGATAATGAAATAAGGATATCAACATTATTGCCTTACAAATTTGCCTTATTACAAACAAGGTGAGCATAAGTCCTTGGTGATCTTGACATTTGGAAGTCGGATGTGGGTAGCATGCACAACAAATCACCATCACATTGTGGCCAAATATTATCAAAATCGGTGAAGTGGTTCATGAGCTTTTGACAAATGAAAGCTGTTACTAACGTACGTACGCATGTACGTATGTACGAACGTACATGGACTAACGCTATATCTCCGTTTGCCTATCGGCAAGGGGATAATTAAACAGTCCATGCAGATTTGTTCTCATTTTCAAACATGAACAAACTACAAGCAAAGCCATATAAATGAAACGCAATGGGGTCCCCAGGGTGTCCGGTTTAGACGTGTATACATATCCCACCACGTTTACGTTCAGCAGTTCTCCGTCAAAACATCGACGAAGTGACCAGCACCCGGCCATATAGAATATATTTGTAATTGAAGGGCCTCTCATCGCCTGGTGCAGTGCGTACAACTGTACCTACACGTGCAGCATATGAATGCATATATCTATTATTGGGTGGTCAGTTATAAAAGTCATTTACGAGGGGTGTTCAAGAATTAATTTCCCAACACATACATGATCCCAATAAATTTAAATGACATTAATTTAATGAAGGAAAACTATAATTAAAACAACATTCAAATTTAAAGACACGTGGTCTTGTGCATAAAGTGATAAAACATGTTTAATTTAGGAAACAATAATTTAATGGTAGATTTACATGGACTGTCTTAATCAAATCGTGCCTATAAGTCGTCTTGAAAAAAATCAGTATTTGGTAAAATATGCTTATTATATCAAATCATAAATAGCGTTGCGAACGCTAGTTTAATTGACAGTCGATGGTACAATTTCAATTAGTTAAAAAATTTCCACACGCGTCTATAAATAGCAACATATTATATGTGTGGAACAGTATTTTTTATTTCAAACTAAAAAAGTGTTATGTTTCACAAAGTGTGCTTCCTGGTACTGAACTAGCGAACGGAAATGCGTTACCAACTTATCTCCCCTCTTCATCAAAGTCAATGGTAGTACATTGTATATGGTATAAGAAAACACACATTCCTTGGCCTTCGATTTAATAAAATGGTGCGGGTCGTGTGGTATATGGCATTTGGAGTCAATACAGAGAAAATAAAAGGAAAGGAACATTGAATATCTTCGACATCATCTGAAACATTATGTGATACACTGTTTCTTTAAAATACGTTAGGACATGTCCTTTTTCATATATCATCCATTGGGTCTCTATAGAGTTCACATCATTAACAATTTAATCCTTCATCATTTTAGCCACTGTATTTTCACATGCATTTTCAGTAATAAACCAACTTAAATGATTGAACTTAAGTGATTGATACAGTTGTCATTCAACAATGAAACGTGCCCTTTTGTACGACAATAAAACTATCCTCAGTCAAAATGCAGAATATATCAGTTGTATGCCAGTCCACGTGTACATGCATTTATTTTATTATGCATACACTTGACTTTCGTAGGTAGCGTATTAACATATTATGTCCTTTTTTATATAACTGGGATCAAGTGAACAATATTATCGAGCCAAAAAAAGCAATACAGCTATTTTCTTGTATCATAAATATGCACTGATCACAAGTTATCAATAAGTGTAGCTTAAGTTCCACTCGTATGTTCGACACTGTTACTTACTGAACGCCCCTCAATTATATCCCTATTTTTGTCGATGACAATTGTCTTTCCACGTGCTAAACTATACGTAAACAGAAATATACTGTAGACGACATGTGGGAGATTCACCAGGCTAGCTTTTATTTAAAGTATTTCAACAATGTTCTACATTATATTTTAGACATTTCTGCCGCCCGTCTGTATATATATTTGTGTTTATACATCTGTTCACGGAATGACCATAGGAGCTTTATGGGATGAACGAAAAGCCGATGTGATAATCCAGTACTATAGAGGGAATCAAAATGATAACAGCAACCATTGTGCTGTTATTGAGAGGTATTGTAGCTCCCACCACCAACACAAAGTAGTTGGTGGTGGTAATTGAATGAGAAAGTGGTCTTGTAGTCCCAATTATATTGGAGATAGTAGTAGGGAACATTTTTTATGTTTTCCGATGGATCCGGATCTAGGGATTGGGATGATTTAAATACAATGTAAACGTATGGGGATCGATTAATCGATAACTCGAATATCTAGGTTCCCTACTTGGACAGTTTGTGGTTTATAGAAATGTATGGTGACATACTCACGGTGGTATTGTCACTTTTCCTCCCACTTTATCATCCAGTTTTAACCTAAATTTATCCAAATCAGTATTCTCAATCTTGGGAAGGGTGGCACGTGCCTTCGTTCTAATAGTATTTTTTAAATCCTCATATCGAGACATCTCCTCCACCACCGATTCGAACTCGACATCAGATATATTGTTATCGGCCAACGCTTTGGACACGATAACGTCGATGCTATTTTTCTTAGACCTCGCGAGAACCGATATTCTGTCATGCTTTCTACTTTTATTTTCGAATAGCTCGCCTATACTTCTTAGCATTTACCATCCGAGTTTCCCCCGCTTGTTTTAGAATATCCTGCATCGTGACGATATTGTCCAACCTAAAATCTGAACTTCTTTCGTTATCCATAATTTTATAATTAATTATACAATTAATTAAAATTTAGTTCAATCAACAATGCAACAATAGTATATATGAACTCGCCGTGCCAGCGATTTTTGTAACAAAGTTGATAACACTACCTTGAGTAAGTTCAATTGCAATTGTTCCGACCAACACCATGATAGAGTTTAACAGAACAGTGCTTGGATTTACAGCCACTTCTACACCACTACGCGCCCCTGCTGGTTTGGAGCACACCAGAGATTGTTCTTCTCCATCTACCACGAGGGCAACAACGACCTCACCCACAGGATCTCATTTAGCATTAATCGAACAAACCGCCATTCGTAAAACCGTACCTGGAGCGGGCATGACGTACCCACCATATATATAACTAGCTTTAGACCCAAATGAATATTCATAAGCCCCCTCACTTAATGGACCCGCTTCTCCGCCCAAACAGTTATGACCTTTCTTAGAGAGTTTGTGGTAGACCTAACCTCCAACTATTTAAGGTATGTGTTAGTAACCTTCATACCACGAATATGGTGTTCAAACAAATTCTCATGACGCCTATCAAGGGCCTCCAGGTCTGATTTAAATTTATCAACATACAATACACGGGGTGTATCAGCAACCATTCATGTGAGTAGTATGTGAGGAGGACAATCATACCACTTCCGCATAATTCACTCCGTAAGGAGAATTAAGGCTTCTGTGGCATTCACTAATTGCTCCCCGTGACCTTTCTGTTTCGCCGCGATGGCGGAGAACTAGTCTCGCCGCCATCACGTCGAGTTCGCTCGGTGAGAAAAGGCGACCTCGGCGAGTATCAGTTTTGACACCCCCGTTTTCGGCAACCAAGAGCACACCCTAGGATTTCGATAGGTGACAAGAGCGGAAAAATTGTTAGGACACCTCCGTTTTCGACAACTACCTAAGAACAGTGCCCCTTGCTATGGACGTTTCAACTACCTCTCATCCTCTCCGAGACGAGACATCCTATTAGAGATAAGAGTAATCTGTAGCTATTACGTACGCGTAATCACATATGCACGTAAGCATATACTCATTACAAAAATGTGGAGAGCTAATAATGAGTGTAGTTGGTTGATGATAGGCAAGCTCGAGCGGTGTAATAAAATGGGAGTGTTTGATCTTCGCAAGCGTCATCGAGCTCGTATGAGGAACGGAGCCTACCTGGTCCTTGCAGGGATTGCGGAATCGGAACCCGGACCGAGGTGATTCTGTGTCCCGCGTGTGGAGCCAGTCGTGCGAGGCAGAACATGGCGAACAGGAGAAAGCGTGCGCGTCGACTCTTCGAGAGAGTGTTGGTTGAAATCATACGACTTCGGGCTGACTGAAAATCTCCGATTTTCTCCCTATGACGGCTTTCTCGTCCTGATAACTGCGCCATACATCGCACACCTTGACAAAGTCCTCGTCGGACACTGCGTCTCTTATAAGAATTGGCGCGGGCGCGAGGCCGTCGACAAAATCACGTTGGTGTACTTGGAATGGGGGGAAAAGATATCTTACCCGAAGGTTTCATGCTTCGTAAGGTGGCGCCGACGGAACTATGGCGCTCGGGCAGTATGGTAGAGGGATCTCCCCTATCGTCAGACACGCGAACAAGCATATTACGTCCCGAGGCGGGCGAGGAGATTCCTTCTCTCGTCGGCCCACCCCTCCGTGACGATTTTTTTATGTTGTCATCTCCAAAAACCTGCGGGTGGGCCTTGGACCGGATCGCACCCTTTAACTCCTGGTACCTGACCATCTTTTCGACGACCAGTTTGAACTCACTATCTGGTATATCGTTGTCGGCTATTGCTTTGGACACGATAACATCGATACTGTTTTTCTTCGACCTCGCAAGAACTGCTATTCGGTCGTGCTTTCGACTCTAGGCATCGAGCTTGCGGGCCACGAGTCTGCTCGTCATACAAAGCAGACCGGCCCCTGCCGCGACCGCACTCAAGGCCACCGCGATCGGCGCGTCAACGACTGTTGACAATAAAGACACACTCACCATCCCGCTCACAACGGAAGCTGATGCTAGCGTGGTGTTCACCACCTGGACGACATTGACGTCCCGCCTATATATGTTTGTGCATGATCCGTCCGCGTCACTCCCTCATGCTGGAGAATCTGATATATCGACCAACCTGGTCATCCTAAAAGATGCCGGGTCAGCCGCCCCGGACGGCATCTCAGGATATAGTTTTTCGGCATTCATCATAAATAAAGCTCGATTAACAGTGTCACCACAGTGGAAGAACTCGATTGGTCAGCGATTTTTGTAACAAAGTTAATAACACTACCGGCGGGAACTGGAGTGTCATCGAATATCGTAAACCCTGACCTCTGCCCCACGTGCTTGGTGACGCCAGACTTCTGCTCTACCCCGTTCAGAACGAGATTCACTCGGACATCGGTAGCAGCATGTCCCTTGAAGTTGACCGAGCAGACCGACATTAGCAGAACCGTCCCAGACGCTGCCATGGTGTATCCCGTATGAATATTCATGGGCCCCCGCGGTCAGTGAGCCACGCTCCTCGGCCCAAACTGTTATGACGGGCTTTCGAGCTTGCAATCGCTGCACGTGTGCAATCGCCGTAGTTGCTTCTATGCGGGCCTGCGCTACCCTCCCCTATATCCTTCTCATTGTCGCCTCATCGTTGCTGTCTGTGCCCGCGACGGGAATGTCCTGTTCTGCGCTTGCGCTGGAACTGCCTGGGCCGTATATGCTCATGATAATAATATATTTTTATGAAATATATATTTTATGTTAATCCCTATCGGTTATTTCGAGAACGTCCGAAATCGGTAATCATTCTTTAACTCTCGCGCTTTATCATCGAGAAAATAAATCTTCAATTCGTGGATGTGCCCCGATTCCAAACGTTTCATCTCGGGGTTTGGGAAGTCTAAGGTCAGGGTCTCGCTGTAGAAATGACTACTCGCTGTAGACGAACCCTTCGTTCTCCCCCACGTTTCGCCAGCCTACCGTGTAGGTGATTGATATGGGGCCAGCGCGGCGTTCCACGCAAGAGTGGTCGACCGGCTTCTGAAGCGTGCAAGCCTCCCTTTGAACATTGGCGTAGCAAACATGATACTATATTAAATGAAATATATCTATGAGATCATGGACACCAATGCGTTGATCTTTAATTCTGGGTCTACGCCGTTAAGGCGGGCTCTCCCCAGCTGGTGCACCCCACTATCCAAGTTCGCAACTCCACTGTTGGGACAACAGCTTGAACAGGTTTTCAAACCAACTTCACCAGTGTGTTTTAAACATATAGGCTACCCAAGATTACTACCATGGGGGCCGTGAACGGGTGGAAAGCAACGCCGATGCAATTTTGGCAGAATCAGCTCAACTTCGCCGTATGGTGTGCAACAGCCGGATGCGGGGTTTACTCTCAGGACCATCTGATCGCAGAGGATCCCTTATTGAGGGCTGTTTACGACTTTCACGTGTACTACACTATTAGGCGGATTCTCAAAGAACAGAAAATCTCTCTGCCGCAGGACGACTGCTGAAATCCCATTTCCAACGCCTACGACCGT
The DNA here is from genome assembly GCA_029237695.1 of Conchocele bisecta. Lineage (NCBI taxonomy): Eukaryota > Metazoa > Mollusca > Bivalvia > Lucinida > Thyasiridae > Conchocele > Conchocele bisecta. The sequence continues at coordinate 99,503,050 of CM055270.1, forward strand.
AGGGCGTTTGAAAGACTTTGTAACGATTTTGGGGTCTCAAAAGATACGTACTGGCGCCATAAAGCATTTCCGAGCAGCACTGGCATTGGGGATGTTCTCAATCGGGGCCACGGAGCTTGGACGCAGACTGATTTTAGGCACGATCACTCCGGCGACCACATCGTTAGTCGGAACGCCGGGAATTTTGACCCCGCAACGACGACATTCGGGCCGGAAGTGCCCAACGGGACCGATGTTGCTAGGGGGTTCCGGGGGGCATGCTCCCCCGTAAATATTTGAAATCTAAAAGGCGTGAAACGCAATTCCCTGCATTCTCAATGCCCAGTCTTGAGGACCCAAAGTGCCTGATGTTGCTAGGAGTTCAGGTTTTTTAAATCTAAGAGGCGTGAAATGCTATTTCCTGCATTCTCATGGCCCGATGTTGTTAGGGGTCGGGGGTATGCTCCCCCCGGCAAGTTTTGAAATCTAAGAGGCGTGAAACGCCATTTCCTGCATTCTCAGCAAGTTTGAGGATGAGAAAATGTGCTTTACTACAGAATTATTGAGGGAGGCCAAGTCCCCCCCACCAACAAAATGTCCCCCACCCCCCCCCCCCCTCCCCCTCCCCTATGTAGTTGGTAAGCTGCCGGTAGGTTGGGAGCATGTGAAGCGTAATTTAATGAATAATATCATCCTTACACATCCTGATATCCCTGTTTTGGACCTCGGGCACATTTTTGATTTCTTGTACATTGAAACCTCTCTAAACCGGACACCCTTGGGGATCCCAGGGTGTTCGGTTTAGAGATGGTTCACTGTAAATCAGACAGTTGATCATTCTGAGCCATAGCTGTGTGTTATTCGATCATGAACAGACATTATCACCAGAGATAAATGACCAAGAAACTCATCAAAAATATTATCACATATGTTTTCTTGGTGTCCGGTTTAGAGAGGTTTCATTGTAGTTGAATCCGGTTATCCCATTAAAATGTAGTAGGATTGGTACCAGTCCTGTCACTGTTATGGGGTACACTACGCTGACTCCGGTGTCTTGTGGACCTGGCATCAGATTAGGTTATTATAATTTCAGGGTTGAACAAATATTTTGTTTTGTAAATATTCAGTTCTGATGTTGGAATCATCACCCCCCCCCCCCCCCCCATCAGGTGAAATACGTGATGACGGTGCTTCAAATATGATTGGTGTCTGTGTGTTACTTATGGAAGCGTCCTGGTGCCAATGCCAAAATGTATTTTTTTTAGCATTGACACAAAGAGTAAGTCCTAATTAGGAGATAGTAAGTCCTAATTAGAAGATACTAATTCGATCATAATTAAGAGATAGTAAGTCCTAATTAGGAGATATTAACTCCTAATTAGGAGATGTTAAATCCTAATTATGAGATAAATATATTTTAGCATTGGCACCAGTTACTTATTAGAGATAAATACAGATTATTATCGTAACAAAGAATTCAGTACTTGTGGTACTTTGAGTGGTACATCTGTAATATCACGCCGTTAAACGACTGTAACAGTTCGGCGGAACGTGGGAATATATTGGCTAATGGCATTTCATATCTTTTTACACATTATGATACGCTAGGCGATGTTTCACTATGGGCATGGTTGTAGATTAGTATACAGATGTGCGGCTGTTGCAACTTGTCTAGTTGTCAATATGGAACTTATAGCCAATGCGATTGATCAGTGCAAACGTGAAGATGTGAAGAGTGTAATTGTAGTCAAGAGGTTACGACCTCCGACTGTCACTCAAGCAGCCCGGGTTCGATCCCCGATCACGGCACTGGGGTTTCTGAATTACAATTGTACGTTCCGCTCTACCAGCTGGTTCTACCATATAGCGGCTTGATCCGCGGGAATTCAAGACATGAGCGCCATTTTGGGACCCTTAAATCAAGCAACAAACAAACAAACCAGATGTAAATCCAGAAGCAATAGCCCAGAGCCTTCCTAAAGACCCATATATATCTTCTAGTTGAGAACATTTGAATGTTGATTTCAGAAATATATTATTTATGTCTTAAACAGTATTCTAGGTGGAATTTTTAAAAATGGCCACCAGATACTAACCAACTAACAATATGATTCCAATATGCATGTAGCATGATAAAATAATGATTTAATGTCTGTAATGCTTTTCTGATGTAAGTTGTATGTATTTCCACTGTAGACAACAAGCTTGATATTGTTAGTTACTGATAATTCAATATGGCCACCATCCGCCACAATGTGAATGTCCGCATGGTCGTACCTCGAAATCAGTTATTATTAGAAGGTTGATTTCAGCTTCATTTCCCACTAATTCACTGATTTCTAATTGATTAGAGGAGATTACAGGGGTTTGAGGTCCCGGTCACCAAAAATCCAAGATGGCTATCAATTGTAACATTGTTTGTCCGATAATACATCTGAATCTATTTCACATACAGTAATATGTATACTTGTTTAGTTCGCAATGTTTTTGTTGCCTATTCAATTGACTGCTGTGTTGTCTATGTCTGAAGTATTTGTCACCAGAAGCCCAATGAAATAGTTGTCCATAATAACCAAATGTAATTCCATAATGGTTATAACTGAAACAGATTAGTGATGCTATAAGAGTTTCGTTTGAAGATAATCATATACATGTAACAATACACGACTAGGTTGATATATATAATACTTCTCCCTTCTTACGTTGGAGTTTCTGTGTCATTTGCACGCATATCACATGGTGCTGTAGAAAATCTGAAATGCACATCCATGATCCAGCCTTTCACTCAGCTGTTTTCCTTTGGAACATTTCGAAACAGAGCTTGGCGAGCCGCTGGTATTGTCACTGTTGATATAATTTGGCAGAAACTGATCCAGATGTCAGGTACTGCCAAAGAATTTGAGCATCACCAAGTAATAAAATAAAATTGTCAGCCACTTTGCATGATGCTCCATCATTCCCAGTGGCAACATTTTAGATGGTTAAGAAGTTCGCGCAGAGTGAATATGCTTTACACGGCGAATGGAGAATTAGCACAAAATGAAAATATTAATGCACTGGCATATGGGATAAAAGAGAAGCATGGTTTGAATCTGTTATGGGTAAGTTTGCTTCTGGCAGGCAGTAGGCACTAAATACACCTTCTACTGTACATTTTTGACGATAGACGTGTGCAGTGGAAATGCGAACTGGTTACTTGCTACAACGCTAATGATCTGTTTGGAATGAAGTTGAGAAAATCGTGTTCATGTGTTGTCCATTGCCAAATGCAAAACTTCTTAAAAGTCTGATCAGACCAATCTTTAAAAGTATGTCAAGGATGCTCCACCAACATCAAACGCACATGTCACCCACCTCAAGTGTCATTTAAACTCAAATTCACTCAGTTTTACTACATGCTATTGACATTGTTCTTATTTAACTATCCATTAGAGTAAATTTGGGACGATGGCACGATGCTACTGCGGACATGACTGAAATAGCAAGCAGTGCTACACAAATACTACACCATATGTAACTGCTTTGCCACAAGTCACTGGAATCAAACTTCTAAGAATAAGTAATATACACAGGTAATGACAGCATATAATGTTGCATCCCAGCAAGGGTGGCACTAGATATGTATAATATGAGGAAATGATGTCGACCGAGGCGACAGCCGAGGTGGCATTATTTTCCGTGGGTTAACAATATCCACTGGCCCCCATGCTTTGATGTAACATTTTCATTTTTACCGAACACACCGACAGACATGAATACACACTGTACTGGAGAAATCGTACTTCTGGACTAAGCCGAGTTTGTTGATATTTTCTGCAGACTGGATGCATCCAATCAGTTAGGAAACAGGGAATTAGTGGAAAATGATACGTGATTATATCTCTTCTGACCATTATGTGTTTCGAATTAACCCTTAGACCGCTATCTTAATTTGTTGCCGTCTGATGTTAATTTTCTATTTGTATCATCAAAAACATGCTTTGACAACACTTTAGAATAATTTACAACATGCTTTGACAGTATACTTGTGCTGTCAAAACATGTTTTTATTGAGAAATAAGGCAAGATATAAAAGTAACCGCAGACGACATTTGTTGTGAGTAGCGGTCTAAGGGTTAAGATTATGTTGAGCTTCACAGCAACAAATGTAGACCCGCGCTGTGCTCCGGCATTAGGGGTGTGTCCCGGCATTAGGGCTGTGTCCCGGCATTAGGGATTATGGATGTGTCCCGGCGTTAGGGGTGTGTCTCGGCATTAGGGGTGTGTCCCGGCATTAGGGGTGTGTCCCAGCATTAGGGGTTGTGTCTCGGCATTAGGGGGTGTGTCCCGGCATTAGGGGTGTGTCCCAGCATTAGGGGTTGTGTCTCGGCATTAGGGCTGTGTCCCGGCATTAGGGGTGTGTCCCGTAGGGCTGTGTCCCGACATTAGGGGTATTGTGTCCCGGCATTAGGGGTTGTGTCCCGGCATTAGAGCTGTTTCCCGGCATTAGGGTTGTGTTCCCGGCATTATGGCTGTGTCCCGGCATTATGGTTGTCTCCCGGCATTAGCGCTGTGTCCCGGCATTAGGGGTGTGTCCCTGCATTAGGGGTGTATCCCTGCATTAGAGCTGGTTGTTGCAATGTACTGGTGCATATTCAATACAGGGGCGTCGGAACTGGAACTGTTTCGACGCCTGTATTGAATATAATATAAAACGGAATGTAAATATTGTTCATGCATTTTTTTCTCATTTCTCATCAAAAGTGTATGTTGTTACCACTCAGTTGGCGGGAAGGTTCAGCTGAGTGGTAACAATTACATACACTTTGGGGTGAGGGGAGCGAGGACACTCATTAGGTTAGCCGGACAAATTTATGACGCTTCCGACACCCCAGCAATATCCCCCAATATCTTGAATGTTTGGCTGTCTAATTCCCGCCTCTGATGATGTTTGCATTTCCAGTGTATACGCCCTCTGCCTACCATCACAAGGAAGACATAAGTATAACTCATACAGTGCCAAGAAGTCTCCCTAACAGCACGGTTAATGCAAAAAGAAACATCCGTTGTAAATATATAAAATATGCCTTTTATTTTGTTTTTCCATTTAGGATAAATTTAGGTGGAAATCAGCGATATTGGGGACCGTGTCAAATAGAAAAATATTTGTTTATTATAATCTAAAATTTAGCCAGTATATTCAACATAATTGCCTTTTTAATTCTAATAATTTAATACATAACATGTTTGTAGACATGTGCACGCGAGCCAGCCGCTGATACTGCAATGTAAACGTAAGTTAAGCACGTGGTAATTATTTGAGAAGACCCCTTAAACTTACAGGGGGCGTATACTGCCAGTAACCGAGTACAATAGTTCGGCAGAATAACATCACGGTTGTAAAGACTTCCTGGTTCGACAGATCACCCAATATCGCAATTCGGCTATTTCCAAAATGCGTCATGTAGACCTGATTATATTTCTTGTTTTGTGATATAAGATTAACCTCAATCTATAGAACGTCGGTATTGTACGTCCAAGATAGTCGGTCATACCACAGTATTGGACTAATTTCCGGTCAGCGGTAACAGACACGGGTAGACCGCATGCGAATAGTATTAGCAGTGATAGTAAATTGGTTACATATTTTCTTAAGTGTGGCTATGACTCGGCTGCGGCTGGAGTATATGATTTGTGACCAGTGTAGCTCCTGATCAAATAAATAGCACATTCCTGTAGCCTGATAAGGATCGCTTGTTATAATCTGGGACGAATATTGTCCCTGTTATAATTGAAACTGGTCGCAAAATCCATAAGGCTTGATAAGCCCCATTTCTCAATTCACTGTCACATTTATATTTAGAAACTTGCAGAAAGTCAAAGCAATACAAATTTCCATGAAAACCAAACACCGTCACGAATGGCCTCTTTGTTTTTGTTGTCGTTTTTCGCATTGGGGTACGCGCAATTTCAGGGGGTTATATATATTTACACCCCGGCCCACTGGGCAGGCTTCTGACAGATCCTGTATGCGCGTGGTGTGCATATAATCCGCACTGATAACCACACGTGAGCGGCCGCTGTGTCACAGGCGTTCGGCTTTATGATAGGAGGGTATAATAATATTCTATTTTACACAACTCAAGTGTGTACTAGAAACACAATCTTACAACTAGAGTATATACTTATAAACTTTAGTTGTGACAGCATATGTTTGTTTGTTTGTTTGTTTGTTTCTATTGTGTACATTTAGCATTGTTCTAAAATAGTATATTAAGTATTAGTATATCCTGTCACCAAGCCGACCGCCTGTGGTTGTGTTGATGACGTCACCGCTTATCATTACCGGGTAGCGCGACAACAGGTCACAGTGAACTTCCTGGGACATGTGAGGGCTTATCACGCGCCAACTGGAGCAGACGACACAGATTTTGGACTTTCATGGGTTAGGTTACAAGTCGGAAGAACAGCAAGTAGATCTACAGTAGATCAAGATTATAGCTTTAATATTCAATAAGCGTTCATGGTGCACCAGAGCGTTCAATGTATATTCATTATGGAGGTATACACCAGAGCACTAGGGGGGGGGTCTTCTTTTTTAGCCTAGAGGTCCACTTTTTTAGACTCCCCTAGATACCTCAGGCCCCTTGAGCCTTCGAAACGCCCCCCACCCCTTCAAACAGGTCTGGCTAAGTAGTATAAGGGGGTCAAAATGATACCACCTCCCTCTAGAACCCACCCGCTACGCGCAGTGGCTTCCATCAGGAAGGTGGTATCATTGTGGATTCCTATATACTACTTGGATTTTCCCCCACTGTTCGGCGGGTGTGGATGAGAAGAGTGGGAAAATGTTTTTCATAACACAACGAGACCATATACCTCCTCGAGTGGTCGGATAGGAACGTCGTTGTCATGCAGTTGTTTACCATAGCGATCACGTTTGTAAGGATAGAAGTTAAACAAATTTGTTTAGGTCCAGCCACGGCGCGAACTCACAACACACGTCTCCGTAGAGTGGCGCCTTAACCCACATGGCCACAGAGGCTGCTATGAAATACAAGCCTGAAGATAAACACTACCTAGTGTTGCGCAATAATCGATAAGGTGAAATACACCCTATTAGAGATAAGAATCCCTATGTTATGCTCAGTATAATACAGTAATCCGTCATAAATATCGACAACTTACACCCTATTAGAGACAATAATTACATTGGTTATACTCAGTATATTACAACAATCTGTCATAAATATCGACAACTTACACCCTATTAGAGATAAGTTATCCATTGGTCATACTCAGTGTATTACAACAATCTGTCATAAATATCAACTGACACCCTATTAGAGATAAGTTATCCATTGGTTATACTCAGTGTATTACAACAATCTGTCATAAATATCAACTGACACCCTATTAGAGATAAGAATCCATTGGATATACTCAGTATAATGCCTACCATAAAGCAAATGAGAGAGCAAGCTAAGAGTTGGGGAATTTCCCTAAGAGGTTTGAGACTCAAGAAAGCTATATCAGATAGGATAAGTGACGCGCGAGCCGTCGTCTACGAGGAGAGGCTGCGGCGTGCGGTTTTGACAGGACGACTGCCTGCCGACCCCGAAAAACGCTCCGAGAAATTGGAGAACGAGACGACGGCCAGTCTGCGTGCCACTGCTTACGCGCAGCGTGTAAAAGACGATCCCAGCGCGCGCAGTAAGGCACTATTCAAGGCGTACTACAATAAGATTTATTAAGGTCTGATGGGGAGACCTCCTAAGAGTAGAAGAGATATCGCCAGAGCTTTGGTGGAGGAGGGTCCCAGGATTCTCGCCGAAGTTAGGGAAACTGTAGATAGGGGTAAGAGGAAGATAGTATGGACCTTCGAGAGGGGGGTAGACGGGGAGATCGCTAATCGCATAATGAATAAAATTCACCCAGAGATGACCACGGCATGTTATCTGAGGTATTTGTGCCCGTATCGTATTAGGAACATCGAGACCGACGCTACTATGATCTATCACAAACAATCAAAGGGTAGTCCGTGGATAAACGAGATCGCCAAAGCGGAGAGTTGGATAGCCGATAGAGAGAAAGGTAGAATAGAGATCGACAAAGTCGATAGACCAAACACAAAATGGACCTTCGTTCGTTGGATATCGGTCGAGGTGAAGATGATCATCGATGCGCAACAACTTCTCATGGGAGATGGGAAACTCCCCGATTGGTTAAGACAGAAAAAGGGAATGTATTCCGTTTACACGTACGACGACTACTTGTGTCTGTTTAGGTGCATAGCCATCCACCGTGGAGGGAGACCCGACCGCTATTGTGAGGAGGCACGAGCTCTGGCTCGCGAATCCCTCGGGCACGATAACGGACCGGGTAGTAAGGGAATCCCCCTGGATGATATTAAGAAGGTCGAAGAGAGCTTCAAGCTGGGCATTCGCGTTTACGAGCCCACCGCCGACTGAGTGTGGTACCTCATGAAGTCTCCGGCAAATTACGACGCGGTTGGGGTGAATACCATGACGATAGGAATGTTTGGAGGTCACTCGTTCCTCATAACGAACCTCCGCAAGATGACGAACGAGTACGGATGTCAACAACGGTTCACCATGTCGTGTCAACAAGTCGTGTCACATGCACAGGCACGCGACCACCTGCATGGGTGGGAAGACCGTGGTGATATGTCAAGGTAAAAGGGTAGAGAGACCGCAGTCGGCATACGAGAAGGAGTTCTACCCCAAGGGGTCAGCGAGCGCGATGTCGATTCGATGGCTAAGCAGAGAAGAGGAGAGGGTGGGAAAGCACATATATCACGCGAGATATGTCACGGCGGCGAGAGGTGGGTGGCCGGCGATCCGGTCGACGGCTACTGTCACGAGACCGTGTTTCAGTTTCACGGATGTTACTGGTACGGGTGTCCGACGCATTGCAGGAGAGGTACCGCGGTAGAGCTGTACAGGAGGACGAAAATCCAAGACGCCAAGATAAGGAAGACGGGTTACGAGCTGGTGGTGATGTGGGAGTGCGAGTGGTTGAATGAGGTGAATCCCTACTATCCACAATCGCCGCGCGAGGAGGAGACGACTCTGTACCCTCACCAGATAGTCTACGACTTCGAGTCGTATCTCGACAAGTCGAAAACCACTCGACCCATCAAAGACCTGACCTTCGAAGGCGAGCACGTTCCTATATCTGTGTCGTTGGGGGATACGATGCACGAGGGGATCACCCACATCTGCGAACGAGATATCAACACGCTGGTCGAGAAGTTCGTGACCGAGCTGCAGAGGAGAGGCAATGTAATCAGGGAGGAGGTTAGGAAGAAGTATCTGCCGACCGACATAGAGATGCAGTCGAAACCTCAGTGAGAGAAGATCGTCTCGTGGATCGACCAAGTCCCGGTGGTGGGTTTCAACTGCAGCAGGTACGACCTGAACCTCATCAAGAGGTACCTTGTCGAGAAGTTGGCGGCCACCGTGAATAAGGTGATGGTCGGAAAGAGAGCCAGCACGACGATGTTTCTGTTTACCCCGGAGTTTAGATTTCTCGATATCATCCAATATCTGGGACCCGGTACCACGTACTACAAGTGGGTTAAGGCGTACGACTGTAAGATGGTAAAGTCTCACTTCCCGTACGATTGGTTCGATTCCCCAGAAAAACTCGACCATCCGGGGCTGCCCGACTATCCCGAGTGGTACTCGAAGTTGAAGGGCGAGTTCCTACTGTCGTTGTCCGAGTGGAAAGAGTGCAAGACGTTCTTCCGAGAAAAGGGGATGAAGACGTTCCAGGAATGGTTGCGACACTACAACGACTTGGATGTCGGACCGTTTCTAGAGGCACTGACTAAAATGACGGAGTTCTACAGGGGGAGAGGCGTGGACATACTCAAGGATGCCGTGTCTCTGCCCGGTGTTTCCCTTCAGTACCTGCTCCGCGGGTCGATCGGTGGGAAGGCGGAAACGCCCGAGCTGTGGTCGCCGAAGGATGAGACATACGCGATGATGAAGGAGGGATTGGTCGGTGGTCCGTCCATAGTGTTCTCCAGATACGCCGAAGCTGGCAGGTCGACGATCAGGGGTCAGGTGGGGAGTAGGGAGGAGATGATGTGCAAGGCGGTGCTGGGGTACGACGCCAATGCGCTGTACCTGTCTACCCTGTCGAAAGACATGCCGTGCGGGGAGGAAAAGATATGGACGTGTGACGACCCGGAAAAACAATCGCATATAGACCGTTTCGTGAGGAGGGTCAGACGCCACGAATGGTTCGGATTTGCGGAGTTGGATATAGAGGTCCCGGAAACGTTGCGAGACAAGTTCTCGGAAATGTCACCATTATTTGTAAACAGAGTTGTCGAGGAAGCAGAAGTCCCGGAACACATGTTAAAATAGTTGAAGGACACGGACCGGAAACGAGGAGATAGTAAGTAGCTCGTGGGGGCACTCTCCGCCAAGAAGATGATCATATACTCCCCGCTGCTAAAGTGGTATTTGGAGCACGGTCTGGTCGTCAAGGCGGTGCATAGGGTGATAGACTACACGCCCGGCAAACCGTTCCAATGGTTCGTTAAAGATGTCACCGCCGCTAGACGGACGGGGGACGTCAACAAGAGCAATGCGGTGTTGGCGGAGATATTCAAACTGGTTGGCAACGCGTGTTGTGGCAAGCTGATAGAGGCACAAGAGAGACACATGAACACCACTTATACGAAGGATGAGAAGACTGTCGACCGGGCACTGAGGTCGGCGTGGTTCGAAGATCTTGAGGAGATTTTGGAGGATTACGAGATATCGAGCAGGAAGACTCGAGTGGTGATCAACAGACCGTTTCAGTGTGGCATAGCGGTCTATCAGTTGGCCAAACTCCGGATGCTGGAGTTCTACTACGACTTCTTGGACAAGTACGTGGATCGCGGAGATTTCTTATACAGATGGACACTGAAGGCATGTACTTCGCGGTGTCTGAGAAGACGCTGGCGGAGGTGGTGAGAAAGAAGATGAAGAGAAAGTTCAACAAGGAGAAGGCCGAGTGGTTGGCATGGAACGATTGGAGCAACAGAACTCCGGGACTGTTCAAGCTGGAATTCGAGGGAGATAGAGCCATAGCTCTGTGCAGCAAGTGTTACTACGTGAGCGGTGACGGAAAATCTAAGCACTCGGCCAAGGGGATGTCGAAGAGATCTAACGATCTGACTTGGGGATGGTACAAGAGCGCTCTCGAAGGGGGGAGGGACATGGCGGAGAACAGGGGATTCCGAACGGTTAACGGTGTGATGAAGACGTACAAGCAGGAGAAGTTGGGGCTGTCGGCGTACTACGACAAGAGAAGAGTGATGGAAGACGGGGTACACACCGAGCCTATAGGATAGGTAAAAAAAAAAGGAATCGGAAAAAGGGGAGACAACTGACGGAAAGATTCTGACGAGAGTCTGACTGAATATGACGACGGACGCTCTAGGGGTAGCTGGGTGTCAGAAGGCACCGCAAGAAGTTCTTCGCGAACAAACCCGCGCGATGGACCACTGTCGAGGTAGTAGAGCGCGAGCTCATCGGGGTTGGTAATATATCGATGTAGATGATATACATTGAGAGACCACACGGGATCAGTCGCGCGGCGGCGGCCACCCTCGAGCTCTCCCGGTTGATAGAGGTACCGGACGGCAACATCAGATGGAAGTCGTTTCTCCGCTAAACCAACGGGTCACCCGCGCGAGACGGCAGAGGGCTTGTGAGCCACTTTTTTAGACTTGATGGCATCTACGGGCTTCTTACCGATCAATCTGGTTAACTCGCCGTTCAGTGCGGAGACCACGGCGGCAGCCTGGTCACTCACTCGGTAGATCGCGTATGAGGGTCTACAAGCTCTTTGGCGTATTGTTGTTCGAACTACCTCTCAACCAGGGTTCGATTGAACTGCTCCATGATCCGCTGGTCCCGGTGGAGGTTGACGCGGCCGCGTCTAGCAGAAACGTCGTGTTTAGCCAACAGCTGAGAGACCGCGCCCATGAACTCGCGGCCAGGATCGACCTGGAGAAGATTCGGTCATTTGAGAGGACTCCTCTTATATATTCGGGAAAGAGCATCGGCCACCTCTTTAGACTCCTTCGTGGCCAGTGGCCCCCTTATAGCCACTCGCTACGTCAACGACTGTCAGGGAGTACTTGTATGTCTTGCGACCGACGCGACCGTGAGGGAGAAACAGGAGGTCCGCTTGGTGGACTTCGTTCGGCACCGGCACGTCGCATTTCGGGCGCGGAATATTGTGAGGCGCAGGCAAATAGATCTGTCAGATGGCCTGCTTCTTGAGCCATTCCTTGGCGGCGTTTTCTGAAACCTTGGTTGCCGCGGCGAGGTTTTTGGTGGCCGCGAGTCCCTTCCAGTAGCCGCGGGGCTGTAGTACGTGTTAGCTGGCTTGCGCGTTAGGCGAACCGATAGTTTGCTGTCAATCTTGCGCGTATCCATCGTATGCGAGGTATTCTAGTAGATCGAACAGTCTCCAACACCCCACGCCAGATCGTCCGGTAACTGCGTCGTCGATGATACTAAACCTTTGTTAGAAGTTTCGCTGCAGCTGCCGGTTAAAGTTCCAGCTCAGGAGCGGGAACTCGGAGGAATCTAACATCCGCTTTGCGAAAAGGGTGGCAGCGTTTTCGTCCTCGCGCCACGTCGAGAGAGAGCCTTGGGCCAGACGGATCAGATCCTTTGCACCAGCTAAACGGTGTTTAAGGGCCGTGTAGCCTACATCGAGCAGAGCGTAATAAAGCTCGTCAACTAACATCGTTCTATATATATATTTAAAACAGGTTCAATTGCTTATTGCTTTTGTAATATAGTAGCTGACGAGTCCCGTCGCAACCATTCCCACGACGACGAACGCGATCTCGCAGTCTTTTTGGGCCTCTGACGGTACATAGAAATCTGAAAGTTGGGGCTCGGGATCCAGCGGCGCGAGACTTTTCTGCGGATCTGCGGATTCTCGCGGCGAAGATCTTCATTGATCCAATCCAGACGGGCGGTTCGTTTTTGCGACCATGCTGCGTCTGCGCTCTGAAGTTGTTCTCCAGCTAAGTCGTGACGCTTGCGCTCCTCATCCGCGTCAGAGATTTGCAGTTTCTAGAAAAAATAGTTACCACTGAACGCCAATGCGTTCGACACCGCACCACCTAAGAGCATTGAGATCGAAGCCATTTATTTCCATATATTAGCGGGTAGAATTCCAGCTTTAACTAGATAATCTCGGGTCCCAACTGCGGCCGCTACATCCAAGGTCACGAGACCTACGTCTCTCGCGGTGTTTAAGGGCCGTGTAGCCTACATCGAGCAGAGCGTAATAAAGCTCGTCAACTAACATTGTTCTATATATATATTTAAAAAAGTTCAATTGCTTATTGCTTTTGTAATATAGTAGCTGACGAGTCCCGTCGCAACAATTGCCACGACGACGAACGCGATCTCGCGGTCTTTTTTTGGGCCTCTGACGGTACATAGAAATCTGAAAGTTGGGGCTCGGGATCCAGCGGCGCGAGACTTTTCTGCAGATATGCCCGCGCGTACTCGCGGATGGTGTCGTCAACGTTACGGAAACTTTGCACGGCGTGATTCTCGCTGCGAAGATCTTCGTTGATCCAGTCCAGACGGGCGGTTCGTTTTTGCGACCATGCTGCGTCTGCGCTCTTAAGTTGTTCTTCAGCTAAATCGTGACGCTTGCGCTCCTGATCCGCGTCGGAGTTTTTCAGTTTCGAGAAAAAATAGTTGCTACCACTGAACGCCAATGCGTTCGACACTGCACCACCTAAGAGCATTGCGATCGAAGCCATTTATTTCCATATATTAGCGGGTAGAATTCCAGCTTTAACTATATAATCTCGGGTCCCAACTGCGGCCGCTACATCCAAGGTCACGAGACCTACGTCTCTCGCGGTCATGTCCAACTTGGGAGCGGGCCCTCCGAAGGCCATATTTGATAGTCGAGCAAACCCGATACTGAGGCTCGATATTACCACGGCGTGAAAAACCGCATTCACTATTATTTTACCATCGTATTCAGCCATTGCATATAGTGATAACTATAATTATTGCATATAAAAGGGTTCGCGAGCAGTGTTTAAATGGGGTGCAATCGGTTTCGGAACTTCCTTCCGAACCGTAGCTGGTTGTCGCGAAAGGTAGTTCCCCACACACAGGGTGCCCCCAACTGCTAGACCATCGCCAACAACCCACGGGATGATCCAGGTCGGAGCCACAATCTCCGATTGCTCTTTCAACGGCGTTGGGGGAACTGTAGGAGATTGATCCGCAGCTGCCTTCGGACGTTTTGCTGTTTCAACACCCAACTGCCGCTCCTGAGCTGGTGCGGTTGGAGTTGGAACAAATAACGACTGTTTGGCCTCTCGAAGCTCGGCGAGTATTTTATCTTGTTTAGCTTTTCGGGTGGGGGCCGCTGCCCGCCCAGCTGCCTGTCTTTTTGGGTTTTTGTGTCGTGCAATCGGAGATAGTTTCTCCAACCGCACCTGTGCAGTTGGGGGTGCAATCGGTGATAGTTCCTGTGGTGCAATCTGCTCCGTCACTCTCGCGGGTGCGTCTTGTATCATCATCATTTTCTGAGCTTATAGTTCTTAGCCGTGGTCAACGCGGTTGTCAGCGGAGCTAAGAACATTCCAAACTTGCGATAAATTGAGCAGCAGGCTGTTCTAAGAGTATGTCCTACAAAAGGGTCAGTCTCTATATCGCCAATCAACCCCGCGGTGTTTGGTATAGGAAGAATTATACTAACAGCGGTAGCGTACAGATGAATAGCCGCCGATCCGAGAGTTTTCGTCATCTCCGCACCTAACCTAGATTCGTATCGCGCATACACTTTATCGATCTCCGCATCTGACATCTTATCCACCTGACAAACTGAGAGACGCCTACCGAGATAATGCTCCGATTGCCCCCCCCCCCCCCCCCCCCCCCCAGCAACCAGCGCAGCTAGCCGCTCGCGTCGCGCCGCTTTTTCATTCGGAGTCGTATCGACAGTCGTGTCTGCAGTCGTTTCTACAGTTCCAACCGTGTCGGCAGTCGGCATGACTGTCTCTTCCATTAGCTGATCGAGAAGTTCGTCGCAGTTCATTATTTTACTTTTAATAATTAGTACTATTGTGACTAATCTCATAAGTCTAACATATTGCCAAGCGCACCATCCGATACTTATGAGCACCGTTATGCTCGCAACAAAGCTCGCAGCGGAGCAACAAATTGATTCCCACATTGTTCAGCATTTGTTCAACATTGTTAAGCATTTGTTAAGCATTGTTCAGCATTGTTAAGCATTGTTAAGCAATTGCTCAGCATTGTTAAGCATTTGCTCAGCAGTTACTAACGAGTGTTAAGCACAATCTAAGCAATTGCTTAACAATGCTGAACAATGCTGAACAATGGTTAACAATTGCTTATTACTTCGTAAGCAATTGGTTGCTCAGTCTTTAGCAGAAGCTTGGCGTGCTTAGTTTCCGAAAGCATCTGTCGAACCTCCAGGCGCTCCTTGAGCGTTGGGATAACGTCGTTATCTCGAAGTCAGTCATCGAATGAGTCTCGGTCCTTGCAGTGAAAGAGGGCGACCCATTTAGTTTGCTCTCGCAGATCCTTCTTTTTGGTCATCGCCGCCTTGGCCAAGCAGTCGTCAATCACGTATAGGGTGGGCTCGCCCTGAAATATTTGATATAAACCACGCAGCCAATCGAGAAGCCTATCACCGGGATTAACGACGTATACCTCAGGGTTGGTCCATATCCACGGGCGCCGCTGGTAAGTCTCGTTGTGTCGCACAGTGGGACACATGATCACAATGTGTCGAAAGACATCACGGTAGGGGCACTCGATCAAGTCCAGGATGAAAACCGTTTTTCCACATCCTGTCTGCCCACATATTATGGCAGAGTGGGCATCCTTCGGTAGAGTTATATCAGTAGAGTGCTGAGACGTATCGACCATCTTCGATGTTGAGTTGCGCGTCTGTGATTATATATAGATACACGTTCAATGCGCCAGCTCCGTCCGCCTCTTTGGTTATCTGGATCGTCACACCCTCGCTCGCGTTCTCAACTTGGCGTCCACTACCGTGCATTTGATCGGCGTCGCTGGCTCGAATGTCTAGCCATAGAGCGTACTTGGAAGTCAGGAACTCCGCGAGGGAGACGTCCGAGAGCTGCAGGTCTTTGGCAACAGCGGCAACCTCCGGGGAGCGCTTAGAGACGGCAGCAAACTGCTTTCTGGCTTCTTCCCACTGCTGGTGCCCACGAAGGCCCTGGCTGTAGAGCCGATTGGGAACTCCCTCGATCGTCACCTCGACCTTCGTGATTTTGAGGTTATAGAATGTATCGCTTTTTCTAGCCCCTAGCTCGAACCGACCCTCCTCGAACAGCACCAGTATGCCTTTCATCGAGCGTGCGGAGACGTTGACGTTAATATTCCACAATGTGTCGATTTTGTCTTTCTTCATCTTGCGATGGCGAAGAACTCGGTCGTAAAGTATGGCAACGCGCCCGGCGTACTGGGTTCTGATCAATCGCGCGAGTTCGGGCATCGTGACCATGTCGTACTCCAGCGAAACATTGTCGATCGTATACGTCGATGCCATGTCGGTGGCTATGAGAACTCGACCGTATGAGAAAGCGGCCGCGATCGCGTTGTCGCTCGCGACGTAATATGCCTTGTCACCAGCCGCAATTCTAAGTCTGGTTACGTTCTTATTTCGGCTGGTGTCAATACCCTGATAGACCGCGTGTTCGAGCTCTTGCGCCGTCTTCCACATGTTCTGGTAGCAATGGTAGACGTCGCTGTCGTCGATCGACATCACCTCATTACCTGAAATCTTTATCATGGTCTTCTTGACGATGGCGCGACCCAGGTTCTGAACGACGGTTCGGTTCGCGTCCGTCGACGTCAGCGAAATAGTGAAAGCGAGGCGAACAGTCCCCGGCACAATGACGTCGCTAGCTCCGAGGTTGGGGAAGCGGGCCAAGGTTCTGATATATCGTCGATGGGTTGTTCGTAATAACGACGCTCTGTCTCACACCTTTCGCTCCGAGGGGCTCCCGCAGTCTGCGGTATGGATTGAGTTTGCGGCCGTATTGACTCGAAGACATTATTGAAACTATATTAAACCCGTATGGTTTTTTGTTTAATACATCGTTAACGATGGCTGGTCGCGATATTGGCATGGACGAATTCGATCACACTACGGGCAACCCAGACGATTACCTCGATGACGATGACATCGATGATTATAAGAGCGCCGACGATGCACTTCATAGAGACACCAGCCGGTGTGAAAATAGGTGGCGCTACCGTTAGTCTAAATCGGGAATTACTCGAGACAACTGTAGACGACTACTACAACAATTTGGCAGAAAAAGGGAATGTCCCATCTGTCGGCCGCGACTACTTCAAGTTCAAATTGGATCGGGCCGGCAGGTTGCGACTAAAAGCAGCATCAAATCTCCCACTCGTCAACATGAGGACCGGAAAAACCCTAGCGCTGAGCACCATTTCCGGAAACCCGGGCGGTGGCAAAATAGTAAGGAGCGAACTAGGATTCGTA
Organism: Conchocele bisecta; assembly: GCA_029237695.1. Lineage (NCBI taxonomy): Eukaryota > Metazoa > Mollusca > Bivalvia > Lucinida > Thyasiridae > Conchocele > Conchocele bisecta. The sequence goes on from CM055270.1 coordinate 99,520,594, forward strand.
GATTGGAAGAGGGGTAAAACAATTATGCCCGCCCGCGCTGTAGAGACCCTACAGTCTACCGACGAAACGATGGCGAAGACGGCCGCCGCCATAGAAACTGTCGAGCTGAGCGAGATCCCTCGTGTAGCCACCGACGCTATTCGCACAATGGAGATCAACGAAAGCGAAATACTCAGCACGATGGATGACCCACCGTTACCTCTTCGCGAACTCCGGGGACTCGATAAGGCTATGCAAACAGTCCGGGGCGAACTGGTGCTTAACCTCTCCAAACTCACGGCGCTGGATGAACATATCGCGCTAGAAGAAAGTAAACTGGAGGAAGTCCGTGACGATAGAGAATCTACCGAGCGGATCACCGAACGCCTGCGGTCGTTGCGAGATGAAAGAGAAGCTCGCTTGGAGGCTGCCTCGACTAACTGTGATGCGCTCCGCACCCAAATAAGTCGGATCCGCGAAACAATCTCGAGGGTCCTGAACGAGGAAACGACACTCGGTGAGCTTCTTCGCACTCTGTTCATGAACAAGGCATCACGATAGCAAGCATCTTCGCAGCTCTCACCATGACTATATCGACCATAGTTCTAGCTATTACTGGTGGTACGGCGGCTGCACCCGCTCCAGCACCAGCACCCACGCCAGCACCAGCACCAGCGCCATCCGGCGGAGTCAAGGAGTGGGTAAAAAAGCAACTAAAAGCCCTCGCCAGTCTCCTGGCTAAATTAGCCGGAAAGGCGGCTGCCGCGTTGCCTGGGTTGATCGGGGGCCTCGTCTCCTTCTTGCTATCTATATTATCGAAAACGGCCGGATGGTTCGCCGAGAATGCGTGGGCTTTAATCGTGGCGATCGCCGGTCTCCTACTATTAGCCTCCCGAGAGTTCCTGAAACCAAAGCGCGAATAGTCCGCCCGCCACGAGGGCAACGACGAGCGCTAATTTCTCCTCCTCGTGGGCACTAGTTCCGAAGGAACTTACTTGTGCATCAAGTCCAATTGTGTCAACATGCTCGGGAGCGAAGGTGGAGCTTGATGAGACACGAGTTCCGAAGGAACTAGATGGGATGCTTTGTACTGGGGTGGGTGCTTGCGGTTTTATGAAATCGTTTCCATGCGCGGTGAGCTTGATGATATCCGCGTTGACGTTCGCGTTATGGCCGATCTTTTGTTTGACGGTGGCGATTACGATCATATTATTGTAACCGTCAACCGGGTCGTCTCGTAGTATCATATTACTCGGCGCCATATACAGACCTATTCCAAATACATAGTCTTCTGGGGTGCGGGCATACTGCAAAACGTCTTGATACTGCTGGATCGCCGCATGGAGTTTCACCGGAGATGAGATGGCGTCCTCGACATTGGCCAAGAACTGTTTCTGGCTATCGAACGCCGTCCCGGTTCCTATTATACCATTGTGCGCTTGCGCCTGTGCGCCGCGGATGGCCCAGATGTATGTGCGAATGGAGTCGTTGAGGCGAGTAACCCCGGCCTGTGTGAACCCCAGACCCTTATCTAACATAAATGTACCCCACGCGTCCTGGACCGAAGCAGCCTGCTGTATGTAATCGACGTGAGCTCGTTTCGGAGGTAGCCAATCGCAGGATGAGACACCGCAGTGCCGACCTCCAGACATTTCCGGCCCGAATGTCATCGTCGCGGGGTCAAAATTCACGGCGTTCCGACTGACGATGTGGTCACCGGAGTGATCGTGTCTAAAATCAGTCTGCGTCAAATTCCCGGACTGGCCCAGAATGAGAACGTCCCCGAGACTAGTGCTGCTAGGAAATGCTTTCTGGCGCCAGTCCGCGTCTTTTGGTATCCCAAATTCGTTACAAAGTCTTTCGAACGCCCTACGGTCGTATGTGTTGGAAATGGGATCCCAGCCGGCGTCCTGCGGCAGAGATATTTTCTGTTCTTTGAGAATCCGGCTAATAGTGTAGTACGCGTGAAGTTGTAAACGGCCTTCAAGAAGGGATCCTCCGTGGCTAGATGGTCCTGAGAAGAAACCCCGCATCCGGCTGTTGCGCACCATACGGCGAAGTTGAGCTGATTCTGCCAAAACTGCATAGGCGTCGCTTTCCACCCGTTCACAGCCTCCATGGTAGTAATCTTGTGCAGCCTATATTGTTCAAAGATGTCGGGGAAGTTGGTTCGAAAGCCTGTTCCGCCACTAACTTGGATAGTGGGGTGCACAAGCCGGGGAGCGCCCGCCTTAGCGGCGTAGACCCTGCCGACCGCGTACTTTGCGTTAGAATTAAAGCCAAAAGCCTTGGTATCCATTGAAAAAGATATTATCATGTTTGCTATGCTCACCAATGTTCAAAAAGAGAGTTGTCAACTTCAGAAGTCAATCGACAACTGCTGCGGAAAACGGCGGGCCGGCCTCAGATCAATCACCTTCACGGTCGGATGGCAAAATGTTAAGACGTACGAAGGGTTCGGCTACATGAAGAACGGACCACCGGTAGGTGTCAAAATACCACCAGGTATTTGGAGTTTCAGAGAGCTCCAAGCTTGTGTCGCGTCAGAGCTTGATGGTCGAGCCAGCATCGCAATCTCGAAAGCCACTGGACTCGCGACCTTTACCGTCGAGCGCGCCTACCGGGTAAGGATCACCCCGACGTTGGCTTTACAGCTCGGATTTACAACAACATACCCTTCTGACAATAAGGGATGGTTTAACCCGGGTGAGCACGTCGGCGACATCCCAGTGAACTTTGCCTTCACGAAAACTCTCAGGGTGCACCTGAATCAATTGAACACATCGTACAACACGTTAGACGGAGCTCCCAGCACATTACTAAAAACTGTGCACGCCAGCGACTGTTTCTATGGTGAGACCCTGACCTTAGAATTTTCAACCCCCGAGATGAAACGTTATGGAATCTGGTCACATCTACGAATTGAAGATCTCTATACTTCCGACGATGAAAAAGCACGAGAGGTTGAAGAACGATTACCCGATTTCGATCATTCTCGAAATAACCGATTAAACATAATATATATTTACATATTAATCATGAGCATATACGGTCCATGTAGTTCCAGCGCAGAACAGGACGTTCCCGTCGCGGGCGCAGCATATGATGAAGCCACAATGAGAAGGCTGGAGGGAAGGATAGCGCAGGCCCGCACAGAGGCAGCTACGGCGATTGCGCACGTTCAGCGATTGCAAGCTCGAAAACCCGTCATAGCAGTTTGTGCGGAGGAGCTGGGTTCACTGGGCGAGGGGGCCTACGAATATTCATTCGGTGCCAACGCGAGCAACAGATATGGGGGATACACCATGGCAGCGTCCGGGACGATTCTGCGAATGGCGGTCTGCTCGGTCAACTTTCGCGGACACGCTGCTACCGAAATCCGAGTGAATCTCGTCCTGAACGGGGTAGAGCAGAAGTCTGGCATCACCAAGCACACGGGGCAGAGGTCAGGATTTACGATATTCGATGATGACACTGCAATTAAAGTTTCGGCAGGTAGTGTTATTAACTTTGTAACAAAAGTCGCTGACCAAGCGACTTCCTCCACTATTGTAACACTGTTAATAGAACTTGATTTATGATGAATGACGAGAAACTATATCCGCACTTACCTTCGGGGACGGCCGACCCGGCATCCTTTAGGATGACCAGGATCGTCGAGATACAACAGATTCTCAAGCACGAGGGAGAGACGCGGACGGGTCATGCGAAGAAATATAAGCGAGCAGTCAATATAGTCGAGGAAGTGAGCACCGCGTTAGCCTCAGCTTCCGTTGTAAGCGGAGTGGGGAGTGTGTCTTTATTGTCAACAGTCGTGGCTGCACCGGTTGCGGTGATCTTGAGTACGATAGCGGCGGGGGCGGGACTGCTTTGCATGACAACCAGACTCGTGGGCCGAAAACTAGAGGCCAAGAGTCGAAAGCAAGATCGAATAGCGGTTCTCGCGAGGTCTAAGAAAAACAGTATCGACATTATCGTGTCGAAAGCGATAGCCGACAACGATATATCAGATAGCGAGTTCAAACTGGTCGTCGAAGAGATGACCAGATACCAGGAGTTAAAAGGCACGATCTGGTCCAAGGCCCGACCACAAATTCTCACGGACGAAGACGTACAAAAACTCGTCATGGAGGGGAGAGCCGACGAGAGAAAAAATCTCCTCGCCCGCCTCGGGACGTGATATGCTTATTCGCGTGTCTGCAGAGACAGCAGGAGATCCCTCCACCGTACAGTCCAGCTGTTCCGACGGCCCCTCCATACGGAACATAAAACTCTTTCGGGCCCCGTTACACCACCGTGACTTATCAAAACTACGCATCAGATCGGTTCTATATTTCTAACTGACTTTCTGATTTCAATTATTACTAAACGATAATACTTGCTAGCACGTAATTCCTTGCTTACCAGTCTATGAGTAGCGCGAGTGCCAACGCATGGTGGACATAGCAACGACTCGGATCTGGTCTCTACCCCGCAATTCCTACATGGGCGAGGCGAAACGGATCCTCTTCTCATCCATGCCCGGTGATGCTTGCAATACTCGTAAATACCGGTACGATGACACATCTCGTGACTACCTGTCTTCAACCACGCGCAATTAACTAGAACCATTATGTGATTACATATACTGAACATAGGGAGGGCTTATCTCTAATAGGGTGTAATCTCATTGATAACTTCTCATCCAGTCGAGGAAGTATATGGTCTCGCGGTTGATGAAAAATATTTTCCACTCTTCTCATCCACACCAGCCGAACAGTGGGGGAAAATCCAAGTAATATATAGGAATCCACAATGATACAACCTTCCTGATGGAAGCCACCGCGCGTAGCGGGGGGGGGGGGGGTGGGGGGGGGGGGTTATAGAGGGAGGTGGTATCATTTTGACCCCCTTATACTACTGGCTACGGGCCTGTCTATGTATAACATTCTATGTCTATGTACAGCCAAGGATCTGTGTAATATGTCTCTGACCATACAGACCAAAAACCCAGCATTGTAAACATTGGTTTTTTTTTATCCAGATGAGCGGCAATCTCGTAGCTTAAATCGTTGGGTTAACCCGTGACCGTGACCGCCCCCAACCGCAACCCTTATATCCTCATAATATATTGGACCTGCAATGTATTTATATTTCATTATTGAACGGACCAGAGACCTACATAGTGTGCATTTACAAGAATGTGAACGGACGTAAAACATAATTCAATGGAATAATGTTCGTTTTATCGCAATGATCAGGTGCGGATCTAGGCGGGAGGCGTGTCCGGCGCACGCTCCTGTAAAATTGGTCGAGTTTAGATTTTAAACCATTTTTTACGTGGAAAGATCTGATTGTGTCCATTGTTCTCACCCAACGTGTATGTTGTGTATGTTGTTACACTCAGTTGAACCGTCTCGTCGATTCAACTGAGTGGTAAACGAGACGGTTCAACTGAGTGGTAACAACATATACTTTATAATGGTAACCCCTCAGCACCAGTCGCACGCACATCGGGCATGGTATACGACATGGTTACACTCTAATTAGATAAAACGTCCACTCGATATCACTCGAGGTTGTAGTGTAGCACTAAATCATGTAGATATCTGATAGCAAGGATTTAGGGTACTATGTATCGTGGCTCTGCTGATAGCAGCGACGATAGAATGATCTATACCATACAGTTATACGTCGGGTGTGCCCTCAATTTCGCCCACTTGATTGCCAAAAATACTGTATTTATGGAAAATGTATATTATAGACAGCATAAGTCAAGTACATATTTACACAAATATATACCGATATAGAGAAATAAAAGAAAATATAATTAAGTGTCGTCTGCTATTTTTAAACTATTTATAGCACACACGTTTTTCAGCATGCACAATAGTACAGGTATCTTTTCTCAACAGAGATCATAACTGTCACTGTGGAATGCAAGAGATTTGACGTTCTGTTCTGTTCTGTTCTGACAACGTGCCATCTTTCGTGAATACGCTATATTTAATGACATGAACCCGTGTGTTAGCATTAGAGAAACACGTTAATGTGATACGAAAATTAATATAAATCTTCAATTTTAATGTGCGAAGTTTAGTGAAACTGGCCCCAGACGCCGCAAATGCTCCAACATGTCTTAACGAGAGCTCCTAGAATTGGTACAGAAAATGATAGTTTGAATATATTAATTACTAATATAACAAATTGCGTCATTAGTCATTATCTCAATGTGATCTTGAGTATTTATGTCCTGCAGCCGCTCAGTATCAGTTGACATACTGGCAGGCGCGAGACGGACCATATTGATTTGTTCAGAGTGGAAACTGCCACACCCTACACCTGAGCCGAGAACTGCGGTTGTCATGGCAACATGGACAACACACGTGATGTAGTCTCACCTGAGGGTAATTTGTTTGTATCGGAGGACATTGATAGATATTGCACCAAGATTGGTGATAACTCCTGGGATTCCCAATGCATCTGGGGATGGGGAACATAGCACACGGCGATGGCCGGCTGACTGGGGATGGGGAACATAGCGCACGGCGATGGCCGGCTGATCTGGGGATGGGGAGCATAGCGCACAGCGATGGCGGGCTGACTGGGGATGGGGAACATAGCGCACGGCGATTGAGGATGGGGAACATAGCGCACGGCGATGGCCGGCTGACTGGGGATGGGCAACATAGCGCACGGCGATGGCGGCTGATCTGGCTGTTTAATGGTACAGTGGACCCTCTCAAAACCGAACAACCTTGCGACATCAATGTGTTCAAATATGACGGATTTCACTGTCCAACATCGTTGGTGATTATCAGTGTTCATGATTGCAATGTACACAGGCATGCATTTTAGTGCTCTTACATCGGAATTACAGTGGAACATCTCTAAACCGGACACCCTGTGGACCTCCCAGTATACACTGGCCGTAGCACATGCTAATCTGGGTCTACACTGGCCACAATTCGGGCTGATCTGGGTATGCACTGGTAAGAAAGGCCGTAAGCCCCATTGCTCCATTCACGGACTGTCAGGACACCACTGAATGCTGGTACTTCCCCAGGCAGCTAGCCACCCATCAAACCAGCCAGCCAGCCAGCCAGCTAACCAACCATTCAACCATTGACAAAATCAAAGTAATGGTGGTTAACGGCCTGTCAACAGCTATGGTCATTATGCCGGGCTAACGGGGTCGAATCCCATATGTTACACTGTGTGATAAGGGGTAAATCCCAAAATCAGAATTGAATATTTAGAGAAAAGAAAATAGAGAAAGTGAGCAGGGGCTCACGTACACCACCCCCCCCCCCCCGACCGCCAACTGGACCGACAAATAAAAACTTTAACGCAAATATTTAACACACAACTTTAACGCAAATGTCTAAGTAATTAAACCTTGATTTTGTGCATGAAGGCCGCATGGGTGTGTTATGGAATTAAAATATGGATGATGATAAGCAAGTATATGAAGTTTTAAGTCAATCCGACTTACCGTTACAGTGATAATGGGTATCCACTTTAACGTGGACGGACGGACAAACTGACGGACGGACGGACTGAATTACGAAAACTATATACCCCTCGACATACTTCGTATGCCGGGGCGGGGGCGGGTATAAATATATTCAGCCGTGAAATTAAAACAACCAGGCCTGGTGCAAGGTCCTCACCACACCAGAGACACTTGGCGCCACTACCTAAAAGGCATAGGACCAGTCATAATAGTATTACTTTATAATGGGTATAACAACAACTGTCACGTACCAAAAATGCACATATGGGTCAAAACAGGGAGATCGGGATTCCCGATGAAACCTATCGTTAACTGTACCTACCCAAGGTTTCTATTCACATGCTCCCAATCAATCGGTACATAGAACTTCTTGATTGCAATTAGCAAACGATTCATCACCAAAAGAGCTGCCATATAAAAAAGAAAACAACAACAGGGGACCGTTTCACTAAACTTCGTACGACTAAAATGTTCGTAAGTGCAAAATTATGATCGTCTGTAAATATGACATTAACAATGTTTTCTTGTAAACACTTATTGGATTTACATTTATTGAGCATAGGCTGCATATGCTCAATAAATGTAAATCCATCAATTGAAATTTCCAGACGGTCCTAAATTTGCACTTACGAACATTTTAGTCGTACGAAGTTTAGTGAAACGGGCCCAGGACGGTTGTGATTCTATCCCACGCGAGTTAGAAACAAAGGCCACGTGTCCAGTACGTCCGTGCTATGAGGAAATGAAATGTTTATACGCCGACTTGAGTGATGCTGTAATTTGTTTGTTTATTGGTGTTTAACGACCTATCAACAGCTAAGGTCATGTAAGGCCGGGCAAACGGGTTCGATCCCGTTTTAACCTGCTGCATTGGTGGGGGGGGGGGGGGGTGTGATCCCAAAATCAGAACGGAATATTGACATCGAGATCAAATATATTCAGCCCTGAAATTAGAATAACCTGACCTGGTGCAAGGTCCCATGCCACACCCTTCCCCTAAAATAGGATATTCACATAAGGGGTATAACCGGATTCAACTGTCACATACAAAATGCCAAAGACGTATGTGAGGGCCAAACCAGGTCTCCAGTCGGAATTCCGGTAAGGATAAACCCCGATCGTTAAATTGCTATACTGTAATGGAAACCGTAGTAAATTAACCCTTATATATATAATGCGGGAGACGAAAGACAAAAATTGCCGTCTGCTGTTGTTTTGCATTTTGTCTTCTTTCTCAATGTAAACATTCCATTGGAGATTATTCTAAAGTACTGCCAAACTATTGATTTCGCCGACAAAAATGGACATTAAAATATGAACAACAGACGACACACCTGTACTGTATAAAGGAGTACGGGTATATTATATGTCGGTCGGTTATTGGACAATTACACCCATTCATGGAGCAGGAAGTTTCGTGAATATCAAATAACACGGCACGTATTCAAGTGTATTCATCCGCTCTCCCACACTGCAGTTACGTCATGGGTGTGGGGCTCAATGTCACATGTGCAACTGTTTGAAGTTAATTTGAAACTAGATTTATATATGCATGTACTGGCGAACGTAAATGCATAACTTGTGTGCAGGTATGCCAGGTTTTATTTATGATAGTGTCATGTCTGTTGAAAGGGTCGGCCACTTTAATCTTTGAACAGCAATGAATGTATTCCTATTATTTATGCCAGGCATCAGAGTGGCAGCCCAGCTAGCATGTCGATATCGGACCGACATAACACCGATATACTCTCGATATCGGCCCGATGTTGTTTTCGATATCGGACCGATTAGCGGTTTGCAAATCGACATCTCATCGGCCCGATATCGTGTCGGATGGACGTCGGTCCGATATCGGACCGATATCAATATCGATATCATGCCAACGTAGGTCCGATATTGGCACGATATTGTTTTCCCATCGGACCGATATTGGCAGCTGATCGTTTTTCCATAGGACCGATATTGGCAGCTGATCGTTTTCCCATCGGACAGATATTGGCAGCTGATCGTTTTGCCATCGGACAGATATTGGCAGCTGATCGTTTTCCGATCGACCCGATATTGGCAGCTGATCGTTTTCCCATCGGACCGATATTGGCAGCTGATCGTTTTCCCATCGGACCGATATTGGAATTCTATATTGGATTGATATTGTTTTAGCAATCAACAATTATTGGCACAATTTGATTTTAACATATTGTACCAATGTTTGAACCGTATGTCTACAGCTTCAATGCCAGTATCAGTCCAATGTGAAAATTGACCACTATAAATGTAAACTCATACCAACATAGGTCACTGACATATTCCACTTTGGGCATAATGCATACAAAGTCGATGTTTAGTATTTTCTGTATTTTATCATTAACGCACATGTATATAAACACAATTTTACATAAAGATAATTTTATAACACGACTAGATTGTTGTAAATACCAATATGGGGAATTAAAGATGGGACCAACAAATCAGATAGGTTGATTATTGGTGTATCACATATATTCAATAAATTCATGACATATCAACAAATGAATTCATTCAACTAATGTGTCGAAACTATCCCGTATTCAACCCGTCTATAATTAGTAAAATTTCCAAAATCAGAATTTGATGTATATATTTCTCATATACATGTATATTCAGCTCTTAAATTAGAATATTCCAGCCTGGTGACAGGTTCAAGTCGCACATAGTTGTCAATTTGGTATAGCAGGATTCGGCTCTCAAGTATCGGGAGGCTGAAACTGTACATGAGGGCCGAACCATGCAAGTAAGCATTCTTCTATAATTATCAGGATTGATTATTGGTGTTTAACATCCCATCAACATCTAAGGTCATTTAAAGATGCATACCCACACATTACCCATGGTACACGCATCACTCTGTGTACAGTATTGAGAAATTAGGTAATATTGTGTAAAAAGCGCCGTGGTCGCTTTTGATGTAGGAAACGTGTGGAATGATTACAAATTACAAAACTAGGTACCTGTTTAAGTTCTGTTATAAAAACATTCTGTGTAATGTATGGGTATGCATCTTTTGGGCCGGGCCAACAAGATGTCCAGACTCTCCTGCATTCAATCTGTCCAAAAATGAGGGAAATTCCCAAAATCAGAGTTCAATATTTACAAAAAATACATATTCAGCCCTGCAAATAGAATGCCCAGACCTGGAGCCAGGTCTATGCCACACCAGAGTCACTTAGCTTCAAACCCAAATGTAATGTGACCAGCTCTAATCGTATTACTATCTTAATGGTGTATACCAGGTTTTAGCCCTCAAGTACCAGAGGCCCAAAACGGTACATGAGGGCCAAACCATGTAGGTCGGCATTCAGGTAAAGTTGAACCCCAATTGTTGAACAACCGATCGCATGCTCCCTCCTACCACCCACTCAGATTGTTAAATTACCCTCCTCATGCCCCTGACAACGCACCAACTGCCCGCAATCAGGGTGTATTGTGGGGTTATTGGGTTATTGTTGTTGAACAGGGGCCTCTATCAACAGCTATGGTAATTTAAGGCCGGGCCAACAGACTGGACTATCCCAATCAACCTGTCCATATATGGGGTAATTCCTAAACTTGACTTTAGGCCGACATTCACAAACTGACATTCAAATACTACACAATGCGCGAGTAGAAAAATAGACAAATAATAACTAGGCGTCAGCAATACTATAACAATGGTTACAAATACTTTAAGCCGACTTTCACAAACTGACGCTTAAATACTACGCAAAGAGCAAGTAGGAAAAGTAAACAAATAATGACTAGATGTCAGTAATACTATAACAATGGTTACAAATACTTTAAGCCCACTTTCACAAACTGACGCTAAAAATACTACGCAAAGAGCAAGTAGGATTGATTGATTATTGGTGTTTAACGGCCTATCAACAGCCAGGGTCATGTAAGGCCGGGCCAACGGGGTGGACTATCCCGCATTTAACCTGTAAAAAATGAGAGAAATTCCCAAAATCAGAGCTCAATATTTACATAAACTATATACCCAGTCAGCAAGCCTATATCGGCCCGATGTTGGTCCGATGTATCTTCGATATCGGTCCGATGTCGGTTACGATATCGGGCCGATATCGTTTTGCCCATCGGCATTTGATCGGACCGTTATCGTTTTATATCTTCATCGGTCCGATGTCGGTCCAACATCGGTTGAGGTATTGTATCCTTTATACCAATATTGGTCCGATATCGGGCCAACATCGGACCATTATTGGTCCGATATCGGGCTAACATCGGACCATTATTGGTCCGATATCGGACCGTTATTTGTTCCGATATTGGATATCGGACCAATGTGAATACGATATCGGGCCAATGTTGGACGATATAGATTTAATAGGAACAACACATGACAAGACGTCCATAAATATTATTTATTAAATCAAAAGATGAACTAGTCTACTTACTGTTAAATGTCATAAAACAAATGTTATTCATGTCCTTTCTCAAACACTGTTCCAGAGATGCCAACCTTCCAGGTACAGATACAGTAATGATTCTACATTCAAATAGTAATTGCAACGTAAATACATAGAAAATAGCACATTTTTGTAGTAAACATCCCAATTTCAACATTAATTGAAACGTTAAAAGATATAGAAGTTTCTAGGATCATCAAGAGTAATACCATGCCATGGAATCCTAATGATTACTCCGAGATAGTAATGGTTGGCATCTCTGCTGTTCAATCTGATGCAGACCTGCGTATTGCGTAATAATATGGATACATACTAAATAAATAGAGGATATTCTCTTGCCAACGGTGGGGTAGAGCAATATAATGCACGAGTGTACGTTGGCTTCCGCGCAAACAACGAGTGATCGTAGCGAACAAGTTGTTTGTGTGGAAGCCAACACACACGAGTGCATTATATTACGCTAATTGACGAGGGAATATTCTATTTATTACATTTCCCATCGATTTCCCAACTAATCATGCACATCAGGGATTATAGGTAACGTTTGATAATTCACAGACGGGTATTATTTGTACATGTAAATTGATAATTACCAATTCTCTTTCAGAGATATATCGATGCATTTATTACGTGGAAATGTAATAAAATGAAATTCACCCATACGCTGTTGTGTAATTGACTTGGAATAACAGTTAGTAGTTTGTAAATGATATTGAAAGTTGGTGCAAATTTCAGAGTAAATGAGGAATAGAACCCTGCTCAGGAATTTTCGCCAACTTTTGACATCAATTACTTCAAACAGTAACCCCCCCCCCCCCCCCCAGGTGTAACTACTGTAACAAGTAATCAGTAAAACTCATTTGTTTTTTTTCGCCTACCATCTTAGCCTTACGCATTGCGCAGCCAGACTTTATGAACTAAGAAACATTGTATTTTTTTCACAAAATAAAACTTTGGCACAAGGAAATTGATATGACTAGTTATTATGCTACAGCTACTTGGCTCAAGGAATTGCATTGGACCCAGAAATTATAAGAAGTGCATTCATTGCCCTCATCGCACAAAAGTCAATTAATTAAGATTGATTGAGTAATGGGTTTAACGGTCTATCAACATCTAAGGTAATTGAAGCCCGGGTCAATGGTTTCAGTACTAAACCCATATATTACCCGTTGCACAGCCAATGAGACCGTACTAATGGGGAGAAAATCCCAAAATTAGAGCTCAAAGTCTAATATAAAATCTACCTTCAGCCCTGAAATCAGAACAATCATGATCTGATGTCAGGTCCTCGACACCAGATCACTTCGCCCCATTCCAAAACCAGTAAAGTTCACCTCCATCTGGTGACAATCAGCAGTACTGATTTTACTACTTTTTAAATGGGCAATAACCACCTTCAACTCTCAGTACCAGCCGAGCCAAAGATAAAAAGGTACATGAGGGCCAAAACAAATATAGGGATTCCTATAAGCAATTAATGAAAGAACTAATTTCACAAAATAAAACTTTGGCACAAGGAAAATGATACGACTAGTTATGATACAGCTACATGTACTAGGTTCATGGAATTGCATCGGACATGGAAATTATAATATAAAGTCAGTGTTCTGCCGAAATTTTCAAATCATGGGGCCAATGGCCCATTGACCTAAAAAAAGTGAGGCCATTTCGAAATACAAAGTAAACCGGGAGTATAAATATGATGGAAGTGCCAGTTCCCCCCCCCCCCATAAGAGACGACTGTTTAACCAACGTAATTTAAACAAATATAGTAAAACACTGTGAGAGGGGATGAAAACTCATGCATACAGATCAAGGAATATCTTGTGTTAGCTGCATAAAAACACTTGCATTTTGGTATCGTGAATTAATGCTAACGTGGATTATTTTAGCGGGGGCTGAAAACTGGCGCATGTACATCAACGTTACCTACAGGCTAGTACTGAATCAGTAGTGTCAGTTGGTAGGACGAACTTTTTCACTTTCACCAAAAAACGTCAATTTATCGGAATTTAAACGGGTCACCGGAAATTTTAATTAAAAAATGCAGCCTCAGCAGAACACTGAATAAGTGCATTGTCCTCATCGAACAAAAGTCAATTAATTGTTTAAAGTTCGTCATCTGATGCTAAGCTCGAGGTGGAGGTCCTCATCCGTTTTTTTCGCCCACCATCTCTGTCCTTTGCGTTTCGCAGCCAGTCTTTTACATGAAATTCCGTTTCGCTGTTGCCCGAAGCAGGATATATCCGTCTCACCGCTCCTGAAAGATATAGTACAGTGTTTTCGTCAAGATATTCTGTATAGTTTGATTAGTTTCACACGCGTACTTGCACATACATTATATATGCAGTATCGTCAAAATATACAGCTAAAACAAATTTTTAATTTTCCCACATACAGATCGAAGATTCACTCGTCAATATGAGCGGACGATCGCATTTGTCGAGGTCTGGATGTTCTTGTATATATATATCGGATAAAATAAAAACTCATTTTGATAAAAAATTCAATACAGTATTCCATACGGTGCTATGGTCCGGACAAGAAAGTGTCTACGGACGCGGCAACGTCAAATCCATATAGTTAGTATCCCCCGAATTTCGCCCGGGGAGTACAATTATGTTGTACTAGTTTGTTATTATAATTAAATTTAATTATTAACATCAGATATGATTCAAAAATTGATGTCAGATGATGATTATGAAATATGGAGCAGCAGCGTGCAACTATAGTACGACAGCAACTACATGCATGTACACATGTACAATACATTACTATTGAGGTGAAGTGGCAAACAGAGCCTTACATTTTCAATATTTATATCAATTAATGCTAGATTTCTTCACCACACTAATTAATTGGCCTGTCTTAATTTACTCGCCTCCCTCGAAAATGAACCAGAAAGGCAAAAACACTTTCTTACTCTGAATTGCGAGAGTGAGTCTCAGGGTACCAAAAGCAGACTTGTTTTTGGCACCTGTCCAGTTGAACTCCAGGGCCAGCTCATTTCTAATGATAGCCTTCATTAGACGCTTTGTCATGACCTTCACACTGGAACCACCGATGCTGGACAAATGGGCCACCTGAAAACAAACGGTTCATGTTTTCATAGTGGCAATAGCAGTAAAATAGAAAACTAGGTAACAGTGTTTTCATTAACAGGAATTGCGACTTAAATTACTCACTTTGTTCATTTTTCAGGGAGTAAATTCAGTTCCTGTTAATGAAAACACTGCTTTGGTAAAGCATTGTTCGGTTAATATAGATTATGCATAGTCGGGTAAACAGTTGACATTTGTAACGTAGACAGGACATGATACATTTTTCGTTTCCGTTATTTATTGAATATATTAAAGGCTCATTTTCAACCTATTCACAAGACTTGCTTAATATGTATATACATGTACATACTCATGTAAGATCCTCTATAACAACCAGATGGCCGCAGCCAGAATTTCGAGCCCGCCAAGGCATTTGCTGGGGTATATAATAATAATAGACAGAGAAATAACAAGAGTGCCGAAAGTCACAAAATACGCCCGTCGTCAGCAATTGGGTTATAATACCGTAAAGTAATTATCGTGTGGACAAGTCATGCCCACAAGTATGCAAAGTACGAACATTTCAAAATGACCGCCAATGGGAGATATCTGATCGGAAAATTCTGAAAATCAATAGGTGTCTTCGTCAAAGCTGCATACCGAATTTGGTTAACATAACCAAGTAGAACTAGTTATCACGCAGACAAGGATACAAAGTACGAAAATTCAAAATGGCCGCCAAGGGGAGATAACCTATCGGAACATTCTGAAAATCAATAGGTGTCTTCGTCTTGTCGCAACAAAGCTGTATACCGAATTTGGTTAACATAAAACCAAGTAGAACTCTAGTTTGCGCTGACCGCTCTTTGAGTGGGTGCGATAAAAATGTTCATACCATCATCTTGAAGATCACTGGATCTTCCAACCGCTCTTCCATATCCCGGAGCTCCTCCTCGGAGCCCAGTGGAAGGCTGATGCCTTCCGGGAGGGGAGAGTCCCGTACATCAGCCCTCATCTGCTGGGCAATGGATGCCACCATCGCCTTCGTCTCCTTCACCTCTTCCCGGATATCTTCCAACACTCGGAAGAGCCGAATGTCCCTCTCTGTCAATACAATATTATATGCTGTTAATTAATATATTATACCGGTTACTGGCATACAAAATGTAGATGCAGAATTAAGTATATTCTGATCTCATGATATTGTCAGTTGCCATCATAAAATCAATTGGTACCATCACCATGAGGAGTGTTTAAGTGTATACTATTGATGGTTTATTTAACTCGCATGGATATGAAACCATGAAGGCCAATCAGGTATCATTAATGTCAACCATGTTGCCAGTAATTCCAGCAAAGACGTGATAAACAGAGCATTTTTAAAAACAGCAATGTATCTGTTGACGGACACACATGCCTCTTTAGAGGAGAATGTTTGCAAACAATGTAAATCCAGATGAGCTGACCTGTCTCATCAGCATCTGCACTATTTTTGTTTTAATAAAAACACCCTCAATGCACAGATCAACAAGCGCTCCACAAGTTGTAAAATATGCCCGTTGAGGCAAGGCCAACACATATATGGACAATGTTTGGGAAATAGTTTATCGATCAATGGGGTTCTTTCTATTGTCGATATAAACATGTACCGGGGTATATATATTTTGGTTACGATCGGACAAGTAGAACTCTTTAGTTACCGCGCAGACAAGGAAACACAACTACGAACATTCAAAATGGCCACGAAGGGGAGATAACTTTTGATAAGATCCGTTAACTAGTCATCGCGCAGATATGCAATGAGCGCCCGTCCGCACAACGTAAATACATAATACGCAGTTTTTTCCCCAAAATATATAAAAATGCTATTGAATTTGAAATTTGAAGACTTGATTTAGATACACTGTACATGGACATTGGTTCAAGGAGATAAACAAGAGTGCTAAATTGTTCTGTTGTTGTGTATCTTCAAACTTACATGTCAGTGAGGCACCTTGGTCTCAGTTTTAGGCTCTTTTTTTCCCCATATAGATGTCTAAGGTGATCATTATGAAATGGTGCTACATCGTAATACGCATAATGCTTATTAACTGGTAGCTGAAGTCATTTGTCAGTGGCTTTAAAAGATTGTTATATAAATGAACACTGAGAACAGATTCAAGATTTCAATGACAGAGTGGTAACCTGGAATTACATTTGATGTCAGAGAGGACGATCTCTGCTTTGAGGGTGGTGGTGTTGATGATGGTCTGGTAGAATGGGCTGGTGACGACAAATGACGCCGAACTGGCGGTGGCGACTGTACGGGCATGACAGATGGCAGTGGCGACGATCTTGACAGAGCGGACGGTGATGGCAAATTGAGGAGAAACGATGACGATGGAGATGGTCTGGTAGAATGGGCTGGTGACGGTGACGACAAATGACGTTGAACTGGCGGTGGCGACTGTACAGACATGACAGATGGCAGTGGCGACGATGAACTCGACAGAGAAGATGGTGCTGGCCTGACGCATGGTGGTGGTGACGACAAATCACGTCGACTTGACGATGGCGAGGACATGACGGACGGCAACGAAAGTGAAGATGTGGATGGAGCAGACGGTGATGGCAAGTCGAGTTGGACGGATGACGATGTAGGCTGCGCCTGCAAGTCCAGTGGTGGTGGCACAGAGGAAGGCCGTGGCTCTCATGACTCGGACTCGGAGTCCAGAAATCGTGGATTCGGTCTGAAAAAAGAGGCAGCATAATTAGGAATCATACATTTTCAACAGTTAGGGGGGGGGGCAGAATTCGGACGGACAAGCCGACTCCAGTATACTCCCCACAACTAGTTGCGAGGAGCATAATGAGAGATGGTCGCTGGTCGGGCAGAGAAATTGGTCTGTCTTGACATAAAAATGTTCCGTCAAGGCTTGGTGCACAAATTGTGTACGACTTGTTTCATTAATATTATGAACCGTCATTAAATGGGAACTTGTTTGATATCCTCTAACAGATTATTTTTTTCGTCCGAAGTACATGCATACGCTTGTTTAAAAGGACAAATAGGGCTTAATTAAAATGTTATCTGCCGGCGGTTAATTGAGTAATTTAAATTAAAATCAAAACAGTGTTTTTTCTTAAACAACACTGTTGCACAACCCTGTAGATATATGTCCCGCCGCTGAAAAAAAATTATGCGACAAGTATTTTTATTGCCGAAAAAGGGGTTTCTCTACTGTAGCTCATCTACAGTAGACTATTTCTAGTTTGGCGCGAAACTATAATTTATGCAGTTTGGTCACATGACGAGTACCTGCTCTTATGCGCGCGCATACATACCGCCATTATGCACAATTAATGGACCGCCGTTTATGCATCGAGTGGCGAATAACACGCGTAATGACAAATATAAACAGAAACGGGTGATTTAAAAATAGATTTGGATTTCCCACCGGATAAAATATGTAGTTGAAAAACACGCTATAAATCACGTTTTCTTGAATACACAACTGCCGGACCGGGTGTATCGTGTAGATAAATATGTTTTTATATATTGATTGATTTTAAACTTATTTCAAGCGATTTGGCATTGAAACAATGGTAATCCATCAATATTTGCTTGAAGTGAAACCTCCACCACATTTTCAATACCAACATCTAGGTTACTAACTACAGACCTGACCCAGTTTTTCAATTCCAAAATGGTAATAACAACCACCAGCTATATTCAACACATTGTACTGCTTAGCCGTCTTCAGCAAAGTCCTGGCATCTTTAGGCAAGTATGCATGATACTCGCGTAAAATACACAGTAGCCCATTGAGTGCAAGATGACTGATGTTAAACTTTGAAACCCAGGAAACCAAAGTGATGCGAGATCAATATCTGGGGAAATCAGAATCTCCAGAATCATCAGACGAATTTCCAGAATGGTCAAAATCAAATTTCATCGAAGACAATAGGACCTGCTGCAATGTAGTCTTCCACAATAGCCACGTCTTCATGAACATTAGTAGGAGATTCTGGCAAATGACAGAGTTCAAACAGGTGCACAACACTCCACGTCAGGTAGGGCAGGAGAAATTGAGCCAACGGATAGATCATCAGTGTGGTTATCATCAGTATCATGAGTATGTGTCTCACATGATGAGGAATTATCATTGTAAATGGCATCAACATGATCTTGAACACTGGAAACAACTTTTCTGCGTTTAGACCAATAGGAACTCATATTAACTTAATGTGTTGTTGTTGTTAACAATGTTATGGGTTATAAAGGAATGTCACAATTTTAAATGGAACACTTTTACGACAAGCTTCATCAAAATCAGTAGCTGAATTTGTTTTGTTGTTATAAATCGCTGGAAACGGGAAATATGTAATGTGAATCTACCAAATTACGTTTCGCTACAAAAGCCTACAAATACAATGCGCAGCAACTTGAACGAAATTATACATAAACGTTCCGCGAAAACCAATGACAATGATTTACAATTAAAAAGTGCGTATATAAACTACTATACGGGGGTATGCTTGCAAGATGTTATCTTTTAAAACAGCAATATACACAACTATAACAATAAATACCTTACTAATAATGGTAAAAAAAACGATTATTTTCTATAAAATGTTCCAAACGTGCTTCCAGTTTCAGACTCTCAAAGACAAAGGAACGTTTTAGGCGCGTAATTGAGATTAGTAGTTTACGAATTGGCACCAATAATTTATAAACGAAAAAGGCAAGGTTTTTGCGAACAATTAAAATATTGACGCAAAAATGTGAGGCAGATTTAGACTTAGGCGTTCTAATATGGATTGATTATGTATAGTACATTTTCAGTGCATATTTTGTGCATATAACTTCCATGTTTTTGTTTTCAATAATCATATAATGGCTTACAATATCGGCCCGTTGACGGCCCGTTGACGGACCGATATGATTCAAGTAAACACGTAAAATAACATCATAGTAAAGCAAATACATCGCGGGTTCATTATCTGATAATGAAGTTATATATACTGCAGTATATATATATCTTCATCTTTGTCTTATTGTAATTAAATATAGCAACGTTGGACATATAACGGATAGATGACGGATGGATATCGGCCCGTTATGCCGTGTTTCAACAGAAAACGGATAGATGACGGATAGATATCGGCTTTAACAAAACCTAAAAAACAACAACACACGTGCGATAACTATAATGGGGTTGTTCACAAGTAAAGAGCTTCAATATATTTCATGTTGGGTCTACTTTTCTAATAAATATAAAACGTAGGGCAGAAAACGGATAGATGACGGATAGATATCGGGCCGTTATGCCGACATGCCGCTCTGTTACCGTTAACGGGCCGATATGTGTGTGCTGACTGGGTATTCAGCCCTGAAATCAGAATATCCTGACCTGGTGCCAGTTCCATGCCACACCAAAGTAACTTAGCTCTGCCCCAAAGTAACATGGTTAGCTATAAGCATATTACTTCTTAATGGAGCATAACAGGGTTCAGCTCTCAAGTACCAGGGTGCCAAAACGGTAAAAAAAGGGCCAAATCATGTAGGTCAGCTTTCCGGATAGGATGAATGCCGATCGTTAAATTACCCTTCGCTGCTCCCTCCTACCACCCACCAGAGCAAGTAGGAAAAATAGACTAATAATGACTAGATGTCAGTAATACTATTAACAATGGTGACACCACTTTAAGCCGACTTTCACAAACTGAGGCTTAAATACTACGCAAAGCACAAGTAGGAAAAAAAACAACAATTAATGACTAGACGTCAGCAATACTATAACAATGGTGACACTAGTTAGATGGACTTCAATAAACTGACGCTCAAATACACATACTAGGTATAACATAGCCTGACTGTCATAGCTACAGTTTGTGACTTTGAAACCGTATATAAACGAGTATATAAACACTTTGATGACAATGCATGTAGTGTAACAGATTGGTAATAATAATTGAATGAAGAAACCAGTCCTTTCTAGAGATAAGTTGCCTTATTAAATGTTCGAGAGTTAGTTATTTTGAGATATTTTTCGTAAATGACATGAACAATTTTGGGAAAATTGCATAGCCTATGTGTGTCAGAGAACATTTTGTATTTTGGACGATTTCACATATTTGATGGGATTCATGGATATTGTCTCAAAATAGCAACATCGATTCCAACTGTTATCGGATATGCAATAGGAAATATTTGCTCATGTTCGGGCTCATTCACTGCGTTAATATCTGCAATCTATACCATCATTTCATTGGGAGCAATGGGGCTTATATACCTGTAGGTTTTTCAAGTCACAAACTGTAGGAAAAACTAGGATATTATGTTAGTAAAACATGGATATGCCTCTATGGCATACTGAAGTATTAAGTAAAGTTTGTGTGTGAAAAAAAAAAAACTTTGAACGACACACTGGCTGAAGATCCTGGTGCCGGTACTCGGGGTGTTGTTGACGCTGATGATGTGGATGGCGTGGATGGCGCTGTTCGTGGGAATATAGATGGCACCGTGACGTCCGTGTGTGGTAGTGATGGCGCTATTCGTGGGAATATAGATGGCTCCGTGACGTCCGTGTGTGGTAGTGATGGCGCTGTTTGTTGATGCGCACGTAGTGGGCTCGTTATGGGAACCCTGGCTGGCGGCAATGGTAGTGCCTCTGGTATTTCGCCTGCCGAGACGGTATGAGTGGAGGTGGCCGACACTTTGCCTCGACTGGCAGACGGAGCAATATTTTCGTCCGTGTCGCTGTCATCATACCGCAAGGTGGGCCTACAAAGTATATATTCGATTCATGGTTGATCACAGTATGCTCATCACTAACTAAAAATTGTGTGCATGTATGTAGAGTATGAAGTAAAGCAGATCGAAACCGTGGAAGATCGAATTTTAAGTCATAAAAGAGACACAACGACATGCAGGGTCTATACAACCATAGTGAAGTATGGAAATATCTGGTCTCCTCCGAAAGAGGGGTGGGATATGATAATACTGGGAAACTATTTATTCAAGCCCATGACAGGGATTCAACCATTTCTGGTTGTACATGTATATATATGAATACAAGCACAGGTGCACGAGGAATGGTTGATATTTCGGTGTTTTGTGTGTTATTCGTGTGTATTTGGTGGTCTGGCTGGTATGTTACAAACGCGACACATTCTACGCCGCATACCTAACGCCTCCACACAATCCCGTGTCAGATTACGTTATCACAGTTAGAAGGTAAGAAAGATCGCGACTATCCATAGCAGTTTTTTAATGATAAAACGCTTAATTCTCCACCAATAACAACAAACCCGGTTTTATTCTGTCCATTAATATTGTTGTATATGGTATGGACCGTCACTTGAAGTTAGACTTTCATATTCTGTCTCAAAAAGAACATATATTGTCCATTATCAAACTAAGATTAGAAAGCGGAGATTGTTGATAAACAGTGTGTAAATGCTATTTGTAAGCGCGGCGTTCATTGGCTGACTCATTGAGCGCGTTACAAAACCACAACAGTGTCGACACAATTTTTACTACGAAATCAAAATATGGATTTTATAGTAAAGTGTAGTAAGCCAATGAAATTGCACCATAGGTCATACGTCATGGATCGCATGCCGGAGACGAGATGTGTTATCTCCGGGATGTCGTCTTGATTCAAAATCGGCGATGACACCCATTTTTATATATTCAATATATACCACAAATAATGTTGTTCAAGTTTTCTGTCTGCATCAAAATATTGTTATATGTCTCTCGAATCGATATAATCTGAATTTGGAGTAATTTGTTGACTATTGACGATGGAATCAGTCTCGAAGTCGAGGGGGTCGGAACTTTTAATCGCCAATCGAGAATAAAGCTTTCATTCCTTCTGTCATTATGAGAGGATAACACGATCAAATCTGGAAAGGCGAATAAGAGGGTAAATCGAGATTTTTTTTTGCGCGGATGGTGTTAAGCGATATTATATTTACCCAAATCTATGCAATATACCCAAATCTACGAAAATTACCCAAAGTACACGAATTATCGAGTTTACATAGAAATAATGGGAAATGCACCGAAATACACTGGAATAAGCCGCAAAACATGAAGTTGATCAACCATTCCTCGTGCTCCTGTGTATACAAGTACCACTGGGCTAGTGAGTCATCCCAGTTTGATTGGGATAGACAAACAGTAAGTGATGTTAGGTATCTAATTACCATCTTCTCCGTTTCTGTTTCGGCTCCTCTACATCGGTCTGGATGTCAGACTCGAACTCCGCCCGTGTCAGTTTGGATCGGCATTTCTCATAAACTATCTACAAATGGTTGAAAAATGAAGATATTAAAATAATAATTTGTAAATATATAATATTTGTTCAATACATTTTCATTTTATAAACTTTATACATAAAAACATTTGGAATAATTACATTTTAATTAGGTTAGTACCCAACTAGTCTCCATATAAATGTATCTGGACATTATGTGATGGCATCTACCTTTAAGCATTGTTTGCCAATTGTTTAGTGGTTGTTCAATATTGGGAGTATACATGTTCTCCACGGCCACTTACATGTATAAGGTGGTGGCCCCCCACCTTATCCTGAGGCACCCCCACCTTATAATTATCAAACTCAAATTTTGATGTGCATAACTTAATTAGAAATCATCTTCCAAATCAACTTCTGGCATTGAATTCATCAACATATGTTCAATAAGATCACGTTTAACTATTTGTTTCTGTATTCCCTCTATTATTAAAGAAATAAGACATTTCATTTGAGTAATTTTGCGCGTTAATTTTTAGCTATTTTCAAAATGCCACCCCCACCTTATAATTATGGCTGGAGGTAGAACACTGAATGACGATAATACATGTTCAGGCTTCAGCAGATGGTTGAAATTGATAATTACCAGCAGTATTCTCCACGGCCACTTACAATGTGCATCAGCTAGAAAAGGATGATGTATATCATCACCTAATGTACCACAAGCAGCATGGGTCACATCAGTGACATCACCAGTTTCATTTCCAATATCAACATGATCAACAATGATTTCTTCTGTACAAGAATCAGAATCGGACTGTCTTGTAACTAAAGCGACATTTTCATCATCAACTTGATCGGAGAGAGACCTAATCAAATATACCCGATTGATCTGATTGATACTGAAAGTGTTCCGCAGCATCATGTATGGCAGCCAAGTGTTCTCGAACTTTCGCTTTTATTTTTCTGCGTTTTTGTCCAGTATTCATCTGTTGGACAAATTAGCCATATTTCAATACAATGTTATGTACGTTACCACAAGAATTTGGCAAATACAACAAATCTTGAATTTAGCAAGTTTTAATTGATGGTGATCTCACAGGAAAATTGATTTATTCTCGAAGTCGGACTTCATATAACAATTTCTGCCCTTATTAACAACTACAAGATGTGTCCGTTATAGATAAAGTTGATAATTTGGAATTCTCGTTACATGTACATATAGTTCATTCAGTTTTTCTTCTCAAACAACAAATATTTTGGTGAAAACAAAAGAGGATCAAACCGGTATTACAGCATTTACCACAAACAAATCAGTCAATTTGGTCATGTGATCAAACCCTTAGAAAGGTTGGGGATACATATGTTTATTTATCAATTTTATATTGATTATTTATTGTTTACATAAACTTAGTCAACGGAAATATGCACCTATAATTCTTAATCAGTTAGCCGTGATGTTACAATCTGCATAATCTATGAATGAAAAAGGTGAAAGCTGGCCCATGAATAAATCTAAATTAGGAAATTCTTTTTCCATTATGTGTGTCTGGATATTCATTTTTCAAGAATTACAGCTAACAAAACAATGTCATTGTTCAGGGTAATGAAACTGTTTTCTTTGCTAGAACAAATTTCAGAAACTACTCCCAGGATACAGCTCACGTAATAGTATTACTATCGTACTATAAATGAACAAACTACAGAACCAACCTACATAACATTCAAATGGGTGTCAGAGGTTCCGTCAACTGGAGGTTTCGTCAACTGAGAGGTTTCGTCAACTATGCGTCCGGTTCGTCAATTAGGCAATTTAGAGTAAAACTCGATAAATACCGGCACGTGCCATACAATTGATCAGATAAACACCCACGAAAACGCATTACACTACTAATCATAGTATATAAAACATCTTATTCAACATGCTTACCAGCAATATTATTATTCTACCAAAAACAGTTGCAATGGTGTTCAGAATGTATGCGTCTTTCTTTGCCTTTGTTAAGATTTTGCGCCAAAAGAAAGAAAGAAAGATCACCGCAGTAAATAAATATTTGTATTAAAATACAAGGAGAGATTTGCACATGTTGTGTAGTAGATTCTTTTTATCCTTATCAAAGAAATATCATAAAAAATAAATTAAGATTTTAATATAACTTTTACAATTATCCACTATGAATTTATCATTTGCTGCAGAAAGTTTTCAATAACGGGCCGTCGGCGGCCAGTTATCGGCAAATCTATATATGTGTTTGTACGCATTTATCGCGAAAACCAGCATTAAATACAAATAATAACAAAAATAGAACATATTTATGTAAAATATCCTATAAACATCGATATGCAGTTGTACATGTGTCAATATCGGCACGAGGACGGCCCGTTATCGGGCCGATATCGACACACATGTCGATATCGGGCCGTCGGCGGCCAGTTATCGGCAAATCTATATATGTCTTTGTACACATTTATCGCCAAAACCAGCATTAAATACAAATAATAACAAAAATAGAACATATCCACGTAAAATATCCTATAAACATCGATATGCAGTTGCACATGTGTCAATATCGGCACGAGGACGGCCCGTTATCGGGCCGATATCGATATATGTCGATATCGGGTCTTTGTACACATTTATCGCCAAAACCAGCATTAAATACAAATAATAACAAAAATAGAACATATCCACGTAAAATATCCTATAAACATCGATATGCAGTTGTACATGTGTCCATATCGGCACGAGGACGGCCCGTTATCGGACCGATATGCCGATATGCCGATTGGTATCCGATATCGGCCCGATATGGTCATGCTGGCTGGGAGGTAGTTGAGAGGCGGGTGCCGTATGTACTAGACAATGCCAACTGGTATAGAACTAGTGGATCTTACACGAGTGGTGATGTAATATATTTATTAAACAAGTTTACTGATTTCATAAGAAACGAGGCTATGCAGCGTTTCTTCGGAAACAAGTCAACCAGTTTAATAAATGGTCGGTTATATGTATTGCACAAGCACATCATTGTATAAGCACATACATTGAAGCTATACTGGTCATCACGTCTGTTTTTTTTAATAGCTAATTTGCATATGTATTACACTAATGTAATTTTATTTTTATTACACTCTGTTATTACACTGTGAATGCCAATTGTATGCAATAAATTATGCTCTCGAATAAGGTACTAAGCACACCAGACGTCCAAATTAGGCTTATACACCAATCAATGTCTTACCTACTGGTCCGAGGGGGTGGAAAAGTGAATTGGCATAACGTCCCAACAACAGCTAATGTCATATAGCAACGGGACTTCAGTTTGAAGGCTCATGCGAAAGACCAGTGTGATTGAAATATTATGTAAGTTGAAAGGGTTCCATGTCCCAGAAACAGCTAAGTTCTTATAGAGACAGAACCTCGGTTTCAATTCTTCCGACAGACCAGTAGGATGGAAACTACTGAAAGTATTGTTCATGCCTATTATATATGGTGAAGATTGAACTCGCCACCACCAGTATTAAAATCCAATATTGTATGTACCCCCTAGACTATGGCCCATCCCTCCGAGTGTTGTTTGTTTGTTGTTGGTGTTTAACGGCCTATCAACAGCTAATGTCATTTAAGGCCTGGCCAACGGGAGGCGATGGAGTGCGGGGCAGCAACCCACGCGTAGAAACGTATAATTCCCAGAGTTATGTACAGTGGAATCTCTCTAAACGGAGCTTCTGTAATACTCCCAGGGTGTCCGGTTTAGAGAATCTCCACTCTAAAATCAGGCATATGGGCACCGCAAAACAGGTATATGTGGTTTGCGATCATGAACATACGTTATCAATGGTGAGAGATGACAATAAACACATACAATTTAGCAGACGTACATTGTATGGGTGTCCGGTTTAGAGTGGTTCTGCTGTATTGTTTTGCCGATATGAAGGAGACACTTTTGTGGACATATCATGTCCCAGCCACGGGATTGTTGTACTCTGGTTCCACCTATGTGCATTTCTGCATGAACATGAACTTGCAGATACCGTGGAATCTCTCTAAACCGGACACCCTGGGAGGTCTCCTGGGTCTCCGATTTAGAGACGTTTCACTGTAAATTATGTATTGGATCAGTCCTAACCATAGTTGTGTGCTATGCGATCATGAACTGGCATTATAACCTGAGATAAATGATCAAGAAACCCATCAAAATAAGAAAACAGAAGTTTTCTCTTTGGGTCCGGTTTAGAGAGGTTCCACAGTAATAGTAACTAACGGTGCACACCTATCATTGACACCAAGTAAAAAGTGATAATTCTTATTTCACATCCAAACTGTATGTTGTTATCACTCAGTTGAATCGTCTCGACGAGGTGGCTCGATTGAGTGGCAACCGTAGAGACGTTTCAACCGAGTGGTAACAACATGGGGGGGGGGGGGGGGGTGATCAAGACGGGTGGGGGGGGGGGGGGTCAAATGAGAAAATTGCAATATTTGTATTTTAGAAAGTTGACGATCATGTGCGTCTCATTTACAATTGAGAATCCACGCCCCTCTAGAACTAAATTCTGCATCGCGTACTATACCCCCTGATTTCATGATGCATATTTTACTTTTACAAATGGATTATTGATTTTATTCATTACTAAATAGGGAACAAAGGATAAACAAATATATATAAAAATTAAACATTCACTTATTTGAGCTGCAAATGAATTTTCCAACTTTATGACAGTATTAGGGATTTGGAGATAAATTCAGTTAGTAGCTGAACAACGCGCCACCCACATTGAATCTGAATGAGACAACCGTAGACAGACGACAGGTGTTCCAGGCGACAGGCTGTGTTTACAGGCTGCAGGTATTGATTATCATGAAAGTACATGTGGTTGTATAAAACCATTAACACTGGTGGAAGATGTACCGCTCAAAAACTTTATGGCATAATTATAAACATTTGACCTTGGGCACATGGGCTGCATGGGTGGGCTATAGACTGAAACAATAAGCTGTCAACAGCTAAGGTCATTTTATGTCGGGTTAACGGGGTCGAATACCACATTTCATCTGTTGGGATGGAGGGAAAATCCCAAAATCAGAACTGAATATTTAAAGAAAAACTATATATTCCGCCCTGAAATTAGAATAGCATTACCTGGTGCCAGGTCCTCACCACACCAGAGCCACTCAGCCCCAGTCCCTAAAAGTAATTAGATTAGTACTAATCTTACTACTTTAATAATGGATATAACCGGATTCAACTCGCACCTACCAGAAAGCCAAAAATGTACCCGAGGGTCAAACCAGGGACATCAGGATTGTGGTAAGGATGAAACCCATCGTTAAATCACCGACCTCATTCTCCCTATAATGACAATGAATTGTTACTGGACAGGATTCTACAGAAAAGGGAATTCCTGCAAATAAAAACAACGCAGTAGATAGTTATAAATAAACTACATTTGGCCTCATCCAAAAACATACATGTATATGCGATATACAAACAATAGTGACATTGCAGGCACCGGTACATATGTGAATGTTGTTGCAAGTTTGTGAATGCTGAAAAGTTTCAAGATTGGCAGAAAAATGGAATCTTACATTATTCTGATCTTACAAGGGGCATTCCAAAAGTTCTGATACGGAGGCTGTATCTTTTGCATATATTGAGAAATCCTCTTGATTTTTTACTCAAATTTAATGCAAGTGTATCGGAGATGTTCCGCAAGTTTTGCGAAAAACTACACAATACACGTATGACATGTCGTTACTATAGCAACCAATGTTTTGACAAAGTGCGACAACTCCATATCCAATAGATGTTAATTTTATACTAATTAAAAGAGAAATTGACATGTACATTTACTAGTGTGTACCCGATTGATATACCGTTCATTGATTGTGATACAGAGTTAGTGGCAGCATAATTATGACGTAATCACTTTATGTATAACGACTCCAAGAACTTTTTGAAAGCCCCTCGTACATTTGATCATATCAGTAGCCGATTTCACCAAAATTGCAAAGTTTACTTATCTTGCTAAGTACACTTTAATGGAGAAATTTTCAATTTAAGGATAAATTTACTAGTTTTTATTATACCTAATTTATTACATTATCACAGCCATTTTCGCTGTGATAATGTAATAAATTCAGTCTAATAATTCTGCATACTTTTAATCATCAAATATATGCAGTTGTTAGTTCTATATGAAATAATGCATTTCTGGAAAAAGGTAATGATTATTCCCTCAAAGTATACTTTGCTAAATAAGTATACTTTTAAATTTTGATGAAATCGGCTACTGGTTCCAGCCATCAATACAGGACTGCAAGTCTGCAAACACATCAAAATTAAGCAATCTAGTTGTACCTGAGCTGTACTCAGGATCAGCCAGTCAAACTATCTGATTTTGAGTTCCAATTTCAAGTTTATTCACCGATTATATAAACTGATTTGTTTTATATCTGTGTACAATTTCAGAATGAGTTATAGTCCTGTAGGCCATACATTAACCCCTAGAGCGCGGGAAACAAACAATGTCCATTGCTCTTGTTTATGTTTGTGTTTTTATTGGTGTTTAATGGCCTATCAACAGCTAAGGTCACATAAGGCCGGGTCAATTAAACTATTCCGCAATTAAACTGCTGCATTGGGGGAAAATCCCAAAATCAGAACGAAATATTTACATAAAAAAAATAATAATATATTCAGCCCT
The DNA here is from genome assembly GCA_029237695.1 of Conchocele bisecta. Taxonomy (NCBI): domain Eukaryota; kingdom Metazoa; phylum Mollusca; class Bivalvia; order Lucinida; family Thyasiridae; genus Conchocele; species Conchocele bisecta. The sequence goes on from CM055270.1 coordinate 99,550,508, forward strand.
GAAATTAGAATAACCTGTCCTGGTGCCAGGTCCATACCACACCAATTTTGTAATTATTTGCAATGGTTTCGCAGCACTTTACAATCATTTCCATTTCCAAACTATGTTGTTCTTGATAAAAATGGAAATTAAAAAAAAAATCAGCAGACGACAAATTTAATTGAGCAGTGTAAGGATTAATATAGTACATGTACAGTAACAGCAGACAATGGTTGTCCTCATGTAGAGCAATACATCAATATCACTGATGAATGTCACACTCAAGAACAGTAACCCTTACACCGCTATCTTATGTTTTTTGTCGTCTGCTGTTTATTTTCTATTTTCCATTTTATCATCAAAAACATGCTTTGACAGCACTTTAGAATAATTGACAACATGCTTTGACAGCACTTCAGAATCATTTCCAATGGAAATTGGAAATCATTCTGAAGTGCTGTCAAACCATGTTTTTATTGAGAAATAAGGCAAGATATAAAAGCAAAAACAGACGACAATTGTTGTGTGTAGTGGTCTAAGGGTTAACACAAATAAAGTCACTTAACCTTGACCTTGAGTACAAGGGTCACATGCGTGGTCCACAGAATGAAAATGTGGATGATGACAAAAAGCATATGCAGTTTCATGGCAATACTACTTACAGATACAGAGATATGTACTTGGACACTTTAATGCCAAACTCTGACAGACAAACACTCGAACAGACAGACGAACAGACATAGTGGCAACAACAGGTACCCAAAAGTTTGCTTGGGGTACAATATGATTAGGGCAAGTGCCAGAAGTCGATGATACATGTCCTTTTGTAAAAGTACTATTTCTTTGCACCATTTTGGCACACATGTTCTTATGCTGGCGTCACCCATAAATAATATTCTCCCACCTCTGGGGGATGATTGAACGACTGATCAGGGTTTTACATCCATTCGACAGCAAGGTCATATGTGGGTGGTGGGGGGGATCCCAAATTCAGAATGGAATATTTACATCGAGAAAAAATATATTCAGCCCTGAAATTAGAATAAGCTGACCTGGTGCCAGGTTCATACCACACCGAAGTCACTTGGCCCCTTCCCTTAAAATAGGATTACGAATAATTGTAATACTCACATAAGGGGTATAACCAGATTCAAGTGTCACGTACAAAATGCCAAAGACGTATGTGAGGGCCAAAGCACGGCAGGTCTCCAGTCGGAATTAAGGAATAAAGGATGAACCTCGATCATTAAATTACCCAACGCATGCTCCCATCTGCCACCCACAGCTGGAGAAATGGGGCTTATGAGATTTGTGAACAGTCTAGCTCCTGATCTTTTAGCACAGTCCTGCAAGGATGAATACTGTTTGTTTCACCGACTGAATGGCGATCTGGATATACACTAGTCACAAAACCCATTAGCCCCATTCTCCAGTCACAGCCACATATACACAATGTACAGTCTTGAAAGCCTAACTACTAACAAATATGTGACTACATGTACATACAAGTGCATGTGTCTATCCAAACACATGCAGAGAGATGATAAATTGGGTGGTGCATTTATACGAGGTGCAGTCATAAACCTCTCGGACTGTGTTTATATCTAAATAACTGTTTGGTCAAATCAGTTGAGGAATAGGTCATTAGAAGGCTGGGGGCTGTTTCACTAAACTTTGTACGACTAAAATGTTCGTAAGTGCAAAATTATGATATTTCATGAATTTCCTGCAATACCCGCATCTGTTTTTCACAGTATGTTTGTTGTCAAATGAGCAGGGCGAGCAAAGTCGAAACTGGGCCATTTCTTTGGTGGGACAAGCAATGCAGTTTGGCGCCATATACTTGCCAGCACAGGCGATTCTAGCGTGTCTTGGATGGTCAATTATTGTTTGTATATACATAAAACACCTTTCTAAACAATGTACACAACAATTCAAAAGTGCCCGGGTGTAAATATAATAATACTTAGAAAGGTACAAAACTCCCATTCGCCACCATTGTAACGAAAACTCACACAATGTAGACAATTGGAACTCGCCTATAAAACGCATTCAGCGTGTCGTAACTGCTGTTTGGGTTGAATTATCGACATAAAGTTTACAGTTACCAATACATTAACATAAATCTCAAAGATTTCGGGTGTAAGCTGTACTAAAAACACGTTCTTACTAACCTAAATCCGCTTTTTTTTAAAATCATACACCTTTGTTTCTGATTAAAAATGAATGTTAGCCGCCATCTTTGAAAATATCGAATCACGTGACACGCACTGATTTGGTTGGCTAATGGAAATGACGTCAGTCTCCAGTAACCAACCAAACCACTGCGTGCACGTGATTGAAACATTTTCAAAGATGGCGGCTAATAGTCATTGAGAATGCGGAAGTGAATGTGTATGATTTTAAAAAGCGAATTTAGGTTAGTGAGACGCGTTTTTAGTACAGGTTACACTCGAAATCTTTGAGATACAATCACTATGAGAAGCAATATTATGTATTAAATGTTTACATGTTTACAGTCATGACTAGTTGTTGCCATGGTAACCGTTAACCAAACCAAAATCAATGTATTTTTATATTCAAATAGCATGTTTATGGTTCTAACAAACCTGTATTACTATCTAAGTGGTACGGATATTAGTGTGAGTAAGCAATAATTACGCTAGCCCTCAATTACTTTATTTGTTTGTCAACATGGCCGTAGCCCGGATGAGGCAATCCGGTTGATTACTCTCTCCAAGATTCCAATGTTTGTTGTTTTTTGTGTGTTTCCATTTAATCGGTATTTCCAGGTTTTATTTTATAAAAAATAAATCGGTATACCTAGGTGAAGTTCGATATAATTAATGTTTTAGTAAGTTGCTGGAAATCGTTATATTTTGAGTATTCTCCTTGCCGCGGTAGTTTTCTACGGATTGATGCCATCGTGGAGCGCATTTCACAGCTTGATATCGTCTGATGAGTCAGAACCTACGTCGGTAGGCTACACGCCGATTCTGCCATATCCGGCATCCGAGTATGACACTATATACACATGTATGGTGAATTTCCAGGACACACTTCTTCAAGCAGGCCAAACATGTGGCTCTCTCTGGTGTGACGAATCTGTCTACAGTACGGCCAAAGAACTTCAACTGTTGCTCCCACCAGAACGCCTTGGTAATATATTTCTTGGTCTTGGCGGTTTCCACATGACGAAAGTTCTTCTCTCATGCATTGGGAAATACTTGAACGACAGTGGATAGCATCCTAAATGGCAGCCACTATGCACGGGCGATGCACAGAATTTATATGCTCGCAGAGGTGATGCAGCGACTCCAGCTGCTAGTATTTGTCAACCAATGTGACATGCTGCGATATAAGGAACTTCTCGACGCCATATAGTTACTTCAGACAGTCTGCAAGCAAAGAGACGAAATCGAAGCAAGGTCGTCATATGAAAAGTGCATCGCATCAATTAAAACCTTCAAACAGGACCTTCATGATTTTGTTGCACATGGTGTCACGAGTAGCAACAGTTTCAAGTACTGGAATCAGTTTATTTCCATGTTCGTTCCTCTTTTACGGTATTTGACGAGATCACACAGGGAGGGAAGCTGTGAGCTGTACATATCCGCACTGGGCAGGTGCCTGCCGCTATTCTTCGCATTTGACAAGACACATTACTCACGATGGGGCTCAGTATTCTATGAAGATTGTCTTCAGCTGCCAAAGTCATTTCCATCCATCCACACAGAGTTACTGAAAGGCCATTTTGTTGTACGCCAGACAAAAAGAAAGTTCAGCAATGTACCCATGCATCAAGCCCTTGAACAAATGTACAAAAAACCAGCTAAGGGTCGGGGAGGTGTTATAGGTATAACACGTCGCAAAGATTCAGTGGCTCAACATGACCTAGTCAAACATGAAAAAGCACGGATCTCGCAATGGATGAGGCACTACTGCGAATTAGATGACAAAGACGAATACTCGCTCCATCACGAGTTTTCCAATGCAACAACAGCGAGAGATGAGCAGTACATACAGCAGATGGTGCAATATGTGTTAGAGAGAGGTAATCCCTTTGAGATTTCGAGAGACTGCACTTTGAAGAACTTTGAAACGGGAACCCAAGCCGACAGCGAGAGATGCAAAGTTATTTTTGAATTCATGAAAGATGGCGATGAAGCTTACCAGAACTTTTTCTCAACGCAGTTTGAACAGAAGACAAAACAACTGTCAGATCCAATACCGAAGTTGCATCGGAAAGGGAAACAGAAGAAAGTTTACACTGTAAATATTCAGAAGGAGACACAAGACGCTATAAGGAGGTACATTGACATTGCCAGAGTCGAAGCTATGACGTAGCTGAACATCCACCTCACTGAATCTGACGAAATTTGCGTAAATCGCCGAAATCAGAACTCCAACGTGAGATAGAGAAGAACCTGGGTGGGTCTACGCAGCTTCCCGTGTATATGCATCTGATGTTAAGGAGACGGCCGTGATTGTGGACTTCATGGCACATTCCCGAAGCGTACCAGTTAAACCACTAAAGTTAAGAACATTTGGCGATACGGCCAGTAACCTGTGGGGATAGATTCACTAGAATCGCAAGGTCTGCCAAGCGCATCGATATAGTATTTGACATCTATGAATCGGTGGAATCAAGGATTTTGAACGAATGAGAAGAAGCAAATCGGATCCATTGAAGTGACTATCAAGCGAGATGACACACCATTGATGGTGAATATGGAAGCTTTTTGGGCATCCACTGTGAACAAAATCCGCTGGGAAACATTCTTCTCGAAATGGATAATCAAAACCAGACTGGATCACATCGACAGTTCACATGTTGTTTACCTTGGAGGTTCACACGAAGAAGATGTTTGGAAATGCGTAGAGATTGACTCTGAGACAGTCACTGATGTTCCATGTCTCCACAGTCACCATGACGAAGCCGAGGACAGATTATTACTCCACGTAAACCATGCAGTGACGACTGGCTCCTTCAAACGGATTGTAGTAGCATCCCCAGACACAGTGTTCGTCTGTCTGCTGTATCACTTCAACAGTAGCTGGAAACAGTTGGGACTGATTGAGCTCTGGATCGTATGTGGACAAGGTAAAACTTCATTGTCAGTACCACTCCATGCCCTGAGTGCAATGCTGAACCATGACATGGTGGATGTGTTGCCAGCTATCCATTCCCTTATTAGTGGTTGTGATTCTACCAGTAAAGTTTCAACTAAGCACGCCGTTTCTGAAGTTGGGAAACAGTTTCGGACCAGAGCTGCTGAAAGACTTTGGTAAAACAGCACTAACGGAAGGAATTCTGGCTGATGCCGAGCATTTCTTGTATGCGCTGTTTACCGGAGACGACAAATTTGATACATTTGACGAACTAAGATACCATCAATACCACCATAAGACCATTTCAAATAACTTTGAGCGACTGGCACCGACATCGGCGAGCATCAGATTCCATATTCAGAGGGCATACTTCCAATGTCATCAATGGTATATGCACCATGTCGTCAAGAGAGAACGCTTGATCCAAAGGAGTATGGGTACACATTGTGCGATGATGTTCTCACCCCAGTTGTTACTAGAGGCGTAAAACTCCCTGATGACTTTCCAATTCCATGTCGCTGTGGAAAGTGTGCGTTTCCATGTTGTGTAGCTGACTTAAGTTGTTGTGAATTCTGTAAATGTGAAGCTTCCGACTCGTGCCAAAACCCAAACAATCGAACGGAATGAATCACGTGTTTCTAGGTAATAGACAACTAAATTAAGAAACATATGATTAAACACTGTAATGTTGTAACTTCAAGCTGCAGTGTTTCATACGTTCCGTGAATGACGTCAACAGTTGACAAATTTCCATTTCCAAAGTACATGCGAAATTATATTCGTCTTCTGCAATTTGTCTTTACTTCATCTGACATCACAACGTATCACAGTTTTTGTAAATAATTGTCATAAAACGTCGCAATTGTTTGAAGGAACAAAATCATATGACCCGTCTCATATATGGGCCTGGCTCTGGAGAAACTTCTCTTACGGTATCGCCGTATTTCGAAAATATTGATTTAAAAATAGGTTAATTTTCAACATTTATGTCGGCATAAAATGTCATATTTTAAATATTTTTGATTTTGCAAAATCGCTATCGGCGAAATGTGGCGATGCCAAAAGAGTGGTTTCTCCAGAGCTGGACCATCATGTTGTATTACTTTCAAATTATAAAATGAAAATAATTCTAACATTTAAGATTGTCGTAAGTGTTATATTTCATGTATCCCTAACATGTATGTATATGGTAAGGTGGCGTATATTTGGATGTAATGAGCCTCGAATATGTATTTTCCACAAATTATTTGGTGCAAATATCGTATATAGAACAGCGCAGACGTTTGATAACGCGCCATAATTCTTGTTTAAATACAGCTGATTGTAGATTGCTGATTGTTGCTCGGACAGTCACTCAATTGACATACTTTTTAATTGCCAATATATGTACATGTAGTTTAGCAAAAGCACAAGAAAATTTGAAATTTAATAATAATTGTGTTTTGGGGCCTTTATAAAAAAGGTTGCTATGGCAACGTTAAATATATTTAAAACTGGCAACGTTAAATATATTTAAAACACCAATACATCCACACATAAACATATTTCTTATTTATTGTGCTGCCATACTGTAACGTTTTATAATTATATCAAATGATAATATTTTTAACAAGATATATCCGAATAATGTAGTAATAATATAACGCATGTCTTAAAAGTAAGGGTGGGGTATGTTTTACTATATTCACACAAAATATAGTTTCATGAATTGATGCATCTCAATCCCAATCACATAATCACGTTGCTTACTGACACTGATATCAGTACCACTTAGATATGTATACAGGTATGTGAGAATCGTGCACAGATTACTTAAATATAAAAAAACACTAATTTTGGTCCGGTTAACGGTTACCATGGCAACGAGTACTCATGGCTATAAACGTTTCATACATAATAATGCTTCTCATAGCGATTGCTCTCATCTCGTGAAGTTTCATAAATATATCTCAAATGATAACATTTTTAACGACATATATCCAAATAATATTGTAGTAATTCAATGCATGTCCAGAAAGTGGGTGGGGTAATCTTTTCAATTTTTCTCATAAAATAAGCTGTTTTCGCGAATTGAACCACACCAATCCCAATCACACCATCCCTCCGAAGTAAAAAATGCACAATATGTCACTATATTGATAGTATTATTTTTTCGGTATGTATATAAAGTAACCCATATATGAAAAAAAACAGCATTTTTTCATGCATTTTCTTATACATTTTTCCTTTTTTCTATAGAAATATCCAATACTAGTATCAAAAGTTGTATTTTCCTGTATTATAAACCAATTTAGCATAATATGCATCATATTCTAGGGGGATTGAAGCTAAAACAAATACGCAATGCCTTGCCTTCTGAGACATATACATTTTCGTAAAATGGTTTGGCGGCCATTTTGTTTTTCAAAATGGCGGGAAAAGTCACATGACTTGGATCGCGTGACCAATTGTTTTTAGACCTTGGACCACCCACCTACCAATATCTGAAGTCAAACTGAGGGTACAATTTAGTGCACACTCAACCATATCAGGACCCTAGACTAATGTTGTAAATTATTCTAGTGCTGTCAAAACTGATAACAATGGAGAATAGAAAATAAACAGCAGACAAAAAAAAATTAAGATAGCGCGGTCTAAGGTCTCATATCTCAGCTGGGGCACAAACGTGACAGAGACTGGAGAAATGGGGCTTATGGCATTTGTGACTGCAGTCGCTCCTGATCAAATAGCACACTACTGTCGCCTGATAACAAGCTATATTACCTGTTAGAAGCATGACAGGAGTTTCATTGATGGAATGGCACAGCCTGATCTGGATCTACACTGGTCACAAAACCCATAAGCCCCATTTCTCCAGTCACAGCCAGAACTATATACCGTGGTGGCACAGTTCTATTGGCAGCAGGACAAACACAGTTTCACAAATGATAAATAAACCTGCACTACATTTCACAACAGCACTGTGTTGTTGTAGAGCTAAACCCTTCATCAGATGTAATGACATGTACATGTACACATAAAACAGTATCATATAAAAGTTATCTATTATGACGCGGCTATCCGAAAATGTATTTGATAAAAAGCACAAACATTGAAAAAAGGGTGTAAATATAAACTAGATGGTCGCGGCCAGCATATAGCGGCGGCTGATAGCGTGCCGAGGTATCTGATGGTCCCATTGTGTATGGAGAGACATCAAACTTAAACGCACAGGTACAACAACAACTTGAAAGCTATGGAAAGTTAAAAGCTGTAGAGATATTTGGTACATCTACTTAAAACTTTAACGCTGATTTTACAAAAAACTGTAGTACAAACTTCTAAGTACTTTGACATTGACTTTGGGCATTGTACCACCGTATTTACTGTTATGCCACTTTTAAACATAATATAGTAACTAATTTTATCTATAATACACCCTATTATATATATTTGGAACAGTTGCGTTATGGGTTCACTTTTGTGATGTTTTGTTTTACAACTAGAAATGTAATTTAAATTATTGTACTCAATACCTCATGTGACAAATATGATATTAGCGGCGGAATGGTTTTGGTTTTGTTTGTTTTGTGCATGTGTTGTTGAGTGGTTGCTATGGGAACTAGTATAATTCATGCACAGAGCTTGGCAATTGCACTGGCTGATAATACTATATATTTTTATCATATAGCCATGCAACTTTGTTTTGTTTTTGAGTCACAATGCATATATGTGGACAGTTTTGTGTTATAAATGAATTATAATATTAAATTTCCATAATAAAGTTGTTGGTATAATATTATTACACGCCTATTTGTTGTGTTAAAACCCTTTCTGTGGTCGTATGTACAGACTGTATGTTGATAATATATTATGATTTCACTATTATTGGTAGACAAGGGAACGACTTTCCTGGGCTTGTCAATAGCAGATACACTCATTGACTTGCTTTGGGTAGCGCATAGGTACTATCGCCGTATACCGGCTTAAAGTTAATATACGATTGTGCCGATGCTTGCTACGTGACACAGGTCTGGCTGAAGTCCGAGACAATTAGTTAGCCAAACAAAAAATAAAAACACAACATATGGCTTGCGTGCGTGGGCTATAGAATGAAAATGTGGAAGGTGATACAGAGGTATGTGAAGTTTCAAGTCAACCAGACTTAGGAGATATTTCAAGAGGTATTTCGTACTTAAAAACACTTATGCAACTGCTGGACCCTCGGACACATGCAAATAGCACAGACTATACTTTGCTGACCGCGAGTGGGTGCGACAATAAACTACAACATGGATGCCAGTCTGAATATGGTGGCCATTTTGAATTTTTCTGGTGGGCCATTCAAAACTGTTTATTGTGTAAAGTTTCATACTTGTATCACAAAATGTGCAAGTTTGTGAAATAAATTCCACAGAATGCTGGAGTAATACAGTGTATTAACCCTTACAGTACATGTATATTAAGAGTTTCTATACTTTATGGCTCGGAAATTGAACGAACAGAAAAATAAATTACATGTAGATAGACACAATACACATGCTAACGTACAGCAAAGAGCATCAGTTATTTTCTATTTTCCAGTTTTATCATCAAATAAATGCATTGACAGCACTTTAGAATACTTTACAACATGCTTTAACAGCACATTATAATCATTTCCATTGGAAATGATTTTGAAGTGTTGTAAAACCATGTTTTTATTGAGAAATAAGGCAAGATTTAAAAGCAACAGCAGACGACAATGGTTGTGCGTAGCGGTCTAAGGGTGAAGCTGTATGTGGGCAGACACAGGTAAATTATGATCACTTCCAGAGGCTCCATTGTAAAAGACACATGGTCTAACCTAACTAACCCACTGACTACTATCAACTATGGATGCAATACTTTTTGTTGATAAAATCTAAATATTTTGTTTATTTCTCCATAAAAGTATATGTTGTTACATTTGATGAGACGGTTCAAATGAGTGGTAACAATATATACGTTTGAGAAGAAATAAAAACAAGAGTGCTGAAGGTCACAATATACGTCCGTCGAGGCAACGCCAGTCAATAAGGGGAGATAATTCACTGAAACTAAATAGGGTTCTTGCATTTGCTATCATAAACATGTGTATTTGGCTATGATCCGTCAAATATGGAGGAGTACAGCAGAACTTACATTACATACCTTTGGGGGAAACCCCTTGAGAATCAATAGACTTAGGTGGTATGGAATAAGTTCAATTTTGTTTGTCTTAAGACCTCAATTGTGTGCCCGGACGGACAGACGTACAGAACCTCAGGAGCAAAGCAATATGCCCCCTTACTATCACATAGGGGGCATAAATACACATCTGGGGATATAAGTTATAAAAGATTTGTGAATGGAAAAATGGGCTTATGGGAATTGTGACCAGGTGTCAGGTGTTTCATTGATGGAATGGCGAACAGTGCAGATCCTGATCAGACTGTGCAGATTGCACAGGCTGATCTGGATCTACACTGGTTACAAAACTCATAAGCCTCAGTACTCCAGTGACAGCCACATATAAACATGTGCATGCACTCATGTACACAGATTGTCAAGCCTGCATGTTATGAATCCTATTAGCAACAATTCAGATTAATTACTGTATCTATTTAATGGCGTTTAACGGCCTGTAAACAGCTATGGTCATTTTAGGCTGGGTTAAGATGGTAGAATCCTATATTTCACCCGTTGTGATGACCATTAAGTTTAAATACGCCACAGATGGTGCAAAACAGATGTAAATACAAGTTGTTATGTTTGGTCCAAAAATGCATGTATTTTGCTGATTAATTTACTTCAGATCTTTTAAGCACATAATGACTCAAAATATTTGGACACATTTTGTTTTGGGAAACGCCTATGTTTGTATCCCAGGACATTGTTGCCTTGTTAACTTGGCACAACCATACTCACCCGAAATATTGGAACACTCTTTGAACTTAGACAGATTTCTCTCAATAAAGTGTGTCCAAATATCTAAGGTTATTACAGTAATGTACAAATGATGTAGTTCTCACAAACAGTAAAGCAGGTTGGCAACGATAGCCAGCATTCAGGAAATTAGTCACATTCCTCCATTTCAGTCTATGTAAAATTGTTTTTCGCACTAAAATCAGTATTTGAACGAATTTCGCCGAATAAAAATTTGTGACATGTAACATTTTTTATTACTGTATTGTGAAATATTTACTTGAAGTTGCATTTTTTATAATTTAATGTTTATTTTGCCAGTGTCCCATTGGCAGATTTTAAATGGAGCAGACAGTAGCCATTACGCTTCACCACTTCCCAGTGGGCTCATCTAGGGTACAGCTCTATAGATCTTCGTTCTCGTCAGATCTTCTTCTTCTTCTTCTTCCTTTCACTTCGATTGCTGTCGTGGCCCTCGGTTCCGTCCGCCTCCCCGCGCTGAATGGGTGGCAGTTTATGGGGATTCGCTTCTACGTCGGGAATTGTCCCGTCGTTGCCGAAGTTAGCCGAGATGCCGCGTGTCTGTCCTGCACCCATCTTCCCCGGCGCCGGCAGTGGGCGCGGTCTGCAGGAAGCCAATATACACGTACACTGGCTATTGAAATAATATGTGGCTGTGACTGGAAAAATGGGGCTTATGAGTTGGGTGTCTTGCTCCTGATCAAATAGCACACTGCTGTATCCAGATAACGGTCTGTACTGCTTGTTAGAAGCAGGACAGGTGTTTCATTGATGGTATGGCGAACAGTGCAGATCCTGATCAGACTGATCTGAATCTACACTGGTCACAAAACATATAAATCCATTTCTACAGTCACAGCCACATATAAGTTAAAGTGAGTCTACACAGTCAACATAGTGTCATAATGCCTGTCTCAATATACCGGTATATTCACTCAAGGGAAATATAGCTTCAGACGGGCAATATGTCACCACCATGTTGACTGTTTAGAATCACAATAACATATTTGTCATACCGCAGATTATTTATATTTCTCCATATTTAGTTTTATATGTGTATACATACATGTATAACTTCGTAGACATATTGAGCCAAACGTCACAATGTTACAAATATTACCTGATGTCATCTCGGCATAAATAAGTAGTAATTAAGTAGAACGACTCCGCCTTGCCCCACCGCCATGTTGATGGGCTTGACAGGTAATATGGGCTCATATTACTTATCAAGTTGACCTATCAAAACGTGAGAAATTTATCTGCGGTATGACAATCCTAAATATTCTGACACCATTTGTTAAACAAATTGTATCCAAATACAACTAGATTGGTCAGTAAGCGAGGCTTACGGAATACCCGCGCGTGGGCCCAGGTACCCCTAAATATGTGAAAAAAAACCAACTGTGTGGGCTTGTGACCTAGACACTGGGCTTAGCGGGGCCGGCACAAACTTGAATTTGTCACAGGTTGGTAGAGGTCCATTGGAGCAATACGTGTGTGAAATGTGAAGCAGATCCTGAGCAAGGAAATAGAAGTTATAACATATTTCTCTGATGTTAAGTTTTGTAAAGAGACTAACAATGTCACCTTGACCTTGGCATCAGCGGGGGTTGGACGGTCGTAGATTTGTCACAGCATGATATTACAACCTTAGAGGAATGCATGTGTGAAATATTAAGAATTTTCAATGAAGGAAATAGAAGTTATAACTAATTTATCTGATGTTAAGTTTTGTAAAGAGACTAAGTATTTGACCTTGACCTTGTGATCAGCGGGGGTTGGACGGTCGTGGATTTGGCCCAGCATGTTAATAGAGCCTTATAGGAATGCATGTGTGAAATATTAAGCATTTTGGATGAAGGAAACAGAAGTTATAACAATATTTCTCTGATGTTAAGTTTTGTAAAGAGACTAAGTATTTGACCTTGACCTTGGGATCAGCGGGGGTTGGACGTCGTGGATTAGGCACAGCATGGTAGTAGAGCCTTACAGGAATGCACGTGTAGAACAATATTTCTCTAAGCATTTTAGATGAAGGAAACAGAAGTTATAACAATATTTATTGTGCCTATGTGTTTTGTGACCAGTGTAGATCCAGATCAGCCTGTGTATCCATCTGCAGTCTGATCAGGATCTGCACTGTTCACCATTCCATCAATGAAATACCTGTCATGATTCTAAAAATCATTACAGAACGTTATCAGGCTACAGGAGTGTGCAGCAGATTATACAGAGCCCCGCAGGGGATGTAGATTATTTATTTTATTAATTTGTTCCCACGAAATAACAATGCATAAGATAACTGATTTGTAAATGTGATGAAATATATGTTTTACATATATGTGAAAACTGCTTCGTTACTGTGTCCTATGTGGCACAAGCGGTGGCCATCTTTGTGTGTTCAAGCCATCAGCCAGTTTCACCTCTTCTGGCGTTTCACCAGGAACAGAAAATGCAAAGTAGAACATATAATACAATATAGCTAATTAAACATAGTAAAATGTATGAATTTCAAAATGAATGATTACATCCTGAAGAATTTTTATTCTGTACTCGGATGTACTCAGTAGTTTCATTTGCAAAACATTCCGAACAAGTTGGCTTCTAATTATAGTTATAAACATGCAAATGTTATATAACCTTTACTACGCTGAATTAAATGTCGTCTGCTGGAAATGTTTTATTTTCAATATTTCTCGACAAAAACCTGTTTTGACAGTGCATGAGAATCGTCTCCACTGGAGACGATTCTCATGTGCAGTCAAAACAGGTGTTTTTGTAAAAATTAAGGCAAAAATGAAACACAGCAGACGACAATTTCTGGAAATTCATAACATTTTTCTATTTTTTTTCATAGAAATTATACAATTTAAGATTCAAATTTTTACACATTTAACTCTTAGAATGTGGGAAACGACTGTTGTTTGGCTACACTTTCAGGGCTGTAAACAGAGGTAAACAGAATTTCGCACCTGCCAAGGCATTTGACCATAACATGATCATAGGCATGTACTAAAGTACGAAAACTGTGAATACAAGGTTGAAGACACTTTTTGAATTAAAAAGTGGCTAAGTGTTTCCACAAGCATATGAAGGTCAAAATGGTCAAGGTCATATTAATGGCGGCATAAGTGTGTTTCAAATACTTACATGTATCAAGTGTCCAAATATTGAAGCAATATGTCAAGTAATATTAATGTTAGAAGATGATGAAGAAACTTGTACAAACTTTTGGACACAAAAATATAGCTAAGTGTTTCCACAAGCATATGAAGGTCAAAAAGGTCAAGGTCATGTTAATGGCAGCATAAGTGTGTTCCAAATACTTACATCTATCAAGTGTCCAAATATTGAAGCAATATGTCAAGTAATATTAATGTTAGATATGATGAAGAAACTTGTACAAACTTTTGGACACAAAAATATAGCTAAGTGTTTCCACAAGCATATGAAGGTCAAAAAGGTCAAGGTCATGTTAATGGCAGCATAAGTGTGTTCCAAATACTTACATGTATCAAGTGTCCAAACATTCAAGAAATCCATCAAGTAACATTAATGTTGTATGAAGATAAAGAAACTTGTACAAACTTTTTGACACAAAAAAAATGGCAAAGTGTATCCGCAAACATGTGAAGGTCAAAAAGGTCAAGGTCATGTTAATGGCGGCATGAGAGTGTTCCGAATTGGTCCCATGTATCAAGTGACCAAATATTGAAGCAATCCGTTTAGTAATATTAAAGTTATAACTTCTTGCCGCAAAACAATGGCTACGTGTTTCCGCAAAAATGTGAAAAAGGTATAGGTCATGTTAACGGTGGCATGCGTGTGTTCCAAATTCTCACATGTATTAAGTGTCCAAATATTTAAGCAATCTGTAAAGTAATATTAGAGTTATACCATGATGAAGAAGCTGGTACAAAATTTTTGACGCAAAAAAATGGCTAAGTGTTTCTGCAAAAATGTGAACATCAAAAAAGCTCAAGGTCATGTTAATGGCGGCATGAGTTTCTTCCAAATGCTCACATGTATGTATCAAGTGTCCAAATATCCGTCAAGTAATATTAAAGTTATACCATGACGACAAAGCTTTTACAAACTTTTTGACATTTCGGATGACGGAAAAAGCGGCGACTATAGTCAAGCCTTGACAAAAAACACACGAGGCGAACCAAGTCCCGATATGGGGGTCAGGGTCTCCCCTCCACCAACCGGGGAATTTTTTTAATTCTTAAATTTGGCAAAATGACAGATGAGGTAGTCTGCCTCATTCTGGTTATGGTGACGTTAGAATCATGTGCATTGGAAATAATTCTGAAGTGCAGTCAAAACATATTTTTATTGAGAAACAAGAAAATGTGGCCTATCGGCACACGAATGCTCCCGGTGGCAGATTGGAGAACTGTGGCAAAGTAAATTAACCAAAAGTGATAAGTATTTATAAGCACAGTTGTGAAGGTCTAATGGTGAAGGATTGCATTATTTCTTCCTCTTATTGTGATAAACAGGATTATTAATTTAGTTAGAGATGTGTAAGTAGAAATTATATAGAATTGGATACAAAAATGTATAAAAAAATGGCCAAGTTAAAAAGGTGTTATTTTTGTTAAAAAATATTTTTTCAACACAAGTATGATGTATTTAAATATTAAAGTAATCATTAAAGGGCTATATAAGTTATGACAGAAGTCAGAAACTCTGGCAACGCTCTTAATGTGAAAAAGTATTATTATGGACAGCATGGATATGTCGCATTTGTCCACAAGTTTGATGTATTGAAATATTAAAGTAATTCATCAAGGGATATAGAAGTTATGACAGAATTGACTAAACTCCGGCGAACTTATTAATGTGTAAAAAAAGGCATGGTAGTAGAGCCTTACAGGAATGCATGTATGAAATATTAAGCATTTTCGATGAAGGAATTAGAAGTTAAAGTAAAAGCAACAGCAGATGAGACTTGTTGTGTGTAGCGGTCTAAGGGTTAAGTAGTCTATCCTTTATCGAAAACGTGACATGTTGAAAAAACTGTAAACTTTTGATGAAAAGGGAAGGGGGATAACAAAATTCAAAGCGAAATAACTTGCTATAATATACATTCTCACTACATGAATCTACAGGCGGCTGGATGGCCGTACAGGACATAGTGTTGATCATCCGGTTGTGAGAGAAAAAGGAAAAAGATGCTGGCCATGTCCACCAATACTGCGTGTAATTAGAGGTCACAGATTATTAAGTTAGTGATCGTGTAGTGCCAGATCAGCCTCCATTTGCACAGTCTCATCAGAGACTACGCTGTTTATAGTTGCATTCGGGGTTGCAGTCTGTATGCCTAAATCAAAACTGTTTGAAAATGATATCAGAGCAACATATATTACCCATTTATTAATTTAAGCCGACTACAAATACAACTAGAAATGTGGCCTGTCGGCACACGAATACCCCCACTGGCAGCCAAAGAAAACGAGGCATTTTTGATTATACGCCATTTAGCCGAGCGTTGAGGTTTCAAACGCATCAAGTCTGTGACCTTGACCCTGGACATAGTGTGATAATCCATGCATCGGTGTAGAAGATATAGAGCGGAAGGGAATTTCAATAGGTTTGACCTTTGACCTTCAACTGTAACTTTGACCTTGGACGTAGGTGTGTGGTTATTGATCGCGACACACCTTCTCAACATGAGAAACATTTGTGCCAAGCCATTTGATAATCCATGCATGGGTGTAGAAGATATAGAGCGGAAGGAAATTTCCAACAGACCGACAGACCGACCGACCGACCGACAAGCTGACTCCTATATACCCCCTTAAACTTTGTTTGTGGGGGTATAAAAAACTTGCAATAGTTTGAAAATACTCAAAGTGATGGGTAAAAATGCTCTAATAAAGTTGAAAAAACAACAACACTTATTTGAGCTGCAGAATTAAACACACGGTTGCAACTCAAATAAATGAAATTTAAACTTTGTTGACGTTTTATCATTTGTTCCTACATTAAACATCACCACTTCAGTGACACATTTGCAACAAGAGTGCCGAAGGTCACAATATACGCCCAAAAAAGGCAAGGGCAGTCAACAAGGGGAGATAACTCATCTTGACGTGAACATGTAAACCAAATTTGGTTATGATCGGTGAAGTAGAACTTGAGTTATTGCGTGGACAAGGATACAGTGCGAAAATTAAAAATGGCTGCAAAGGGGAGATATGTATCGGAAATTTTTCAAAATCAATAGGCTTCTTTGTCTTGCCATGATAAACATGTACATGTATACCAAATTTGGTTTCGATCGGTGAAGTAGAACTTTGAGTTATTGCGTGGACAAGGATAGAGTGCGAAAATTAAAAATGGCCGCCAAGGGGAGATAAGTCATCGGAAATTTTCAAAAATCAATATGCGTATTCGTCTTGCTGTGATAAACATGTATACCGAATTTGGTTACGAGCGGTGAAGTAGAACTTGAGTTATTGCGTGGACAAGGATACAGACTGGGAAAAATCAAAATGGCTGCCAAGGGGCGATAAGTCATCGAAAATCAATAGGCTTCTTTGGCTTGCCGTGATAAACATGTATACCAAATTTGGTTACACTCCGTCAAGTAGAACTCTAGTTCTTGCGTGGACAAGCTGTGCCCGCCCGTACAAGATGAATACATAATACGTCCCGTTTTTTCAAACGAGCGTATGAAAATGAAATATGCATCGACTTTGGAATCAGGGAGTAAAATACCATTTACCCTTAGACCATTACATACAACAACAATTGTCGTCTGCTGTTGCTTATATATCTTCCCTTATTTCTCAATAAAAACATGTTTGACAGCACTTCATAATCATTTCCAACGGAAATTATTCCAAAGTACTGTCAAAGGATGTTGTAAATTATTCTAAAGTGCTGTCAAAGCATGTTTTTGATGATAAAAATGGAAAATGGAAAATAAACAGCAGAAAACAAAAATTAGCGGTGTAAGGGTTAAGACACAAAGCTTATCTGGAGCTTGTGTGGTTAAATAAAGTTTTTGATACAGGTATACATGTACAGAATGCTACCCCAAACACAATAATGGCCAGTGTAGCTCCAAAGTAGACTGCACTCGTGTGTGCCAGCTGATCATTGGTTAACTCTTTGCATGCTGGGAAACTTGTGGGCTATAAATAGTTCAAAAATAGCAGACAACAATTCATTAAATTATATTTCTCCCTGTGAATATCATGAGATGTCTTTCAATTGTATTAGAATTGAGTCTATAAATGGTTCAAGAGTAGCAATTCATAAAATTTTGATTCACCCGGTATATATATCATGAATATGTCTTGGAATTTCATTAGAATCGAATCTAACGAAATTCCAAGACATATTTACAGAGAGATATAGTAAAAATACTTCTAATTTGCTGGCTGTTACTTTCACCGCTAGCATGTAAAATGGTAAATAGTCAAACAACTGGATAAGCCCTAATACACAATGGAGAGGTCCTGCAATAAGATTAGCTCTAGTGCCACTGTTAGTCGACAAACATCGTGGAAGACGAGAGCGCGAGATCTACACAGTTACCTGAACTCCACCTCGACATTATTGGCCTTCGGTTGGAGGAGGATATCCTGACGTGACACGGCGCTGTTTGTCTCTAGCCTAGAAGTTCAGGAGCAAATAGAACCGTGACCAATTCGATGGTCTAGTATTATATGGTTGTAAGTGCACTATCAGTCGTCGATGGTCTAGTATTATATGGTTGTAAGTGCACTATCAGTCGTCGATGGTCTAGTATTATATGGTTGTAAGTGCACTATCAGTCGTCGATGGTCTAGTATTATATGGTTGTAAGTGCAATATCAGTCGTCAGGAAAAAAAAAACTGTTGAACATAGATTTATGTAAAATAAGTTCTTATATTTTATGCATATTAATATGTACATTGTTAAAGACTGACTTTATATCACCTTTTGTTTCAAATGTACAGTAGTAGAATCATACATGTGACTGAATATCTATATAAAGTATATCTGACCCTGTTCTTCTTAACAGTATATTACACAGAGCATGGAGTTGCCATCTCCGCCATTTTAGTTTGTACATCTATCGGACAGTTTCACCACTTGGAGCATTTGACACGTACAGCAAATACTATGGCACAAAATCTAATCACTTCTAATTCCCAGCTGAGATTAAACATGGTGGGTGGGGAATCACATCGGGGCCGTTTCACTAAACTGGGTATGACTAAAATGTTCTGAAGTGCAAAATTATGATAGTCTGTAAATTTCACATTAACAATGTTTTCTTGTAAACAATTATTGGATTTACATTTATTGAACATATGCTAGGCTGCATATGCAGCCTATGCTCAATAAATGTAAATCCATCAATTGAAATTTCCAGACGATCCTAAATTTGCACTTACAAACATTTTAGTCGTACAAAGTTTAATGAAACGGGGCCCATGGTCTCTTGTTTTAGTTTGGCATCATGGCAGCGCCCATGAGTTGTAAGGTAAATACAACTGTGGATTCTTCCTTTTAATGATGACCATGTTCCAGTCATTAACACTATGAGTCTGACAATACTACATCTAGCATCTAGCTCTACATCTCTAGTTAGTCTGAACATTCTGTAGAAAAATATTGTATAAACATATTTTGTTGCTGTGGCATTTCTATACACAATGTTCAGTCTAACTAGAACATTAGAACTGCTAAATTTGATGTTGTCAGACTCGTAGTGTTAACGGCTGGAACACTGTGATCATTAAAAGCGTGAAATGGCAGTTGTATGGTTTTACATCAGTACTACTCTACTCGATGCCAATGACTCACAGAATACACAGGTCTGTACATGCACTCAGTTACATGTGTTAGGATCCACAAGGGTCAGGGGTCATGCAGTTACATGTGTTAGGATCCACACTGGTCAGGGGTCACGCAGTTACATGTGTTAGGATCCACAAGGGTCAGGTGTCATGCAGTTACATGTGTTAGGATCTACAAGGGTCAAGGGTCATGCAGTTACATGTGTTAGGATCCACAAGGGTCAGGGGTCACACAGTTACAGGTGTTAGGATCCACAAGGGTCAGGTGTCACACAGTTACAGGTGTTAGGATCCACAAGGGTCAGGTGTCATGCAGTTACATGTGTTAGGATCCACAAGGGTCAGGTGTCATGCAGTTACATGTGTTAGGATCTACAAGGGTCAGGTGTCATGCAGTTACATGTGTTAGGATCTACAAGGGTCAGGTGTCATGCAGTTACATGTGTTAGGATCTACAAGGGTCAGGTGTCATGCAGTTACATGTGTTAGGATCTACAAGGTCAGGGGTCATGCAGTTACATGTGTTAGGATCCACAAGGGTCAGGGGTCATGCAGTTACATGTGTTAGGATCCACACGGTCAGGGGTCATGCAGTTACATGTGTTAGGATCCACAAGGGTCAGGTGTCATGCAGTTACATGTGTTAGGATCTACAAGGGTCAGGGGTCATGCAGTTACATGTGTTAGGATCTACAAGGGACAGGCGTCATGCAGTTACATGTGTTAGGATCTACAAGGGACAGGCGTCATGCAGTTATACAACACAGGGGCCCGTTTCACTACACTTTGTATGATTAAAATGTTCGTATGTGCAAAATTATGATAGTCTGTAAATTTCACATTAACAATGTTTTCTTGTAAATAATTATTCGATTTACATTTATTGAGCATAGGCTGCATATGCAGCCTATGCTCAATACATGTAAATCCATCAATTGAAATTTCCAGACGATCCTAAATTTGCACTTACGAACATTTTAGTTGTACGAAATTTAGTAAAATGGGCCCCCGGGACCCGAGTGAAAAATAAAAGGATTATTATCACATCGTAAATTTCAATGTGCCTAAAAACTAGAATGTGATAAGCATACTTATGTAACTATCAGTGAGATAAACAATAATAAATGGATAAGGTGCTGGGATGTCTTGAATTGGATTGTATTAACCCTTACACCACTATCTTAATTATTTGTCATCTGCTGTTTATTTTCTATTTTCCATTTTTATCATCAAAAACATGCTTTGACAGCAGTTTAGAATAATTTACAACATACTTTAACAGCCCTTTAGATATAAAAGCAACAGCAGACAATAATTGTTGTGGGTAGCGGTCTAAGGGTTAAAAGGATATATTGACAACTGATGCACAATAAAGTATACCGGTGTAACAGGAAATCTCCCCCCCCCCTGGAAATCATCCCCCCCCCCCCCCCCCCGGGGGGAAGATTTCCAGGCTTAAGCCTAGGAAATATCCCCCCCCCCCCCCCTCCTCCGCCTGGAAATTCTCCCCCCCCCCCCCCCCCCCCCATCACCACCTTCACAGACACTGTCCACAAAACTTTTAATGTATTTTTATATACATTGTTGATATTGTGCTCGGGAGCATACAAAATGCACATGCTAGAACCAGTCTGTTGGTAACAGAGGACGTAATATCCCTACATGTATACCCAACTAACATAGTCATAATGTATGTCTGCTTGTGGAGAAGTATGTGAAATAGGCGAGGCAGTATTTTCTATAAAAGAGGTCTCCAATTTAGTATAATATCTATACATAGACAATATAGTGGTGGTGGGGCGGTATAGATTCTATTTACCGGTATATGCAATAATTCCCCATTACCGTACCATAACTATTATGTATGTTGGCTGGTAGAGAGTTCTCTAGGTTAAATCTCTACCATAGCTGCATATGATTGGTATAAATGTATAGCACATGGTGGGGGTGGCTCTAGAAAATAAAAACAGTATATCTGTGTAGAACAGCAAGCATGTGGCATGTATTGGTGGGGGGGGGGAGGAGATTTTCCTAGGAAATATTCCCCCCTGCCACCATCTACCATATGCATAGTGGATATGGACGTCTATTTGTAGACAAGAACAGCCCACGATTGGGGGAATATTTCTGATGAAATGAAATAATGTATGTTGGTGTAGAACAAACAGCATGTGGCATGTATTGGTGGGGGGGGGGGGGGGGAGATTTTCCTAGGAAATATTCCCCCCCCCCCCCAACCATCTACCCTATGCATAGTGGATGTGATTGTCTCTTTGTAGACAAGAATAGCCCACGATTGGGGAGTATTTCTGATGAAACAAAATAATGTATGTTGGTGTAGAACAGACAGCATGTGCCATGTATTGGTGGGGGGGGGGGGGTGGAGATTTTCCTAGGAAATATCCCCCCCCCCCACCATCTACCATATGCAAAGTGGATGTGATTGTCTCCTTGTAGACAAGAATAGCCCACGATTGGGGAGTATTTCTGATGAAACAAAATAATGTATGTTGGTGTAGAACAGACAGCATGTGCCATGTATTGGTGGGGGGGTGGAGATTTTCCTAGGAAATATCCCCCCCTCCCCCTCCCCCCCCCCCCCCCCCCCCCCCCCCCCCCCCCCCCCCCCCCCCCCCCCCCCCCCCCCCCCCCCCCCCCCCCCCCCCCCCCCCCCCCCCACCCCCCCCCACTATCTACCATATGCAAAGTGGATGTGATTGTCTCTTTGTAGACAAGAATAGCTCACGATTGGGTGAGTATTTCTAATGAAACAAAATAATGTATGTTGGTGTAGAACAGACAGCATGTGCCACGTATTGGTGGGGGGTGGGGGTGGGGGTGGTGGAGATTTTCCTAGGAAATATCCCCCCCCCCCACCATCTACCATATGCAAAGTGGATGTGATTGTCTCTTTGTAGAGAAGAATAGCAGGTGATTGCGGGGTATTTCTGATGAAATGAAATGTATGTTGGTGTAGAACAGATAGCATTTGGCATGTATTGAGGGAGGGGAAATCTCCCCTCCCCCTCCCTCAATACATGCCAAATGCTATCTGTTCTACACCAACATACATTATTTCATCAGAAATACTCCCCCAATCGTGGGTTATTCTTGTCTACAAAGAGACATCCACATCCGCTATGCATATGGTAATTGGTTGGGAGGGGGGGGGGGGGGGTGGGGGGGGGGATTTCCTAGGCAAATCTCACACCCCCCCCCCCCACCCCCCCCCCCCCCCCCACCAATACACATGCAACATGCTACATGTATCTGTTCTACACCAACATACATTATTTCATCAGAAATACTCCCACCCCAATCGTGTGTTATTCTTGTCTACAAAGAGACATCCACATCCGCTATGCAAAATGGTAGTTGGGGGGGGGGGGGGGGAAGGAATATTTCCTAGAAAATCTCCCCCCAACCCCCCACCAAAATAAAACCATGCAAATGCTATCTGTTCTACCAAACATTACATTATTTCATCGAAATACTTCCCCCAATGGTTGGGTTAGTCTTGGTCTACAAAGGAGGGGAATCCACATCCGTAGCATGGTAGTTGGTTGGGGGGGGGGGGGGGTGAATATTTCCTAGGAAAAATCTGCCCCCCCCCCCCCCTCCCTCAATACATGCCAAATGCTATCTTGTTCTACACCAAACTACATCATTATTTCATCATGAGGGAGGGGGGTTATTCTTGTCTACAAATAGGCATTCACATCCGCTATGCATATGGTAGATGGCTGGGAGGGGGATATTTCCTAGGAAAATCCCCCCCCCCCCCCCCCCCCCGCCAATATACGTCACATGCTAACTGTCCTACACAAACATTTTCGCTTGATCAGAAATCTTCCCCCAATCTTGTGATATTCTTGTCTATCAAGGGTCTTACACTATGCATATGGTAGATTGGGGTGGGGTGTGATGGAGGTGATTTTTTATGTTCCCCTTTCTTATACTACCAAATGACATACATTGTGCCAATGTGCACATGTTTGGTGGGAAATAATAAATAATTCTGCTTTGTAGCATTCAAACACAAACTTTTAGGTGGCGGGGAGAATTTTGTTTCCAGGGTGGGGGGGGGGGGGGGGGGGTGGGGGGGGGGGGGGGGGGGGGAGAATTTCCTAGGGTCGAGCCTGAAAATATTCCCCCCCCCCCCCCAGAGAATTTCCTGTGACACCGGTACAGTAACACTGGTGCTGCACACCGCTGCGGGCGTAAACTGTTTCATTTCGAAAAATGCACCAGGTTTCCTGATGAGATGCCACTTGCATAAACATCACTTTTTCTCTAATAAACTGTACCAATGAATTTGTGCCGGTTGTAACAGGCCACTTTCCCCCCCAGTCAGAAATCCCCCCCGGGGGGATTCTGGGCCGGCCCAAAATATCCCCCCGGGGGGATTTCCAAACTAGTCAGCATTCCCCACCCCCCCGCCAGTCAGAAATCCCCCCATATATTTTTTTTTTCAAAACAATGAAATGTTTAATGATAAGTTGACTTATAATATATTGTGTTGTATTTTACCGTATATCTCACATTCTATTTCCACATAAAATAAAGTTTATTTAGGGTTGGGGGGGATTCTGGGCCGGCCCAAAATCCCCCAAAACCCCCCCTATTTTACCGTATATCTCACATCTATATCCACATAAAATATAAGTTTAGGGGGGGGTGGGGGGGATTCTGGGCCGGCCCAAAATCTCCCCCGGGGGGGGGGGGGGGGGGGGGGGGGGGGGGGGGGGGGGGAATTTCCAATAGTCAATTCTCCCCCCCCCCCCCCCACCCCCCCCCCCACAGCAAAAAAATCATTTTCCGTCCTTATTGTTCAACAACAACCATCCACAATTAACACTACCATGGCAGTCAAAATAATCTTTCCCCTTATTTTTGTTCAACAATAGAATTTTTTATGATAAATTAACAAATAATACATAGTGTAGTATTTACCGTATACGTGAAATCTATATAGACATAAAATATTAGTTTAGGGGTGGTTCTGATACAGAAGATGTATATTTTGCATTTATTGAGAAGTTAACAGGTGTATCAAAGATGTTCTATAATAAGTTTCGTGAAATATTAACTAGTGTTGGGCCATGACATTGTTTTTCTCTGTTAAGTGTCCACCTGGATAGCCAAAATATACTTACGTATCCGGTAAAAACAAACAAGGCTTTGAAAAAAAAATCAAATGTAAATTTATGTTAAAAACTTCCTCAACCCTTTGTAAAGTGCAAAGGGTTGATGTAAGTTTTTAACATAAAGTTAAGTTGCCGCTAAATAATAAGAAAACACTCTTATTAAACTTAATAAGTGTAAATTCATGAACGGATTGAAAAATGCCCCCGCTGGCAGCCAAAGAAAACGAGCCATATTTAAATTATAAGCCATTTACTCGAGCTTAAGGTTTCGAACGCACCAAATCTGTGACCTTGACCCTGGGCTAAGCGGGGTCGGGACGAATGTGGATTTGTCACAAGGCGGCAGAGGACCATTGGAGCAATGCGTATGTGAAATGTGAAGCAGATCCAAACAAGGAAACAGAAATTATAAGCCATTTAGTCAAGCGTTAAGGTTTCAAATGCACCAAGTCTGTGACCTTGACCCTGGGCTTATCGGGGTCGGGACATAATGTGGATATGTCACGGAGCGGTAGAGGACATTTGGAGCAATGTGTGTGTGAAATGTGAAGCAGATCCGAACAAGGTAACAGAAATTATAAGCCATTTCCTCAAGCGTTAAGGTTTCGGGACGTTAAGGTTTCGGGACGGACGTACAGACGACGGTAACACTATATGCCCCCCTCACTATTCGGTGGCGGGGGCATAATTAATAGAAAGCACGCAATATGCGTCTAGAGGTGCATACTAATCACTGAGTAGCATATTTGAAATGTGTCCCAACTGGTTTGACAAGAAAATTGAAGACAGAAATGCAATTTTGTTTGGTATACCAATCTGAAACAAGTTCATGTTAGAATTTAAGTTCAAGCATGAACTAATACATATGGTTTGTAATAAGTCGCACAGGCTTCAGGACCCGTTCTATACCTGATCATCATTTGATTCAAAGATAATTGCTTAGTAAACATGATGGAATATATGTATATAACATACAGTCAAACTTGTCTTAAGCAAGCGGCCATGGGAAAGTCCAAAATTGCTTGCTTAACACGAGTGGGTGCTTAATGGAGGTTCATCTTGGACCGAATTGTTCCATATACATGTAGATTTATATGTACAATTAATGTACAGTCAAACTTGTCTTAAGTTCATATGTACATTTTTTTAACAGATACATATAAGTAGTTAGGCCACGGTCAGCATAGCTCGGCTCATAACAGCAGTCCCCATGCCACGCTCGCTATAACTTGCACATTATGATGTATGCATATGTGGAAGGGCTGTTGTAAAAGCTGAAGGGCTGTTGTTTATTTCATCTCGAAAGTATATGGTGTTACCACCCATTTGAACCTCTTTTAACTGTGTACATGTAATGAAACAGCATTTATGTAAATACTTTAGACAAATAGCAAATTAATCAGTTTAAATTCACTAAAAATATAATTTATGAACTTGGGATGTGCATAATTTCTGTATTTTAGTTAATACCAAACTGAATTATCATAAAAATCGGGTTACGTTAACATCGATTGGAAAAAGTTTTCAAAAGGACGAAACTACGTAGGTACGAAATCGCCGAAATTGTCCGTGATATTTACAGACTTTTTCATGCTTTTGTTTTTCTGACAATACAGTTAGCCATATTTGGTTGAAATAAACAGTTAGTAATGGAATAAAACAATATTTGTTTTCGGCATCAAAGGATTTCATTAGAAGAATATTGATTTCATATTTAATTCAATTTCACACTTTTCGGCGAAAAATAAAGAAATTGCAATCATTGGGCTTCCGCTGTGTTTGTCACGACTCGGTTCGTCAGGTGGCGCCCTCGAGTGGGTATACCCACTATCGTAGCTAACGATTGGATGCTATTTTTATTTCGGAAATGGTATCCCACAAAGAGTCATAAGCTGACAAAAATGTGTGTAGACAACTACGAAATCCATTCGCCACCGGGCGACCCAGCTTATTATTTTTACTAGCCAGAAACAACTCGCATCTGGCGCCCGTTAAAGGTACATGCCCACACAGCAGGTTACACTGTACTACTACTTTTCATTTTCTGTCATGCCTTATATGAGCCATTTGTCTACCCACTAACCAGTTATTTTTAATTACGGCGCGTGTTAATTGGTGTTAAATCGCATTTTATATGCCGCGACCAGACAGGGTATTTTCCGACCTCGTGCTATTTTTACCAATACGCGTCACGTGACACGGTGAATCATATCACATCTTTGACATGCGCAGTGAAGTATCGGAAGTTGAGAAGAAAAATCTCTGTTTGAGTCCAAATCTAAATCTCCACGTAACTCTTTCCATTTCGTGATAGGTCGCCAATATTAACCACTCTCTCTCTCTCTCTGTACTGCCTGTCCCTCAGACATTTCGCCTTTTTTTTGGCCGACGCCGTTTCATACAATTTCCGTCCAGGACGTTTCGACATGTTCATATTCTTGTTTACATATTGGGAAGCCTACTGGCGCGCGTAGTATACTGCGCATGCGCACAAGCCGTGATGTGAAAGTCGTCGTCCCCGCACATTATCAAAATAGACTGTTACCGCCGCACGTCGCTAACAGTAAATTGAGAATTAATAAATGATTATATTTGTATAGCGGGCACTCGTAATGTTTAGAACTGGTGGAATAGTGACATAATTATACACTTATTTAATTCCTATAAAGAACATTGTGTGCCTACTGCGTGGGCATGTACCTTTAAAATGCGTGTTTGCATGTGTTTTTTTGTCTGGTTGAGAGTATTCAGAGGGAGTTAACTATACCGAGTTCATGATCAATCGCTGATAGATATATTGCCGACGTCTTTCGCCACAGTAACCTGTCAATCATGCCACTAAGGGCTGCCTTTACTCACAGGTGGAAGACTCGGACCTATGACACCAAAAAAATGCCTATTAAAAAAAATCCCATTACCCCACCCACTTGGTCTCGTACAGTACTATACGTTAATTCAAGGTGACTATAAATAGCGCTATTATAGAAAGAGCCCTCTTTTTTCCGGCTCGCACAAACACAATAAACATCGATTAAATGTATGAAATATGTCTCTGGCAATCGATAAAGGTATTAGGTGTGTGAATATACTCACTTCAAATCGCTGTTTCAAGTATTTATTGAGTGGATTATCGGTCATATTTGGCCGATAGCTGATCGCCAGCTCAAACTAAAGTCGTACACCATGATCATATACATTAGAGACTCCAACCATACAAAGTTCGTCCAATTGTGATCGTTCGCCGATCTAAAAAACACTTTTTTGTCTTATTTCGTTCATTATCTGGAACTGGGTCAATGCACCATCTTCCATAATACAACCGGAAGCGTTTCTGTAAAGAACATCTCTGATTGGCTAAATCTAAACTGTATGACGTCATTCAACCTATTTCGGGATTGCGGAAGACATAATCTGATAGTACGTGAATCATGAATGAAAGTGGAAAAAAAGGTGTTTTTTAGATCGGTGAATGATCACAATTGGACGAACTTTGTATGGTTGGAGTTGCTAATGTATATGGTCATGGTGCACCACTTTAGTTTGAGCTGTCGATCAGTTATTGGTCAAATATGACCGATAATCCACGCCGGACGGCCTTCGATTCTGTGTGAGATTCTTTCGTACACGCAACTTTCGCTTTGGATGGGGTAATCAAAACGCGAATAACTCAATAAATACTTGAAACAGCGATTTGAAGTGAGTATATTCACACACCTAATACCTTTATCGATTGCCAGAGACATATTTCATACATTTAATCGATGTTTATTGTGTTTGTGCGAGCCGGAAAAAAGAGGGCTCTTTCTATAATAGCGCTATTTATAGTCACCTTGAATTAACGTAAAGTACTGTACGAGACCAAGTGAGTGGGGTAATGGGATTTTTTTTAATAGGCATTTTTTTGGTGTCATAGGTCCGAGTCTTCCACCTGTGCCTTTACTTACCAGCGATTGGCTGTACTGTATAAATAACTTGGCCACGAGAATAACACGTGTTTTGAACTGATAATTATAGTACATGTAGCAAGAAACAATGTTTGGCTAGGGGATTATTGAAACTATCGACCAGTGACTTTTATTGTCACAGCGGGTACGCATGATTTTAGTGAATCGCGAAATGATGTGATGTAAATTTGGTCAAACAATCGGGTGTCATAAAACAAATTGAAATGGTAGTGTAAACAGTTTGGCAGGCCTGAAATTAGCGAGATTTACGTCACTGGGTGGGAAATGGGGATTACCTGAATAGAATTTCTGATATTTTGCCGAGAATGGTCGCTAAAACGAGGATTTCGAGTCAAAATGGACGATTTTGCCTGGCCGTTGGCCGCGTTAGACAGGTTCACGCTTAATACAGGTGCATTTTAGAGTAATTTTCATTGGAGGGAAATAAAATGGCCGCTTAACGGAGGGAGACGCTTAATACAGGTGGCCGTTAGTAAGGTGCAACTGTATATGTGAATACTTCCTCATTACTGTATCCTATACGGCACATGGAGTGGCAGAGTCGGACATCTTTGAGTGTTCCAGCCATCAATCAGTTTCATCTGTTCTGCCATTTGACAAAGAACTCAAAATGTAAAGTAGAACATATGATATAATTTATTACTGTAGCTAATCACATGTAGAAAAGCCAGGAGAATGGACTCATATAAATTATATTACACCAAACTTTAAAATATGTCAGTTTTCTGGACAGGTTTGTGCCTGTGTTTTTAACAACATGAACAACCATTATAATTGCCCTCATACACAGAAAATTGCACAGTGTATCACTTTTACCTGGACAACCACACAGCACATATAAATGACAGACGATAATAAGTCGCTGGAGGTCAATCGATGAGTCAAAATACAGGTGTATTATCATATCCTAGCCTCGTTTTCGTGTAGAATAACTACATAATAAAGTGCACGTGCATGCATGTCAATATAATAGTGTATCTTGGTGCGCAAAATAGACATGTAGTGTGGCTCAGTGGTATCGAAGCGGGAGAATATCCATACGTTTGCAGAACTTTTGTTAATTTTATCTGGTCAAGAGTTTGAACCTCACAAAACGCATTACTTTTGTCGATATCATTCTGTTCTTTTTTATGACGGCTTGCTAGAGAAGGGAATAAGTGAAACGGCGAGGGTTATCATTTATTCTGTATGACCTCAATGTGACATGATCGGCAAAAACATACTCCAGATTCTTCATGTACACACATATGAACTGTGCATTTAGTTATTAGTTTTCTTCAAACCAGAGATATATATAGGCTAACGAGATTTATAGCTCCCTCTTTGACCATACATTTTTTCATGAAAACTCGTGACATCTCGCGAGAGTTTGGAACCGAAATGTTTTCTGATTTGTCCGCCATCTTTGTTACATAATTTAACTATTTTCCGACATTTTAACCAGTTTCCAGATAATTTTCAGTGTGTTAGTTTTAATCTAACATCATTGTTTAAAATCGCATTGATAGACCTTTATTTAGAAGGGTGAAACTGCGCTGACGACGACCGTTGGAATAGCCCCATTCTGCATTCCCGGAAAACGGAAGTGAAATCGAAGTCGACTGGTCGAAGGTAAACAAACGCTGATTTTTCCTGTTTTTCCTTCTGTAATGCATTTTAATTGCATTAAACTATTAAATATATACTATTTTGAATTGGTAAATACTATTGTTTTATCTAAATACACGCGAAGACCATGCTTATTTATTATGCCTCGTCAAAATTAACATGCAAATCAAGGTGGGTGGGGTAATTGTCAAATATATGTGCATCCACTGAAAAGTGTTTGCATCTTGCCTAAATCATTTGTAAGATGTATCACGCAAATGTAACATTAGTTGTGCCATATATAATCAGTAGCAAAGCTTTGTATTGAGCAGTGTTGAGTTGAATTCTACTTTCTTTATTAACATCGGCTGCAAAAATTATATTGTATTTTTTTGCCGAACGATTTCACGAATACTTTACTGGTATTTTGTATTGTTTTTTTACGTACACTGTTGTAACCGGCTGTTCTAATGTACAAATAATTATGTATTCTACAATAACTGTGAAAGCATCATAGTTTGCAGAAAATACTGATTGTGGCTTTATTAGTTACAAAGATGCATTTGCAGTCACCCACCACACTTGTATTTCAATCTGTCCGTTTTTTAGTCATGTTGTGAGCGAAATTTTTTTTTTCTAACAATGCACTGGTGTTTGCTTGCTTTTTACGCCTATTATGTGTTAGTTTTAACGCTTATCATGCTTGATTCAGTTATATATTTAACATTTAGTCCAAAAAATAATACTTCAAAGAATACATATATAAACATATAGTTTGTTAGGATTTGGTACGGCAAAAAGAACACAATGTGATACATTTTATTGTTTTGTACGGCATATAAATTATTTATATATGAGTTTTGTAGATTGTTTCCTCCAGTGTAGCTCCGCCACTCACCCAAACACCACAGTTTCTTTGATAACAGTAATGGGTAAAACACTGGTTTTTTAAGATTTTTTGTTTAGTATATTGTTTTTTAATGTTATGCACAAATACGTTGAAAATAAACAGTGTGATTGATATTGTTTATATCTTGTGACGCGAAAAACTTTTTTTCTGTTCATTTCATGTTGAGAACGGCTTTCTATTATGAAAGATACCCTATATCTTTCATGTTAAATCACATTGTATTAATGTTTAATCTAATAGGTTATGCCAAAAACATGCACTAAAGTACCTATATGTTTTTTCTCTCGCGAATACTTGTTATTAAAACAAACCAAAAAAAAATCTCGCATGAAAAACATCGGTTGTCATATGCCCAACTATTTCTTTTTCCTCCCTTTATTTCCAAATTGTTAATTGACCATGATACTTATAAGAACTAAAGGATATTTTGTTCATTAATTTTTACCCCCGGCATATTTTGTTATGCCGAGGGGTATATAGTTTTTGGCATTCAGGTCGTCCGTTCGTCCGTCCGTCCGTTCGTTCGTCCGTTCGCACTTGCGTTAAAGTTTTTGGTTACTACAATATCTATGTAACTGTAGAGTCCATTGCTTCAAAAACTGTAAGTCCAATGACTTCAAACTTCATACACTTCTTTATCATATCCATTTTTTCATTTATATCATGCCATGCGGCTTTAAGCCATGGTCAAGGTCAAATTACTTAGAATTTGTGTTAACTTGAAATATTTGCGTTAAGTTTTCGGCTACCCCAATTATCTATCTAACCATCAGTCAATTGTCTTCAATTCATATACTTCTTTATTCATCTTCTATTTTCCTTTCTATACCATGCCCATGCGGCCTTCAGGCCCAAGGTCAAGGTCAAATTACTTAGAAATTTTGTTAACTTGAAAATTTGTGTTAAAGTTTTCGGTCTACCAATATCATGAACCGTTGGAGTCCAATTGACTTCAAACTTCATATACTTCTTTATCATCATCCATAATTTTTCATTCTTATCATGCCTGTGTCAACTTCGGCCAAGGTCAAGGTCTAATTTACTTGAAATTTGCATTTAAAGTTTTTGGGAACTATTTGCGTTCAACTTTTTGGCTAACCCAATATTATGTATACCTTAACTTTGATGACTTCAAATTCATTGTATTTCTTGCTCATCTTCCATATTTCATTCTATACAATATCCATGTGGCACTTCATGCCAAGGTCAAAGCCAAATTACTTGAATCTTTGTGCTTCATTGATTGCTGTGTCCAGGAGGTGCCGGGGTATACGTGAGCCCCGCTCACTGATTGCTTAGTTGAATATATGCTCAATTATTCTTGGTTAACCTGGTTTTTGTGGAATGGTGACATTAAACATATTTTAATTTCTATATTTTCCATAAAAAAATACATTATGTGCCGGATATGCATGCATGTATTGATATTTTGAGTCATAGGCCTTTACCTATGGTTAAAAAATTTGTTGACCTCTGTACAGTTTGTGTTCAGTGCAGCCAGTACAGCTTTGGATTTAATGCCCATAATTGGCCGCCAGTCCTTACATGTTGATAAAATCCTAACGGTCAATGGCCGTTGACCCAAATTTTTGAGAATAAAGTGGGTAACATGTGAAGCTTTAAATGCGCTTAGAATGTGTGAAAATGGTTTTTAACCCGATGCTGCCATGTACACAGCAGTTCTGGTATGAACGGCATGTTGCATATAGTATTTGCCTACATGTACTGGTCACAGCCATATAGGTCCCTTTTCCCAATTAGTCTGTTGTCCAAACGTGTTCTTCGACAGTGAGTCTACTCGGGACTAATTGTTGTGTAGTGGCGTACTCGAGCAGAACTACATGTATGACTTGGATCAGTTGTAGAGACGGTGGCTTCTCAGATTCTAGAATAGTCCGCAGTAACTCGGCTTGTATATAAACAAAAATGTGGACTGTTTTGCAAGCTTATTATTCCACAAATGTGGCGAGACGGAGAAATGGGGATTATGGGTTAACGCGACCGGTGCCCCAGATCAGCCCAGCGCAGTCGTTCAGGGCCTACACTGTTCGCATTCAGTCAGTGAAACATTCATCATGATTTCTATAAAATATTTTACTTGGCATGTTACAAATGTTCACCTTGTGCGTTTAGTCTATTTTACACT
Organism: Conchocele bisecta; assembly: GCA_029237695.1. Taxonomy (NCBI): domain Eukaryota; kingdom Metazoa; phylum Mollusca; class Bivalvia; order Lucinida; family Thyasiridae; genus Conchocele; species Conchocele bisecta. The sequence goes on from CM055270.1 coordinate 99,584,084, forward strand.
ACTTTTACACCTACACTCGCAAACTTGAGCACACATTCATGCCCAATGCCTATCTTATCGGAAACACACCAGCATATGGCCTTCATTTTGACGATCACCTACATTTCCGGCGGAATTTATTAGGCATATTACATGTTTCCTTATTTGTCTAATTTCAGAATGCCATCGCTAACGCAAAAGTCCAGTACACGTGCCCGGAGAAAACATGATCGTGTGCGACCAATCCAGCACCGTCTCATGAAGCAGAAGTATCAACAGACAATTCGGAGGCTCCGTGGAATCTGATCAATTCAACCGACACGTCGGAGCTCCGTGGAAGCGATAATCACGACACGTCCAGTGCTTCGTGGAAACCGATCAATCAACCGACCACGTCAGAGTGTGGAACGACCAATCAACTGATACTTGCGACCTTCATGCGCATATATTGGAATTTTTGTGTAATTGACCGAGTTTGAATCATTATAAGACAGCAGCTAAATCTTCAGTGGAATATCCGTTCAATTTGTCACTACTGGTTACAGATTATTCAACTAAACCAAAGTGTGATAATTCAGCAGTACAGACTGAAGCTCGAGATCGACCAATATTTTGTGCAAAAACTTCATGTTCATAACAAGGAATTGGTTTTAGTGCCAAAATCTTATGCAGGGTGGGACTCTGTACCTTTTAGTTAAACAGAGAATGGCTGTGTGTTGAAGCTACTTGCAAATATCAAGAAGTTCCAAGTTGCATAGGTAATCCAGGATGACGAGGTCTTATCTGCTTACTACTGCAGTTGGGAAACATCCTCAGTGGACCCCCAATAAATAGGCTCCAGTAGTCTTAAGCTCTACCATGAAGGAGGATTTGTGCGCGTCGGGAGATTTTGCATCAGCTCCACAATCAGAACCAGTAAAATTGCTCCTTACTTGCCAATGGCGTTCGGGTTGCAAATCTGCCAAGAGTATAGGCGAAATCTCCGCAAGCGAAAAGAACGCATTGATGAAATCAAGTTGTTCGTACAAAGACTCACAAAATCAACCTTCAAGCATTCTGACATGCCCAGGAAAGAAGTTTTTAATTAAAAAGCTATATCAAACAGAAGGCACAAATTAAACCCTGGCGCATGAAGTGGACAAACTGAACCGCGACTTAAGGAAAGAAATAAAAAGGAAGGGATTTCAAGCGAAGGAATACGAAAAACATTGAATCACAGACTTGTTGTCTCATGTAGAAGTGAAGTGGAGTCAGCCTTTCAGATCCCAAACAGTTACCAACGTCCCTGTTATGGGCCAGCAAGTGAATCTTCACAGTCTGGAAGTTTGGTATGCGTTGGCACCTTATGATCATCGCTGGTGACTGTATTTAAGACTAAATCTGCAAAGGTCGATGCTGCTGAGGGAGTCCGGTTTCGTGAAGTTGCCAAGCACAAAAATCTTTTAGACTATTCACTTATATTAAATCTGAACTTGGTTTTCAAGCGGAGTGTACTAGTGATGTTAAGAGACGAGGCGAATAAGCTTGCTAATGTTCGGAAGAGAGACGCCCGCCAAATTATTTGTTGGAATCCTCTTCGATGGTAGTAAAATTTTTTCGATTAAAGAAGACCTTGTTTATGACAACATTTGTGTGAACTAGTTGGTATTGCAACTTAGATTAATTGGAAACAGTTAATGATTTGAGGAAATTGATGAAGAACTCAAAGTCGAGCTTTTGCAAACTATATTTTAGTTTTGAGGGTAAGGGCATACACAACAAGTTTAAAGTTCCCATTAGCTGGATTTGCTACTACAAGTATTACGGCCGACTTTCTGTATCCAATTATTTGGAAAGCCATTTTCTATTTAGAGACATACGTTAAAACTTTAAAAGTTCTATTCTTAACATGTGACGGAGGTTCAGCAAATAGGGATTCTACATCTCCACAGAGCGAACAATAATGAGTGGTCTTCTTTGTCGCAAACCTCAATGATTCGGAGAGAAAATTTATATTTTTCATTCTCGGATGTCCCAATCTCTTGTGAAAACAACGCGAAATTGTTTAGCATTCATTTTCTCATAATGAACAAGACGGATGTGGAAGAAATGTAAAGGGACATTCATGGATCGCATTCGTACGGTTGTTCGAGGAAACATTGTGATGAAATGGGACTTATACAGTCATGCCCCAAGTTGGGACTCGTCCTACCACATTGCCCTGAAAGCCTTCTGTTACATGAAAGTCAACTTGGCTGCTCAGGTATTTAGTGACACAGTGCAAATGCGCTTGGAAGAATTCTACGGACAACAATGTTTCAGAAACTGTACTTTTTATTCGCCAATTCAATAAGTTTTTTGACATCTTAATGTTTCGGAGTCTCTATGAAGCTCGTAACAAAAAGAAAATCCAAACATGAAGCTTTTGTCAGTGTCGTGTGCTGAAAGAATTGATTGGCTCGCTGAGGGATTTCTTGAAGTACCTCGACTCCTGGTACGATGTAAGTATGAACGAGTTGGGGTTTATATGCAAAGAATCGTGTGGTATGCTACTAAGTCATCAAAACATACTGGGTTGCATATGTCTTGCCAGTCAATTTTCAGAAGCATAAAAGTTCATGCTTGTAAACGGTGCAAAATTTGTGTTGACACATGCATTCACACCAGGATCCACTTGAACACACTTTGGTCACTACCGACTTAAAGGTGGGGGCGGAATAAAACCCAACTGTTTGTATGATGTTGTTGGCGCACACAATGTCTAACATCAGCCACGGTTTGGAGCCAGGCACTGCACCCAAAACGTGGAAACCACCCACAGGGTCACTATGAACTGCCTATTATTGACAACCGTAAGTTGCCCTAAGAGGAAGTAAAATTGAAATTTTGTACATCGGTATAGTAGCAGAGAATAAACTTTTTGTTTAGGTTTCTGAAACATTGTTTGTCGTAGAATTCTTGAACGGGTGATAAAGTACGCAATCACACCTGTGACTTGTGTTAAGGCAGAGATATCTACAAGGTCAGGGTTTATTACAAAATGTACCTGGACTTATTTTGTAGAAATGACATCAATTCTCTGAGGAATTATTATCTATAACCTTACCTAATGACAGAATTCACTGGGGTTTTGCGACAACGAAAGACCCATCATACATGTCTGTTTGTGCAAGGACTTGTTTTTATTCGGCCTCGGTCTCTTAACATCACTAGTACGTCCTGCTTGAAAACCAAGTCAGATTTTTTATTTTGCTAGACTGGACATTAAACCAAATCATTTATATATAAAGGTATGTTGGGATGCCCCGGTATTCGGCACTCACTAAGCAATAATTTACTCACACCGTGAATAACAATAACATGTAACATAATTGACAAAAAAACGTAGCGGACAGGGTTTTATTCCGTCCGTTCATTCTGTGTCATAGGCTGTTACAAAATAGGCACAGCGAATGACACAACGCCCACCTAGACCGGCTTAAGCGCTACTCGATGTAAAAAGGAACACCACAAACACCAGAAAGGAAATTGATTTTCTAAGAATGATGAACTCACTTTTTTTTGTAAGTGACATTATGTCTACAAGTTCATGGTTTTGTATTCATTAGATTCCCAGTACCTGGTTACGTTTTGATTGTTCCTATCTCAATTAATTATTTCTCATTTATTTGTCAACTTCATGGACATCTACATGTATATTATATGAGACGCACCATGTGAATTTGAACCTTCAACCATCTGTATAATTTAGTGAAATATGTGTACATGTAGTATTAAAATAATTAAAATTATATTCCGCATGTACTCTGAAATTGCTGTGAAACTTGAAGTTTATATACAGAATAATCATGCCCTCTACGGAAAAATTATTCAATTTTCTGTAAATAGATTTCATGAAATTATCCATGTGCCCAAACATACAAAATTCACAACGGTGTATCTCATTGATCGTGACACAATTTGAGTTTTCCTACTTTCGAAAGGCGGTCCAAGTTTGTGATCACACTACATGTAATTTATTGCAACACATTTATAGAGTAAGACACATTTTAAACATATTTATGTGAATTTACATGCGTCTGAAATCCGCTGTCATGGTCAATCACTAGTGTAATAATTATGTACATGTATGTATATATTCTGTACAATGAAGTGTAATGATCTCATTTTTGTGTCAAATATTTAACCACATCATCGGAGGTACCCTGGTACTTGAGAGCTAAATTCTGGTAATGCCCATTAAGGAAGTAATAAGTTATGCTAATCATGTTACGTGTGGCAAGAGGTAAGTACTCTGGGTGTGGCATGGACTCTGGCACCGGTTAGGTTATTCTAAATTTTTAGGGTCTGAATCGTAATTACCATAAATATTCGGACACATAACCAATTCGCTGTAAAATGTCCCAACCTTGGACAACTTGATTATGTTGCCCAGAGAGGATCCTATTGGCATTCTGTCAAGATGGCAAATAGTGCAGACCCTGATCAGATGCTCCCTTCAGGAGCTGGATGCTATGGGTCTACACGTCTTGCTCATGACACTTGTGTTTCCGAATACTTAGGGTAATTACAAGGTTTTTAAAATATAGTTTATGTAATATTGAGCCTTGAATTTGCGGATTTTTCCCTCATTTTTTTACAGGTTGAATTGCGGGATAGTCTCCATCTGTTGGCCCGGGCTTTAAATGACATTATATGTTGATAGGCTGTTAAACAACAATGTCAATCAATAAAAAATAATCTTCATGGTTGAGTAGTAATATACTATATGAATGTTTAGTGAGTAGTAGAATTAGAACACTTTTGGTTTAGGAAAAAAACATTTACATGAGACATGCATGACACCGGTACATTCCAGACTGTAAACCTATATCAGGGAATTACTTAATTACTCCTATGTCCCGATTCCCGAAGGGTTCAAAGTTCATGACTTGGCAAAAGTAATTAATGTTTCGTCCATTTTCAAATGTAACGTTACATGTCGGTTTGCATATTTGTGGGTTTAGTGTCTTGTCGAAAGCTGTCTCCCTTGCGTGATTGTGAGATGTTTGCATGTTGTTTTCGTTCTCTTCGAGCTGTTGCTATCCCGCGCACTGGGTCAAGAAAAGGTTTGAACTACATCGGTCGGTTATAAATATCCACATTGTTTCATCTTCATCGGAAACTGTCATCAGTACTTATGTATGGGAAAAGTTTATCTCTGCAATTTTGTTGGTAATTTTCAGTACTTTCTTCTTTTAGTACAATTTCTGGGAGAGTTGGCAGATAGGATTTACACTGACATTCTTTCTAACTACAATTCCATTGCTGCGAATGAAGTTGAATAAGGTCATCTGATGGACGTTTAAGGCCACCCTATCTTTTTTTTCAAAGCCATGTAGTTATACTCATTGGAAAGATCCTCATTGCTACTTGACAGTAATTTCACACATGCATAACTTTTCATCCCGAATACTCAACTTCTTTATTTTGCTATACTTTTTTTTATGCGCCGTAGGTTGAACTATGTAGCCAGAAATGTAATAAAGCAGCCTTTTTGATCTTGACTACCGAGATCTTTTTCATCCACATCTGATATTTGCTTTCATATGCTTTCCCAGTTGTGGAAAGAGGCAATTTATTAATTTCAAGTTAAGAATATTTGCATGAAGTTCATTGATGCTTTCTTTATGTGGACAGTCATTGTTTTCATGCTGTCTTGATATCGGCATAACGTATTCTGATCGATTTTGTGGAATTATTGAAAAACTTTTTCTAGTCGTGAGTTGTATCCAAGTTGATTGGCTGTCTTGTTAGTTTATTAAATACAGACCTTAAACTTTCTTGTCTTGTAACCTCTGGTTATTATTTGCACAAAGGTCAGCAATAGCAGACATAGCAGGGGTAAATGTGGTTGTAGTGATTTGATTTTATTTACTGATGGCTCCATCATATGCGCACGGAATTATTATGTCGATAAAACACCATCTTCAATGAGTTGTGTAGGGTTTTGGTGTCGGTTCACATGCTGGCTTCATTTCTTATCCGGGACATTTTCTGCACATTTGGGTGATTTGCTTGAAGCTGAACATGTTTAATATGATTTATTGTATGCACGCCGTTTCTTATATTATTCCCCAAAACCAATAGTTATCTACCTAAACTTTACTAGATATCTTTATATTATATGAGATCTACTAAAGTTTATAAGATATCTTTTTACTTTTTTATATAAGATATTACTAAAGTTTAGAGATATCTTATAACCTATATGGTGGGTGGTGGGTGGAGCCTGCGATGGGTAAAATTTACGATCGGCGTTCATCTTGACTTTACCGGAATGCCGATTTACTGGTTTGGCCCTTCATTTACCGACATTTTCGGCCCCCTGGTACTGAGAGCTAAATCCTGTTATGTCATTAAGGAAAGTATATGATTAAAAGCTAATGCGTTATTGCTTTTGGGGTGAGCTAAGTGATTCTGGTGTGGCATGGATCTGGACCAGGTCAGGATATTCTAATTTCTGGCCTGAATTTATCTAGGGTCCCAGGTTCGAATCTCGCAACACCATAAATTTCGGTTTCATTGAAGATCTTTAAGACAAACTTGTGTAAAGCTAGTCTATTAGTCTCGACAAGCACGGTCCTTGAGCCAGTGCCGTGTTAAATACAGCAATTGGAACTCTGGGGGATGCCTATTCTATGTTTGGAATCAAACCCCACAAAGTTCCCTACTGTACATGTACGTCATCATGTCTTTCAAATGCATCATGTCATTTATGTGTCCAGTGTGATTTAAAAATTTATATGTAAATGTCAAATGAGAATGGTAAACACAAATAATACCTTGTTTTTCTAATACAATTATTGAAAGATGCATACCACACTAAATATTTTTTTTTACAGAAATTAAATGGATACCTAATTTTGTATATCAATTCCACACGTTGTGTTGTGTAAATTACAGTCACTTCTGATGTTGGAAAACGTGTGAATATGATTACAAAATTAGGATCTGTTTAATTTCCGTAAAAATATTGGGTTTGCATAATGTGTGGGTATCCATCTTTAACACAAAATTGTACAAATGTCAGAAATTCGTCTTTGTATCCACGTGAATTTCGTTGTATATATATTTAATAGTAATATGATAAATAAATATTGTATTGATACACCTATATTTTGTTTGTACTTTAATAAGGCCAGGTAACATAGGGTAGTGTAGATGTGAGATGTTTAAATAAATAATGAGGTTTTCACATAGTAGTACTTTTACATGCAGTCCATGTTTCCTTGAGACATGGCCTCTGAATCAGATATAGATTTTAGTTGTTTGGACATTTTGGGCTATTATATGGCAGAAGTACTGTCATCAACTTTGCACTTTAGATTTGCGTTCTGTTGCCGAGTCTGTGTGCAAAGATTCTCTGTCTCATAATCTGTATCTCCGTCCAACAGTAAATCCAAAATTTATGTCATCTTAATCCCATGTATAAAGTTGAAGAAGCCATATTGAAGCACTGCAGTCTATACTTTGTTGTGAACAAGATACTAAGTATTAAATGTACGTAGTGTCAGCCTTCCTTGTGGTGTCCACTATATGACTACTTGATAGTATGCTGAAATTGTGCAGCCTACCTCTGTATCCCAGGCATAGGCCTGGAGATAATTAACACAATTGAGTGTTAATTAATCCAGCTGTATTGACCATATGTAACATGTTGAAATGTACATATACATTACCCATGGAAAACATACTTGTCACCAGATTGTACAATTAGAGCTAGTTCACTTGAAATTACAGCGTATCAGCCGGCCATCAATGACCTTGGCTGATGATGGGCGGTTAAACATTTAGAATCATTGGTGTTGGTGGAGAAATTAAGGTAAATGCCCACCAGAGTGATCAAATTACGAGGGTTAACTGGTAGTTCTGAATTTGTAAATTTCACCAAGTGTTCCAAGTTGGGAGTGATGAAGTGCTTTGATGTTCATTTGAGGCCTACCGACTTGAATGTGGTGAAGAAATAAGTAAATGCCCACCAGAGTTTATCATTTATGCAGGTTTCACCAAGTGTCAAGTTGGGAGTGCTTTAGAATCGTCTCATTTGGGCCTACCGACTTGACATGTTGTGAAGAAATAAGTAAATGCCCACCAGAGTTTATCAAATTATGCAGGTTAATGGAGTCTGAATGTAAATTGTAATTCATAAATGTTGTCAAGTTGGTTGTTTATGAATAAGTATTGCTGTTAATGTGGATGTGATTTATTAAACTACGAGTCGCTCACGAAACGCAGTTTTACAGTCGTGCAAGACCGAATATTGGTATGGCAAGTTCAATTGGTAAATTGGTTATGCCGTGTTTTTTGTTGGGGGGTTGCATCATTGTATGATTTTATTTGTCGGTACTAAGTCAATTGGTTGTTTATGAAATAAGTATTGCTGTTAATGTGGATGTGATTTAAACTGCGAGTCGCTCCCGAAACGCAGTTTGCTTAATCAAAATTAGTTTATTTGCGTCCTAGCAACCTGACAGCGAGTGGTAATCTCGCGAGTCTCGCTACAGGTTTGTCGACAGGAAGTGGCCACGAGAAAGTGCGTTATCTTGTCCAGCTTCAATCTCCGTAGGCTATTTATATCTCTGTTCCAACTTGAGGACTAACGTTCTACTATTAATCTATCTCATGCTTACTTAATGTAATTTGTATGAGCAACATACATAAAAAAGAAATATAAATACAGTATAAATAAAATATAAACAAGTCAAAATATAATTATGTGTATTTATGTATGAAAAACTAAGATTCAAACTCACTACCTACGGCATTTATATCCGTCACTTTACCCCCTCAACTACATAAGACTTGAGTGTATTGTACTTGGTGTCTACTCACCTACTATGCAAAGAAATATGGCTTTACCTATGGGCAACGTGTACATTAACATAGGCTGTGCATCAGATTGAAAAGTTTACACATCAAAATTTATTTTCAGATTGATGGGAGAAATGCTCAGATATCTCGTCTTTTGTATATTCGCTTGTATAATAGTCATAGCTTGCCGTAGTCATATCTGTCTTTATGTTATTGCACAAAATTTTATTTGCTTTACTGTTATAGTGTTTGCTGTATGTGTCTAACGCACGTAAGTGGTTAAAATTGTACGATGGTTGTACATACAAAGTTGGCGGAGATGGCAACATAATGCTCATACAGTATACAAGTAACAAGACCATATTTACATATGTTTATATTAAATATCACATCACTCTTATGGATGCAATTATATCATTGAAGTCAAGTGTATCTACCTTTACCTAATACCTTAATCAAAAACAGCATTAACAATGTGTTTGTGTGGTACATTATGGTTTAAGTTTTATTAATGTATATGACACAATGTAATTGACGAGGCGTCATGGATATGTCGATGATGCAACGTCAAAATGTGCCACCTGCTTATGACTATACTATTTCAATAATCAATTATGTAGAAATTCTATGTCTGAGTGACCCAGTACATATTCGCAGTGAGCCAGCATGTGTACATTTATCCCCATTATATTATATGAAGATGTATGTGACAAAAGTATTACAACGTGTATCTATGTGTCCATTGAAAGTTACAACTCCGTAACGGAACTTATTAAACTTATTGAAGGCCCGTCATACATAAATCAGTTGTTCGATGTCATGTTGTTCCATATTGCAACACATAAGATGTTGTGCACTATATTTTGTCAATATATCCTGCTACCACTGCAGTTGGGGGACACCACTGAGAAAAATTCTTGAATATAAAAAATTGTTTATTTCAACCATGTTGTGAGCTATCTTCAAAATGTGGATGGTGATGAAAACAAGAATTCCGCCACGGATAGCGGTGTCGCGCCTGCCGATGGGCATTTGCCATAAGATGATCATGGGCATGAGCTAAGCTCACATCACAAAAACCGTCAGAATAGTGCATGCTCAAACACGGAAAGGTCAAGGCTGAAGAACAATTGATTGACTATTCAGTCTTTAACGCCTATCAACAGCTAAGGTCATTTAAAGGCGGGCATCGGTGGACTGATCCTGTATTTAAACCGGTCCTTAATGAGGGAACTTCCAAATAAGAACTCAATATTACAGAAAAATTTTATTAGCCCTAAAATTAGAATATCTAACCTGGTGCAGGTCGAGTCCACAAGAGTCACCTGCTCCAAACCCCAACAGTAATACTAAATCTTATACTTTTAATGGGGCCATAACGGAAGAATCTTTATGAACATAACCAAAATGGTAGTCTTTCCACAAACATGTGAAGGTCAAAAAAGGGCAATGTGTTAATGACGGATGAGTGTGTTCCAAATGTATTCAAGTGTCCAAATATTGAAAGCAACCATCAAGTAATATTAACGTTATACGTGATGAAAGACCTTGTAACAAACATTTTATGCAAAAAAATGGCTGCTAAGTGTTTCCGCAAAAATGTGAAGGTACAAAAGGTCAAGTCATGTTATGGCGATATGAGTGTGTTCCAAATGCTCACATGTATCAAGTGTCCAAATATTGAAAGCAATCTGTAAATTAAAACTAGACATGGACGCTTGTCAACAAGCGCATGTGTATCCCCCCTCCCAGATACACAAAGTAGTTTGAAAAAAGGGTGTTTGAGTTATGCTCCGGAGACAAAATCAGTGACGGGGAAAAACAAATGGAAATTACTAAAGAATTAGTGATGCAAGAGTTGGCATTCTTGCGGGACACACCTTTAGGGTGAGGTCTATTGCATGTGTGAAGTTTCATGAAAAATATTCCAAAGGGTGTTCGAGTTATGGCTCCACGACACGAAATCAGTGCATGAAAACAACAAAGGGATAACTAAGAAATAACGACGCAAGAGTTGTCATTCTTACGTGAGACACACATTGGATTAGGTCGTTCTTCTATGCATGTGTGAAGTTTAATAAACTAGAAAATGTGTTCATAGATCACGGATGTCCCACATATCGCTTTGATAATTAAATTGAGGCCAAATTTGCAAGTCAAAATTTTCTTTTACCTGTGCTGTTAAAGTTTTTGAAGCACCAAGTATGTGACTTGACTGGGGCTTGGCGGGAGGGGCCAGGACAATGTGATTTGGCACAGGGCAGGTAGAGGACATTAGAGCAGGTGCATTATATGAATATGAAGCTGATCGTGAAAGAAAACAAGGAAATTTATAAGATATTTACGCCGAGCGTTGATTGTTAACCCTGGGCTTGGCGGCGGGCGGGAGATCGGGGATTTGGTCAAGGGCGGGGTTAGGGAGGACCATTAGGAGCAAACGCATATATGAAATATGAAGTTGATCCTGTGAATGGAAAGAAAAATTATAAGATATTTACCTGTAGCATTAAAGTTTTGAAGCACAAGTATGTGACCTTGACCCTGGGATTGGCGGGGGCAGGACGAACGGGATTTGGCACAGGGCGGTAGAGGACCATTAGAGCAATGCGTATATGAAATATGAAGATGATCCATGAAAGAATAGGAAAAACAGAAAATTATAAAAGTTATATACCCGAGCGTTAAGTTTTGAAGAAACTAAGTATGTGGACCATGACCTTGGCTTGGGGGGGCAGGACGAACGTGGATTTGGCACAGTGGCGGGTAGACGACCATAGAGCAACGGTATATGAAATATGAAGTTGATCGTGAATGGAAATAAAAATTATAAGATATTTACCTGAGCGTTCAAGTTTTTGAAGCACCAAGTATGTGACCTTGACCTGGATTGGTGGGGCAGGACGAACGTGGATTTGAGCACAGGGGCGGTGAGGGACCATTAGGAGCAATGCGTATATGAAATATGAGATGATCCTATTGATCATGAAAGAAAACAGAAAAGTAATAAGAATAATTTACCCAAGCTGTTAATGTTTTTGAAGCACTTAAGTATGGACTTGACCCTGGGTTGACGGGGGCAGAACGAACGTGATTTGGCACAGGGCGGTAGTAAGTAGGACCATTAGAGCAATGCGTTATATGGTGTTCGAGATATGACTTTGGATACAAATTCAGAGCACGAACATCATAAGGGAGATAAGTAAACAAGGATTCCGCGGAATCAGATGCCTCGCCTTGTCCCGCCTTGACTCGAGCCTGGGCCGGAAGCAAATTCTCAACTGGCCCCGAAACATATTATACAATTATTGACTAGTGAACCATAGAATAGTCAGATTATTTCTATGGCTTAACTAGTCAATAATGTTTTTTTATATGATTATAGTCTGTATATAAGCATTACGACCTTATGCTACTAGACAAAATTGAAAAGAATTTGAAAAATAAAATGGAAAAAAAGTTTAAAATTAAAAATTAATTAATGTTGCTACTGGAGCCCAGAATTTTTTTTAATAGTCCTATATTTATCTACATATATCTGCACAGGTCCACATAATGCCACAATATTTTCAACACAGTTTACGGAAATGTAATATAATCATTTACCTGTATAAATTACCTGTAAGTGGTCAGTGGTCAGTTGCACATGCTAGCACATGCACAGGTGAATAGTCTGTATATAGCACTTACGACCTTATAATGCTACTGGACAAAAATTGAAAAATAATTTGAAAAAAAAAATGAAAAAAAAAAATGAAAAAAAAAAATGAAAAAAAAAAAAAGAAAAAAAAAAAAAAAAAAAAATGGAAAAAAAAAGTTTAAAAATAATAATGCTTGCTACTGGAGCCCAGATTTTTTTTCCAGTCAAATTGAAAAATAATTTGAAAAAAAAAAATGAAAAAAAAAGACCAGATTTTTTTTTAATAGTCCTATATTTATCTACATATATCTGCACAGGTCCACATAATGCCACACTATTTTCAACACAGTACCCAATGTAGTAATTTACCTGTATAAATTACCTGGTCAACAGTGGTCAAGCACTGGACATCTGCACATGCTAGCCCATGCTAGCACATGGTTCTCCCAGTTTCTATGTTCTCTCTACAGGTAAGGTGTACAGAGCACACGAGAAAAGGTGTACAGAGAGACAGAGAAAACAGTCTTCATGCATTATTGTCCAGTTTGTAGAGTGCGCAAAACAAAAAAGGGAGAAAACTGAAAAATTAGCTACGCAAGAGTTGTCATTCTTGTGCGCGACACACCTCCGGGTCGTGGTCTATGCATGTGTGAAGTTTCATGAAAATATTCCAAAGGGTGGTCGAGTTATGCTCCGGACAGGAAATCAGTGAGCGAAAACAAAAAAGGGAGATAACTAAACAAGAGGGCCATGATGGCCCTAATTCGCTCACCTGACTCCATGAACACCAGAGGAGAATGTGACATTGAGTTCATGTGTTTTAAAAAAATTGTGCTATTTTTAGACGGCGGTCATCTTGGATTAAGCGATGACTCTCATTTTACCAAATCTGAAAATGCTTCACCCAAGGATCGGAACTTCCTATGAAGTTTGGCCAGCATCGGCCATGTGGTTCCTGAGAAAAAGACGTTCAAAACCTCAAATAAATGGACCTTTTGGCGGCCATCATTGATGACATAATCATCCGATTCCGACAAATATTGCGCCAGAGCAATCGCCTCATCGATACCTTCAATTTGATATATGACATGACCATATTCGGTCAAAAATAAAATTTGACCCCACGGGCCGTGCCCATTTTTGACTCCGGGGTCACCATTTTCACTACTTTAAAAGAGCATTGTACATCGATCATTCCTACCAAGTTTCGTCGAAATCGGGCCAGTGGTTCATGAGAAAAAGATTTTTTAAGAATTTGTGCTATTTTTAGATGGCGGCCATCTTGGATTAGCGATGACCTCCATTATAACAATTCTGAAAAGGCTTCACCCATGGACCATAACTGTGAAGTTTGGCTACCATGGGCCAAGCGGTTCATGTGAAGTAGAATTTTTATTTTTAAATCTCTAATAAAAGAACGACCTTTTGACCTTTTGGCGGCCATCTTGGATGACATAACCATCATATTTCGCCAAAAAATTCACCAGAGTGATCGCCTCATTGATATCTTCGATTTGATATATAACATGACCATATTCGGTCACAAATAAAATTTGACCCCAATTTGACCCCATGGGCCACGCACATTTTTGACCCCGGGGTCACCATTTTAACAACTTTGAAAGAGCATTGTACATTGATCATTCCTACCAAGTTTCGTCGAAATCCGGCTGGCGGTTCATGAGAAAAAGATTTTTTAAGAATTTATGCTATTTTTAGACGGCGGCCATCTTGGATTAGCGATGACCTCCATTTTAATAAATCTAAAAAGGCTTCACCCATGGACCATAACTTTTAAGTTTGGCTACCATGGGCCAAGCGGTTCATGTGAAGAAGAATTTTGAAATCTCTAATAAAAGAACAACCTTTTGACCTTTCGGCGGCCATCTTGGATGACATAACCATCAGATTTCGACAAAAAATGCACCAGAGTGATCGCCTCTTTGATACCTTCAATTCGATATATGACTTGACCATATTCGGTCAAAAATAAAATTTGACCCAAATTTGACCCCACGGGCCATGCCCATTTTTGACCCCGGGGTCACCATTTTAACAACTTTGAAAGAGCATTGTACATTGATCATTCCTACCAAGTTTCGTCGAAATCCGGCTAGCGGTTCATGAGAAGATTTTTTAAGAATTTATGCTATTTTTAGACGGCGGCCATCTTGGATTAGCGATGACCTCCATTTTAACAAATCTGAAAAGGCTTCACCCATGGACCATAACTTTTAAGTTTGGCTACCATGGGCCAAGCGATTCATGTGAAGAAGAATTTTGAAATCTCTAATAAAAGAACGACCTTTTGACCTTTTGGCGGCCATCTTGGATGACATAACAATCAGATTTCGACAAAAAATGCACCAGAGTGATCGCCTCTTTGATACCTTCAATTCGATATATGACATGACCATATTCGGTTAAAAATAAAATTTGACCCAAATTTGACCCCACAGGCCACGCCCATTTTTGACCCCGGGGTCACCATTTTAACAATTTTGAAAGAGCATTGTACATTGATCATTCCTACCAAGTTTCGTCGAAATCCGGCTAGCCGTTCATGAGAAGAAGATTTTTTAAAAATTTATGCTATTTTTAGACGGTGGCCATCTTGGATTAGCGATGACCTCCATTTTAACAAATCTTAAAAGGCTTCACCCATGGACCATAACTTTTAAGTTTGGCTACCATGGGCCAAGCGATTCATGTGAAGAAGAATTTTGAAATCTCTAATAAAAGAACGATCTTTTGACCTTTTGGTGGCCATCTTGGATGACATAACAATCACATTTCGACAAAAAATGCACCAGAGTGATCGCCTCTTTGATACCTTCAATTTGATATATGACATGACCATATTCGGTCAAAAATAAAATTTGAACCCAATTTGACCCCACAGGCCACGCCCAGTTTTGACCCCAGGGTCACCATTTTAAGAACTTTGAAAGAGCATTGTACATCGATCATTCCTACCAAGTTTTGTCGAAATCCGGTTGGCGGTTCTTGAGAAGGCGGTTCTTGAGAAGAAGATTTTTGAAGAATTTGTGCTATTTTTAGACGGCGGCCATCTTGGATTACGCAATGACGTCATTTTAACAATTTTGTAATCCCCCTACCTAAGGACCATGATCATGAAGTTTGGTGACTAGGCCCAATGGTTACTGAGGAGAAGACGTTTGAAAATGTTTGAAACGACGGACGACGACGACGGACGACGGACACATTGCGGTAACAATAGCTCACATGAGCTTCGCTCAGGTGAGCTAAAAATTAGCTATGCAAGAGTTGTCATTCTTGTGCACGACACACCTTCGGTTCGTGGTCTAATTGAATGTGTTAAGTTTCATAAAAATATTCCAAAGGGTGGTCGAGTTATGGTCAATCAGTGCGCGAAACAAAAAGGGAGATAACTAAAAAATTAGCTATCAAGAGTTGTCATTCTTGTGCGCGACACACCTTCGGGTCGTGGTCTATGCATGTGTGAAGTGTCATGAAAATATTCGAAAGGGTGGTAGAGTTATGCTCCGGACACGAAATCAGTGCGAGAAACAAAAAAGGGAGATAACTCAAAAATTAGCTATGCATGAGTTGTCATTCTTGTGCGCGACACACCTTCGGGTCGTGCTCTATGCATGTGTGAAGTTTCATGAAAATATTCCAAAGGGTGTTCGAGTTATGCTCCGGACAAGAAGTGTCTGCGGCGGACGCGTACGCGGACGCGTACACGGACGCGTACACGGACCGCGGACGCGGACACGGCGCGCTGTCAAATCCATAGTATCCCCCGACGGAGTCCGGGGGATACAATTAAAGCTATATCATGATGAAGAAACTTGTACAAAATATTGACGCAAAAAACATGGTTAAGAGTTTCCGCGAACATGTGAAGATAAAAAAGGGCAAGATCATGTTAATGGCAGCATAAGTGTGTTCCAAATGCTCACATTTATCGAATGTCCAAATATTGAAGCAATCCATCAAGTAATATTAATGTTATACATGTACCATGATGAAGAAGCTTGTACAAACTTTTTGACATTTCGGAAAACGACAACGCGTACGACGACGTAAAAAGAGGCGACTATAGTCGCGCCTTCTGCTAAAGCAGGCGCAACAAAAATGGGGCTTATGGGTTCTGAGGCCAGTGTAGATACAAATTAGCATCTGCATCCGCACAGCCACTTACAGATATATCACAGCTCCTGTAAAAGAATTTCATGAAAAATGGCACATGTTCTTAAGTACAAAATCACATGGAGTGTCTGAAATTTGCGTCGGCAACTGGTGTAGTCCCCAACTGGAATGGATTATTTGTCTTAGACTTACAGTGTATGATGATCGCGCTTCTTCCTTTTGTGGCTTTGCAAATTAGCAAAATAGAAAGTATGTACATACATACATACTGTTATGATTTGGCTTTCTGGTCAATTGGACTTTATGCACCTTTTCCCGTATGGCTTACATGTGTTAGCTGTCGTGAAACTGGGTAACTCTGTTCAAATTTCTACATGTTGCTCAGAGAAACTAGGTCAGTGGTTGCTTTGAGCCGATGACTAACAGTTGCTTGGAGACTGGATGTTGGTTCAAAACCTGTTGCATGCTCGCAATGAGCCGCTCGGCTCAAACCAACATTGAGTCTCTGGTTGTGTTGCAACTGAGCATTATGCTGTTTACTATAAAAGGGGTCTGCATCTCATTCTTGGGAGAAAAGGAATTCAAAGTTTTAGTCTCAGTCTTCATCATATGCTAACCATGTTGAAAGACTTATGTTTAGAATATACATTGAGCTATGTATTTATATTCAATTAAATATATTCCATGGGAAACACTATAATTTGGAATAGAGGAAAAGAAATGAATTAGATTGTACTTAACCATTATAACGTTCGGCAAACAGTGTTATTATACGAATATTTTAAGTCATGCTTCCAACATGTGGATAAGTTGTCCTGTAATAAAGAGTTAATGCAGTGAATGAGTTTGTGAAATTACTTTGGCCTTGATCAAATGGAACCATCATAAATTGCCGCACAATTACGGACATCGCTACTGATGGCGCATCGATTATGCATAGATACAGCGTATGGAGTGTGTCGTCCGTACGGTCCAATGTTCAAAATATAACACTGGTGGCTCGTGGTGGGATTTATGGACTTGCACACGCTGTTACAGTGGTTTTGTCCTGTGCACTAAAGTCCTCCGAGTAGTGGAGTTGATTATAATTGTCGGTCAAATTGTGTGGCAATTGTTTTCTTGAAATTCCTAGACTGGCTAACGGTGACTATGTTTCTGCTCTTGAGTTAAATCATGAATAAAGCTGAAATACTTGATGCTCAGAAAACTTTTTTAGTGATAACATTAGAAATTGGAAACCTAATAGAGCATTTACAACGAGAGGTGGATAATTATGATGCTACGGTAAAACGGTATAATAAGTTAGTTGAAGAGGAGCAAAAACATATTGTTGAATTGGAAAGTGAAAAACGCGCTTACCTCAGACGACGAATTACCCGACGTATATAAGCTGGAATAACAGTTGAAACAGAAATGTGACCGAAAAAGAACACCCCGAAAGATAGCAGTGGTCAAAGTGAGGATAATGAAGAAGCAGATATACATGTAGTGCGGGAAATAGAAGACCTACGCGAAAATCTGCGCATCTCATCGGAAGAAAACTCTAATGCGAAAAGTGCTTTCTCGGATTTAGAACGTGAAAATAGGCGTCTCAACAACATTTTACAAGAAACACGGGATGAAGTGGATATTGAGATGCAATCAATGCGACGCCAAATGCAGGAACATGCTGAAAACATGGGCAGGGAAAGGGAGAGTGCCCTCCAGGCAATGTGTGGGGAGATACATCAGACACAAATCACATTGCAAGAAGAACGGGCTCGAGCAAGGGAACAACATATGCATCCACCTGACCCTTGGGCAGATGAGTCGCGTCGTCAACAACGTTCACCGTCTTACGAGGCTTCGCCGCAAGCACAAGTGCCAAGCATCAGCAGTATGCAAAGGTCTGCGCCGCACTTCATGAGATATGAAGTGCCACTACCGAGGCAGATGCTATATGACGGAAAGGGATCATATGAAACATTCATTCGTCCTTTTACAAACATGGCGAAAGTTTGCAAGTGGAGTAGTGAAGAGAAAGTTTTTCGTCTGACCAACTGTTTAAGAGGTGAAGCTGCAGATTATGTTTTCAACCAACTGGATGCAAGTGTGAGATCATCATTCTATAACCTGCAGCATGCGCTGGCTTCTAGATTTAAAGAAAGGCGTTCGGCAGATCATCATCTGGCTGAGCTAGAAAGTAGGAAGCTGGGCCAGAAGGAGAAGCTAATTGAATATGTTTCGGACATTAAAAGGCTAGTAAGGAGCAGTTATCCAACCGCAGATGTCGCTACATTGGATACCATCAGTCTCCGGTACTTTCTAAAAGGAATTGGCGATCAGCAAATGGTTCTCGCTGTGGGTATGAAAAACCCACAATCCATCGACAAAGCATGTGACATTTTGGAAATGTATAAAAGTTTCAAAGATGAGCCATTCAAACCTGCGTCTGCACCAACACGGATAAAGGCAGTGAAAAAAAACGCGAAGCCAGAGGCAAGTATGTCACAGAAGACAACTTGGACAAATTTAAACGTGAAATTCGGTGTAGTATGGATAAGAAATTTGATGAGATCATGTCTACGTTGAAAAAGGGTCTCTTTGAAAATAAACGCATGAAACTGCAAACCGCTCGTTTAAGAAGAAGAATATGTGGACTGTGGAATGTTACAGGTGTCATGAAATGGGACATTACGCAACCGACTGCCCAACCCGCACATTGGCTGCCGATGGAACCGCCATGCAAAAGCAGGAAAACTAAGAAGGACTGAGGCAAACGGCCCTGCTTTGGTCCAACTAAGTGCAAGTGTAGATAATGATGAAGAAACAGTTATAAGAATGTCATGTCGTGGATTATTGATACTGCTTTCTGTTGATATTCATTCTATCGATGCCAAATTGGTTTTGGATACAGGGGCTGCAGTTACTGTTGTGTCGTCTAACATTTATAACAAATTGCCCCAGGATATGCGTCCTGAGCTAAAGGAAGTAAGTCCGTCATTGAAACTGGAAGTCGCCAATGATGAGCTACTTCCCGTGTTGGGTACTGTAACTTTGAATTTTAAAATTAAGAAAGATAAATTTCAGTGGCAGTGTTTCGTAGCCCCCATACGAGAGGATGGGTTATTGGGACTTGACTTCCTTCAGGCTCATAATTACGTGTTAAGTGCAGAATCAGGTCTGAAGTTGAATAAAAAGAAGTACGCCACTCTCATCGAAAAAGTGAGTTTGCGGGCAATTAGAATTAAGTGTGATGGCGCTGTCACAATACCAGCATTCAGTGAGATGATAATCGAAGGAGAAACAGATGAAGAAATACAGACAAAATATGGCTTAGTGTCTCCAGTGAAGGATAGTAACCATTGTTTAATGATTGGGTATGCCCTTGTTGACCCAAATTTGAAGAACATGGGAATCCCAATTCGTGTTTTGAATCCATCGTCTTCCGATATTCTAATCTGTGAAGGGGAAACATAGGCAGGCACCTTGGAGAAGTCGACGAGGTAACAATTTGTAGACTTGAATCTAAGCTAAATAGTTTGCAGGGTGACACTAGCATCTAGTTGAGCTAGTTGAGCTTTTTGAATGTTCAAGTGAGAAATTAACTCTGACTGAAAGAAATCAGTTGAAGTCATTATTAATAAAAACATACTGATGTTTTTGCAAGCTCATCGAGTGACCTCGGGCGAACATCAGTGGTTAAGCATAAAATTTACACTGGGGGCAATCCGCCTATCAAACAACGTCCACGACGACCACCATTCGCCTTTGCAGATGAGGAATCCAAGATAATTCAAAATCAGTTAAAAACAAAAGTGATTCGCGAGAGTTCATCATCGTGGGCTGCTCCACTAGTGTATGTTCGGAAGCGAGATGGAACAGCGAGGCCCTGTGTGGATTATCGACTTCTTAATTCAGTTACTAAAAAGGATGCGTATCCGTTACCAAATTTAAATGCCTAGATTACTTAGACGGTGCAGCCTATTTTTCTTGCCTCGATATTTTATCCGCATATTATCAGATAGAGGTGGAAGAGGAGGATCGACCAAAAACAGCATTTGTGTGTAAACAAGGATTGTTCGAGTATAACGTGATGCCTTTCGGACTCTGTAATAGTAGTTCAACCTTCCAGAGGTGCATGGAACTCATTATGCGTGGCCTACAATGGCACATATTACTCATATATCTGGATGACATAATTGTATATGCCAAAACGTTCTGTGACCATTTAGCCAGTTTGGACGTCGTGTTAACCAGGTTGCATAGAGCAGGAATAAAGCTGAAGGCTCCTAAATGCGTGTTGTTTCAACAGGAAGTGGCTTTCCTTGGACATCTGGTTACTGAAAATGGTGTGAAACCACTTTTGAGCAAGGTTAAAGCAATCAAGGAGTGGCCGATTCCACAGAATGTCACAGATGTGCGGTCATTTGTGGGATTCTGTTCTTATTACAGACGCTTCATCAAGGGTTTTGCTGCACGTGCACAATCTATGCACAGGTTGTTAGAGGCCGGACAACCATTTGAATGGAACAGAGAATGTCAAAGATGTTTTGACGACCTGAAGTCCGCATTGACGGGGAAAGAGGTGCTTGCATTTCCTCGTGATGATGCCGGGACGTTCATTTTGGACTGTGATGCTTCTGATTATGCAATTGGATCAGTTTTATCGCAGATGCAATGGTGTGAGAAGTCACAACAAATGGAAGAGTCGCCGATTTGTTATGCCAGTAAGTCACTAACGAAACCGCAAAGGGAAAAGGGCTTACTGTTGCACACGGCGTGAAATGCTAGCTGTCGTTGTCTACCTACAGGAGTTCAGACAATATTTATTAGGGAGAAAGCTTATTGTCAGGACTGACCATAGTTCATTGAGGTGGATTATGTCTTTTAAGAACCCAGAGAATCAGATGGCAAGATGGATTGAAGTACTTTCACAATTTGATTTGTGATCGAACATAGAAAGGGCACAAAGCATGTTAATGCTGATGCTTTGTCGAGGATGCCTTGTAATCCAGCAGATTGTCCATGTTATGACGGAACATCGGTCCTGCAGTCGCTACCATGTGGCGGTTGCAAAAGTTGCACCAAGAAGCACAAGGAATGGTCGATATTGCAGGACATGGACGATGTGGTACCACTAATGACAAGGACGGATTTAGTGTTCAAACATGTTCAAGTGCTTTGCTACCATTACATAGGGATGTATTTAAGTGTAATAAGCAGTATTCTTCTGGCTGGACCCGATTACATAGTGGCTGTTATTAGACTATTGGTGCAGTGTGTTTGGCTATTCACGAACAACTAGGATCAGGTAAAGTCGAGCATCTGAGAGTCAGCCAAGAGTCAACTGAGCCAGCTAGCAACCATGTGGATCTGGGAGATGAAACTCTCGAGAAGGACCTTGGATTGTCGACACATGCTGGTGGACTATTTCCAAACAGCCGAAAAGTAACCAATGAAAATGACCGAGTTGGAAGTGCAGAGAATGTACACTTTTCAAATTGGATTGGCTCATACTCAGCAAGCGAAATGGCTAAGTTGCAGTCTGCTGATCCAGATATCGGTCTGTGCTGAAGTGGAAGCTGCAAAGTAGTGACAGACCACTTAGAGATGTAGTAGCGGGTGAAAGCCCAGTGACCAGAAACTTGTGGTTGTACTGGTCGCAGTTACATGTAAGGAATGGTGTATTGTTTAAATGTTGGGTGACTACAAATTCAATTGAAGATTACGACCAGCTTATTCTGCCGGCAATACTGCATAAAGATGTAATGAAACTAACACATAATGCAATGCCGTCAGCCCATCATGGTGTGAGTAAAACAATAGATAAACTGAGACTTAGCTTCTATTGGTACAAAATGAGTGAAAGTGTACGACAATGGATTAAACAATGTGATTTTTGTGGGGAAAGAAAGAAGCCGACGAAGGTTGCGAAAGCACCATTACAGAAGTGATACCGATGGATACCCCATGGATCGAGTTTCAACTGACATACTAGGGCCTTTACCTACTAGTGAATCCGGAAATAGATTTATATTGGTGGCAATGTGTAACTTCACCAAGTATGTTGAGGCATACGCCCTACATGACCAGACAGCACACACCGTGGCTAATAAACTTGTGATGGAATTCTTTTCCAGAATGGGAATTCCCATGTCTGAACTGTTTAGGCAGATGTGTGTATTGCTCGAAATAAATCAGACTCGAACAAGCGCATTCCGGCCGTCCTCCAATGGCATGGTAGAGCGGTTTAATCAGAGCTTGTTAAACATGATAACTACTTATGTGAACTCTGAACAAACAAATTGGGATGTTTACCTGCCGTTGATGACGTCGGCATATCGATCATGTGTGCACCCTTCAACTGGGAAGACCCGAATAAGCTGATGTTTGGGCGAGAGGTGAATTTACCTGTTCATTTTCTAGTAGGAAACGCGCCACAACAGAAGTGCTGACAGTGTCACCTACACTGCATATATTGATAACTTAGAGGCCAAAATGTCGAAAATTTATCATCTGGTGCGTTCAAAGTTAAAAATCTAATGCAGAGAGACAAAAACGGAACTATGACACTCGTATTTCGACACACAATTAAAAGGTGGGCGACATTGTATACTGCATAGATACAACAAGGCAGGTTGGCCGCAGTCGAAGCTCAAAAAACGCTACGTTTGGAAAGGACCTATGATGGTGATTCGCAAGATAAGTGGACTTGCTATTTGAAGTGAAAGGTGCGCATAAAGCGAAAACCAAGATATTACATCATAATCGGCTAAAATTATTCCATGGACAGTCAGTTCCACAGTGGGTCATAGCAATACAACAGGATTTAAAGGTGGTGCCATTTTCGGATATCAATATACCTGCAAGTAAGACCCATGGGAAGCCCACTGGAAAAAGGCAACTAAATAGGGATGGTAATAATGAAGAAAATGCTAGGCGAGGGGAGCGACGTAGGAAGCGACCTAACCGTCTTGGTTACGGCATGGCTAGCTAATTTATATTATCTATTACAGTGACAGTGGCTGTAAGTGGGTCACATATATAGGTCAACCCTGGAGCTCCGTAATGTGATCTGCATGTAACTTTCCATGGCTTCATGGTTCCTAGGACCAGATTTTGCAGCTCAGCTTGATCCTGTGACCAAATATGGACAGACGGGCCAACAACCCTTCGGTGACTAAGGCTGGAGCTGTTTTTATCAAGTTTATAAGAAGTTCCGTCCAACCCCAGCCAGTGATGTCTCAAACATTTAACTGCAAAAAGTGCTTGAAAAACATTTCAACATTTACAATCACTAAGAAGACATTTAAAGAAGTGTCACGACTCTTGTGAAATAGGACATATTAACTGTGCTTCCTTTGGAAGGAAATTTGAGTCATTAAACATTTATTTTACCCATTTGGACTTAGGAACGGACAGAATGGACGTGTTCTGCGCGGGGTGGGAACTCCAGTATTGGATGGAGTTTTATGCAGGTACCAGTGATTCGCTCCAGGACATTGTGGAGTGCGACGTGACACTAGGTCCAGGTTGCGAGTCAGCATCAACAATGTCTTCAGCTATTGACCAGGCTGAGGCAAATGACACGCTAAGCACGTCTGCATGGGGTGCGACAACTAGTGTGGTGGCGGTGACACTGTCTCCTGCAGGTGGCGATACGACCAGCAGAGGCACGACAACCGTCACGAAATACCCATTGCCATCCGTGATGGTAACCGCCCAGCCATTCCATGTAGATCAAAATACTTCCCACAGGTTAATGACACCACCTCCAGTTGGAAGTCAGGCGACGTGCCAAATTTCAACATTACATGGTGACAAACCAGTTCAACCACTGTCGCCTGTATCGGATGATGAATCTGGGAGTTCAAACAGAAAAAGGAAAAACGGCACAGAGTATCCTGTGCCCAAGAAGATCAGCCGGAGCATGGTGGTAGATGTCCGCGATGTGCGGTTGATGCCTGACGAGCTGTCAAGAACAGTGGCATCTAACCACCAGGATGTGCTGCACAAAATAGATGCGCTGCTACCGACAGTACGGGAGACGATCGACGAGGCGTCCGTACTTCAACAAACGTACTTTGGAGAATTGGTCGCCAATCTCGATCAAAGTCTGTTAACTTCACGGAAGGAAGTTGATGACATGGCCCAGAAAAGAACATTACAGGACATGGGTTTTCTGTGCAAGGTAGTTGAGATGAATACAGCTATCTTGAATATAGTTCAAGGACAGAAATAAAGGGTATTTCGATTTTCGATCATTTTCAAAAAAAAAAAAAAAAAGGAAGGTGTGTTCATGTGTGTAGATATTCGTTGTTATACTGGATTATATTCATATGTTCTGGATTTAGACGGATTATATGTGAGAGTGGAATATGTGTCTATTAATACATTCTTCCATCAAAATAGTGGATTAAAATGTTATCTCATCATGTATGTTATTGATGAAACATTGTCTTGGCATATGAGCGAAAAATGAATGTAACCTGGGCTTTCATTCATGTAGTAGCACTGGCCCTGGCAAAATCACCATCACCGGATCCAGGAATTCGACTAGCAATGACATGGTTATCTTCTCAATTAAGTATCAAAGGCAAAGCCAAACACTTGCACAAACAAAATTATTAAAAGTAGGTCATTGTTTCATAATATTTGAGATGGACAGAAGAAGGACACATAAACGATAAATAAATGGAGAGTGGCTGATGTTTGTTTGTGTGTATTATATGTGTCACAACGGTGGGTTTACGAGATACAGTAATATACAGCGGTCAGCATGTGTACGCTATCAGGAAGGGAAACTTATGTAACACACCGATTACATGTCATTTCTATATAATACTAGGCATTGAGTTATTGCCAGAAAGGGGTCACACTAGTGATTTATAGGTCTGGCCGAAGTCATGTCCGAAGGTTTAAGGTCCTGTTACGAGATAGGACACGGTATATAAAGCCGGCTTTCCAAGTGTTCGTCACTCGATCTATCCGTTGGACGACACTGGAATAGCTTGCTTTTCTCTATATTTCATACAGGTATGTGACTATATATTTACTGTTTCTCATTGTAATTTCCATGTTAATAGAACATTCACTTTGCAGTACTTGCTTGTAAATAATGTATGTGTGCAAATGCATTTTAATACGCCGTAGTGTTGATGTGACCATTTGTTAAGTAGATTGTTCAATTTAGGCTTATAATGTTATACATTCATTGTTGTTGATGAGGCGTATAGTTATGCGTTTGTAGACGCGCTCATACACGGTATGGGGTCCGGACCTATGTTGGTCACATGAACACGACTATGTACATATATATTTCTCCGTTTATATTCAGTTTATAATGCAAAAATGTAGGTCGTAGTATTTCACATTTGCTTGGTACATATTGTATGAACAGAGTAGATGCCGCCTTGTAAACATAACTCGTACTTAAGCGTTGCATTTGGTTAAAAAAATATACGGATAACGCGTATAATTTGTACACTGATAAAAGGACCGCCACTGTGCATCATTCGGTATATATGCACAGCGTGCCTCAGATCAGCCTGCGCAGCCGCGCAGTCTGATCGAGACGTCACTGTTCATCATTCGGCTTCTAGACTGTTCATATGTAACAACAATTTATTAGAAATTGAGTGTCAGACAGCTTATGCATTCATTGTAATGATACATACTTTGTCTTACTGTAACATAGATGCATGTACTATTAAAGACTCGATCTATCCGTTGGACGACACTGGAATAGCTTGCTTTTCTCTATATTTCATACAGCCCCAGGTCCGACATCCCACGATACACGTTACAAGAGTTACACCCCCGATCAACCTGATCACATATGTACACAGTATAACAAAATCCCAGAATTTCAAGCTGATTTCACCGATGGTAACTATTACGGTGCATCAGTAATTAAGTTGAACGGATTATAACCATGCGAGGGACATTAAAGGCATGCAGAAGTTTCTGTTAGTATGTCTAATTTGCATTCATGTTGTCAGCTGGTGGAGTGCCAGTGGTTCTCGCATACATTATTTGTCTATTAGACTCATGGTGTTGGCGTAGCCTGGCAACGTGAATGACAATTGCAACAGTGGCTTTGTATGTAACATACTTGATTTTCTCATGACACAGGAATTTGCTGGTACATGTTTTTTTGAAATGATCACATGTTCATTCATACATTTACTTTGAGACCTGTTTCAGCTGTTACAAGCTGAACATTTCTCTCTTGCGCATACACCAATTGTAAAATGGTAATAATACTTTGATGCAATCGCTTATCTCTTACCTTTGGTATTCCAGTGCTATGGAGAACATCTTGATAATCAAGTAATTGATGTCCAAATATGTTTATCAAGTAGTATTATACATGTAATGTAATCCGTATATCCCCTGTATAATCACTATATAACCACATAATCTTTCGTACTAGTAGGAGTGTAGTCCAGTTGCTGTTGTTGTTTTTTTTTTTTTTTTTACAGGTTCCATATTCATTGATTTGTTTCTATAATTAGATTGCCCCTGCTGGCAACCCCCAACTTGTGATTAACCTGAGAACTGGGTTACCCTATGGCCTGTTTCATTGATGAAATTTGACCCCTGACTGGTCTAATAGTAATGGTTTGTTTGGGTGTCTGCTGCTCACAGTGACATTCTTTCCTAGCTTCCCTCATAGACTGGCTGCATGGGTGACTTTGACATATGTATCAAATGTGGCCATTCATAGTACCGGGACGGTACGGTTCGATGGGAGGGCTGTGTTATGATTTGGCTTTCTGGTCAATTGGACTTTATGCACCTTTTCCCGTATGGCTTACATGTGTTAGCTGTCGTGAAACTGGGTAACTCTGTTCTAATTTCTACATGTTGCTCAGAGAAACTAGGTCAGTGGTTGCTTTGAGCCGATGACTAACAGTTGCTTGGAGACTGGATGTTGGCTCAAAACCTGTTGCATGCTCGCAATGAGCCGCTCGGCTCAAACCAACATTGAGTCTCTGGTTGTGTTGCAACTGAGCATTATGCTGTTTACTATAAAAGGGGTCTGCATCTCATTCTTGGGAGAAAAGGAATTCAAAGTTTAGTCTCAGTCTTCATCATATGCTAACCATGTTGAAAGACTTATGTTTAGAATATACATTGAGCTATGTATTTATATTCAATTAAATATATTCCATGGGAAACACTATAATTTGGAATAGAGGAAAATAAATGAATTAGATTGTACTTAAACCATTATAACGTTCGGCAAACAGTGTTATTATACGAATATTTTAAGTCATGCTTCCAACATGTGGATAAGTTGTCCTGTAATAAAGAGTTAATGCAGTGAATGAGTTTGTGAAATTACTTTGGCCTTGATCAAATGGAACCATCATAAATTGCCACACAATTACGGACATCGCTACTGATGGCGCATCGATTATGCATAGATACAGCGTATGGAGTGTGTCGTCCGTACGGTCCAATGTTCAAAATATAACAATACATACAACAGCTGCATAGGTTGTGTTATGAGACACATGTTTAACCATGCTGTGACACAAACACAGATACAGGCTGGCACAGACGACAGACAGGTGAGAGTGAGTGAGTGAATAGGGTTTAACGTCCGCTTTTCTGACATAGAGGTACAAGCCTCAGGGAGTCTACACGCAGACGGGTCAACGGGGTCGTGTCCCGTATCCACCTGTTCGAGGGTGGTAAATCCCAACTTCAGAACTCAATATTTACAATCAAAATATATATTCAGTCCTGAAATTAGAACAACCTGATCTGGTGCCAGGCCCTCGCCACACCAGCATCATTTATCCCATCCCCTAAAAAGTAATAGGATTAGCGCTAATCTTACTTTTATATATGGGGCATAGCCGGACTCAACTCTCACATACAAGAAAGCCAAAAATGTACATGAGGGCCAAATCCGGTATAGTGGGTTCCGGAAAGTATGAACCCAATCGTTAAGCCAGTTTAGTCGCCTTTTACGACAAGCAATGGCTACAGCAGCACTATTCTCAGGATCAGTTGATCCCGCCCCGGTGCCTGCACAGGTGAGAAGCTATCTATGTCCGCAGCTATAATACAATACAACACAATAACACAGATATTGTATATACGTCCGCAGCTATAATACAATACAACACAATAACACAGGTATTGTTGGAGCAGGCAGGTGAGTGATAGAGCGAAACATAAACATCATCTATGCAAGCAGGAACACCACACACAATGGAATACAGGCTGGGAGTAGGGTCCAGTTTCAAGAACAGTGCTGTTGTAATATGTGGCTGTGACTGGAGAAATAGGGCTTATGTAATTTGTGACCAGTATAGCTCCTAATCAGATAGCACACTTCTGTTGCGTGATACCGATCTACAAGCTACAAGTTACAAGCATGACAAGTGTTTCATTAATGGAATGGCAAACAGTGTAGATGCTGATCAGACTGTGAGGATGCACAGGCTGATCTGGGGTATTTATGGTAAAAATGGCCAGGACCCACCACTAATTGCAACAGTTTGTTTCTTTTTGATAAACTGTTCAGAATAGTGTTCTGAACAACATATACAAAATCCGCAAAAATCCACCTTGGGGAAAATGCACAATACGCATAAATCCAAGATGGCCACCAACGCTGACAGTTAGCATCAATAATGTACATGTATATTGTACATGTATCCTTTTTTCCTGCGTTAACTGCTGGGAACTTAGCGTAATATCAGCCCAAACTATATAATTCAACTTTCATTTCCATTGGGTATGTATTACAAGCATTTTAATTCAAAATGGCCACCAAAACAACTGGCGTTCACGTTTCATGGCGCGTTTATCGTATACTACATTCTCGTTTGTTGATAGGTGTGCATTAGATGCAGTAACATAATTTTATAGAGTTGATAAAGACATAGGACTAAGAGATATACTTGACGAGACCTGCATTCAGAGAAGTGTAAACCACTTTGTGAAGCATGTACATGATAGATAAAATGTTTAGTGAAACATTTTATATGGGACGCCGGCTGAAAAAAAATGCATAATTAACGATAGTTGCAGATTCTACTTCACTTGGTTTGTACAGTAAAAATTCATAACTATCTCGATCAGAGTGCGCAAATGCGCAGGCTGATCTGTGGCCACACCGGTCGTAAACTATGCATCGTAAGATACCGCCTCTCAGGCGACGGCGTGATGGCAAAAAAGTATACGTCACAACGTTTGACGTCACGGAAATGCATCAATAGTTATTTATAGACACCATTTGGTGCAGTTTAACATCGCTACGGTCGTAACGTGTGAATTGCAATGAAATATTTATTTGGTTTGTTATTACAGTTCAACAACGCTATCGTTATTTTTCACTAACTGCAATATTTGTAGGTGGTGGGCATACTTGAATTTGATATTGCATTTGAACATCGCTATCATTTTAACGTACACATGCGACACGATATTTATATCGAGTTGAGTATCGTCACTAAATCTGCATTTATAATATTTTACTAGCGTAATGTATATGTAAATCAGAGTAGCGAAACCAGCGTCACTGTTGTGAATATATGAATCGTACAATGGAGGAGTGCACATTTTGTGACAGTCCACTATCTGACGGACAGGAAGTTACTACATTGGGAGAGAAAGGTTGTCGCGGTATCTCGCAGTCAAACGAAGCACGTGGTGCAAATATCAGCACAGTACCCGGACAGCGTGTATACATGCTGTATGTCGGCGTAATTTCTGTGACTTGAAAAGAATCAAGACTAGAAAAAGACAACTAGCTGGCGCAACAGAGAACTTGAATGATAAGGTTTCTCTGCGCTCGTCGGAAACACAATCATTTTGTTTCAAAACACAATGCATATATTGTGAACACACAGACACATTCGATGACAGGCGCAAACGGGGCAACAAACTGATACCAGTTACATCCCTCGATTTGCAAATACGTCTTCTCAATCAATGTCAGACTAGGAATGATGAATGGGCAAGAACTGTCATGCAAAGGATCAACTCAGTGCACGATCTACCTGCAGCTGATGCAATGTATCATCAAATATGCAGCGTAAATTTTCGAACAGGTAAAGAACTGCCAGCCCATCATGCTTGCCGAATCAAAACTGCCATCAGCAAAGAAACAGGGTAGGCCGACGGATTCAATCCAAGATGAGGCATTTGTAAACGTTATGTCTGAGCTAGAGATGAATGATGACGAACAAACAACAGTAAATGACTTAATTGTCAAGATGCAGGAATACATAGGAGACAAAGACCGTGTGCCGTATGGGTTCACACATATGAAGGAGAGAATTAAGAGCCACTATGGGGACAGAATAATATCTGAAATCAACGGCAAAAGCAATGTTGTCACATTCTTTAAGACGGCATCAGCAATACTTCACGACTTTCATGAACAGAAAAAGTTTGAAGATTCGGACGACGAAAAGATGAGAATAATTGAAACAGAAGCAAATCTGATAAAATCAGACATTAAGTCCGCAGTCCAGCCCAAAGATATGTATCCAAGCTGTTCTGACATGTCTATAGAGGAAGGGGTGGCCTATTTGACTGGAACACTACGTGTGTTCTTGAACGTCCTACTCCTGAGACAATGTAATGAAGTGAAAGTGGATTCCCTCGGCCATGCAATTATGCAAGCGGTGAGACCCCCCCCCCAAGTTCTATTGTCGCCCATTCAGTTAGGACTTGGGGTACAGCTCCACCACCATTTTGCATCAAAGTTTCTCATTGAAACACTAAACGCACATGGATTTTGTAGTTCATACAAAGAAGTCCAAAATTTTGAGCGCAGCGCAGCCGTTAGCCAGGGTACAGAAATAGCGGATTACGATTCGGAGTGTACTCTGCAGTATGTCGCTGATAATGTCGATCACAACGTCAAAACCATTGACGGATTGAATACTTTTCATGGTATGGGCATGATAGTGACTGTTACGCAGAGCAGGAAAACCTGCTGTCCCGTTCCACGAGTCTCGGTAACCGCGGAGGAAATATCCGCACTTGGTCGTGTAAATATCCGTTACTTTTCGGCCCCGCAACAATGGTCTCAGGTCTATATCATTTAGAGAAAGTTACCCTCGTTATATGTCGAAGACCCTACATCAGACATCGATACACTTTACAAAGCAGTTTTTGCCGTGAATTCAAAGCGACCTGGATGGTCAGGTACAATGCAAATGATTCACAAAGGTGATCATCCTGGAAAGGCGTCTGTGTTGTTCTTACCCATGCTTGACATTAATCCCAGTGATCTGACTTGCATATATTCCACATTGAATTTCATATGTGCACATGCGAAACATCACAAGGTTACTCCGGTGGTAACATTTGATCAGCCACTATGGTGGAAGGCCCTGAAGATAATAGAGGCCAGTGAGCTGCGATCCATCGTTCTGCGTCTTGGTGGGTTCCATACAGAAATGAGTTTTCTGGGAAGTATTGGTTGCATGTCAGGTTCCGGCCTTCAAGATGTTCTCCGGCTCGTCTACGCACCCAATGCCGTAGATCACATGCTCAGTGGTAAAGCAGTTGAGAGAGCTGTTAGAGGCCATTTTCTCGTTGAAACCGCATTGACTTCAATGATCGCCGAAAGAGGACTATCTGAGATATCCATGGATACTGATATAGACAGACCGGAAGTACAGAAACTCAGACAGCTTTTTGAGGGGTTACTCTCTGGTGAAGTATCGCTGGAAGAATTATAATCGCGCGAACTAGGCTGGTTCAGAGACAGGGTACAAACCGTATGCCAGTCGATGAAAGACAGGCGAACAGCCAAACTTTGACTACAGTACATAGCCATGATAGACCTACTCAAACTCTTCCTGAAGGCTGAACGAGGTGGAAATTGGCAACTTCATTTGCGGGCCGTTCATGAAATGCTACCTTACTTCTCAGCAGCTGGGCACAATCTGTATGCCAAGTCTGCATACATCTACCTTCAGCGAATGACCAAACTCGAGCATCAACATCCAGATGTGTACAGACACTTTCAGCAAGGTCTTCATGTTGTTCTGGGCTGGCCTCTCGCCTGATCTTGTGATTGAGCAAGTGCTCATGAAACCGTCAAGACCACTGGTGGACTTACCCCGGGGCAGGGGTCTCACTGAGACACAGCGTCTCGTGTGGCTAATGTCCATGCCTCAGTGCGTCGAGGTGAATAATGTAATGCAAGAACTCACGTCAGTGTCATACAGCACGAGTGAGCAGCATAAGGATGTGACAGATGCCAGACAGAAACGAGACGTAGATGACACACGTACACTGCTAGTATATCTCAAAGATAGGGATCCATTCCTGGAAAGCAAACCATTGCGCAACATTGTCACAGGTGTCATCGCCGATTGCAGTGTTAATGCCGATAATGCAAAGGCTATAGGTAGCAATATCATTGGCTCGTTGGTGGGAAAGAACGTGATTGACCACTCTTTCAGGAGGAAGGACCAGGTTGTGACAATGGACAATAATGCTGTTGAGATACGGGACAAGGTCGTTAATATCGATCCACAGCTACTCTTCCAGCGACTGGTTGCTGCAGGTACGTTGAACAACGAACTGAAGGAATTATTCCAACATGAGTTGTGTAGCTATCCTGCTGCCCTTTTTGAAGCAAGAGACGTGATGAGACTGGCAAACAAATCTGCATTAGCAGATGCTGTTTGGGCACTTCTGCCGTCTCATGTAACAATCACTCCTTCAGGCAACAATGTACAGTACATTCTAGATGGGGGGGTCTACGTGACAAGACAATATGGAAATAGAAACGTGTGCATCATCTTTGATGGTTATGCAAACGGTCCTTCCACAAAAGATGCAACACACAAGCGTAGATCCGGGAAACATGTGGGCGCAACAGTAAACATCACAGGTGAGATGGTAATGAATTCCAAGAAGGAAGATGTTATTTCAAATCCCCAAAACAAACAGATGTTCATTAACCTACTCAGTGAAACCATTCGTCAAGATGGAATTGAAATCAAACATGCACCCGGTGATGCAGATGTACTCATTGTACAGACAGCTGTTGCGAGTTCCTCTACAGCCAGTACAGTTGTTGTTGGTGATACAGATTTGCTGATTCTTCTGTGCTAACATACACGTCCTGACGAAGGTTATGCTAAATACTTCAAACCTGAAAGTAAGATAGGTACAAAGAAACAACAGAGATGTTGGGACATCAAAATGACACAACGTGTACTTGGTGTGGATGTGTGCAGTCACATGCTGTTTGTGCATGCTGTTCTTGGGTGTGATACAACCTCCAGAGCCCATGGCATTGGGAAAGGGGTAGCGCTCAAGCAACTGATGTGCAACAGTGTTTTCAAAAAACAAGGATGCATATTCCTCAAAGGCAGTTCTACTCTAGCCGACGTAGTTGAAGCAAGAGAAAAAGCTCTTCTTTGCCTATACAGTGGTAAGACAGAGGAATCATTGGATACTTTGAGACTCCAGAGGTTCTATCACAAAGTGAAATTGAGTTCCAGTGTTCAACTTCAATCACTTCCACCTACCTCTGCAGCGACACAGTATCACATATGCGGGTGTACCATCAAGTCCAAGAGTGGCAGGGCAATGAGCTACCACCGGACGAGTGGGGTTGGAAGATTCACGGACCTCATTTCTTGCCAAACATGACAACAAAAGAAGTGGCACCAAAGAGCCTGCTGAGCATCATTTCCTGTAGTTGTAAGTCTGGCTGTTCAACAATGCATTGCTCATGTCGTAAGGCAGGTCTTGATTGTTCACCCGGATGTGGCGAGTGCCGTGGTCTTTGTAGAAATACATCACAATCCGAAACAGACGGCAATGATAGCTTGGATTAACCATAACACACCGACTTGAGGAAACGCATTTGGCGGCCATATTTGAGTATACAGCTGATACAATCAGACATGATGATAGTGAATCTCAGCATGATAACATGGAACACATAATGACATTCAAATGTACTGCATGGTTCGAAAGTTGCCAACATTAAAATAGAGTAATAATTAAACCCTAAAGGGGGCAATGAGCAGGACTAACATAACATTAGCGATACAACCATAGAAATCTAAGGCACGGGTACAGCGGTGGTCACAGAGCCTTCAACATGGCAAAAAAAATGCACTCCATAACCAGCGGTGGACGGTCCCCAACAAAAACAATAACTACACAAACAAATAAGAAAATAACATGAAAAGCAACAGAGGCACCACAAAACATATTCCTCAAAAATGAATCACTACAAAAACAACGGTCCTAGTAGTAGAAATGAAGAAACAAAACACGTCACAAGAAGACCCGACAGCAAGGCTACCGCCTGGGAACGGTCAGTGAAGAAAAATCCACTGGGGGTTGAACCTGGTTAGGGTGGGCCCACAACCTCCCACACACCCGGCCATCTGTCTAGACGGGACATTACACAAGATATGAAATGAAATAACGGAGCAATAAGGACGAATAATAGTCAGTACAAACAAGAAAAATACACTTGTATAATGATGATAAAAAGGAAAACACTCAAACTATAATAAATGAGATAAGAGAATATCACAAAACTGAAATTAACAAAGAACGGACGACAGGGCAAACTGTAGAATATAATGGGCCCCGTCACCAATTCGTTAAGACAATACATACACATAAATACCCAGACATAAGACAAATCGATATTTTAGCGGCCATTTTTGTGATTTTTTTTAACAAAGCTATATATATCGTATGAAGGCTAAAAACTATTAAAATAACGATCTCCAACTTGCCATCACAATATACATATATATTTATTGCCATTTTAATGTACTGCATGGTCAGAAACGTACAATAATCATGATTTTTCGATATTTTGGCAGCCATTTTGAATTTATACCAATGATATGGTCATCGTATGAAACGACAAACTATTTGTAGTGCCTATGTGTCATTTTTATGCGTTTAAATCATTACAAAACAATACCTAAAACATAATATAGCACTACCATTGTTGTTATATAAATATTTTGGCGGCCATTTTGGATTTATCGGAATAAATCAATTTTCCCAAAGTGGATTTTTGCGGATTTTGGGTATGTTGATCAGGACACCTTATATTATTGGAAACTGAAGAGAAAAAAACTGTTGCAATTAGTGGTGGGTCTAACCCTATTTTCTCTAGACTATAGAGTCACTTCCTGTTAATTACCGTGTATATTGTCAATATGAAAGAAATCCAACTTTGGAACTATTTTCGGACATCAATGACATATTTGTATGTCAGTTTTGGTACATTCATCAAATGTGTGTAGAGATGTTGTATATTTGTAATACATCCGACCATGAAGTTTTGATTACATGTTGAAAGTACAATGAACCTCCTGTGTTGTGCCCCTCCTAATAAAGTGATACCAAATTGCTTCCCTTGAATTTGCTCTTCAAAGTATGATTTGATTTAATGGTGTTTAATGGCCCGTCAACAGGTAAGGTACAACTCGCGCATACCAGAAAGCCAAAAATGTACCTAAGGGTCAAACCAAGGATATCAGGATGCCGTTAAGAATGTTAGATTTACCCTTCACATGCTTCCACCTGCCGCCTACTCTTCCAATGTGCAGGCACGTCGCTAGGCGGAGGCCTGGAAGCCTGGGCTTCAACATAATTGACGGGGGGGGGGGGGGGGGGGGGAGTGGGGGGAGGGGGGGGAGGGGAGCTCCATTGTAGTTGCAAACAGTAACTCGTGCACTCTACTCCCGTACCATCCTTAGCTGGCTACGGACGGTACAGGAGTAGATTGTAAGAGTTACTGTTCGTAACTAGCTCCATTGGATCACCCACCTGGGCTTCAGCTTTAGACAGGGTCTGGCGACATCCGTGACGTATGGCATGTTGCATAAGAGAATGTGAGAGGCTTTTGTAAAATACTGACTGGGTTAAAATGTGCTGCACAGTTGTCTGAATGAAAGTAGAGAACTTGTTTTAATACAAGTTGTATTTACTTATTAATTAACCAGTGTTTATTAGCTAACAAGAACAAAAACTTTAACAAAGGGAAATAACTATGTAAATATTGCATTTGTAGGTCAAGGTGACACATAGGTCACTTACTTCACAGTGGGTTGTGGTGCACATCATTAACTCATTATAACCTGTGATGGATAAAACAGACGGCTGGATGGACAAGGGCAACACTAAATGCTATCTTGGTGAAGCATAAAAACGGCAATTAAACAGAAGACAAAATGTAAGCTACTGTAACATTGAAAACAGATAATAAATTAAAATTACTTGCTGTGATCCTTGGTTAACGCAGCCTGGGTCGACGTATTCGTTGGTTCGAGCGTCATTTGTGCCTCAGTATCGTGGCTACCTACACATATTGGAAACGGGGTGATGGAGCGAGTGCGAGAGCTAGTTGCCCCTGTCTTGTCACCTGGTAGAAAACAGGCCCAAACAACAGCCATGTCACAGCATTACATCACCGTGTCACATGACAATAACAAAATGTGGCGTGTTGGCACACAAATGCCCCGGTGGCAGATTGGGGGAACTCTGGAACTCTGGGAAACTTAACCCTTACACCGCTACTCACAACAATTGTCGTCTGCTGTTGCTTTTATATCTTGCCTTATTTCTCAATAAAAACATGGTTTGACAGCACTTAACAATCATTTCCAATGGAAATGATTCTGAAGTGCTGTCAAAGCATGTTGTAAATTATTCTAAAGTGCTGCATGTCAAAGCATGTTTTTGATGATAAAAATGGAAAATAGAAAATGAACAGCAGATGACAAAAAAAAACAAGATAGCGGTCTAAGGGTTAAGCGGACAGACACAGAGACATAGAGCCCAAACACTGTATGTCTCCCAGCTCTACTGCCAATATAACAGCATAACTATACAGTGCCAACAACATGATGAAAGTGTCCTTTCACCCTGAACTGCGGCTGTGACTGGAGAAATGGGGCGTATGGGGTTTGTGGCCAGTGCAGCTCTGATCAAATGACACACTCCTGTAGCCTGATAATGATCTGTATTGCTTGTTAGAAGCAGGTCGGATGTTTATTTGATGGAATAGCGAAATGTGCAGATCTTGATCAGACTGTGGATGCACATTATGATTTGGACCTACACTGGTCACAAAACACATAAGCCTCATTTCTCCAGTGACAGCCAAATATTGAAATAAATGTATGTAAAGTATTTACATGCACTGTCAATGTCAGGCAGCTACTACCGGTATTAACATTCGGTAAACCTCCGAAATACATATCAGGAAATTTACAAAATTTAAACATACAGCCAAGTTTTACTTGATGAGACATATATTGTGAAAAGTAGGTCAATTTAATCTGAATGAGCCATCAATGTTAGGAAGCTGTCACTGGACATGTTTAGTACCGTAATGATCCAACTGACGTATCAGGAGATATGATGCACAATGTGGAAGTACGTCCAAACTGGTTGACAACCCCACAGACAGAATGATGACCACTATATCTCACCCACCGGGTGCCCTGACTCAAGGGTATCCGTATAGTCACGCCCATGTAATATTTCCTTGTCTCATCCTGCACGCGCTCGTCTCACATCCAACAACGACACATTTTATAATAGGGAAATATTACAGCTAATGTGTCTGACAATTACAGTGGACCCCCTCTAAACCGGACACTCGGGAAACTATGGATGTTTACCTTAGATGTGTGTCGCTGTTATATATCTCTGATTACAATGACTTTTCATGATTGCAAAACACTAGAATGTGTTATGAAGCGCTAACATGTCTGATTTACAGTGGAATATCTCCAAACCGGACACCCTGGGGACAGGGTGTCCAGTTTGGAGAGGTTCCACTGTACCCCATAAAATATTGAATAAGTTTGATGTTTATTGTTTCATTGGTCGTTTACCTGGGGCTCGTTTCACCAGGGCCTATCAATTAACATTGATATTCGACCCAGGTTTCACTAAACTTTGTATGACTAAGAAGTTTGTAATTGTAAAAGAAAAATTGACAATAAAATTTGCATTAGCAGCCAATTTTGAGAATTATTTGGCGTATTTGTTCAGGTTGAATGACCCATATATATATGTTGGCAGTATATGATAGCTATAGTAAGCCACATCGATATATTAAGTAAATTACAAAAATCTTTGTACAAATTTTTTATTGTACAAAGTTTAGTGAAAAGGGTCTATTAGCACGTCATAGCGTGGTGAATTTAATATTACTTTGCATACTACTGAAATGGCATTAGCGTCCCAATTTCTTTACATGGCAAACACGTCGGACGTATCGTAGTTCGCATAAATTCAGCGAATAAAAAGTCAAGTCCTATTCAGGGTCGGAAAATATTTTGAAATTCACAAATTTGTTCTCATCTGTACATGGGTGGAAAAAAACATCCACCATAAATTATGCATTCTTATGGGACCAGGATAGTCCACCCTCGTGATCTGAACATGTCAGAAACTCAACATTTTCCGACACTCGGGTGGAATATCCTTGTCCCACACCAGTGCATGTGCAGATACTGAAGATACTCTTAATCTCACTTCCTATCTAGTAGGGTAAAGACTGTAATGCATTTTTGCCATATGCCGCCGGGATGTGATTGCATAAAAACATTCCGTCTGAAGACTACGTGGATGACTGACATTATCCCAACGTTACTGGTACAGTGGCGTAGCCAGGTCCTGGCCAAGGGGTGCGAATTGTTGATCAAATTGGGAAAGCGGTGCCAGAACATCCTACCCAGAAAAACAATGTTCGTTTCTACATTCAATTCCCTGGATTATAGAGATTTTACAGCTATAATCTTCAGAACTTTCAAGAAAACGTGCCTTTTCAAACCTGTGCCGAGCCTAAACCACAGAGCCATCCCTCCCACTTGCTATGATCGACTGATAATTCATCCAAGATGGCCACCAAATGAGACACGTCATGTTATGATTTCGTACCTAAGAACATATATTTAGTAAATGATGTAGAGTTGACGCCAATTTTGTCATCTTTCAACTTCATTTACGGAATATATCACAGTTTCTGTAAATATATTTCATGAAAACTCGCACATGTTCTAAGGTACAAAATCACATGAAGTGTCTCAAATAAATGTATCAACAATTCATTCTCACAATCAAAATAAAAATTTATTAAAGAAATTACAAGATTCACAATAATCCAATAAATTATGAACATAAACAAGCTTAATGGAATACAAACATTCTATATTGTTCTAAATGCTTTTGTTTGTTTGTTGGGGTTTAACGGCCTATCAACAGCTAAGGTCATTTAAGGCCGGGCCAATTGGTTTAGTACTAAATCCCATATATTACCTGTACAAGTGCATGTACATGTTCAAGTACATGCACATGTACAAATGGGGGGGAAATCCCAAAATCAGAACTGAATATTTACAATAAAAAAATTATATATTCAACCCTGAAATCAGAATAATCATGATCTGATGCCAGGTCCTCGCCACACCAGAATCACTTGGCCCCCTCCCAAAAGCAGCAGTATCAGTACTAATCTTACTACTTTTTTAATGGGCAAAAACCCAATTCAACTCCCAGGTAACAAAAGCGCCAAAGATAAAAAACGTACCCGAGGGCCAAACCAGGCAAATCGTGATTCCTATAAGGAGGAACCCCTACCGTTAATTTATGTCTTCGCGTCTAAATCTAAATTCTTAACTCATTTGTTTACATGCAGGCTACAGCTAGAGCAGTAACATTTTCCAATAAAATAAAACTGTTCCCTCACTTTTCTCATTTCTTCCAGATAATTTGTCAGCGCATATTTGAACCATCCCACCAAGCAGGTTCCATTGGAGCTGACTCGCCAAGATGATTCAATGAGTGGAACCATGGAATACTTCTTCAGAAATCAACAAAATAATCAGATTATTTAAATGACACATACATTTATATGGTATCCTTAGATTGTATTGGGCTACTAAATGTATGTCGTCTTTGCTTTCGAAATGTCTCACTTCAACATACAGAACTCCAGATAAGTTTTGTATGTAAAAAGTAGTACCGGTATATGTCCATATTTCAAATGCAATGCATATTTTTTCTTTGACAAATGTATTATTGATTTTCTTCATTATTAAATAGGGAACAAATGATAAAAAGTAAAACAAATTTAAAAATTTACTTACCATAATCGTCCATTTAAACGCCACAGTGGCATTTTTTGAAAATCACCAACCCACTAACCATTAACATAGATGCTGAAACCCACTAACCATTAACATAGATGCTGAAACCCACTAACCATTAACATAGATGCTGAAACCCACTAACCATCAACATAGATGCTGAAACCCACTAACCATTAACATAGATGCTGAAACCCACTAACCATTAACATAGATGCTGAAACCCACTAACCATTAACATAGATGCTGAAACCCACTAACCATCAACATAGATGCTGAAACCCACTAACCATTAACATAGATGCTGAAACCCACTAACCATTAACATAGATGCTGAAACCCACTAACCAATTAACATAGATGCTGAAACCCACTAACCATCAACATAGATGCTGAAACCCACTAACCATCAACATAGATGCTGAAACCCATGAAACCCACTAACCATTAACATAGATGCTGAAACCCACTAACCATTAACATAGATGCTGAAACCCACTAACCATTAACATAGATGCTGAAACCCACTAACCATTAACATAGATTAACATAGATGCTGAAACCCACTAACCATCAACATAGATGCTGAAACCCACTAACCATTAACCTAGATGCTGAAACCCACAAACCATTAATATAGATACTGAAACCCACTAACCATTAACATAGATGCTGAAACCCACTAACCATTAACATAGATTAACATAGATGCTGAAAATCACCAACCCATTAACATAGATGCTCAAGTCCGGTACAACTTTTCAAAAGTTTCTTTCAAATCAGTAAAACAAATAATCAGGAAGCAGACGTTGTTGTTATAGGTTGTAGATCCCGCCTGTGATAGGCGCACCAGGATAAATCCTGTTGAATTCAGCGAACTTCTTTAGTAAATAAACAATTTACAATGGCAATGGTTATGTACAGGGGACGGCCACATATACAGTGGAAATTATTATTACTACTATTATTGTATTTTCACTACTCAATTTCAAAATCAATGCGTATTT
Source organism: Conchocele bisecta (assembly GCA_029237695.1). Lineage (NCBI taxonomy): Eukaryota > Metazoa > Mollusca > Bivalvia > Lucinida > Thyasiridae > Conchocele > Conchocele bisecta. The sequence continues at coordinate 99,625,798 of CM055270.1, forward strand.
TCGCAGTATTTTGTACTCCCACTTTTGATAATCAATGCGTATTCTACTAAAATAAGTGCGTAAAATACACCAATACGCACCTTATCTGGAGCTCTGCCATATTAGTATCGAAGAGAAATAAGAAAACCAGGGAACAAAAAGATGTGACTTTGTCTCACAAAATGGGTTTTACGACACGTGTAAACGCAGATCAGCACAAACATACATAGATTGGTATTAACTCTTTGCATGCTGGGAAATTTATGGGCTATAAATAGTTAAAAAATAGCAGATGACAATTCATTACATTTTCTTTTATTTCTCCTTATAAATGGCATAAATATGTCTTGGATTTTCATTAGAATTGTGTCCGGAGGAATTTCAAGACATATTTACAGAGAGAAATAAAACATATACTCCTAATTCGTTTGGCGGATATTTTCACCGCTAGCATGCAAAGAGTAAGAGTATGGATGCATTATTGGCTGCATAACAGTGAAGCATCCACTATGCTGCTAACAAACCGTCTACCAGTATTTATAGCTCACCCTACTTTCTAAGCCAATCGCTGGTCAGAATCGAGCTCCATCTATTTCCAATATTTCAAGATTTAACCCCAATAAGTTACATATTACAAGATTTATTGTTTGCCCTAGTTCCTCGACCAATAAAAGCAGAGCATTTTGTATCAATTAATCAATCAATATTTTCAATACGTGTTATATATAGAACCAGAGGTTCCGCCTTGTTGATGTAATTTCCCATGACGTGAACCATGTCGTCGCGTGTGCTTGATCGATTGGGTATTGGCTTCATTCCAACAGACATGTGCATGTGCATGTGGAGGGCCTGTGACAACAATCAGATAGTTGTAGTTCACATATTGACCTTTTAATAAACTAATATTCTTCGCTCACTATGCTCGCTCGAAATTAATTTATTAAAAATTAAAAATATGAACTAAAACTATTATTTAATGACTACATGTTTGACAGGAAATGTAAAAATCAAAACTCAGATGGGTGACTGCATTATAAATTTGGCTAATTATAAGTATGTTATTGTTCACATATTGGACTTTTAAGGAATTAAATGCCAACGCTCACTCAATTTAATTCCTTAAAAATCCCATATGTGAACAATATACCCGTATCAGACAGCTGCAGTGTGCTAGATAATCAACAGATCACACATGTCATAAGCCCCATTTTGTCAGGCTGTCTTTAACGTAGTTTGAAATTATGGCACGATAATCATGTGACAGCACATGTGACATATATACTAAATGTGATTGGTTAACCCGAACAATGCTGAATTAAATTTTGTTGTCTGCTGGGTTTTTTCATTTTCATTTTTTTTCATTGACAGTAAGTGCTGTGAAACTATTCTGTTATTGCGAAAATGAAAGTGAATGGGTTTAATGTCCCAGCAACAGCTAAGGTCATATAGAGACGGGCCCACAGTTTAAAGTCTCATCCGACAGAACAGTGGGATGGAAATACTGTAAATATTTGTCATGCCTGGGGTGAGAATTGAACTCACAACCTCCGGTACTCAAGTCCGATGCCATATCCCCTAGGCCACGGCCCATCCTAAGACAAAATATGCAACAGCAGACGACAATTTCCATTTCCTGCAGTCTAAGAATTAACTATGAAATACATTGGCAAGCACAGACATACATACACAAGTGCACAGAGAATACCAGGCTGATGTCTTGGAATCAATAGTATCGGACGAGTATACAAAACGGTCCCTCGTTCTCACTAATACTACCATTTTTCACCTTAATGTACAAGTCACTAAATGGGAACCAAAAAAGTGAAGTAAATGTGAAAGTGAATGGGTTTAACGTCCCAGCAACAGCTAAGGTTATTTAGAGACGGGACATTGATTTTAAGTCTCATTCGAAAGATCAGTGGGATGGAAATACTATGAAAGTATTTTATGATGCTTAAGGCGAGGTTTGAACCGATTGGAAGTCAGGTGTTTTAACCCAGAGGCCAGAACCCATCCACAAAACAAACAGTTCTTAACATTGATTGTCATTGCTATTATATTTGTAAATTTTAATTTGGATGTAGGGTTGATTGGGGCTTAATGTTCATTCAACATTGAGTTGCATTTTCATACTCATTCAAAGTTTAAAGAACCAGGCACAAGTACAAGTATTTCATTACTCTATAAAGGAATATGTTCCGATGCCGCACATGAATTACATACATTGGAGGACATAATTATAAGGTTGTTTATATACTGGCTGCCAGTTGGTTGGTACCTTAGAACATTTGTGACCAACATAACCCCAGATCAGCCTGAGCATCCGTGCAGTCTGATCTGGGTCTACAATGTTCACCATTCGCTATTAACACCTAAACTATGAAACTATATGAGAAGAGCCATGAAAATTTTGTCAACTTTCGACATTATTTACGGAAAATTTATGTAAATATTTATCATGAAAAATCACACTTCTTAGCACATTCAACATTTCAGACCTGTATAGTGGTATTGGCAAATAGTGTAGATCCAGATGAGTCGGCTCATGACGAGCTGTCTCGTTGGACAGGATTGGCTGCAAAATTAACATATCAAAATTGATTCCAGTTACTTAGGGGTGACCGGGTTAGGTACAAAAGCACATGGCGACTCTCAAATGTCGTAAGGTACCATTTCTCACTGAACGTGGACCAGGTGCGGATGTCATCACATGCTTTGGTGAAATGTATTACCATCTTGTCAAAGTGTTCAGAACAAAGATATGTACCCGACCATATATTGAAACAATTTAACAACACAACACAACACGGAGGTAGACATGTTATTGGACACCCACCCCTATTGATTGTCACATGATCATAGTGTACCATGTGACTCTGGTGCATCGATTCCAGGTTAATTGGAGAGACAATCAATTGATATTTATCCTCATATAATGTTTGAATAACTAAATTGTTGAGTTTTTAAATCGTTATATATGTATCGATATATAGAATTGATTTTGGATGAAATTATGCAGGAAAACATTTGACAGCAAATTTGACAATGACAAGACATCGCCGAGCACGACTACCAGATAAAGTATACGCTGCAGTGTGTCCATTTGTGTCACAGGCTGTGCTCTATATAGTCACAGTTCATGACACAAACGCCTCCTAGAACCGACAGCGAAACTCAATGTAAAAGTCACACAAAAGCAAATATAGGCAAAATGTGGATAACTGTGGAAATGATAGTCGTGCTCAACGACCGCCAAGGATCAGCCTGGATTTACTATAGTAATACTGTAGCAACTATACATGTACATACAATCAGATACATTCATACATTCTGATATAAGCAAGCATGGCAAGGAGATGTTGTCATGTGATCCATGGAGGCCAATGAACACACCTACATGTACGTCAAGAAATGTGGCTGTGACTGGAGTAATGGGGCTGATGGTTTTGTGACCAGTGTAGATCCAGATTAGCCTGTGCATATGCACAGTCCGATCAGAATCTGCATTGTTCTGCCATTCCATCAATGAAACACTTGTAACAAGCAATATAGATCATTATGAGGCTACAGGAGTATGCTAGCGGATCAGGAGCTACACTGGTTACACATTCCATAAGCCTCATTTCTCCAACGTAGAATATTTTTGTTTGTTTGTTTTTGTTTATTGTCATGTAAGGCCAGGTAAATGGGTTCAATCCGTTTTAACCTGCTGCATTGGGGGGAAATTCTAAAATCAGAACGGAATATTTACATCGAGAAAAATTACATTCAGCCCTGAAATTAGAATAACCGGACCTGGTGCCAGGTCCATACCACACCAAGTCACTTGGCACCTTCCCCTAAAATAGGATTACGAATAATCTCACATAAGGGGTATAACCAGATTCAAGTGTCACATACAAAATGCCAAAGATGTATGTGAGGGCCAAACCAGGTGTCCAGTCAGAATTGCGGTAAGGACCTACCACCCACCAAGGTAGAATTTGAAGTTGTAAGTCAACCAGACACACAGTTGCAGAGATAGCAGGTAGCCGACAAGGCAAATACTGCAGTAACCAAAATATTGGGACACCATTTATTCTGGGAAACACACATCGATGTATGGTTTCTCACAGCAATGTCCAAATATCTACGTTAGTATACAATGTACCTACTAACCGTAGTTGTACTTGTTCCATGATAACAATGTATTTAGATACAATTTGTTTTGTTTCCCAAAATAAATGGTGTCCGAATATGTAGGGTTATTATGGTATTATGGACGGGCGTAAACACAAAATGTTGGCCGACGACATGTTTGTTTGTTTATTGGTGTTTAACGGCCTATCAACAGCTAAGGTCATTTAAGGCCGGGCAAGCAGGTTCAATCCCTCATTTAACCTGCTGCATTGGGGGGAAAATCCCAAAATCAGAACAGAATATATACATCGAGATAAATATATATTCAGCCCTGAGATTAGAATAACCTGACCTGGTGCCAGGTTCATACCGCGCCAAAGTCACTTGGCCCCTTCCACTATAAGTAATACCGGTAGGATTACTCTTATAAGGAGTATAACCAGATTCAACTCTCAAATACAAGAACGTAAAGACGTACTTGAGGGCCAAACAAGGTCTCCGGTCGGGATGCCGGTAAAGATGAATCCTAAACGTTAAATTACACGTGCTCCAAACTAACTACCCACCGTAAGTGAAAACTGGTAATTATATGTACAATGATTACAGTAGCTACAATAACAGTAGTGTGCAATGACACCATGGATCAGAACATAGCAAGGTTAATAATACACTACGATTAAACATTAAATTATTAAAATAAGAATCTGTGTTCTCAATTAGTGGCACGTGTACTCGCCTCAATAAACACTAGCAATGTAGGCATCATACTAGATATCATACTCTCATAACATACAAGCATGTCCCATTGCTAGGCGGCGTTTATACAACTTTCTCAGGACATACTCCATTGTAATGGTCAAAACAAGGTAGATTGATTGGTTGAGGCTGAGCTGTGCTCAGTCTCAACCAAGCAAAATACCTTAATTTGAGTGCACATTTGGAGAACCAGGTTTTATCAGAACGTGCCCGTTTGTTACTGAATGGGCGCTCTTACAGTCTTTAACATGCTCCGATTCTGCTTGAAACCTTGGTTTATGTATGCACACAGCGTGTTATGACATTGATTATACCGCTCACATTGAAACCTCCATGTTGGTCACATCATCTATATACAGTGATGGAGAAACATAACAATATACATGTATACATATAAACAATAATTGGAAATATTTTCTGCCGGCATATGAAAGCTGTTTGTGCACGGCTGTTGTACATATTAGACACCAATAAAGTTTTAACTTTAACTAAAGTACATAACAAAATCATACTAGATTTGTCAGCAAATCACACAATATAAAATAATTATGGCACATGTTCTCGCTGCCCTCATGGAACTATGTCTAAATGTTGCCTGAACCAGGGCTAATTTTGGCGGAAACATCCACACAAGAATGGCGGCAATGATCATTACACGAAGCCAATCCCCCCTAGTTTTAGTCTGAGATATACATCAGAGCTCCAGATAAGGTGTGTATATGCGTAAATACCCAAATAAAATTGCCAACAACCCAATTGAAGTAGTGAGTATCAACAAGCAATGAAAAATTTGTGGTATCTTTATCATGCTACAGCAAACAATAAACAGACCACAAATATAGCATATTTTCCTATTTTTCCATGAAAATACATCTTGGTATTTCATTAGAATTGTCTCTAAGGAGACAATTCTAATGAAATACCAAGATGTGTTTTCACTTAGAAGCAAACTATTCATTAAGTGCGGTCTCCTAATTTGTAAACAGTAGTGTGATTCTATTTTACACAATTAAAATTTTGAAATGCCCAATTGCTTCAGAAATGATGGAGTGATAATACTCAATTACTAATTCCTTATCTGGAGCCCTGATACATAATGTATATCCAACCAGAATTTAGGAAGATTAAGACACTAGAACTGGTTCAGCCAATATCTAGCCAGTTGTATATCATGAGAAAGGCAGCATTTATAGTTCCATTATCAGATACATGTATGTTAAACATATTGATAGACCAGGGGCCCGTTTCACTAAACTTCACACGATAAAAATGTTTGTACAAATATTTTTTGCTTTTCACATTAACGTGGCTAACTAACGCTAGCATTCTCCGCCTATACGTACACATTATTAGTACAAGTGAACACATCCACTACAAATGTGCCAACATCGGCTATCAGTGTCAATGCCAATTTCCTACTTACAAACTTCCTAGTCTTACAAAGTTTAGTGAAACGGGCCCCTGATTGCTGATAGTGATTTCTATATATAGCACACCATGTGACCACCGGGTATAGATACATGCATACAGGTCATACATACACTCAATACTGCATATAATTATATTATAATTAGTAATAATACGACACTTGATAATATTTACGTAATTCCATGTATGTGATGGTGTCTTGTGAAGGACTACATAATATATATAACCGTTTTTGTCATGAACATTTACTTCACAATATATATTCAACAAGGAAAGTTAATTTTAACTAACGCTTATAATTCGGGAAACGAAAATTGTCGGCAGCCAATATTTTGGATTTTTTTTATAAAAAACAAGTTTTTACAGCATTTTAGAATCATTTCCATTGGCGAGGAAAATCAATAAAACATTTAAAAACAGCAGACAGTAAAATTTAACTCTTATAAAGCTAAAGTAAAATTTGTCATCTGCAGTTAAAAATGATTTGCCACTAGTCGCACAAAAAAAACATAGTTTAATAACACTTTGCTGTCAAACCATGCTTCATTAAGAAATTTTCCTTTCTTCCTCATAAACAAACATGGTTTGACAGCCACTGAGAATGCTTTCCAAAGGGAATGATTCTGAAGCGCCTTAACACCATGTTTTATTGAGAAAGTTTGTTTGTTTGTTAGGGTTTAACGGCCTATCAACAGCTAAAGTCATTTAAGGCCGGGTCAATGAGCTTAATACTAAATCCCATTACCTGTACAAATGGGGGGAAAATCCAAAAATCAGAACTGAAATTTACAATAAAAAATCTATATATTCAGCCCTGAAATCAGAATAATTCTGATCTGATCTGATCTGATGCCAGGTTCTCGGCACACCAGAATCACTTGGCCCCTCCCAAAAGCAATAGGATCAGTAATAAACTTACCACTTTTATAATTGGCAATAACCCAATTAAACTCCCAGTTAACAAAAGAGCCAAAGATAAAAACGTACCTGAGAAGACAAAATATATAACAGCATCAGACAACAATTTTTGTTTCCTGCATTTTATGGGTCAATATTGTTATAAATATAAATAAAAGCAAGGCAGCAGCGGCGGGATAAGGCCATAATAAAATAATAACACAACTATTGCGTCTGTAGCCGATTTCACCAACATCGCTAAGTACACTAATCTTGCTAAGTATACTTTGAGGGAGTAATTTATGCATAAATTAATTAATTTTTATTTAATGATGTAAAATATTTTCTAACCAAAACAAAATGGCTGTGATCATGTAATACATACAGTAAACTAACTGTGCATACTTTTAGTCATGAAATATAAACAGTCATTAGTTCTGTATGAAACTAGAAATGGACGCTTGTCGACAAGCGCATGTGTATCCCCCTCCCCAGATACACAAGTAGTTTGAAAAAAGGGTGTTCGAGTTATGCTCCGGAGACAAAATCAGTGACGAAAAAACAAAGGGAGATAACTAAAGAATTAGTGATGCAAGAGTTGTCATTCTTGCGGGACACACCTTTAGGGTCGTGGTCTATGCATGTGTGAAGTTTCATGAAAATATTCCAAAGGGTGTTCGAGTTATGCTCCAGACACGAAATCAGTGCACGAAACAACAAAGGGAGATAACTAAGAAATTAACGATGCAAGAGTTGTCATTCTTACGTGCGACACACCTTTGGGTTGTCTATGCATATGTGAATGTTTAATAAACTAGAAAATGTGTTCATAGAACACGGATGTCCCACATATCGCTTTGATAATAAATGAGGCCAAATTGCAAGTCAAAATTTTCTTTTACCTGAGCGTTAAAGTTTTTGAAGCACCAAGTATGTGACCTTGACCCTGGGCTTGGCGGGGGCAGGGACAAACGTGGATTTGGCACAGGGCGGTAGAGGACCATTAGAGCAATGCATATATGAAATATGAAGCTGATCCGTGAAAGAAAACAGAAATTATAAGATATTTACCTGAGCGTTAAAGTTTTTGAAGCACTAAGTATATGATGTTAACCCTGGGCTTGGCGGGGGCGGGACGAACGTGGATTTGGCACAGGGCGGTAGAGGACCATTAGAGCAACGCATATATGAAATATGAAGTTGATCCGTGAATGGAAAGAAAAATTATAAGATATTTACCTGAGCATTAAAGTTTTTGAAGCACTAAGTATGTGACCTTGACCCTGGGCTTGGCGGGGGCAGGACGAACGTGGATTTGGCACAGGGCGGTAGACGACCATTAGAGCAACGCGTATATTAAATATGAAGTTGATCCGTGAATGGAAATAAAAATTATAAGATATTTACCTGAGCGTTAAAGTTTTTGAAGCACCAAGTATGTGACCTTGACCCTGGGATTGGTGGGCAGGACGAACGTGGATTTGGCACAGGGCGTAGAGGACCATTAGAGCAATGCGTATATGAAATATGAAGATGATCCATGATCCATGAAAGAAAACAGAAAGTATAAGATATTTACCAAGCGTTAATGTTTTTGAAGCACTAAGTATGTGACCTTGACCTGGGCTTGACGGGGGCAGAACGAACGTGGATTTGGCACAGGGCGGTAGAGGACCATTAGAGCAATGCGTATATGCGTGTTCGAGTTATGCTCTGGATACAAAATCAGAGCACGAAACAACAAAGGGAGATAAGTAAACAAGAATTCCGCGGAATCAGATGCCTCGCCTTGTCCCGCCTTGACCTCGAGCCTGGGCCCGAAAGCAATTTTCACTGGCCCGAACATATTATACAATTATTGACTAGTGAACCATAGAATATCAGATTATATTCTATGGCTCACTAGTCAATAATTGTTTTATTATATGATAATAGTCTGTATATAGCACTTACGACCTTATGCTACTAGAAAAAAATGAAAAAAAAAAATGGAAAAAAAGAAAAAAATTTCAAAATTAAAAATAATAATGCTTGCTACTGGAGCCCAGAATTGAAATTTTTTTTAATAGTCCTATATTTATCTACATATATCTGCACAGGTCCACATAATGCCACAATATTTTCAACACAGTTTACGGAAATGTAATATAATCATTTACCTGTATAAATTACCTGTAAGTGGTCAGTGGTCAGTGCACATGCTAGCACATGCACAGGTGAATAGTCTGTATATAGCACTTACGACCATTATGCTACTGGACAAAAATTGAAAAATAATTTGAAAAAAAAAATGAAAAAAAAAAAATGGAAAAAAAAAGTTTAAAAATAATAATGCTTGCTACTGGAGCCCAGATTTTTTTTTCAGTCGAATTGAAAAATAATTTGAAAAAAAAAATGAAAAAAAAAATGAAAAAAAAAAAATGGAAAAAAAAAGTTTAAAAATAATAATGCTTGCTACTACTGGAGCCCAGACTTTTTTTTCAGTCAAATTGAAAAATAATTTGTAAAAAATGAAAAAAAAAATGAAAAAAAAAAAAAAAAAAAAAAAAAATGAAAAAAAAATGAAAAAATAATAATAAAGAAATAAAAAAAAATGAAAAAAAAAAAAAAATGAAAAAAAAAAAAATAAAATGAAAAAAAAAAAGGAAAAAAAAATTAAAAATAATAATGCTTGCTATTGGAGACCAGATTTTTTTTTAATAGTCCTATATTTATCTACATATATCTGCACAGGTCCACATAATGCCACAATATTTTCAACACAGTACCCAATGTAGTAATTTACCTGTATAAATTAGCTGGTCAACAGTGGTCAAGCACTGGACATCTGCACATGCTAGCCCATGCAAGCACATGGTTCTCCCAGTTTCTATTGTTCTCTCTACAGGTAAGGTGTACAGAGCACACGAGAAAAGGTGTACAGAGCAGACGAGAAAACAGGTCTTCATGCATTATTGTCCAGTTTGTAGAGTGCACAAAACAAAAAAGGGAGATAAGTGAAAAATTAGCTACGCAAGAGTTGTCATTCTTGTGCGCGACACACCTCCGGGTCGTGGTCTATGCATGTGTGAAGTTTCATGAAAATATTCCAAAGGGTGGTCGAGTTATGCTCCGGACAGGAAATCAGTGAGCGAAAACAAAAAAGGGAGATAACTAAAAAATTAGCTATGCAAGAGTTGTCATTCTTGTGCACGACACACCTTCGGTTGGTGGTCTAATTGAATGTGTTAAGTTTCATAAAAATATTCCAAAGGGTGGTCGAGTTATGGTCAATCAGTGCGCGAAACAAAAAAGGGAGATAACTCAAAAATTAGCTATGCAAGAGTTGTCATTCTTGTGCGCGACACACCTTCGGTCGTGGTCTATGCATGTGTGAAGTTTCATGAAAATATTCGAAAGGGTGGTGGAGTTATGCTCCGGACACGAAATCAGTGCGAGAAACAAAAAAGGGAGACAACTCAAAAATTAGCTATGCAAGAGTTGTCATTATTGTGCGCGACACCACCTTCGGGTCGTGGTCTATGCATGTGTAAAGTTTCATGAAAATATTCCAAAGGGTGTTCGAGTTATGCTCCGGACAAGAAGTGTCTGCGGCGGACGCGGCGCGCTGTCAAATCCATAGTATCCCCCGACGGAGTCCGGGGGATACAATAATGCATATCGGTATAAATATAATATTCCGTTGTCATCCGACTACATCCATGTATTATATATTTTATTATGGCCCACTATTTAGGCACACATTATTTAGCAGGACAGTCAAACCTTTTCCCAGAGAATCTCTAGATTATATATTGTAAATAAACAGACACAGATTGGAAAATATGTATAGAGAGAAGACCAAGGTCGTGTAGTGGTAGTGTCTACATGGTCGTGTCTTTTGGTAACAAGTTTATCCGGAGAGGCTCGGAACCACTCAGGAAGTCCAAGGCTCACAGACGAATTCCTACCGTTACCGAGCTGAGCCTGATAAACTGGACATTAAAAGACACTAGTCTGGTATTGTATTTATCAGTAAACATGTTAACACTTAGAATCGGGGACACAAACTTGATTCTCCTGTGGCTTTGAATTTGGAACCATTAATTTTGTTTACCAGCATGTGGAGATGATTCTCATGAGTTAATAAAACAAGAGGGCCATGATGGCCCTAATTCGCTCACCTGACTCCATGAACACCAGAGGAGAATGTGACATTGAGTTCATGTGTTTTCCTGAGAAAAAGACGTTAAAAATCTTGAATAAATGGACCTTTTGGTGCACATCATGGATGACATAATCATCCGATTCCGACAAATATTGCACCAGAGTGATCGCCTCATTGATACCTTCAATTTGATATATGACATGACCATATTCAGTCAAAAATAAAATTTGACCACAATTTGACCCCATGGGCCACGCCCATTTTTGACCCCGGGGTCACCATTTTAACAATTTTCAAAGAGCAATGTACATCGATCATTCCTACCAAGTTTCGTCGAAATCCGGCTAGCGGTTCATGAGAAGAAGATTTTTTAAGAATTTATGCTATTTTTAGACGGTGGCCATCTTGGATTAGCGACGACCTCCATTTTAACAAATCTGAAAAGGCTTCACCCATGCACCATAACTTTTAAGTTTGGCTACCATGGGCCAAGCGGTTCATGTGAAGAAGAATTTTTTGAAATATCAAATAAAATAACGACCTTTTTTGACATTTATTTCGGCGGCCATCTTGGATGACATAACAATCCGATTTGGACAAAAAATGAACCAGAGTGATCGCCTCATTGATACCTTCGATTTGATATATAACATGATCATATTCGGTCAAAAAATAAAAATATTTGACCCCACGGGCCACGCCCATTTTTTACCCCGGGGTCACCATTTTAACAATTTTCAAAGAGCATTGTACATCGATCATTCCTACCAAGTTTCGTCGAAATCCGCTAGCGGTTCATGAGAAGAAAAAAAGATTAAGAATTTATGCTATTTTTAGACGGCGGCCATCTTGGATTAGCGATGACCTCCATTTTAACAAATCTGAAAAGGCTTCACACATGGACCATAACTTTTAAGTTTGGCTAACATGGGCCAAGCGGTTCATGTGAAGAAGAATTTTGAAATCTCTAATAAAAGAACGACCTTTTGACCTTTCGGCGGCCATCTTGGATGACATAACAATCCGATTTCGACAGAAAATGCACCAGAGTGATCGCCTCGCCTCATTGATACCTTCAATTTGATATATGACATGACCATATTCGGTCAAAAATAAAATTTGACCCCAATTTGACCCCACGGGCCACGCCCATTTTTGACCCCGGGGTCACCATTTTAACAACTTTGAAAGAGCAATGTAGATCGATCATTCCTACCAAGTTTCGTCGAAATCCGGCAAGCCCTTCATGAGAAGATTTTTTAAGAATTTATGCTATTTTTAGACGGCGGCCATCTTGGATTAGCGATGACCTCCATTTTAACAAATCTGAAAAGGCTTCACCCATGGACCATAACTTTAAAGTTTGGCTACCATGGGCCAAGCGGTTCATGTGAAGAAGAATTTTGAAATCTCTAATAAAAGAACGACCTTTTGACCTTTCGGCGGCCATCTTGGATGACATAACAATCCGATTTCGACAAAAAATGCACCAGAGTGATCGCCTCATTGATACCTTCAATTTGATATATGAAATGACCATATTCGGTCAAAAATAAAATTTCACCCCAATTTGACCCCACGGGCCACGCCCATTTTTGACCCCAGGGTCACCATTTTAACAACTTTGAAAGAGCAATGTACATCGATCATTCCTACCAAGTTTTTGTCGAAATCCGGTTGGCGGTTCTTGAGAAGAAGATTTTTTAAGAATTTGTGCTATTTTTAGACGGCGGCCATCTTGGATTACGTAATGACATCATTTTAACAATTTTGTAATCCCCCTACCTAAGGACCATGACCATGAAGTTTGGTGACTATAGACCCAATGGTTACCGAGGAGAAGACGTTTGAAAATGTTCACGGACGACGGACGACGACGGACGACGACGACGGACGATGGACACATTGCGGTAACAATAGCTCACATGAGCTTCGCTCAGGTGAGCTAAAAACATGTTTTAATTGGAGAATGTAAAAAACAGCAAAATTTACTTCATCATTTTAAGTGTTAAAGATTTTGGCATTAACATACAAATTTTATTCGAATAAATACTGTTTAATTAAGTTCTTGTGATTCTAAACAGTCAACATGGTTTCATATTTGCCCTTCTGAATCACAATTCACCCAAGACGCAGCCGAGGGGGAATATAGCTTTATGACACCTTGGCTGTGGAGAAATAGAAGAAACGTATTTGTCATATCGCAGATTCTTTATATTTATCCATAACTTAGTTATTCAACTTTAATTTTCTTAGTCAAGCCTCTAGTTATAGCGACAGGCAAAATGGTGAAATTCTAATTCCAGAAGGGGGGAAAATCTAGGACCCAGGGATCGAATGAAAAATCAAAATTAAGCTTGCACATCTACACACCATAAAGAAGCTGCATACCACATTTCAAGTCTATATCTATTACTGTTTATACGGTTCAAAAGTTTTACGAGTTACAATGATTGTGATGGATGGATGCATAGACAAGGGTAACACTACATGTCCCCTCCACTATCGTGGTGGGGCATAATAATAATCACAATTGATTGGCAAAATTATTAGAACACGAAATGAACATCATAATCATAAATACAAGGTGCGGCAATAAAGTTCTAGGACTGCTTAAATCTTTGCAATTATTTGGTGAGATCAGTTGAACATTATGTCATTAGACAGCAGGTTCAGTAGTGCAAATAAAGATACATCGGCTCCATGAAATAATGTTTTCAACCCTAAAATGAATGTTGATATGTTATTTTCCGACCAATCATCATATCATGATTTTCATAGAGTAGTCCATTTATGAAAATGTGGTGTTTTGTTTCTAAAATAAGAAATTTGTTGCAAAAAGTGCAGGTCCTGAGAAGACGGCTTGTCTCAAGCCGGCTCATCTGGATTTAGACTGTTTGAAAACACTGGCAAAGAGGGCTGTAGTGTTGGATGGGTTAACCCTTAGACCGCTACACACAACAACTGTCGTCTGCTGTTGCTTTTATATCTTGCCTTATTTCTCAATAAAAACATGGTTTGACAGCACTTAAGAATCATTGAAATGATTCTGAAGTGCTGTCAAAGCATGTTGTAAATTATTCTAAAGTGCTGTTAAAGCATGTTTTTGATGATAAAAATGGAAAATAGAAAATAAACAGCAGACGACAAAAAAAAATAGATAGCGGTGTAAGGGGTAATGTAATTTAGAACAGTAATAAATTATCCACAGATATCTATGTTGCATGACGTTACATAATGTTACGGTATAAAAATAGCAGCTAGGCGCCGTCTGGATATCCGTTATCATGGTTATCGGAGTGTGTAACTTTACACGTCACAACAATACACCAGTGACATGTTGTGTATTATTTTGGGCATTCGGAGTGTGGATTGAGAAATAGCAGCCGGATTTTATTATTTTCAGACCGGATTTTAAGGATAGTTTGCAAATCTCAATCGGTCTGAGATTTCAAAATTCGGTCCGGAACCGACAAACTGAACATTTTAGAAGCCCTGCTAGGCGGTATAGGGCAGGCAGGCAATACCATAATGGTACGAGTCTGCCACGAATAGTCATAACATCAATTACAACAGAAGCATAGTGATTGCATGAAATGTTTATTTCCTAACTGTTCCGTGGTGACGCTATTCCATTGCTATAGTGACGTATTACATGCAAACAATTTTTCAAAAGATATTGGGATTTTTTAAAAAATAATTCCGTTTGACGATATGTGATAACAGTGATATTGTTATTAAAATATTGTAGCATGTTTAATAAATGTTTTATCAAGAAAATCTTAGAATTTTATGCTGCACCACATATATATATAATAACACATAACTTCAACACAATATGTGATGCGCCGTGAGAAAAAAGGTACCCAAACTGGTATGATCAGTTGTCATTCTTCAGCATTAAAGGGCCTCTGGAATGCAGTTCTGCTTAATATGTACATTATAGTCCTGGACAATCTAACAATATTGGTGAAAACTGCATGTAAATAGTCCATCTCTGTCACAAGCTATGTAGCTTTTAACCCTCAGACCGCTAAGCACAACAATTGTCGTCTGCTGTTGCTTTTAGATCTTGCCTTATTTCTCAATACAAACATGGTTTGACAGCACTTCAGAATCATTTCCAATGGAAATGATTCTGAAGTGCTGTCAAAGCATGTTGTAAATTATTCTAAAGTGATATCAAAGCATGTTATTGATGATAAAAATGGAAAATAGAAAATAAACAGCAGACGACCTCCAGAGGTAAATCATAGTGAACTCAATCCCGATACATTCAGGTGGTCAAATATGGAGAGGTTTCATTGGTAAAAAGTAACTTTTTTTCATGGCGTATCACATATATAGCAGGCACATGCAGAATGGAATACAGGACTGCTGTGGCTACAAGAAACAAGTCTGTTGTCAATGACAACAACTACAACACTATACAAACGTTCCTTAGTTGTGCTGACAGCAACCTGGAAATAGAGAGGAAACATATTTGTGACTGTGACTGGAGAAAAAGTGCTTATGGGTTTTGCGATCAGTGTAGATCCACATTAGATCACGATCTGCACTGTTCGAGATTCCATCAATGAAAACCACATCATGCTTCCAACAAGCAATCTACTTATATCGGTATAGGGCTACACGAGTGTGCTATTCGATCAGGAGCTACAATTGTCACAAATCCCTTTAGCTCCATTTCAGCAGTCACAGCCACATATGGGCCCTGGCTCACCACAAGGACCATGCAAAGACCATGCGAGTGCCTCCGCCACCACACCCACACACCAGCCACGGTGTATATAGACAGAGATCGATATATGCGTCAACATTCTCACCAGAAACTACTCTGTTTGACCGTTGCATCATCCTCGTTTAGCAGTCGAGGCCGAGGTGTAGAAGATATCTGCAGCGGGTCAATACATGTGGATAATACAGGCTAATACGATTCAAATGACTTAGTTCTGGCATTGAAGAGCAGATAATGTCAATTCAATTCAATTCAATACAGAGTTTTGTGACATAGTACTTTCCAAATTTGTGTTTGAAGCGTTACTTTGTTTACTTTCTAATGTGTGAAGAGTGACCTAAGACTTTTGCTAATACACACTTTATTAGGTAAGTTTATGGTACTATTTTTGTGTCATATTGTAGTATCGTGTCTTAATAACAATATAGCGAAGTATGAACGTCGTCACCACCCTGCAGATTGTTTTCTGTATTTTAGTGCGCGAAGTGTAAATGCTATTACGCACATTTTACTGTGTAGCGTGGTGTAGCGATATAGTGCAACCTGTTGCCTATAAAGCGGAAAACGTGAAGCTAGGTGGGATATTGTGAATGCAGTATTCATTAATCCCCATTGCCGACTACTAAGCGAGACCCTTTTGCAAAAGAAAGAATAAACAGTCTCATAGGCGTCGCGAGGACTTTTCCAGCGGGGTTCGTCTACCAACTTTAGAAGCCGACAGCCGAAGGCTGGAGATGGGTAGTGCACGAGAGGGGTGTCCCCTCTCGTTAGACGGGAGGTACGGGGGTCCTCCCCCGGAAATTTTTTGATTTCTATGTGTAATTTCCGACGTTCATTTTACAGCTATAATTTCCACAATCGCACCACCGAATTTCCGTAAGAAAAATATCTGTAAATCTTAGATAAATCATAGAAAATGACTTTCAACACTCCTCCAAGGAAATCGACCCGAACTTGCGTCTCGGACAACTCTTATCACAAATTGGTTCTTGAATCGTAGTGGAATTGCCGCGTGTTATGTCTAGGTGGTCCAAACACGACATGAATTTAATCTGGCCAGGGAGCGGGGTGGGGGGCTGTAGATGTGATTTTTTGGGTGGGGGATGAATATGTACACATATGAAAATATCATTTACCCGGGTACAAAGTAGGAGTGCAACTTCCGTTGGCTTTTATCTTTACACTTCCGCTTCCGGTCTGAGAAGCATTGAAAATTACGAAGATAATTGAAATATTTTAAATCTTTAAACAAAACATGCCTATATAAGTGCAAAGTATTTAAATATTTGGCATCATGCCATCTTAGCAAAATTGTATATATAGGAAAGTATATTTTGTCCCAATGAGTGAATTGTGTGAATTGAAACCCATTTCAAAAACATGGCCCAAAAAAGTCAACCAAAGGTTATTGCCCATGCCAGTGTAGTAGCTAACAAAGAAAATTCAAGTTGTTCTGAATGCAATTCTGACATCTCTGCCAAATCTGGGAAAAAACAGTCTATCAAATGTGACTTTTGTAATAACTGGTTTTGTTTCAAATGTACGAAGCTAAAACAATCCATTTTTAATGAAATAGGGAAGGAAGAAAGCATTCTATGGAGATGTATTCACTGTAAAAGATCGTTGCCAGGGGTGTTAAACTTGATTAACAAGGTGTCTAGTATTGAAACAAAGTTGTAAAACTTCGAAAAAAAGCTTTCAGCTATTGAAGAAAAAGAAAATCATGATGCAAGAACCGGGGAGCCGAGTAGTGTGGCTAGTAAAGACTTGATAAGAGAAGTGCTACGTGAAAAACGACGTGAGGAGCACGAATTGGAAATAAGGAAGTTGAATATTATAGTCCATAATTTAAAGGAAAGTGATAGCCAATTATCCGAGGAAAAGAGGAATTATGACTATAATAGGGTTATGGAAATGTTAAATGATGAACTTCATTTGGATGTCGACGCCGAGAAAGTGGATAGATTAGGAAATCCCACACAGATCAATGGGAAACCACGGCCGATTAGATTTACAGTGCATGATTTTGAGACAAAGAGGAGAATAATGAACAGTTGTAGAAACCTGAAACGATCAAATGACTTTTTTTCAGTTTATTTCTCTCCAGATCTTACGCAAAATCAGAGAAAGGAAGCTTTTGAGCTGAGACAACGTAAAAGGCAGTTGGAAAGGGAAGGAGGTACTAATTTAGTAATAAGAAGGGGCGAATTGTATCGCAAACTGCAGCAGGTGAAGCAGACCATGGCTACGTTTTCCGTGATCATTTAAATGATCGAGCAGCAAGTTCCCAGCAGCAAGATAAGAGCAGAGATGGAATAGTTCGATCCCCGCCACGCGAGGGTGGGGTTCGTAATTCTTTTCACTAGTCAAAAAAATGATGACTCAAATTGTAAATATGTTAACAGTTCGTTTTCTCGAAACTCTACTTTGGAGTTTGATGTTTCTAGTTCAAGTTCATCGGAGTCTAATTGTTCAGACTTTGATATAAATGTACTTTTCATAATATTTGTGAATGATCTACCCGAAGTTGTAGGAAGCACATGTCGATTGCTTGCAGATGATTGTAAATTATACAAAACTATTTCAACTGAACGAGACAGGAGAGAACTACAAGAAGATATTAACAAGCTTTGTCAGTGGAGTAAGGAGTGGCTTTTGAGATTTAACATCCAAAAGTGTAAAGTAGTTAGCTACGGGAACAACATCCAAACACATGATTATATGATGACTGAAAATAATGCTACTATCCATACTTTAAACACCGAGGACACAGAAAAAGATTTGGGAATTTTATTTAAATCAAATTTGAAATTTGATGAACATATATAAGTACAATGGTGAACAAAGTCAACAGAATCATTGGTCTAATTTAAATTTGCTTATATTGATAAGGATAGTTTCTTAACACTGTACAAGGCGTTAGTGAGATCACACTTAGACTATGGTAATTTGATATATTATCCTATTACAAAGAAAAATAAGCAACTAGTAGAAAATGCACAGCGTAGGGCTACTAGACTAGTTCCACAACTACGAGGAGCGCCTTACTGAACTTAATCTTCCGTCATTGGATTATCGGCGACGGCGTTTTGACGTTATCGAAGTTTATAAAATAATTCACCATATTGACAACATTGACGCAAGTGTGTTTTTTACATTATCGGAAAATACATTAAACCCGAGAGGTCACAACTACAAATTGACCAAACCTCGTGCCAACAAGTCATTCGCTTGAACTCTTTCGCACATCGTGTTATCAACGTTTGGAATAGCTTACCATCGGAACTTGTCAATGGCAATGCAGAGACAGTGATGTCCTTCAAGACAGACTTAGATAAACTGTGGCTCGCCAAGAGATGTGATATTACAGCCGTATATTAAGTTTATCTCAGACCGGAAGTGGCGAAAGTAATTATTTACCAAGAAGTATTTGAGGGGGACAACAAGCTGCAAGAGCTTATTGAGTTCCCCTACAGTCAACAAAGTCAACAAAGTGTAAGTATGAGTTTTTCATGATGCAGACAAATTATTGTTGTTGTTGTTGCTGTTGTTGTATGTCTATAATTCAGGCGCTTATTTTTCGCCACAATCTCTCAACAGCCACAGACTGACAGAGACTGGAGTTAAATTGGAGGGCGAAGCCGATTCTAGACTAGTTGACATCGCGATCATACATATTCAACATGTATTCCTGAAATAGAAACAGTCTATATCCAATAGCAGAGACGTATTATGTACTTTCCTTACCAATAGTCATATTTGCATCCAAAAGTTAAAACTGAAAAGGGGGTTCGTTCGCACCCGCTGAACCCCCCCTGGCGACGCCTATGAGTCTATATTTGCTAATGCGTATAAACACACGCTTATATGCCCCCCTTCTCCGTCATACTATTGCTGCTTTGTGTGCCCATACTGTTTCAGGATAGGGAAATATGCCAGTATGTCGCAGTGGTGCCCGGTGCAGTCCCATGTTTGTCCATGTGCCACATAAGGGGCCGATGTATCATTGGCACAGCCGTATTCAGGGCCGTTTGCGCAGAATGGAGTCGGTGGAGGCATGTAACAAAACGAAGGTGGACAATTTAAAAGATGAGTATTACTTGAATCATGCTTTGTACAGGAATTTGGATTTTCCTGTGCTGGGTTGCAGTTATTTTTGAAAAGTAATACCTGGACTGGTCTTGATCGTATCTCATATGCAATCGTATGACCATGGTGTAATACATATTTTATGAATGGCCTTTGGTTGTCATTTGACTATATCTGGTAGAAGCAGGCTTATGACCTTTGTGGCCGGTTTTTCTTCTGATATGACACCAATGTTTTGCATCTGATAAAAATAGAGAGTATTATGATTGTTAGGCACACGTTTGATGTATTTCACTGATTGATTGACGAATCGGGCATGACCTGAGCAGACTGCACGGATGCGCATGCTGATCTGCAACTACACTGGCCATGGGCAGTATTTTTTCAGTCACAGCCACAAGTACGTTCTTCAGCATATTCATCTATGTTGCGTGTTGGCTGGTGGAGTGATATTACATACTGGGTATACTGAATATTTCATGATTGATATTCGGTATTATATTATATAATTATTATTTGTTTTCAATACCGGAAGTTGATATTTTGCACTCGGCTAATTTGCACATTTGCATATCAGCAACATATGATATGCCCCTTCTGTCCTACTGTTGCTTTTGTGTTTGTTTGTTTGTTGGGGTTTAACGGCCTATCAACAGCTAAGGTCATTTAAGGCCGGGTCAATGGGTTTAGTACTAAATCCCGTATATTACCTGTACAAGTACATGTACATGTTCAAGTACATGTACAAATGGGGGGAAAATCCCAAAATCAGAACTGAATATTTACAATAACAAAACTATATATTCAGCCCTGAAATCTGAATAATCCTGATCTGATGCCAGTTCATCGCCACACCAGAATCACTTGGCCCCTCCCAAAAGTAGTAGGATCAGTAATAATCTTACTACTTTTATAATGGGCAAATACCCAATTCAACTCCCAGGTAACTAAAGAGCAAAAGATAAAAACGTACCTGAGGGCCAAACCAAGCAAATCGTGATTCCTATAAGGAGGAACTCATACCGTTAATTTACCTGTCTCATTCGCCCGACCACCACCCACGCTGCTTTGTGTGCCCATACTGCTTTAGGATAGGGAAATATGCAAGTATGTCGCAGTGGGGGCCGGTGCAGTCCATGTTTGGGGGTAAGGTGCCACATGAGGGGCTGTGGATAAGGCGGGAAATGGGCGCTGCTTCGCCTGTGGGTCGTCCAGCCATTGGCGCTGAATGGAGTCGACTGAGGCGTGTAACAAAATGATGGTGGACAATTAAAAGATGAGTATTGCTTGACTCATGATTTGTACAGGAATTTCCTGTGCTGGATTGCAAAGTTGTTGTATGCACATGATATAATAAATATTTTATGAATGGCCTTCAGTGGTCATTTGACTATATCTGGAGTAAGGAGGATTATGGCATTTGTGGTTGGTTTGGCTTCTGATCTGCTACTAATGTTTGACAGTCTGAGTAAGACGTATTATTATAGTTTGGAACACGTTGATGTATTTCACTGATGGATTGATGAATATGTCATGCTCTGGTCAGACTGCGCGAATGCGCAGGCGGATCTGGCATCATACTGGCCATTGCGTTCTTCAGCATATTCATCTATGTTGTGTGTTGGCTGGCGAAGTCATCATATTACGTACTGGGTATACTGAATATTTCATGATCAATATTCGGTGACAATGTTTTATGCTTTTGAGTATACCAACCCACGTGTTACTGAGTGGGAGGCGTCATATATTACAATACTGAATATACTAAATATTGAAGATTGGTTTTTGGTGGCCGTGCGTTATGTTCCGGAGTATATCCACCAATGTCTTGAGAATCGTCATATTACGTACTAAGTATACGGTACGGAAGAATTGATGATTGTTATATGATGGATATGATATATATACTAAACATTAGCCACCCGCGTTTTGGGTGGACTGGCGGAGTCCATATATTGCGTACTCAATTTACTGAATAATTGATGATTGGTCTTTAATGGCCATGCTTATTGTTCTTTAGTATACCCACCCACGTTTTGGGTGGGCTGTGTGAGTCATCATATTATGTACCGAGTATATTGAATTATTGATGATTGCTATGTGGTGGACATGATTTATATTATTGAGTATCCCTACCGACGTTTTGGGTGGGCTTCATATTGCGTACTACTCAATTCACTGAATAATTGATGATTGGATTTTGCTTGAGTATAGGCACTCATGTTTTGGGTGTGCTGGTGGAGTCCTTGAGTATTGAGTATACTGAAAATTATATGATTGGTCTATGGTGGACATGATTTATCTTCTTGAGCATACCCACCCATGTTTGGGCGGGCTAGTTGTGACATGATAATACACACGGTATATTCTGGAAAATGTTGATTGGCCTGAAGTGGCAGGGCAAGTGTTAAGTTTCAATATACTTACCAACGTTCTGGGAGGGCTAGTGGAGCCATGATAATACGCATAAGATATAATGAAGACTGGTTGATTGACCTGAGGCAGCAGGACATGATTTTAAGTTCTTCAATATACGTACCCACGTTTGGGTGGGCTGGCGGAGCCATGATAATACGCATAAGATATACTGAAGATTTATTGAGTGGTATGAGGTGGCAGGACGTGATTTAAGTTCCTTAGAATACATACCCACGTGTGGGTAGGCTGGCGGAGCCAGGCGTACACCGATAAGCGTGGGGTACACTTTATATTGTTGAATATAGACATCCGTGCTATGCACATATTGACGTGATTTCTTATACAAACAATTCTAATGTATCGTACAGACATGAATCTGATGTGTGCAAATAATTTAGCATGTATTAACAAAATTTATTATGATACCTAATTAAACGATGACACTGTATTTTTATACATTCGAAGGAACGTAATCATGTGATACTGAATAATAAAATATAATAATAATTTAATATTTTATGACATCGAATGAGAACAGTATATATCTATAACGGCTTCAGCGAAGGCCTACTATGTATATAATGTTCAGAGACAAAAGTATTTCATGTAGTTATGTTTTATCAGGTTTCTTTTAGTTTAGATAATACTCGCAAAATGTGGTACAGTCGAGCACCAGTACCTCGAACGTCAGTATCTTGATGGTATCCCCTATCTCGATGATTTGCTAAAGTCCCGAATTATATCCTTATTTGTTTAATGTAAATTTCCTCGGCTATCTCGAACATGCCCTATCTCGAACATGTTCTCTATTTCGACTGTTCATTATGTCCCCTTCGTATAAAAATACATTAAAAAGCACTATGCTAGCTCGATCACATAAACGCTCATTTTCAAAACCAATTATCAAACGAAACAAAACAAATTCACACCTGCCTCGGGTTGTTTGCTTAATTGGTCCACCTCGATTTGTTTGAGTGTTTGACACGATTCATTAAGCATATCACGACGTGCCACATGACATTCTTAACGCCCTGTCAAAGTCCACGGCATTCTTCACACAGCTGTATAGACGCCGGTGTACCAAGCAAGGGACGATCAAGGACTTCTTCACGAGACCCGACTGCGAGTGACGGTGTCAATTTTGTTTCGTTTAAAACATGTACTTTTCTGTTTCTTGTATTATATGTTACTCATTATGTAAACACAACTTTATTTCCTTGTTAGTGAGTGACATATTGTCTATTGAATACATGTATATAATGTATGTAATGTTCATATTGTTGTTTGTCAATTAATTGGTATATAAAAAAAGAAAAAAGCACATGTTTTGTTTCATTATTTCTTTATTGTTTACTCGTGATGTGATGTGTAACATGATTTGATATTTTTTTGCGAAAATATTTAACCATGTCACTTCCTCGGTATCTCGAACCTAGTCCTATCTCGACTAAAATACAATCTCCCTTCGACTTCGATATACTGGTACTCGACTGTAGTATAATTAAAATTAAATTAGTATCTCAAAACGTATATGAATGAATTGACATCTTGTGGCGAATTGTTTTATCTATGGAATCAGTGTTATTAAATTAATTAATATTAATACTATTCAATGTGTCTTGATGTCAGATTTAATGCGAGCTATTGTGTCATTGTGACAGTGTTTTTTCGTACATGTATATTCATTGTTATATAAGTATTTTTGTTTGGATAGTATATGGGGAGACATTGAGCAATTACCGGATGTGATCGTGGGCAATGTGCGTCTGCTTCCTGAACTATTACTGGCGAGCCAAGCAGATTCTACAAGTATAACATATTTCCGAGGATTCATATAATGTAATGAGTAGGGCTTCTGCTAGTAGTTTGGGAGGTGGTGTGATTTTGCTCGCGAAAACATTTCATGTGGTATGTTATTTGGCGTCTATTATTCAGATGGCAAATGCTTAATTGTCACTTAGACAAACATGGGACTTGGGGAAGATCATGTTCCACTACTAATGAGAATTTGATTAAAAACATTGAAAGAGGCTGATATAGACATGTATCTAAAGTTTTTATGCCACCGGGTTTCGAAGAATATGCTGCAGGTGGCATCCGCGTTCGACAGACGCATTTCTTGTTAAGAATAAAACAGTGGTAATTATTCAGAAAGTATACATGTTTATGTCCATTTGTATAATGATTTCACACAGAAGATTGTGTTTATTTTCCATACTACATGTACTAGTATTTGTTATATTTTGTTACAGTATTCATGGTTTATCAGAAACAAAGATTGCTAGTTGTTAGATGTGATATTGTGTTTCATCAATGTTATATGCCAATGTTTACTGCAAAAGCAAAACTGACATGCACATGTGCTTGGGTTGGTTGCGAAGTTTGATAGTGTTATGTCCGTTAAGATGTTTTTGACAATTACCTGGTATCAAATTCAGAGATATTTATCTGACGGTGTCACCATGACAAGTCATTATTTTGTTTTATAGGATATCGTTTCTACATATGTATATGTGTATCGGTATATACATGGAAGTGTGTATATGCTTATATTTGTGCATATGTATATTCTAGACATAGATACATGTGTAATTAATTTGCAAGGTATATTATCCAAATAAAAATGGACTTTTTTAGCAATATTGTTTTAAGTCTGATAATACCACGTATTAAATGGTGTTATGTTCTTACAGAACAATATGCATTTAAACTAATGACGCCCGGCATTCAAGCGAACATTGACTTTCGGGACAGGTTTCCAAAGTTTTTCCTAAAAAATAGTTTTTTATCTCTAGTTATTCTTGCGCGAGTCAGATCTCCATGTAAACAGCATTTTGTACTGTAGGTTCATACATGTGATACATGGACTACAAGATTAATGTGTCATAAAGCTTGGGTCTATAAATAATATCTTTACTGAGAATATCAACTTTTCCCCGTTCTTTAGATTCAAATGTCGTGTCGCATGCTTGTCTAAAATACTATACAATGATGTATTTTGCTTGATTAAATGCTAAATATATGTGAGTGTTGTGTTTGTATAAGGTTGTTCCCGGGATTGCCAGAGAAATAAAATTTATGTCGTTTGAACGTATTGAATTAGAAATAACAAGAAATGCGTCTGTCGAACGCGGATGCCACCTGCAGCATATTTGAGAAACTGTGACAAAGTGGTTAACCAAAAAGTGTGACGGACGGACGGACGGACGGACGGACGGCCCACCAATAGTGAAGAAGGGGCCATTTCCATTGTTCTAGATCAAAGAGATGGCCCCTTGTAAACAATAGAACAAGGGGCCATACGGAATAAATCAAAGGATTCTTTTGTGTTAGGCTCCGCCCCATGGCCCCTTGTACACCCTTGGTTGCTCGGACAGACGGATGGACGGACAGACAGACAGACGGACGGTCCAAACACTATATGCCACCCGTTTCTTCGAAACCCGGTGGCATAAAAACAAGAAATGCGTCTGTCAAACGTGGATGCCACCTGCAGCATATTTGAGAAACTGTGACAAAGTGGTTAACCGAAAAGTGTGACGGATGGACGGACAGACGGACGGTCCAAACACTATATGCCACCCGTTTCTTCGAAACCCGGTGGCATATTTGAGAAACTGGGACAAAGTGGTTAACCGAAAAGTGTGACGGACGTCCGGACGGACGGACGGACGGACGGACGCACGTTCTTACGGTACTATACTTATGTGGCTTATCACATGTTAAATATTAGCCACATAAAAGGATTTTTAGCCACATAAAAGGAATTTTTAGGTGGCTAATTGTAACCAACCCTAACCTTTACTAAGTCCATAACCCTGTGGGGCTAGCCACATAAGTATAGTACCGTCAGGGCGACGAACGGACGGACGGACGGACGGACAGACGGACGGACGGACGGACAGTCCAAACACTATATGCCACCCGTTTCTTCGAAACCCGGTGGCATAAAAAATTACTGGCGGTCGGCGGGACAACCTTATACAATGTTAAGAATATTGATTGATGGTAACCCGCTTGCGCATGTTCAGTCGTGCGCGTTTTCGCGCCAAGCGTGGTCACCAGGTGTGACCACTGGCGGAATTTTGTCATTCAAGTGTTGACCGACACTAGAGCGACACGTATTTTTGTCGCAATGGAAATATGGTAGAAATTCATTTAATTATGTAGTTATTTAGGACAGGTTATTGGATTGTATGTGTTTATAGTAAGAAATGCGTGTTTCTCAAATGTCGCGTCGCATGCTTGTCTAAAATACTATACAATGATGTATATTGCTTAATTAATGTTTCCCGGGGGGGGGGTGGTGGGGGGGGGGGGGGGAGGGGGGGGGGGGATTGCCACAGACACATGGTTTGACAGCATTTCAGAATCATTTCCATCTGAAGTGCTGTCAAAGCATGTTGTACATTATTCTAAAGTGCTGTCAAAGCATGTTTTTGATGATAACAATGGAAAATCGAAAATAAACAGTAGACGACAACAAAATTAAGATAGCCGTGTAAGGGTTAAATAACTTTTATATTTGGTTTCAATACACCAAAGGAAATAACCCAATCCAATTTGTGACAGGCCATGGACTATTGTACAGTAGCACAGTCACAATATCCGACTTGTATGTAGTCAAAATTAGGCAGTTTGATTGGCAGAGACTGAGCACATACAGCTTCAGCCAATCAAACTTGCCGATTTCATGAAGATTGAGCCTGTGCTCAAATACTTATAACCACATGACCAGAAGCATATCTACTGCGAAACATCCATAATAACCCTTAGACCGCTACACACAACAATTGTCGTCTGCTGTTGCTTTATATCTAGCCTTATTTCTCAATAAAAACATGATTTAACAGCACTTGAGAATCATTTCCAATCAAAATGATTGTAAAGTGCTGTCAAAGCATGTCAGAAATTATTCTAAACTGCTGTTGAAACATGTTTCAATTCGTGAATATTTTAGATGGAATCCAATTTGGCCACCGAAGGCAGGCGGCCAAGCGCAAAACTTTCGCGAAATTTGTCTGCTATTTTACCTTTTTTCCTATGCGGAAGTGCAACTGTGGTCATATCCCGATCATGCGCATTACCGGTATGACTAGAATACAAAAAGATTATTTTTTTCTGAAAAGGACATTTTTTTCTGAAAAAGACATTTTAGAAAAAGGACTTTTGGAAAATATTTGTCTACTATTTTCATGTTTTTGCCTTGGCAGAAATGCCCAAGTGGTCCTATTCTGGTCATGTGCATTACCGGTATGACTAAAATGCAAAAAGGATTTTTTTCTGAAAAGTTATTGTTTGAAAAAGGACTTCTGGAAAAGATTTGTCTACTATTTTCATGGTTTTCCTTTTAGCAGAAGTGCCACAGTGGTTATATCCTCCGGTCATGCGCATTACCGGTATGACTAAAATACGAAAGGTATTTTTTTCTGAAAGGGATTTTTTTCTGAAATGGACATTTTTAGAAAAAGGACATCTGGAAAAGTTTCCATAATATATATAGATTATGAGGCGCCAGCGATATAATCTATATTGTATCGTTCTCAGACCGTGAGCTGAGAAGTTTAAATAAACAAAAGTACAAAACTACTATATAGTTTTGTACTTTTGTACTTTTATATGAAAATCTTACAATATAATCTCAATTGTAAACTTCTCAGCCCTTGAGATTAGGAATTTATCAAAACAATGCTTGCTGTTTTGGTGTTTTGTACGAAAAATCATATAGGGTAAACATAAATTGCATTGTCCTTATATATATGTTATTTTTCTCAATCTATTTGCTTCGATTCTAAAATCTCTATATACTGTGTGATATTTATTTAAGGATCGAATTCTCTGTCCACCGCATTTGTCACATACTTGATACATAGCACAAGTACCTCTTCCACAGGTTAAACACGGACTCAAGTGTTTATTGTTTTTTATCCTGAATTTATGAAGTGCACAGTATATAGATTTTTTCACCGATTTAACTGTGCATGCTTTATCTGAGTGTATATTTTTATATTTACAAATGCTTGTTTCCTCCATTGTGCTTTATATATATAAATATTTTTTTTATTAAATAAAAAAATATTATTATATAAAAATAATAAGTTTTAAGATGAATGAAAATGATATAAAATATATTTTGAAGCTACACCGTGATGGAGCTATTAATGATGAGCAATTGCGAAAGATGGTTGATGCTTTGAAATCTTCAGAGACTAAACCATCTGTGGAAGAAAACCGTAGGGAAAAGACGTAGAAAAAAGAAGCAAAGAAGGAAAGAGAAACTAACCAAACAAAGATTGAAAAGCAATTCCAGCCCCCAGATCAAAAAAACCAATCCAGCCCCACGATCCATAAATCGTGAAAAACAATCCCAGCCCCACGATCCATAATCGTGAAAAAGAATTAAAATTGATTGACAAGCCATTGTGTGCTTATTTCAAGTCATATGAAATCAATGCAAATAAATATAAAGATCCTTCTGTTCTATTCGATGAAAATCAATCTGCTATAATAAAACAAATCAATCAAGATATAAAAGAATACAATGGAATAAAGTTTTCAATTGGCATTTCTTTAAAATTCTTCAAAGATGAAAACGGCGGAGAAAGAAAGTATGTCATCGGACAAGCCCATGGAGAACAAAGTGCTGTTCTTGATGGATCTAAAGTAGTTGAATTTTATAATAATCAAACTTCTTATCTGCAAACTTGGATTGAAAAATTTACAAATACAGCATCAGCCTAGAGATTGAACACTGTATTAAACTGTACTTAAACATTGCAAAATATGAACCACTCAAAGGCTCTTCATATATTCCTTTACCAAAAGCATTGGCAAACAAAAAAGCAATAATCAATGTAAAGAATAATGATAATGAATGTTTGAGATGGGCTCTGGCATCCGCTATGTATCCCGCAAAAAGTAACCTTAATAATATTTACAGTTATACACAAAAAACAAAGACAATTTGAACTTGAAGGACATCGATTTTCCAACACCAATATCACAAATGTTAAAAGTGGAAAAACAAAACAATCTTGCAATAAATGTTTATGGATATACAATAACAAAAAAGACAGAGAAAATAAGCATATTCCCATATTACATATCAGATCAACCAACAGAATTGAATAGAATTAATTTACTATTAATATCTCAAGACGATGAAGTTGATGAAGAAGGTGAAGAACCAAATAAAGAAACGCAATATCATTATTGTTGGATTAAAAACCTAAACAGACTACTCGTAGATCAAAACAAACACAAAAACAAAACATACTTCTGTGAACGTTGTCTATATGGCTTCTCACAAGAAGACTTACTACTCAAGCATAAAGAAGATTGTGAAGGCATCAACAAAACTGCAACAAAAATAGAAATGCCCTCAAAAGATAAAAACCATATAAAATTCAAAAACCATCAAAACCAACTACCAGTTCCATATGTAATCTATGCGGACTTTGAAAGCATAATAACCCTGAAAAACAAACCTGCTGGTGACAAATCAGAAATAACAAGTGAACATGAAGCTTGTGGGTTTGGATATCAAGTTGTGCGGTATGATGGCAAAGCAGAAAAACCAGTAATTATACAGAGGTGAAGATGTAGTTGAAACATTCTTAAACCATTTGAAATGTGAAACAAGCAACATCAACAACACTTTTTTACCAATCCAACTCAAATAACAATGACAGAACAAAACACCAAAGATTATGAAAGTGCAACCCATTGTTGGATATGTGAAACAGAACTAAACGATACAAAAGTAAGAGACCACTGCCATTTCACAGGTAAATACAGAGGAGCCGCACACAAAAACTGCAACCTAAAACTCAAAATAAAACCAGGCACAACTAAAATCCCTGTAGTATTCCACAACCTAAAAGGATATGATAGTCATCTATAATGCAAAAAATACACACAGCAAACCGCAACATAACTTGTATTCCAACCAACGCTGAAAAGTACATCTCGTTTAGCATTGGACAACTCAAGTTCTTAGATAGTTTCCAATTCATGTCTTCATCACTTGAAAAGTTAGTAGATGCAACAGATAAATCAGATTTCAAAATCACCAACAATGTCTTCAACAATAAAACAAATCTACTTTTACGTAAAGGAGTTTACCCTTATGAATATATGAACAACAAAGAAAGATTCAATGAAACACAATTACCACCTATAGATACATTTTACAGCAGTCTTACAGATGAAAGTATCAACCAAAAAGAATATGAACACGCACAAAAGGTATGGAAAGAGTTCAACTGTAAAACCCTTGGAGATTATCATGATTTATACCTTAAAACTGATGTTGTTCTACTTGCTGATGTATTCGAAACATTTAGAAAAACATGTATAAATGCATACAAACTTGACCCATTACACTACTATACAGCTCCAGGTCTATCATGGGATGCTCTACTAAAAAACACACAAATAGATTTAGAACTACTAAACAGATATTGATATGCATTTATTCATAGAAAAAGGTATGCGTGGAGGTATAAGTATGGTATCCAAAAGACATGCAAAAGCAAACAATCCTCTTGTAGCTGATTACAATCCAACTGAAGAAAACAATCACATCATGTATTACGACGCAAATAACCTATACGGATGGGCAATGAGTCAACCTTTACCGTACTCCGGTTTCAAGTGGAAACCCTTAAACAGTAGAAACACAGTTGCTCAACCAAAACCAGGCAAAGGTTTAATCCTTGAAGTAGACCTAGAATACCCAAAAAGCCTACATAAACTACACAACGATTATCCACTTGCACCTGAGAAAACTAGCAGTAAAAAAAGAATGGTTATCAGAATATCAAACAGAACCTTCTTAACAATAGCAATATGATAAACATAGAGAAACTTGTCCCAAATCTAAACAACAAAAAGAAATATGTATTACACTACAGAAATCTACAGTTGTACATATCTCTTGGCCTAAAACTCACTAAAGTACATCGAGCCTTAGAATTCAATGAAAAACCATGGATGGAACCATACATTCGTCTAAACACCGAATTACGTAAAAAAGCAAAGTCTGCATTTGAAAAAGATTTCTATAAACTAATGAACAATGCTGTATTCGGAAAAAACTATGGAGAACCTACGAAAAAGATCAGATATCAAACTAGTAAGAACAGATGGAACCGAAAACGAAAGACTAAGAAAAATCATAGCTAAACCTAATTTCAATAGACGTGTCAAATTCTCAGATGAATTATCTGCTATACATGTAAACAAAACTAAACTAACGCTAAACAAGCCAATCTATGTTGGCATGTCTGTCTTAGACTTATCAAAACATCTAATGTATGACTGGTACATAACAAACTGAAAAAGAAGTATAAATGAAAATTGCACCTTGTTGTATACAGACACCGACAGTTTATTAGTTGACATCAAAACAAAAGATGATACAAAGATATGTCTAGATGAAAGATGAATATGACTTCTCTGATTATCCAAAAGACCATCCACTTTATGATGAAACAAACAAAAAAGTAATAGGCAAAATGAAAGATGAATGTGTTGGCACTTCAATAGCAGAATATATTGGTCTACGCCCAAAGCTATACTCTATATTACGAGCAGACGAACAACTCATCAAGAAAGCAAAGGGAGTAAAAAAATATGTAATCAAAAAAACAAATAAACTTTGAAAATTACAAAGATGCACTTTTCAACAAGAAAACATACACTCATAACATGAATATGCTACGCTCCATACACCATAAAATATACGGACTAACAATGAACAAAACAACACTCTCACCACTCGACACAAAACGATACATTGCACCCGATGGAATCATGACATACGCGTTTGGGTATCAGCCGGAACAATAAGAAGCTCTTCCTTCACAAAGCCTCTCTTTGGT
The DNA here is from genome assembly GCA_029237695.1 of Conchocele bisecta. Taxonomy (NCBI): domain Eukaryota; kingdom Metazoa; phylum Mollusca; class Bivalvia; order Lucinida; family Thyasiridae; genus Conchocele; species Conchocele bisecta. The sequence goes on from CM055270.1 coordinate 99,658,253, forward strand.
GCCGGTGCCTTCAAATAATACACTCTTATACCTTGGGTAATAAAATGATAATCAATCTTGTGAATATCAACACTCCATATCGGGTCAGTAGCTCTACGCCTGCCTCCACCTTCTTGTTCTCCAGGTTGGTATAAATATCTTAAGTTTACAGTAGGACAGATGGGGTCGTCTTTTAATGTTTTCATTTCAATTGGAGAGGGTTTTTTCGTCTCCGAATTTATTGCAGAGATTACCGCTGGTAGCCTCTTAACCCATTCCCTATTTCGTTTATGAGGATTGTCCAACTCCTTAGCATACTGATAACCAAACAATCTTTTCAGCTAGTGTCCTGTTAAATCTTTCAACAATGGCTTGGTCTCTATGAATTTCTCTTCTACCGCGTCTTATATTAACATTATGTTTATCCATGAACTGAGTAACAGCACCCATAAATTCTCTACCTGGATCTACTTGTAATAATTTTGGATATGTTAGTTTTCTTTTATAAATATTTTCAAAAGCTTTAGCAACTTCCTTGCTGTCCTTTGAAGTCAGTGGTTCTGCCTCTTTATATCTACTAGCAATATCAACAACAGTCAATGCATATTATATGTTTTTCGACCAACAGTGTCATGTGGTAGGAATAATAAATCCGCTTGATGAACTTCATTTTTATTAGAAACATCAAACTTCGGCCTCACTATTTTCTTTGGTGCAGGTAAATAAATCTGCCATACCGCTTGTTTCTTTAAGAAATTCAATGCTTCTTTATCACTTAGTTTAGCTGCCTTTGCTAATTTCTTAACAGCTGTTAAACCTTTCCAAAATCCTTTAGGACTGTAATAAATTTTCTCCATTTTTTTTTTATTTCTATTTAAGATACATTTCTATAACATAAAACACAAAAATGAATCAACAAATCACACTAGCCAAGTTTGAAGAAAGGCACAAGGAACAAAATAATAATACAACACTTAATTAAATGGGCAGATTTAAAACAGAATGAAATCTATACTATTACAGATTACAGATGTGTGGATACTGTTAATGGTGAATCTATGATTTTAACATTAAATGATGACACTGAAGCATGGACACCACTCTCTCTTAAATCTAAAATTGAACAAGCTAAATCTAAAAATAAGGAGCTGCCATACTATGTAAGACCATTAGGGTTGAAGCCAAGTAAAAACAATAAGAACAATAAGTATCATGCTTTTGATTTTGTCTGTTGACAAACTTTTAAACACTATTTTTTTTTTACCCGACCGCACTCAAATGAAAGTCAAAATTTAGTGCCCATTTATATTTTTTAACATGTCTGTTTTGATTTCCTCTCGTAGTATTTTTTTTTTCTTCAGCAGAAATCTCAAACTTTATAAGGTTTTCTAACATCTGCTTTCATTTGTTCATATTTATCCATCTCTCCCATGATCAATTTAAATTCTTCATCAGATACATTATTACCATCTTGCAATGCAGTGGAAACTTTATTTGCAATAGAATTAAGTTTTGCCATTGCAAGTATACATATTTCATCATGTTTTTCAGCCTTTTTCAGTAGTTTAGTATTAACAAATTTGCTTGTTAATGCAAATGCACCACATATACTACACCCGCAATACCAAGGCCCAAGGAAATGGGCACTCCTACAACAGTTAATAATAGCCGGCACTCGTCCCACCCATTACCAGACCAACAGTAGTTAATCCAGACTGAACACCATTTAATATGTTCAGAGCTCTTTTATATTTATTTCGTATTGTTTTTCTTGTCTCAACCTCATTTTCTAGCTTATGTTTTAAAGAACTTATTTCACTAAGCCTATAATGTTCTGTTCTATTCTCCTCAACTGGTAGCGGTGGATACAGTTTATTACTCATTTTATTTTTTATAATTTTTAAAATTTAAATATCTAATTCAATTAATACATTTACAATTGAAATGGAAGCTCTACTATATGTTGTAAGTGAAACAAAATTTAATACACTTCCAGAGGTAAGTTCAATTGGAGTTTGAAATATTGTATATGCCGAACGCTGTCCTTTATGTTTTGTTAAAGTTGCATTAACATTTGGGGCGCCATTAATACTAATCCCAATTTTTACTTCATCTGTTGCAAATCCATCTCTTGTGACACTGCATAAACCCATTCGTAAAGCTCTCCCACTACACAACATAGTATAACCACAGTTTTCATGCGCTGAACCAGAAACACCATTTCCAAATGCAAATTCATAAGAGCCATCACGTAATGGCCCAGATTCTTCTGCCCATACAGTTATTATAGGTTTACCTTGCTTAAGGTCATGTATTGTTTGTTTTAGGTTTGGGACATACATTTTATCTTTTACAAGAGTAGCAAACTCATTCATTTTCTTTTTAATCAACTCATCGCCTGTATCACTATATGATTTCGTTGCGTGATAGTTTGTATCTCCATATATAGACATTTTACTTTATTGTTTATCTTATTTCAAATACAATAAAAATTGGCAGTCCGTGATTATTTAATAAATTATTACTATTGTCTCTGACTTCAATTCCCAACTCGTCTATGATACCACTTTGTAATTTTCTATATTCCGATATGGAAATGATATTGTATCCGATTCCCCAAACGTAGTTTTGCTGATGGGTACAGTACAAATAATGTTACTTATATTTCCATCTAATAGATTGTGAGATGAACTGACTTGATTCAGATATATATAAACAGATTTGGTAGCAAAATCAACTGGATTGACGCTTGTATAAGTACCACTATCCAACTTGTGTGGATATATGTCAAAACCTAGTAATTTAAGTATATTTTCAGGAATATTAACCTCGTGTCCGGTTTGTAACTGTAAAAGTACATTTCCCATTAGATTTATTTACACTAAGTGACAAAGCGGCATTACTTAATAAATTACTTAATCTATCAAATGAATATAATCCAGCGGGAATTGTCACAGCAGTTGGTTTAGCTCTAACAGTAGACCACTCGTATGTTTCATCCTGCAAAATATTGTACCAACCAACCCAGTATGTAAGACTTTTCAAACCAACTTCTCGCTTAGAATCTGTATTATTAATATATTCTTGTAATGGAATTGGTTTTGTAATGTCAGTTAAAGTTATATACATTTTTTTTATATATATATATATATATATATTTATATATTAAAAAAAACAACAACAATGGCATTCAAATTTAATAAAGATGCAAACTACAATGTCAACCATATATATGCTTTGAAAACGGTTCCAATGTTATACAATGTTGATGTTTATGTTACAAAAGATAAAAGTTTCAAAGCTACATATTCCAATGCATTAGCGGGGTATCCAAACCCCTCAATAACTGGTAATGTCTCAAACAACAACAAAGCATATAACAATTGGTTGAATAATCAAATGGGGTGGTATCAGAATCAATTTAACTTTGCAATATGGTGTGCTACTTGTGGGTGCGGTGTTTCATATAACCAGCATTTAACAATTACAAATGATCCATTTTTGAGATCCTTATATGAATTTTCATATTATGTATCAAACACTTCGAATCTTAGCTCAAATGAAAGTTCCTTTACCAGATGAATCACAGCTATTGTTGGTATGAATAATAATTTTGACCTTTCAGCTTACCCATAGAATATGCACTGAATTTGGTATTAATCCAAATAAGGATTTCAGACAAAAAATAGACCATGGGAATCATAATCTTGGCGGTTTTACAATGTTTATGAGACCTTAGGGTATAGATTGAGCCATGGAGGTAGGGTATCACCATTTTTTGATGTACACGATTCTTTTACCCATCACGTCGATATTACTAATGCTTGGACTAGTTTTGTTCTAGATAATTCAATTGGGTTCACTCAAGCTGGAGTTGAACGATTAAATGATAGTATTAGAGTTTATGTGTGGTCAATTCTTGGAGCTCAATCTCAAACAAGAACTTCCATTATTGGTACTGGGACTGCATTTGATGCGCAAAAACAATATTTAGCCAATGTTAATGATGCAATTAATAGAGCTGTAGACTTACCCACAATAATTTCAAACTATCAAAATGTACTAAAATATGCAAGGTCAAAAGTTGATTTTGTATATGGAATTGGTTTGTATATGGCCCCAAGCAACATGGATTTGCAGATAGGAAGTATTCAAAATTACAATAATTTAATTGTAATTGCAAGTGGTGATCAAACTGTGGGGCTTAATGGTGATGTAAATAGCCTACCAGTTCCACCGCCTGTACAAACACCAGAAAAAAGTATTGTTAAACCTTTGGATGTTAAACCTTTGAATAAACCTTTGAATGTTAAACCTTTGAATGTTAAACCACCAGTCTCAATACCTGACAAAATAGAAGCAGTCAAACATGAAAATTATAAAACTGCACTAGTCACTGGTAGTATTGCAGTTGGGTTGGGGCTGCTATTATTTTACTTTCGAGACAAAATATAATCCTTAGCGGCCATATAAAGAAGCCCAGCAACTGTAATAATCAAAACCCATAAATTATTGGCTAGCCATCCAACAGCCTTTCCTGCTGCATTCAATATCCAAGATACTATTGATCCAATAATTCCGGGTAATGCATCCACTGCCTTCCCTGCTAGCATACCCAGTAATGAACTCAGATGTTGTAATTGTTTCTTTATCCATTCTTTAGCTCCACCTTTTCCTGGTGGTTTGGGGGCGGCTGCACTACCACTTACACCTCAGTAATACTTAAAATTAAAGTAGAGATTTATAAACCCTATAGCTGTCAAAACTGAAACATAGTTTACCCCCTGTTCTTTTGAGAGGGTTTTGAGTCTTTCTCTTAAAGTAGTATCTTTGTGTGTAATATTCTATCGAGTGTCTCTTTTATTCTGGATACTTGAGTTCTTAAGGCTTCCCTATCAACTGAAATCGCCTCAAGACGTGCTTCACGCTCAGATACAATAGCAGCAATTTCTCTTTCGATACGGTCTGCATCTTGGGTTATCTGAATCAAATGTAGTTGCAGCTGCCAGCTTTAACACTGCAGCATCTTTATTTTTATCCAATTCATTTAACTTGGCAAGGTTGTTGGTTAGTGAGCCTCTTGATTGTTGCAGTGCTTTGTTTAAGGCTTTAAGTTCTCTTAATGGTAAAGTTTCAAAATCATGTGTAATTGTAGTTGATGTTTCTTTTGATAGTGTATCAATGAGTTCTTTTACATGTGTTTCTGTTTCATCAACTGTACTTGGTAATTCAGTCATTTCTATGTTTTCAACATTTGGTAATTCGTTTTCTATAGTTTGTATTTTATTAACAGCTTCTGGAGCCAAGTGGACCTCTTGTAGATTCAATAACCGTTTTAATTCAGCTGTTCCTTTACCCTGAAAAGTTCTTATTAAGGCATTAGGGTTACCCTTTCTACTAATGCGGTGATCCCCCCAGAACAGTGTTTTGTTTTCTGTGTGTAGGTCTGGAATTAGTAACTGAAACTCCTGATCTGTTACTTTAAACTCCTTTTGGAATAGAGTTTTAAAAAGCTCTAAAGTTTTTACTCGTAGAGGACGATCCTTCTCTGGAGTTAGTTTTTCCATTTGAAAATCAGGGATTACCTGTGGAACATCAGGGACTATCAGGGGCGTTTGCTCATCACCATCAGGTGTATACGATTCATTATCATAATGCATAAAATCTCCTTCTCCACCTTCAGCCATTATTTATTATTTATTTTAAAGTATGTATTTATAAATAAAATTAAAAAGAATAATGGCAACATACGGAAGAAAGCTTAACCCCTACAGACATTTAAGAGAGCCTCTCGTGTAAAAGGAATTAGACAATCAGTTTACAATAACAAATAATCCATCTACAATTGATCAAAACCAACAGCTTTTAGTGCGATTCCCAAATTTAGGTCCAAATGATTTAATCGTACCTGGAACAGTTCGTTTAGCTTTTACAATTGCATTAACCTCCACTGATGACAATCGCCGAGTGGTTCAAAATCTTGGTCGTGCAATCGTCAAGAAAACAACTATAAAATATCTGGTAATGAAATTTTATCAATCGATGATTCAGATGTGTATTACATCTATCGTGACCTATGGAAAACACATCCAGAGCGAAATAATATGGTTTATCAAGGTATAGATACTAGTACAGGTTCAAATGTAACAAAATTAAGAACTGGAGCAGCAGATGCTAGTTCTGGAAACGCTGAAGATAAAGCTATCGCAGATACATTTGGTAATCGATTTTATATACCATTAGATTTTGAACTTCTTGAAGCCCATATGCCTTATTATCAATCTGGTTTGGGTGATAGACTCGAATATGAACTTACATTTAATGATTATTCAAGAGTAATAATAGCCACAGGTGATTTAGCTGCTAATTATGAAATTAATAATGTAAGTTTAGAATTTGATATGGTCACAGAGCCTAATTTAGCGACAATGGTAAAAAATCAATACATGGGGCAAATGTCAATTTTGTATGATAGAATTCTTAGGCATCGAAGGATACCTAAAAATAAAAGTGATTCTATATGGAATATAAATTTGAATACCCCTGCTAGGTCCATGAAGGGAATTTTAATGGTATTTGAAGAACAATCATCACCTTTTGCAAGAGAAAGTGAAACATTCTATAATCCAAAAATAAATAATGTTGAAGTAACAATTGAGGGTGTGCCTAATCAACTATACAGTCAAGGGATGAAAGCATATAATATGTGGGATGAAATACGCAAACACTTTGCCGGTGGAGATATTAATGATCCGATAGTGAACGCTGTCAGTAAAGAATTTAATGTGTCCAGTGTGACAATTGGCAAATATCTTACAAAACAATATGCACTCTGGCTTGACTTAAGAACAACAGATGATAATAGTTTACATGGGAATGGACGGAGACTAGAAAATGCGAGTGAAGGTATTACAATTCAGATTACTAAAGAAGCTGAAGCTGCAAGTGCAATAAATATATATTTATTTATAATTCAAGATGCCCAACTAAATATAGAAAATGGAAGATTTGTATCGGTGATATTGATTTACCAAAGTATGCACATAGTGCAATTGTTTGTGTCAAACAGGATGTGGGAAAACAGAATTTGTTTTAGGCTTATTAGAGCTTTCACAACAACAAGGAGGTTATAAAGGTTTTTTCGATAATATAATTATACTTTGCCCAACTATAACATGGAACAAGGCTTATAAAAACAGAAGTTGGATAAAGGATGTACGCAGCCCAATCGATAAAAAAATAACGATTGTTAATCCAGTTGGTAATAATGGCGAAGAGAGCTGCAAGATCTGTTAAGATTATTTTTAATAAATATGCTGGAAGCCCAACATTATATA
>CM055270.1:99666068-99918510 GCA_029237695.1 Conchocele bisecta
TTATCCTTATTTTTAAATATTGAACCTAACCCTACCTATATTACTAGACACATCCTTAGGATTATTATTATTACTCAGCAAATTTTGACAAGATCCCCTGTTTTTGAATGCAGACCTAACCCCAATTTTGAATGTTAACCTAACCCTAGCACTTTTCATACTCTAAGGCTTATCCCTAATTTTGACTGCTAACTAACCCGAGTTAGCTGTCGTCCGCTTAGGATTATCCCTACTGTGGTAACTTGACACATCCCTAGGATTTATTATTATCATTACTAAACACTTTGATAGAGATTCCCTAATTTTGACTGCTAACCTTACCCTAATGCTTTCCATCCCCTAAGGCTTATCCATATTTTAAAATGTTAAACCTATCCCTACCTATATTATAGCATACCTTATACTAGACACTATAACCTATATCCCTAGGATTATTATTACTCAGCAATTTTTTACTAGATCCCCTAATTTTGACTGCTGACCTAACCCTAATTTTGAATGTTAACCTAACCTAGCGGTTTTCATACTCTAAGGCTTATCCCTAATTTTTAACTGATGACTAACCCGAGTGCTAGTCGTCCTCTTATACGTATCACTACATATGGTACTAGATACATCCCTAGGATTATAATTACAAAACTATTTTGATGGAGATTCCCCTAAATTTGACCGCTGTCCATAATCCATTATGCATTTTCATTTTATTTCTTAACCATTAATAAAACATATAGTTTTGCACCTGTTTGGATTATTTACAATGTAATTGTATTATTTACAATGTAATCGGTTTTATTTCTAACTTCTGGTGATTTGTAACTGATTCAGTGTATACATAAGGATGGCGCGGTAACCCATCGCGAGTAGAGACTGTATATACATAAGGATAGCGCGGTAACCCATCACGAGTAGAGACTGTATATACATAAGGATGGCGCGGTAACCATCACGAGTAGAGACTGTATATACATAAGGATGGCGCGGTAACCCATCACGAGTAGAGACTGTATATACATAAGGATGGCGCGGTAACCCATCACGAGTAGAGACTGTATATACATAAGGATGGCGCGGTAACCCATCACGAGTAGAGACTGTATATACATAAGGATGGCGCGGTAACCCATCGCGAGTAGAGACTGTATATACATAAGGATAGCGCGGTAACCCATCGCGAGTAGAGACTGTATATACATAAGGATAGCGCGGTAACCCATCGCGTGTAGATACTGTATACATAAAGGATGCTCACGGTAACCCATCCCGAGTATAATTATTCAGATGGTAGGTGATGGGATCTGTATCCAGAAATATAAACACAAGCGGGTTTAAAGTCCCAGCTTGTGCCTACTGAGTGGGCATGCACCATTAACAAGGTTATATTTCAGTTCAACTTCATGAATTCTCGCGGCAATTTTTCGGTGAAAACAAACCACATCGTCACGTAGCGACAATGACCCAAAAGTTACTCTGGAGTAGTTACCTGAATATTTAACGGATTATGATGAAATATGGCGCAGCAAACGCGTCTTCATGAGCTGAATGTGGTGGTCTATGGAGTTTGGCACGGACTTATGTCCTTTTTGCGAAGAATCGATTTCCGTGTCAGAGACACGGAAATCGATTCTTCGCTAAAATGACAAAAGTTTTGGGCACCGTAACCCATCCCGAGTAGAGACTGTATATCATTATTCAGATGTTAGGTGATGGGGTCTGTATTCAGAAATATAACTGCGCTAGAAATGTGGAACTTCGACACACGAATGCCTCCGCTGACAGCCGAATAAAGCAGTAACATTGCCTTACAGGTACATGCCCACTCAGTACACACAAAATGTTCTTTATATCATAGACATCATCTGGGATATTTCTGGTTAAATAAATTGATTCACCATTATTCTACGTATTGAGTGGCATTATTATGGATTTTTATAACAGACGTAAATTTCCAGACTGATATCAGGGGCGATAAACGTGTTTCCTTAAAATGTTAACGGACATAACGATATATTCTATTGTTTTATGTACAATTATACAATTATACAATTATACTTTATATAGTCTGTCGAAAATACATTTTTCAGGTGATGCATTTAATTAGTACAAATAATTAAACAGTATAATGCCTCTTTTGCATATGAAAATAGTCTGATACCACCGCGAATGACTATCAGTAAAATAACTATTACTGAATGTTTATATATGTATAGTGGACATTTTTAGAACTAGTGGAATAATAACACAACTATACACTTATTTAATTCCTATAAAGAACATGTTGTGCCTACTGAGTGGGCACGTACCTTTAACCCTTTGAACCCGAAAGGCCGCTATATCGGTTTATGCAAACAGTGCAGATCCAGATGAGCCGGCTCGTAACGAGCCGTCTCATCCGGATCTGCACTGTTTGAAAGTAATTTTCTTATTTTTGTGAACAAAAAAAAGACCCCCTTTTTATAAATGGAATAGTCTGAAAATCATTTTGCGATGATTGGATTGGTTGCAAAATTAACATAACACAGTCCATTCCAGTTCCTTAGGGTTGAAAGGGTTAAGTATATAGCCTTAACCGTGGGTCTAGCGAGTTGTGACAGCGTGGTAGAGAACCACCAGGGAACAGCATGTATGGAATACCAAGAACTTTCGTCTAAGGATACATATGTTATACATGTAAGACATTTACCAGAATGGTAAGTTTGTGACGTATGTAATTACGCACGGACGGACGCTAGATGCACTCCCACCACTCACCATACTGTGGTAATGGCATATACATGTTTACCATTTGTTCATGATATCAATGCGCTTCGTAGTTGCGAACGGTAACTCTTGCAATTTACTCCCATACCGTCCGTAGCCAACTGACAAGAGAAGATTGCAAGAATTACTGTTCGCAACTATGTGTTTCATTGGCGGAAGCTCAGCATAACATGACGCCTGCGAAAGGAGTAGATGCTCAACAAGTATTGTAATTCCGGGCCTCGATATAACTCACCACGTTAAGTACTATAATCCCGGGCCCAGCATTGACCTGCTGCTTACAGCAAGCTTCTCGATACTCACCACGATAAGTGTGCCAGGCGGTTTATGGCAAGATCCTCGATACTCACCACGATAAGTACGCCCCGCTGCTTACAGCGAGCTCCTCGATACTAACGACGATAAGTACGTCCCGCTGTTTACAGCGAGCTCCTCGATAATCACCACGATAAGTACGTCCCGCTGCTTACAGCGAGCTCCTCCATACTCACCACGATAAGTACGCCCCACGGCTTACTGCGAGCTCCTCGATACACACCACGATAAGTACGACCCGCTGCTTACAGCACGCTCCACGATACTCACCACGATAAATAAGTCCCACTGCTTACCACGCTACACGATACTCACCACGATAAATATGCCCGCTGTTTACAGCAAGCTCCGTGGTACTCACCACGATAAGTACGCCCGGATTCTTACAGCAAACTCCTTGATACTCACCACGATAAGTATGCACCGCGGTTTACAGCAAGCTCCTTGATAATCAGCACGATAAGTACGCCCCGCTGCTTACAGCGAGCTCCTCGATACTCTCCACGATAAGTATGCCCCGCGGTTTACAGCAAGCTCTTTGATACTCAGCACGATAAGTACGCCCCGCTGCTTACAGCGAGCTCCTCGATACTCACCACGATAAGTACGCCCCGCTGTTTACAGCGAGCTCCTCGATACTCTCCACGATAAGTACGCCCCGCTGCTTACAGCAAGCTCCTTGATACTCACCACGATCAGTAAGCCCCGCGGTTTACAGCGAGCTCCTTGATACTCACCACGACACGTACGCCACGCTGCTTACAGCGAGCTCCTCGATACTCTCCACGATAAGTAAGCCCCGCTGCTTTCAGCAAGCTCCTCGATACTCACCACGATAAGTACGCCCAGCTGCTTACAGCAAGCTCCTCGATACTCACCACGATAAGTACGCCCCGCTGCAGTACGTTCTGTTGTTTACAGCGAGCTTTACGATACTCACCACGATAAGTACGACCCGCTCCTTACAACACGCTGCACGATACTCAACACGATAAGTACGTCCCGCTGTTTACAGCGAGCACCTCGATACTGACCACGATAAGTATGCCCCGCTGTTTACAGCAAGCTCCGTGGTACTCACCACGATAAGTATGCCCCGCTGCTTACAGCGAGCTCGTCGATACTCACCACGATAAGTACGCCCGGCTGCTTACAGCGAGCTCCGCGGAACTCACCACGCTAAGCATGCCCCGCTGCTTACAGCGAGTCCCTCGATACTCACCACGATAAGTACGTCCGCTGCTTCCAACGAGCTCCTCGATACTCACCACGATAAGTATGCCCCGCTACTTACAGTGAGCTCCTAGATACTCATCAGGATAATTAATAAGTACGCCCCGCTGCTTACAACGAGCTCCTCAATACTCACCACGATAAGTAAGCCCCGATGCTTACAGCAAGCTCCTCGATACTCACCACGATAAGTACGCCCAGCTGCTTACATCAAGCTCATCGATAGTAACCACGATAAGTACGCCCCGCTGCTTACAGCGAGCTCCTCGATACTCATCACGATAAGTACGCCCCGCTACTTACTACGAGCTCCTCGATACTTACCACGATAAGTACCCCCTGCTGTTTACAGCGAGCTCCTCGATACTCACCACAATAATTACGACCCGCTGCTTACAGCACGATGCACGGTACTCACCAGGATAAGTACGTCCCGCTGTTTACAGCGAGCATACTGACCACGATATGTACGCCTCGCTGTTTATAGCAAGCTCAGTGGTACTCACCACGATAAGTACGCCCCGCTGCTTACAGCGAGCTCGTCGATACTGACCACGATAAGTACGCCCGGCTGCTTACAGCGAGTTCCGCGGAATTCACCACGCTAAGCATGCCCCGCTGCTTACAGCGAGCCCATCGATACTCACCACGATATGTACACCCGCTGCTTACAGCGAGCTCCTCGAGACTCACCACGATAAGTACGTCCCGCTGCTTACATCAAGCTCCTCGATACTAACCACGCTAAGTACACCGCGCTTTTTACAGCAAACTCCGCGGTACTCACCACGATAAGTACGCCCCGCTGTTTACAGCAAGCTCCTCGATACTCACCACGATAAATACGCCCATCTGTTTACAGCAAGCTCCGTGGTACTCACCACGATAAGTACGTCCTGCTACTTACAGCAAGCTCCGCGGTACTCACCACGATAAATACGCCTCGCTGCTTACAGCAAGCTCCACGATACTCACCACTATAAGTAGGCCCCGCTGCTTACAGCAAGCTCCGCGGTACTCACCACCGCGATAAATACGCCTCGCTGCTTACAGCAAGGTCCTCGATACTCACCACGATAAGTACGCCCCACTGTTTACAGCAAGCTCCTCACTACTCACCACGATAAGTACGCCCCGTTGTTTACAGCGAGCTCCTCGATACTCACCACGATAAGTACGCCCCGTTGTTTACTGCGAGCTCCTCGATAATCCCCACGATAAGTATGCCCCGCTGCATACAGCAAGCTCTTCGATACTCACCACGATAAGTACTCCCCGTTGTTTACAGCGAGCTCCTCGATACTCACCACGATAAATACGCCCCGTTGTTTACTGCGACCTCCTCGATAATCACCACGATAAGTATGCCCCGCTGTTTACAGCAACTCCTCGATACTCACCACGATACGTACACCCCGTTGTTTACAGCGAGCTCCTCGATACTCACCACGATAAGTACGCCCCGTTGTTTACTGCGAGCTCCTCGATAATCACCACGATAAGTATGCCCCGCTGCTTACAGCAAGCTCCTCGATACTCACCACGATAAAAATGCCCCCCAGCTTACAGTGAGCTATTCCATACTCATCACGATAAGTACGCCCCGCAGCTTACAGTGAGCTATTCCATACTCACCACGATAAGTACGCACCACTGCTTACTGCGAGCTCCTCGATACTCACCACGATAAGTACGCCCATCTGTTTACAGCAAGCTCCGTGGTACTCACCACGATAAGTACGTCCTGCTACTTACAGCAAGCTCCGCGGTACTCACCACGATAAATACGCCTCGCTGCTTACAGCAAGCTCCACGATACTCACCACTATAAGTAGGCCCCGCTGCTTACAGCAAGCTCCGCGGTACTCACCACCGCGATAAATACGCCTCGCTGCTTACAGCAAGGTCCTCGATACTCACCACGATAAGTACGCCCCACTGTTTACAGCAAGCTCCTCACTACTCACCACGATAAGTACGCCCCGTTGTTTACTGCGAGCTCCTCGATAATCACCACGATAAGTATGCCCCGCTGCTTACAGCAAGCTCCTCGATACTCACCACGATAAAAATGCCCCCCAGCTTACAGTGAGCTATTCCATACTCATCACGATAAGTACGCCCCGCTGCTTACAGCAAGCTCCGCGATACTCACCACGATAAGTACGCCCCGCTGCTTACAGCAAGCTCCTCGACAACAAGCTCCTCGGTGCTCCCCACGATAAGTACGCCCAGCTGTTTACAGCAAGCTCCTCGATACTGACCACGATAAGTACGCGCCGATGTTTACAGCAAGCTCCTCGATACTCACTACGATAAGTACGCCCCGCTGCTTACAGCAAGCTCCTCGATACTATCCACGATAAGTACGCCCCGCTGTTTACAACAAGCTCCTCGGTACTCAACACGATAAGTATGCCGCGCTGTTTACAACAAGCTCCTCGATACTCACCACGATAGGTATGCCCCGCTGCTTACACCAAGCTCCTCGGTATTCACCACGATAAGTACGCCCTGCTGCTTGCATCAAGCTCCTCGATACTCCCCACGTTAAGTACGCCCCGCTGCTTACAGCAAGCTCCTCGATACTCTCCACGATAAGTACGCCCCGCTATTTACAACAAGCTCCTCGGTACTCCCCACGATAAGTATGCCCCGCTGTTTACAACAAGCTCCTCGATACTCAACAAGATAAGTATGCCCCGCTGCTTACAGCAAGCTCCTCGATATTCACCACGATAAGTATGACCCGCTGTATACAGCAAGCTCCTCGATACTCACTACGATAAGCATGCCCCACTTCTTACAGTAAGCTTCGCGAAACTCAACACGCTAAGCATGCCACCGTTGCTTACAGCAAGCTCCTCGATAGTCACCACAATAAATATGCCCCGCTCACCATGATAAGTACTATAATCCTGCACTCACCACGATACGTATGTCCCGCTGTTTACAGCAAGTTCTGCGGTACTCACCACGATAATTACTATAATCCTGTACTCACCACCATAAGTATGTCCCGCTGTTTACTGCAAGTCTGCGGTACTCGTCACGATAAGTACTATAATCCTGTACTCACCACCATAAGTATGCCCCGATGTTTTCTGCAAGCTATGCGGTACTCACCACGATAAGTACTATAAGTCTGTACTCACCGCCATAAGTAAGCCCCGCTGTTTACTGCAAGCTGTGCGGTACTCACCACGATAATTACTATAATCCTCTACTCACCACGATAAGTACTATGATCCTGTACTCACCACGATAAGTATGCCCCGCTTCTTACAGCAAGCTTCGTGGTACTCACAGCGCTAAGCACTATAATATCGGACCCAGTACTTACCACGATAAGCATGCCCCGCTGCTTACAGCAAGCTCCGCAACATCCTAGAAACGTGATGATCAGCAGGAACAGACCAAAACAAATAAACCCGATCGCCACTCCGAACAGGATATCGGCAAGGTAAAAGTCCAAGGTCACTATGCCGTACCCGGATTTCGAGGCCGACTCTTCTATACTTTTCTTCACAGTGTCCGTATAATCGTTGAGTATGCTGCTCCCGAAACGGATAAATAGGCCCAGAGCAAAAAACACTAGTCCAATCACCTGCGGTTCAAATATCAAATTAAACACTGGTTTGGAGATCGTTGTCAACGTGACTCGTGCACGGAGCAGGAGATATGTCACACTGTACCACATATATACTAGTGGATATCCTGTGACAATACAAAGTTTAGCACATTAAGCAATTCAACCATACAATCGTATATTATAATGTTTCCAAACAGTGCAAATCCAAATGGATCTAGCGAGGACACGAGGATCATCTTTGTCACAGCATGGTAGAGGACCATCAGAGGAATGCATGTGTGAAATATGATGTAATTGTATGGAAACCCTGCAAGGACTTCTGCCTTCAATACTTCTAGCTTCCTTACTTCCTACTCCCTTACTTCAAACTTCCAACTTCACTACTTCCTACTTCTCACTTCGTTACTTCTTGCTTCTAACTTCTTTACTTTTGTCTTCGAACTTCCAACTTCATCACTTCTTACGGCTAACTTCCTTGCTTAGAAGTTATGAAGTAAGAAGTAAGAAGTAATGAAGTTACAAGTAATGAAGTTAGAAGTAAGGAAGTTAGAAGTAAGAAGTAAGGAAGTTAGATGTATAAAGTGATGAAGTTGTAAGTTAGAAGTAATGAAGTAGTTACATGTAGAACTAATTAAGTTGGAAGTTAAAAGCAAGAAGTAAGGAAGTTAGAAGTAATGAATAATGAAGTTGGAAGCTAGAAGTAAGGAAGTAGAAAGTTACATATAAGGAAGTTACAAGTAATGAAGTTAGAAGTATTGAAGTCAGAAGTCCCTCCAGGGCTTCCATGTTACATTTGTGGCGTACGTACGCACGTACGGACGCCGGTAACGCTATGTTCGCCACTCACAATTCGGTAGCGAGCGTGGCATATACATGGAAGTCGATTTTATCCCGTCAACACTGAGTGTGTGCCGTGAAACACGGTGCCGTGAAACATGTTTGATATCCTGTCAATACGACATAATCACTGGCTGTGGTTATTTTTATTGCATTTTAAAGGTATCTGTAGGTGTTGACGAGATAAATAGAAATGTAGGTTAGTGTCGTGAATGGGAACAATATCTGGCGGGGCACAGAAACGGGATGTGCTCGACAGGGCCTCGCTCATCCTGTTTCCTAAGCCTTGCCAAATATGTTTTCCCATTCACGGCACTAACCTACCATTCTCTATACCACATACTTCACCTTATGGTATATGGTCAGTATTCCTTACGTATACTTGGAGTTTAGAGAAGAGATTTAATAACAGTGGATGCAGTCGTACTCGGCATCAATTATGTATATGTCAGTACTGCAGTAGCAAGTGATCAGCAGACAGTCGATTGTTTATTGTTCTGTTAATTACACCAACGAGGCGAATTGTTTAATTGCCCAGTTACAGTGTACATAATTTACAAATTTACACACAACAAGTACAGTGGAACCTCTCTAAACCGGACACCAATAAAACATATGTGATCTTATTTGTATGGGTTTCTTGGTCATTAATCAGGTGATAATGCATGTTCATGCATGGCACACACCTATGGCTCAGAATGATCAAATATCTGACTTACAATGAAACCCCTCATAGCCGGACATCATGGGGACCTCCCAGGGTGTCCGGTTTAGAGAGGTTCCACTGTACATGTAAGTTCACCAGTCATGAGTTAACCGAACTGTACGGAGCCCCGCATTGGACATGACTTTTGTTTTATTAATTAGTTCCCACGAAATAACAATTCGTTCCCTCAATTTAACAATTCGTTCCATCGAATTAACAATTTGTTAAATTGAGGGAATAACTTGTTATTTCGTGGGAACGAATTGTTAAATTGAGGGAACGAATTGTTATTTCCTGGAAACGAATTAATAAAAATAAGAAATATACATCCCCTGCGGGGCTCTGTAGAATTGAAACACATTGATTCACGTTGGTCGATGTTTGCATTCCTTGTAACATAGAAACATACATGTATATGGTCTATGCTTATATGATCGTATGTTTGTATGAGACAAGTCATATGACTTGGCACCTACGAAGATGGGCGATCGCTTATGAAACAGTTTTACAGAAATTCTGACAGCTTTATGTAAATGACGTCGAGCGTGTATCTGAGTAACGATCACAGGCACTTTGCGGTATGAACGACAAACGCCACTTCAAAAGAACACACTTTTACTCAGATATATGTTTATCTACAAGATAAGACACTCGCCCTCTGTTCAACCAATGGAAGTGGATAATTTATCTTGGGGCCCGGCTCGCTAATTCAGTACCGTAACGCGCGCGAAGGAATGTCCTACCTTGTAGATATTTAAAATCTGAGTAAAATTAATGCTATTTAAAGAGGATAACACAAAGTAACATAAAGTGGCTGTGGTAGCACAAAGTGTAACACAAACACATAACACAAAGTGGCTGTGGTAACGTTACGTTTGGAACAGCCTTGGTACAAGTAGAATTGTGACTTACTAGGAAGAATATATTGATGATTATCAACAGCACCCTACAGCATGCTGACATGGCACCCATGGTCGCCCCTCCTCGCTTCGTCCCGACTCGGTACAGTACTATTCACTGCGTCCGTGATCACTTAGTCCACGGTCGTGTCGTCCCTGTCTCTGTACGTCCCGTCACGCTACGGTCCGATTCTACTGTAGCCCCTGGTCCTCTTTGTCCCCCGTCCACTTATCACCTGTTAATGTCGCGCCTCGCTCTGTCCGACAAGCTACCGACCAGTATGTGAGGAATAGTGTTCCTTCCGCGGATCGTCGTCAGCACTAGTTGTCAACACCTATTGGTCATTGTTCTTAAATTATACAAACCCTGTGAATTTGCACCGACGAAGATGTGCGATATTTCATGAACGGAACTGACACACTTTACTATATTTGCTGTAGGAAGTTCAGAGAAAATGCGAAATGGAATTTCTCATTTGTTCTGAAACATTCGTCAACTTTGAACGAAAGCTACACAAACTATCACAGTTTCTGTAAATTGTTTTCATGAAAAGTCGCACATCTTTACACTATAACCACATTGCTTGTCTTAAACACGGTGCATTCCAAAGCTATTTGTAGTGTTGACGGGATAAATAGAATAATAGGCTAGTGCCGTGAATGGGAAAAATATATGGCGCGGCACGGAAACGGGATGGTCTATGCTGAGCCTCGCCCATCCTGTTTCCCGAGCCTTGTCAGATTTCCCATTCACGGCATTAACCTACTTGTCTCTATATATACGCCAGTCGCCTACTACCGAGGGTCACAATATACGCCGTCGAGGTGTAGCCATTAGACAAGGGGGGTAACTCAATGGATAAATACTCAGTAACACGGATGGGTATACCGCTCAGAAACTCAAACTTAAAAAAAAACATTTAACGCAAAATTAACCAGAGTGTCGAATGTCATCATATCCAGGTATGGCCAGTCATCAAGGGAGATAACTCACTGAAAACAAATAGAGTTCTTCCTCTGCCATGACAAACATGTGTACAACATTGGGTTATGATTCATTCAGTAGGACCCTAGTTATTGTGCGAACAATAATAAAAATGGCCACCAACGGGAGATACATGTAAGTCATCAGAACTTTTGTAAACGAATGGGATTCTTCATCTTGCAGTGATAAACATGCATACCGAATTTAGTTGCGATCCATCAACTGTTGAGTTATTTCAACTATCATGGACACAGATACAGAGTGCGAACATTAAGAATGGTCGCCAAGGAGAGATACGCAATCTGAAAGTTTTGAAAATGAATAGGGGTATTCATCTTGCCGGGATAAACATGTATACCATAACATATATATATTTGATATGCTAATTTTGCAACCAATTCAACTTTCTACAAATGGTTTATCAGACTAGTCTATTTATGAAAATCGAGTATATTTTGGTTCTCAAAAATATGAAAATTACTTTAAAAAATTGCAAATCCTGATGAGAATCAGGTGTGACAAGTAATAGATACTGCCCTAATTGAGGTGTTCCTGTGTTTGAAGAACCTACATGTGCCCATGGAACACCGAGCCGCGAAGCGGCGAGGTGATTCATGGGCACATGTAGGTTGTTTAAACACATGTACACCTGAATTAGGGCAGTAACTGACTTACACATCGACTTAAGGACTACATCTGGTTAGTATTCAGTGGAAATTGTGAACTTCAATGTGTCATCAAAGGAACTGTTTTTATAATTATGAAAGCCGATCAATAATGATAAACATCCATGTTTGCTTTATTCGCGTCATGCTGCCATCGGGAGTGTTCGTGTCCCACTGGCACAACTATCATAATTATTTGTGTTTGACAGTCATTCATGTATACGATATATGCCGCAAAGAATTAAAGAACTGATTGATAGCCTATACCAATTCAATGAAGTATATATCACAGTGGATCCTCTCTAATCGGAGGTCCCCAAGTTGTCCAGCTTACAGTTTCCACTGTGACTAAGCAATATTTGTACATTTTTGTCATTTTCAGTCATGAACAGACACGGCAATGAAATAAATTACAGTCAAAATTAAATGAAACACAATGGCGTCACCTGGGTGTCCGGTTTAGAGACGTTCTACTGTATATACATAGCCCAACACGTTTACGCTGAACAGTTCCCTTTCAAAACATTGACGAATTGATAATCACCCAGCCGTACATTTATAGAATATGTTTGTAAGCGGAGGGCCTCGTAGCCTGGTGTAGCGTATACAAATGTACATGCACGTGAAGCATATGCAGTAATGTACCTATTATTGGTTAGTCAGTTATACAAATCATTCATGAGGGGTGTTCAACAATTAAATTCCCGTAACAACATCTCGGATCACGTAAACATGAATTGACATTAGTACGATTATTTTGGAATAAACACTATAGCGTATCACTAGTGCTTGTTCTGGGCCGAATTGACATTGTGCGTGCGTGCGTGCGTGCGTGCGAGCGAGCGAGCGTGCGTGCGTGCGTGCGTGCGTGGTGCGTGCGTGCGTGCGTGCGTGGGGAATGTTGAATGACAAATAGATTTTTGGAAAACAAACAATGATAAATAGAGATTTCTGAGAATGGAAGCCGAAACTGAAGATTGTATTCGTACACCGAACCATGGAGTTACGAATCGTAAATAATCGTGTATGGTGGTTAATCGTCGCACCCTTAGACTACGAAAACTAGTTAAGTTGTTAGAACTATTTGTTTATGGCGCAAGACCCGTGATCGGGGTTGATACAAAATAATATAATTATTATACTGAAAATAAAACTAGCGCTGCGAAAGATAGTTGTGTGTGCAACTGATGACTAATTTAGTTTATGCTATTGTCTGAATACAGACTATTGTCTGAATACAGACTATAACGTATTTGTAAGCCAATCGCTATCCACACCACATTTATGAAACTATACCAATGTGTGTATTACATGTATGTATAAATGGTTACTGAGTGATGTGAACACATACCACTTCACCAGAGAGCATCGATTTATAGCACTTTCTTACGATTTACTGAACACCCCTCGGGTATATTCCGTGCACTAATGTAAACAGAAACATGGAGATTCGCCAGGTATGAATATATGTTTTCATTGTTAACAATGTTCTACATTTATTACACTTTAGTCATGTCTTCCGTGAGTCTTTCTGTTAACATATTTCGTCTATACGTCAGCTACTGACCCAGGTTTGTCCCCGCAACCCGATTACAAGTGAGATTCGTGTGTTTGTTTATCATCATCCATTTATCCATTCGATAACCCAACCAAGATGTCCGAATCCGCAAAATGAATGCCAACGATTGATATGTCACTGCATCTATTCCTTGTCTGAGTAGAGGGGCAGGTGGAGTGGGAACTTGTGTGGATAGTCCCTGGAGACGGAAAACATAAAAATCGGCCGTCTTTAATTCATACCTCTCGGAATTAAAGCCGTGTTTAATTGGAATGTGTTGTCTGTCTAATTCGTGTCTTTTTAAATTCCCAGTGGATTAACAAAGCCCTTTAGAAAAAATACATGTATATCCAGGCTGCACCAATCTGATTCTAGCTACTCGCGTGGGTCGCTGGTTGATAAAGCAATGTATGTGCATGTACATTACATGTATGAGTGACCATTAAAGATTCTCAGCACCATTTGTAGTTATTCGGTCGATATATTGATCAAATTCTGCTAGTCGGTGACAATAATAACTTGAATTGCGACCAACGTATCCCCTGATCAAATTGCACAAATGTGTAGACTGATGTGGACTACGGTCGCCGTCGTAAGGTCCCTTTTCTCAGCAGGTATTAAGCGTGTCACCAAATGACCATAGCTGCACAGCGTGTGTGGTTTACCGTGAAGCACGAACTATTTCGTGCCCAGGTTTGCACATAGATACAAACTTTTCTATTGTCTGCAGGGGTGTTCAAATCACTTACCAATCTCTGACCAACAATAGAGTCGATGTGTAAGCCACAGTTGAATCACTGTTCGTCCACTTGTACGAGGACATATTATGCGAGCTCTAGTGAGCGGATTATCGCTCGTACATGCGGAAAAACATGATATGACTGTGTTATCACATTCTCATGTCCATACATTGCTGTGTAAATGCAGAAGCAAAACAAAAATGTATCAAAAATATGCTAATTATTAATTAATGCAGTGTCAATGTACTGCGGATCATTTTCTTATTGTGAACATATTGCAGATATACGTTCATTACACAATGCATGGCGTATTCCGGTAACCATATCGTTGTTTATCCCAGTCATCGTTAAATAACTTTTCATTAGTCTATTTCATCAAAATTGCAAAGTATCCTTATCTAGCAAAGTACACTTTGAGGGAGTAATCATTTATTTTTCCCAAAATGCATTATTTCATATAGAACTAACCACTGTACATTTCTTCAGATTAAAAGTATGTAGAATCATTATACTGAATGTATTACATATGACGTACACGAGCGAATTAGTTCAAGCTATTCAAAAATGTACGATGGAACATTGTTCCACATAAGCTGCGTATTTGCTTAAATACCCAATTAAAATGGCCAAAAAAAGCAATTGAAGTCAGAAGTAGCGAGAATCAAAAAGCAATAACAAAGTTGTGGTACCTTTATCGTGGTGCAGAAAACAATAAACAGACCACACATATAGCATATTTTTCTCATTTTCCATTAAAACAAATTATAATGAAATTCCAAGACATGTTTTCATTTCGAAGCAAACTATTCAATAATTGCTTTCTGTAAACAAGATGTAAAACATATGTTTTGTTCTGTTCTGTTCAGTAGTGTGATTTTATTTTACCCAATTACAATTTTGAAATACCCAATTGCTTCAGAAATGATGGAGTGACAATACTCAATTACGAATTCCTTATCTGGAGCACTGATGGAACATGCTACTTATTACATTTCTGAACAACATTTTCGAACAAAAATGTATTTTACTATGGTTTGGCGGCATTTGCATCCGCGTATGAGTTTTTGTGGGCGGTGCTTATTTACGTTAACAAACAACTGCGGGAGAGAGCACGTGGGTGAATGCGGCTGTGTAGAGCCGACTATTGTTCATCGACGACTATCGCTAAGTTAGGCTAAGTTATTTTCCTCGGTTTAATTACAAACACGTGAACGATAGTCGTAGATGAACAATAGTGGCTCTGACATCAATGACTATTGTCGACGACTAATGTTCACCGGTAGTGAAGTTTCTTAAAAAGTGTCTAAGTTGTTGAACGACGCACAGTGAAGGTGAAACGGCTTCAGAAATGGCTACGTTATTTTCCCCGGCTTACACGTGAACGATAGTCGTCGATGAACAATAGTCGGCTCTACACGGCTGTTCTCTTCACGGTGTATTATTGGTAAGTTGACAATCACGGGCTTGCACTCACAGATAAAAAGTAATACTTGTAATTTGGCAAAACCCATATGTCGGTAGTGTATGCCAAACACAGGTGACAGTGCAGATGATATTACAGATATTATGTATAAGTTAGACCACGGTTCGCATGTACGAGGAGATAATACGCGAGCTTTAGCGAGCGGATTATCGCTCGTGCCTGCGGACAATTATTATCACATCTTTGCCACATTTCCGGGTGTTGTTTCTGTATTGACGCAGCTCGTGTGCAATGTTTGTGAAATGCATTACATGTACAATTCCTGTTGTAAAATGTGTGGGTGGGAAATGGTGAAAAATACTTTGTTTTTAGCATTGTATCATCGACTGCAGACTGCAGTAATGAGCAATACTAGGTACCACTGCCCATCCCGTTTCCTAAGCCTGCCCAGATATGTTTTCCCATTCACGGCACTAACCTACTATTCTCTATATAACAACCGTGTTCATGTTTACTCAATACGCAGCTAAATTTGCTCAGGTGCCAACGTATCTGAATATCTAGGGGCATTCAAGCTCAAGATAAAAGTACATATATTCTCCAAAAAAAAAATTTGACAAATAATGGCAAGATTAGCGCAGGCGGTAATGTATGTATTGGGAATATACGACTTGGCGTCGGGACAATTGCCACAGCGCGAAACATCACAATAACCCATAGCAAGGGACGGTAAGATGATATATATTCTCCTATTTATAACTGTGACTGGATACATTGGGCGTATGTATGGAAGCGTCCTGGTGCCAATATATTTATCTCCTAATTAGGAGATACTAAGTCCTAATTAGGAGATAGTAACTCCTAATTGGGAGAAAGTATAAGTTATTATCTCCTAATTAGGACTTACTATCGCCTGATTAGAACGTATGATCTCCTAATTAAGAAATACAATAGTTTAGCATTGGTACCAGGACGCTTCCATACGTATGGGATTTGTGACGGGTGTATCACCTGATCAAATGGCACAATCCGTTAGTATGTTCTGCACTCTTCGCAATTCCATTAACCAGGGCTTAAAACTATTCACTTTTCACACTTGCCCGGCCGGGCAAGTACAATTATAATCTACTCGCCCAGACAAAAAAGATACTTGCCCAACATTTTAGGAAAATGTAAGTACATGTATTAATACCTTCAATAAATAGGTTTTGTACCAACATTAATACTAGACAATATGTTTGTAAAACATGGCTGTGCCCCTCTGGAATACTGGACTCTAACTGGAGAAACTCTTACAAAATTGTTGATGTAAATGTACACAGACGGACGTACATACGGAACCTCAATAGCAAGGCAATATGTCCCCCTGGCTATCGCATAGGGACATGATGGCTTATGGGATTTCTGACCAATGTAGCTCCTGATCAAGTAACTCACTCCTGTAACTTGATACCTATCTATATTCCTTGTTAGAAGCATGACATATGTTTCATGGGTGGAATGGCGAACAGTGTAGATCCTGATCAGACTGTGCGGATGCACAGGCTGATCTGTATATAAACTGGTCGCACAACCCATAAGCCCCATGTCTCCAGTTACAGCCAGAATTAATTATGTTTCGCAATGCAATTGCATTCAATATTTTATATTCATCAGTATTGTTTCGTGACTGAGCGTCATATTAAATTATTTAAATTTTGTGTCGCAAGCGTAGCTCCAGATTGTAAGGTTGTTTAGAGATATATAAGGCTTAATATTATACCATGACAGTTCCCACATGGAGTTTAGTTTATAACAGTCAAGAAGCACATTTATAGCCATATACCAAACATGTATGATGGTTTCATGGAAATGTATACTCACTAGACATGTTAGCCAAGATATATGATTAGGCTAAATCATTTCACAATCAGTTTGTTACTAGTCCACTGCATTATAAACTATTTCTGTCATCATTACATTTCACATACTATTTTCATCTTGCTCACCCAGGCTGTATGCCGCGACAAGCCATTCAAACCGTTATAGTAAAACGGTTCAAATTGCGACCACGACCTACACCGAGTGAGAAATATGAACCATATGTAACACTGTCCATGTCCAATTTTGGATATATCCAGAAGTTATTGGGGTCGGTTTCTATTCAAGCAATTATCATAATGCAGTACTAGACATTGTTACGTGTACATGCCGATGTGCACACCACAATCCCGCTTGGGGATTCTGGTGTGTCCACAGACATGCATCCAAAACAGTGAGTGGTGACCGATGTTATTTATCAACATTCATGGTTTCTATTCAAGCAATTATCACAATGCAAGACTATACATTGTTCCGTGTGCATGCCAATGTGCACACCACAATCCCGCTTGATGATTATAGTGTGTCCACAGACATGCATTCAAAACAATGTGTGGTGACCAATGCTATTTGTCAAAGTTCACGGTTTCTATTCAAACAATTATCATAATGCTGTACTAGACATTATTCCGTGTGCATGCCGATGTGCACACCACAATCCCGCTTGGGGATTCTGGTGTGTCCACAGACATGCATCCAAAACAGTGAGTGGTGACCAATGTTATTTATCAACGTTCAAGGTGTTTAGCTTGACTATTCGAAGAATAGTTAGAGCTTATGTAGTCACCCGGCGTCACCGTCACGCCTTGGTTAAGACTTTTAATCAAGCTTGTATATGAAATACTCCTGACCCTACACCCATCATACTTGGGCAACATCATCTCCTAGTGATGTACATCAACAACAGCTGACCAATATTTGACCTTGACCTACATTTAACCTTGAATTACTTAGTTAATTCCCCTTGGTTAAGGTTTATAGTCAAGCTTGTACATGGAATACTATTGTGCATACATACACCATACTTGGACAACCTTTTATCATAGGGAATATGTACATCAATAACCCCCGATCAATATTTTACCTTGACCTACATTTCCTCTTGAATTACTTAGTTAATTCCCCTTGGTTAAGGTTTTTAGTCAAGCTTGTAGATGGAATACTCCTGGCCCTACACCAACCATACTTGAATAACTTCATCTCCTCGTGATGTACATCAACAACCCCTGACCTATATTTGACCTTGACCTACATTTAACCTTGAATTACTTAGTTAATTTCCTTTGGTTAAGGTTTTTAGACAAACATTGGTTAAGGTTTTTAGTCAAGCTTGTACATGGAATACTATTGTGCATACAGACACCATACTTGGACAACCTTCTCTCATAGGGATGTACATCAATAACCCCTGATCTATATTTGACCTTCACCTACATTTCATCTTGTATTACTTAGTTAATTCCCCTTGGTTAAGGTTTTTAGTCAAGGTTGTAGATGGAATACTATTGTGCATACAGACACCATACTTGGATAACTCTTTCTCATAGGGATGTACATCAATAACCCCTGACCTATATTTTACCTTCACCTACATTTAACCTTGAATTACTTACTTATTTCCCCTTGGTTAAAGTTTGTTCTTAAACTTGGTTAAGGTTTATAGTCAAGCTTGTATATGGAATACTCCTGGGCATACATCAACCATACTTGGACAACTTCATCTCCTAGTGATGTACATCAATAATCCCTGACCTATATTATACCTTTACCTACTTTTACCCTTGGATTACTTAGTTCTTTCCCCTTGGTTAAGGTTTTTTTGTCAAGCTTGTATATGGAATACTCCTGGGCCTACAGCAACGATACTTGGAAAACTTCATCTCCTAGTGATGTACATCAATAACCCCTGACCTATGTCTGACATTGACCTACATTTAACATTGAATTACTTACTTAACCACCCTACAACAGCCACCTCTCAACAACAGCCAGTTTTGCGTCTTCCCATGGGTGGATTTTGTAGAGAGGTTGTACTGTACACATACAGAGTAAATGTAGTGATCACTAAGTAAACATGTGTTCGATAGCGTTCACATGTCCATTCTTAGGGGCGGATCAAGCATTTGGGGAACAGGGGGGTGGGGTTGTCTGGTTGCAAAGGTAACTATTGCAATCTACTCCCGTATCGCAACAGTTATCGTTCGCAACTATGCGGTTGTCCTATTTTCGAGCTCTTCGAAATTCATTTTCTTGTGTTTTACGGCATTTAAATTCAGACTCCAACTGGTGGTAAATTGTGATCTATGTAAACTCCGTGGCTGAACGGGGGTGGGGGTGCAACCCCGGAAGCCCCTCTCCAGATCCGCCCCTGATTCTGTATTATTTATTACAACACGTTCTTACATTTCACCCAGTAGTTTATATACATATAACCATGAATTACACCACTCTACCAGCAGTAGTTCACACAAATCTCGTGAATACTTTAATGACGTCAATAACGTTGCAATGACGTGTTTCCTTCGACCAATCAACTAGTGTTCTCGGACACACCCTCTGAATCGAGAGACAGTCGCCTTCACTACGGCCCGCCTCCAGAAATTAATTCGCATATATATTTACCATATTTTACTCTCGATTCTCTTGATTTTATGAAGAATCATGTGTGAAATGGAAGAAAACGTTTATTTAACCAGGTTAGCTGATTATCTTGAAATAGTGTCCTCGTGATTGGGTCCTATCGCTAAATAGACTAGGTTCGCTTCGCTCTCTCGTTTATTTAGCGTAATGACCCAATCTCTCGAGCATTATTTCACGATAATCAATTCACCTGGTTAAATAAACGGTATGTATTACATGTATGAGTTTAATACACTGTGTTATGAAACTGCGGAAACCCGTTGCATGCACTAAATAGTAGACTATCCAACTCGGTGTGTTCTTGATAGACACTACCAGACCAGTGCAAGGTTCACGATCATGTGGTTAGAACAACAACAAAAATGGCTGAAAGTGTTGAAACCACCAAATGCAGCTTAACAAGACGCGTTTGATGCGCCATATTTCATCAAAATCAGTTACATAATAAGGATCATATAAAATAATATGTACGTTGAAAAGGAGGCGCTTCTGGATGTTTCAGTAATTTCTATTGTTGTTTTTGTTGTCAAAAATGAAACCCGATTAAATCAACTTGCAACATACATCTATTTGGCCACTGAAAGGAGAACATTGTACTTAAGAGATAATGGATACATGTGAGCCGTGGTCTTACCAATGGAAACTTTACATCGGCGACCAGTGATGGCTCAGATCCGCCGACGCATTCGCATGAACGGATCAGGGCCATTACTGTTTGCAGAATGGTTTGCATCTGGGCAGAACTCGACTCACATGTTATCTTGTCACGTGTATGTACTTAGTATAAAGTTGCACTGTATCACTTGTATTGCCTTTGCTCTTCTCGCATCGCAAATGACAATGTACTCTGGCGAGAAGCAAATTGTGCTTAAATGCTAATAAAGTAAATTAAAAAAAAAGTTGTAACCACGTGATCATGCACATTGTAGTGTCTTTTGATTTAAAGATTATCAAGCACGGCTACGAAACGCGTAGGAATTCCGAGGTTCGCCGTGCCTTATACATTTGATATCAACTGACACTCGACTGGTATTCTATGCAACATGTAAAGTGTTATGCTTATTTTCCATCAAAAGCCCGGTCGATTAATTCGCATATACTAATGATATAAATGAATTTAACATGTTTGCTTTACAAACAAGGTGAACTTGACATTGGATAAAGTATATCAACACGTAGCGTCAGATCGTTGATAGTATTTGGTTGAAATATTCCAATGATCAGAGAGACGATAACCGACAGTTCGTCACTGGCCGAATTAATGAGCTTCGAAGTGACGGCAAGGTCTAATTACAGACGATTAACCTTTCTAACAGGTATTATGTCACTCCAACTGGAGAAATGGGGAGAATGTGTTTCGCGATCAGTGTAGATCCAGATCAGACTGTGCATCCGCACAGTCTGATCACGATCTGCGCTGTTCGCCAGTGAATCACTGAAATACCCGGCATGATTCTACCAACAATGCAGTCGTTATCAGGCTACGTGAGTGCGCTATTTGATCAGGAGCTACACTTGTCGCAGATAATCCCCGTTTCACTGTCGTGTCTGTTCATGATTGAAAATGACAAAACATGTTTATGAAATGGTTGATACTAGCGGATAACGAAGTGGCGCAATGCAATGCATCCGGCTATATCCGTTTGAACAATTATTAAGGTGACGCCGAACATTGACAGAACGACGTCACGTGACATGAATAATGTATTATCCCGTCAACACAGTGCGTATGCGCCGTGAAACACGGTGCCGTGAAACATTGTTGATATCCTGTCAATACGATTTGGAGATGCGGCTGGGGTTATTTTTTTAATTTTAAAGTTATTTATAATGTTGACGGGATAAATATAATGGTAGGTTAGTGCCGTGAATGGGGAAAATATCTGGCGCGGCACGGACACGGGATGTACTCGGCAGAGCCTCGCCCATCCGGTTTCCTAAGCCTTGCCAGATATGTTTTCGAGTCGGAGTTAATTCCAAATGAAACAATGTTGCTAAATGTGAATGTTCATACGTTGTAGTATCAAAACATTACCTGATAGTCACTAGACCACCCTGCTAGTGTCCTTCTACTATAATGTTCGACAATGTCCAGCCGTGGGTAAACGTTTGCCGTGGCACGAGGGAAACGTGGCCGTAGGCCGTGGGTTCAAACAGTTTCCGAAGGGCACGGCAAACGTTTACACATGTCTGGTCATGGTCGAACGTTATTGTTACATTTCGGTCGAAAATATCATGCCATTTTAACATTATATGCAGTACTGTCGGTACTTTGATAATCACATATTCCGGGGCGAAGTACATGTACACGTCGCGTGATGCAGCCTCAACAATTTCAAAATTGCAGTTCTACCGTTGTGAACTGGTATGGTGACGTAGTGGCGCGTTCTAGTAACGTCATGAGACACATGCATGTAAATTTCGTAGGTGTTGGCTTGGCCCCGGAATGAGCATTGTCTACTGTCATGGTCAAACAGCATGCACTGCACGTGTGATCACGGCTGTGAGCAGAGTCTTTCAACGGCAGCCATGTAACAATTAAGGTTGAGCACTAGCTCAGAAATGGTAGGAATGCCTCGGCGAGGCTCGAAATTCCTACCCGTTTTATATCAATGTCTGATAAGCGTATTATCAGAAGAAAGTAGCTTTGTATTCTAGTTTACATAATTTATACTTGGCGTCAAGTTCCGCATGTTATGAATTTACCTCCATACAATAAATGTACATACTTATGCGACCGACATTCGTAAACAAATATAAAGTTTCCAGTGAAACTAGAGATTGCGTTTGTAAAATATTAGCATACAGGACCAAAAGCAATACAGAAAAGAAACCTCCAACTATTTGACGTGAAAAATGATTATGCGTTTCAGCTACATTCTGAAGGTGGAACTGTGAGTCACATACCTGTACGTCCACACGTGTCAAGTGTTCTACAATATTGAACGTTATCGCATGATGGAGAAACTCTTACAGACATGTCGACATAAATGATCACGGACGTACGTTCGAGCGTACGGAACCACAAGCGCAAAGCAATGTGCCCCCTTGCTATCGCTTAGTTAAAAATACTTGAATATTGTGTTTGAAATTCAACAGCTTCATTGGTTGGCATTGACAATAAATGTTAGAAACGTTGATATATATTGTCAGGATAAAGGCAGGCATTACGGAGTGCCGCAGGCGATATGGATTTTATTTATTAATTCGTTCCGTCAATTTAACAATTCGTTCCATCGAATTAACAATTCGTTCCCTCGAATTAACAATTCGTTCCAACGAAATGACAGTTCGTTCCCTCAAATAAACAATTCGTTCCCTCGAATCAACAATTCGTTCCCACGATATTACAATTCGTTCCCACGAATTAACAATTCGTTCCCGTGGGAACGAATTGTTACTTCGTGGGAATTAATTCTTAAATACGGGTATAACAAATAACGGTTACCGTATTTTGTGCATTATCACAGTGGATATATAATAGTAGAGACATAAATATTATACAAATAATAGTAAGTGAATATTTTAGTAATATCGTTATCAATTCCGTGATTACTAGTGGCGTATCTCGGGTGGAAAACTGCGAATGTACAGAGCCCCGCAGGGGACGTATAATTTTATATTTTTACTAATTCGTTCACACGAAATAACAATTCGTTCCCTCAGTTTAACAAATAGTTCCCACGAATTAACAATTCGTCCTCACGAATTAACAATTCGTTCCCTCAATTTAACAATTCGTTCCCATGAAATAACAAATTCGTTCCCACGGGAATGAATTGTTAATTTGTGGGAACGAATTGTTATATCGCGGGAACGAATTGATAATTCGAGGGAACGAATTGTTAAATTGAGGGAATGAATAGTCATTTCGTGGAAACGAATTAATAAAATAAATCCACGTCCCTGCGGGGCTCCGTACGAATGTATACATACCAGAGTAGTTAGTAATACTATTAAGTTCCGGCTTGTTTTAAACATGTATCATAGACTAAAGATGTACGTTCACTTGTATTTAGTAAAATTCGTTAAACATTCAGATGTTATAGGTGATGTCTCAAATCCTTGATACCAGTAATTGAATAATTTAGTAATATCGTTATCAATTCCGTGATTACTAGTGACGTTCTCGGGTGGAAAACTGCGAATGTACGGAGCCCCGCAAGGGACGTAAATTTTATTTTGTTTATTAATTCATTCCCACGAAATAACAATTCTTTCCCTCAATTTAATAAATCGTTCCCACGAATTAACGAATTAACAAATCGTTCCCATGGGAATGAATTGTTAATTCATGGGAACGAATTGTTATATCGCGGGAACGAATTGTTAGTGCGAGGGAACGAAATGTTAAGTGGAGGGAACGAATCCTCATTTCGATCGAACGATTGTTAAACTGCGGGAACGAATTGTTGGGAACGAATTAATACAAAATATGCATGTCCCTTGCGGGGCTCCGTACGAGTGTATACATACCAGAATGTTTAGTGAAACTATTAAGTTCCGGCTTGTTTAAACATGTACATGTATCATAATCTAAAGAAAACATATATTATTACATATATTATTACTGTGTACCCGTGCACGATAATAATGAACATGTTCAATGTTTATGTTACTACTGAAATGGACTTTAACGTGACTTTAATGAGACTAACGCGCGACAGTCGAGGTAGTGTTGTTTATAAGCGGGTACATGTGCATGTATTTAAATAAATTATTGTGTTTTCTGAATATGATAATAACTGCATTATAATGAACATGATGTTCACACCACGTACATAATACATGGGCAAACCGCATAGAAACGTAGCGAGCCCCGCAGGGGACATGTTTTTTTTGCTTAATTCGTCTGCATGAAATAATAAATCGTTCCCTCAATTTAACAATTCGTTCCCTGAAATTCGTTCCCACGATAAACCAATTCGTTCCCACGAATTAACAATTCGTTCACGTGAGAACGAATTGTTATTTCGTGGGAACGAATTGTTAAATTGACGGAACGAATTGTTAATTAGTGGGAACAAATTCTTAATTCACGGGAACGAAATGCTAAATTGAGGGAACAAATTGTTATTTCGTGGGAACGAATTAATAACAAAAATAGAATTCTACGTCCCCTGTGGGTCTCCGTAGAAAGGAAACCTTGTACTGTTTACTACGATCATAGTCCAAGCCTGCACATTCGCCAGTTCACCAATCAGCCACCGTAGTACACAACCGTTAATCTTTTCAATATATCAACGTTTCTGAACATATATTGGCAACAACTCGCAATCAATTACTATTATTGTCTGAGCCTGTGTTCAGCCAATCAGGTTACTTAATCTCAAGCACAATATTCAAGTCTTTTAAAATAAAGAATTTGACAAATTGGTATACTAAGCGCCCAAAATGTGACTATATCATTTTCTAGCTTAATTCTGTCCATATTTGCTAGGTGACGTAGTTAAAATACCAGCCGCTGCTGTTTTAGTGTGGCAAATGTATTGAATTTATCTTCCTTAACAATAATTAAACCAATATTTTAATTAGTGTAGTTCCAAAGCAGATGTGCGTTATGTTATGGGCACATTCGTCTCTCAATAACCATGATAATTTGAGACTAGTGGATAATAGTTAATTTCCAATCGGCAGATCACCATTTATTTAAATAAATGTTGACCTATAGAATGTAAACTAACTATACACAGGCTATTGAATACGAGCTCAGTTGTCTAAATCAAGTATTTATATATGTTCGTGAGTTATACCTTTGTATGAAGGAGGCTGTGTTTAAAGGTATACTTGACAAAAGCAAACACACAATTATTGCTGTTGAAATATTAAACTGTTCAAACAAATGAAGGGTCAATATTATAAACGGCAGATTAAAACGGACTACGCATTGTAGTGTACACAGTTGTGATTTGTTTGCTCGCCAGGACTATACAATATACAACATACGTGTACATATACAAGGTCCGGGTAACAAGGAAGGGTTTATGGCCTATGGAGCCCCACAGGGGACATTGATTTTTTTTATTAATTCGTTCCTACGAAATAACAATTCGTTCCCTCTATTTAACAATTCGTTCACTCGACAATTCGTTCCCACGAACTAACAATTCGTTCCCGTGGGAACGAATTGTTATTTCACGGGAACGAATTGTTAGTTCGTGGGAACGAATTGTTAATTCGAGCGAACGACTTGTTCATTCGTGAAATCGAATTGTTACATTCAGGGATCGAATTGTTATTTCGTGGGAACGAATTAATAAATGAAAAGTCATGCAGAGCATGATGTTATTAGCCGATCAAATCAGGGTGCAATATATGTCCACATTTTAGTAGTTACGGAATCTCAGGGAAATGTGAGAGTAGTGTTGACTTCCTCCCCAACCAAATTCTCCCAGTTATATTCAGTAAGTTACTATGGATTTGCCATTTACTTGGCGGCTATTTTGAGTTTTCTGACAATGGAGTATATTAACGGCAATATTATTCCAGTTGAAATAATTAACCTTTGAATATAGGTGAAGGCGCTTAACATTACACAAATATGTAGCAAGTCAACCGAAATCTCATAAATACCCGATTGTTGGCACAGCCATCTTGAAAATATGATACTACTATACTGAATATTAGTGCAGTTTACGTAAATTCTTTAATATATCCATCTGAAATGTTTTTGAACAACTTACACCAATTTCCAAGTTAAGGACCATGACCTACACATGTACCTATTGGCTCATATATTGCCAATTTTCGACTTCCGTCAAGCATAAAGTTCAATGACCTTGAAATGACCTTGAACTTGGTTTTAAAAAAATGGCACCCTGATTTTTTGGAAACCTTATACATTCAAGTTTATAAAAACACCGGGTTCCATAAATTAACACGAGGTGCGGGAATCTTCTATATATACATATTGCCCAGACTGTAGAAAGATGCCAGAATTTAAGAAAAACAAGCGTGTAAAAAGGTGATTAATTTGGTGTGCAAGTACTGTATGTGAACTTCAATTTATATATTGCCAATGCAGATATACTGTATGTATAATCTAGACGCACCATATGATTTTGTACCTACAAACAGGTGCGCAATTTCATGAAATATGCTGAAAGTTGATGAAATTCTCACAGCAAATGCGAAATATAATTCTGCATTTGCTCTGAAAATGTCGACAACCTTCGGTGTCATTCCAGGAAAATATCTTAAATTTTGTAATTTTTTTATGAAATTACGCCCATTTTTGTAGGTACAAAATCACACGGCGCATCTTAATTATCATTATTACACTGGTGCTGCTCTCCGCGCCGGTGGAAAATGAAAGACAATCCACTTGAAAAATACAATATGCGCCATTATAAAATGTTTCTAGATGAGTGTTAAAAAAATCAATAAAATTACTACTCGTCTTGAAACATTTTTGTACAATTAATGGCGCCTATTGTATCTTTCAATTTGATTGTCTTGAAATATTTCCATCGGCACGGAGTGCAGCACCAGTGAAGTCAGTGAACTGTTTCTCTTACAGCGCATCACCAATATAGAAAAGTATATGTGGCCGTGGCTTGAGAAAAAAGGCCTTATGGGGTTTGATAAATCTGGATATTAATCTGCTAGCACACTCCTGTATGCGAATGTGCTTGCTGATCTGTGCATACACTGGTCATATTACCATTGAAAGGAAGTAATTTCATGCTTACTATGAGTGTTTATACTTTATTATTAAATGCTTTATGTGATAATCCTGATAATGGAATAAATGATAAAGTATACATGTTTAGCTTCCATTAAAAATAGAAAAATCAATAGAAAAGTAAATGTTTGATGGCGAAATAAATGAATCAGAAAAAGAAGATGTCAGTATTTACAAAAGGACACGAAGGCGTGCAAGGACCAGTGTAGATCAATTTGGTTCAGTTAAAATCAACAATTGAGTCACACAAATGTACTAGTCCACACGAAACGGTAACAATTTTGTCAGTGACCGTCTTACCAAACTTATCCTTGTTCATGAGACAATTAATGGGAAGACAACCGTTCAATATAGTATATTTCTGTCGAACTGAACCAATAACAACCCGTTCCACATGTATTCTTGAGTGGGCAAGTTTAGGCGTTGATTCCACGTCCAGAGGGGATAGCTTATCACGACCTTTTGTAAATGCTGGAATCTTCACTTCTGCAGTTACCGAGCCAACACCGTCCATGACATCAAATCCTCTGGCCACCAACACTAAATCCCCAAGTAATAACTTGGACGGGAAGTCACTGTTCTCTGTCACAAGCTTGTCACTCACACGACCACCACATGCTTTCGATACGAAGGACACACTGCCCTGAGGAGTAATTCCAATTAGAAATTTCACTGTGTAGTGGTGTTTGTATGAAGACCAGGTTTCTGCTCTGGCTTTCAAACCGCTTGGTTTCTCAATAAATACCTCAAAACAATTAATTATCACTGCACACTTGCGGCCGAAGTTCTTCCTAAATTCCATTGGCATGGTTTTTCTCAATGTCTCGCGCTCTGGCCATCTTATCAGTTTCTTTAGCCGCTTGTTCATACAGTCAATTGTCCATGTCAAATGTATAGATATTGTTGATTGAGTAGTGTCACATTCATACGCAAGAATGAGATTTGACAAATTTAGTCGCAATTTCACTAATGTCAATATAATTACCTTGCATTTGGGCATGACCAGACTGGATGGCAGGTGAGGCTCCAGAAAATAAAACAATATATACTCAACAAAACTAGAAACGTCCCTGTTTTATAGCCGGTGTAGCTCTGTCTATGTATGTACCACATGTTCAAAGTACACGTATTTTAAACCGTGGCGATGTTCAGAATACGATCGTGTAGAGTTTAGCCGATACACACGGTTTACATAGCGGCCAGTGACCGGAACGTTGATTTCCACTTTTTGCACGTGCACGCTATACTTGTCATCGATAAGGTGATTCAGTTCATGTCGTACCATTCATGCGATAGGGGCTATTCGGAAAATTAAAAAACTTTTTTAATTTTTCGCTGTTTTCGATATGCCACGGCTTTCCGAAAACGAGCGAAATCAGGCAATTGGGATGCTTGCGGGTGGGATGGCCGCCAGGGCGGTCGCACCTCGGTTTGGTTGCTGTCGGAAGACGATTGATCGTCTTGCAGCCCGGTACCAGCAGACTGGGGCTGTTCACGACCGGCAGCGACCTGGTAGGCCTCGTGTAACGACGGCTAGAGCCGATCGTTACATTACGTTGACGCACTTACGTCAACGTCGATTGGCAGCCACAGTCACTGCTAGGCGATACGGTGTCTCAGGGCAGACCATTCGCAACCGGTTACGTCGTAACGCCCAACCAATCCGGGCACGCCGCCGTACACTGGTCAGATAATGACCCAACGTCACCGTGCTGCCAGACTGTTATGGGCGCGACGTCATCTGAACTGGAGAAGGGCTGACTGGAACCGAGTTTTGTTCACCGATGTATCTCGGTTCACAGTTAGTCATGCTGACGGAAGATTACGGGTATACAGGCGTAAAAATGAAAGATTCACCGATTGTTGCATTGTTGAGAAGAACAGGTTTGGGGGAGGGAGCGTTATGGTCTGGGGTGGGATCATGGGAAACCAGAAGACAGATTTGGTTGTTGTACAGGGCAACATCAATGCACAACGTTATGTTGCAGATGTGCTAAATGCACATGCCTTACCATTTATCCGTCAGCATGGTCCTGGTGTGACATTGATGCACGACAATGCCCGCCCTCACGTAGCCAGGGTCACCACTCAATACTTACAGCAAAACAACGTCGACGTCATGCCATGGCCCGCGGTCTCCCCGGATCTCAATCCCATTGAGCACATATGGGATGAGCTGGGCCGCAAAGCACGAGCTAACCATCAGATTGACAATGTTCGCGATCTTACACGGGCGTTACAACGGGAATGGAGGAATTTGCCCAACGCACTGGTATTGCGTTACGTCACGTCGATGCGGCGTAGGATCATTGCATGCATTCATGCAAATGGTGGCCACACTCGGTACTAACGAGATTTACTGAATTTGCCACATTACTTATTGAAATTCCATCTCTAAACATTAAGTAACACATTTCTGAGTTTTTGTGATTTTTGATTTTGACCCCTACCGCCCTTGGCCGGTTATCTCTCGAATATTTAACAAGATATCCAAATGCAATTTATTGGCTTTGATACAGAAATGAATGAACTTGTTTTTCCATTTTGATTTTTAAAAGTAACCCTTTTGGTTTTTGATGAATCTTTCCTTAAACATGGAGGGACGTTTCTAGTTTTGCTCAGTATAGATAGAACTGTGAATGATGGTAATCCTGTTAAATGTTTCACCTTCTCGTCACTACCCTTAAAATAACTTGCAGTGAATTTAGTTTTCAAATGGGCCACTTTTTCCTTCAGCTCCCCATTCTCTGTACGCAGTTCCTGCAGCTCCAGCGACATAGGCTCCATGAGTGGACCATCAACATCAGTATGTGACTGAACGCCGTCTTCATCAACGCTGTCACTCATATCCATACCCGTCTCAGTGTGATCAGGTCCAACAATAGTTGTGGATTCAGCTGGCTTCCTTCTTTTCTTTTCCTGCTGCCGATCATATCTTGATGTAGATGATGCTCGCTTTTGTTCGCCCAGATTAACTGATGGTGCCCAGTTTGGGTTAAGATGGTCATACAACTCTGCCTTCTTTCCTGAAACATATACATGATATATATTAAAAACAAATAAATACATGTGTACTAGTCGGATATTGTAACTTTGCACATTTAGTTACAATATAATAACTTATTTTATTATTTCTTCTCGGAAGTATATGTTGTATACATCATCTGAACGTCCTTGCTGAGACGGTTCAGATGAGTGGTCACAACATTTACATGCATTTTTCAGGAGAAATAAAAAAGAAAAGGTGTATTCTTATGAAATATCACTGACAGAAATATTGACAATTTATGACAAATTTTATACATATGACATGCGCCATGTGATTTTGCATGTACAAACATGTGCGCACTTTGATGAAAAATATTTACAAAATTTGCTATATCTTTTATAAATAACATTGAATGGTGACAACATGGTGACATTCCGCATTTGCTCTGAGAATTTCATCAACTTTTGGCATGATTTACATAAAATATTGCAAAATCTGTAAACGTTTTTCATGAAATTCAACACAAACTGCAATTTTTCATTGTCTGAGGTCCATCAAAATACACCATCTCGCACGTCTTAAGCATGTTAAGCACAGTGAAAGCACGGTGTCAAACATTATAATTCATGGGTGGCCGCAGGGCTCCAGATAAGGAGTTAGTAATTAAGTATTGTTACTCCATCAGTTCTGAAGCAATTGGGTATTTCAAAATTGTAATTGGGTAAAATTAAATCACACTAGTCGACTGTTTACACATCAACTGACAAACAATTATTGAATAGTTTGTTTCGAAATGAAAACATATCTTGGCATTTAATTAGAATTGTCTCCTTGGATGTGTTTTCATGGAAAATAATAAAAATATGCTATATTGTGGTCTGTTTATTGTTTTCTGAAGCATGATAAAGGTACTCACTACTTCTGATTTCAATTGGGTTTTTGGCAATTTTAATTGGGTATTTACACAGGGGTCCGAAGTTGTGCTGGGAAAAGTATACTGAGTCCGAATCGATGGGCGTCTTAGTCGGTGGGCGTCTTTTTACAAGACGCCCACCGACTAAGACGCCCACCGATTCGGACTCAGTACTATTCCAGTGTCCTTTCGCGATCTTTACGATGACTACATCCGTGTGTAGAACATTTCACAACCATTATGCGTCTAACTAACTGAATTTAGGTCAAACTTCGACGTGTTTTGTTTTGTGTATCGATATTTTGGAACTATTGCGCAATAACACGCGGCTGCGCGCATATCAAGATCACGTGATCGGCAACTGTTCGATTGATTGGTCAGCTGGGTGAGCCAGCATTTGTCCGGTCCAATCAAATCACGAATACAAAATATCACGCTTTGTAACGAATAGAAGGCAAGCCGCCTAACTGTAGTTTACCGAACTCTTGTTAAAACGTTTATGTATAGCCACATTACCTAACTCTTGTAGTTAAAATGTTTATTTATAGCCAAGTTGTGTTAATACTCTATATTTAAAGTTTTAAACAGAGATAATGGCCAAAAATGAAAAATTATCCGGTTGATGTAGTTTGGAAGTGATACAACAAATTTCGCGTTTATAGATTACAGAATATAGTAGAAAAGGGTGGTTACAAACTTTTTCACAAACCAATGGATAACGAATATATAACCGATCTATAAATAGATCGGCTAATAAAAATATAATTTTACGTCCCCTGTGGTGTACACAGTTGTGATTTATTTGCTCGCCAGCGTTAACCGAGGACATGCAATACACAACTTACGTGTACATATATTATACAAGGTCCCGGGTAACAAGGAAATGTTTATGACCAGCGTAGTCCCAGAGAACTCAATTGGAACAAGCCATGTGAATTTGTACCTAAGAAAATGTGTGATATATAATGGCAAATATTTACAAGATGTATGAAAGTTGACGACATTTTCAGAGCAAATGTAAATCCGCCACAATTCAGCTTCGGAATGTACACATTGGCATATATGTGTATTTATAATATAAAATAAACAATTGTTAGCTCAATCGAAGGTTTGAAATGATTATTACAATGATTAGTTTAAGACAGGAATGAAACATGAATTTAACAATAATTAACTACATAGACAATGGCTGAGTTGAAGTAATGATCAGCTGTGCTATTCTAAAACTCTATGCTGGGAGTATAGCTCGTCCCCCGTCTCTGAGCTATCACTAGTATACCACTAGCTCTCAGCCTAAATGCTGGGAGTGTAGCTCGTCACTGAGCTACCAAAACTCTGGTATTAAGTTTCTGACTATGTGCTTGGCTCAACACCCTTATCTGAGCTATCAATTCTATATCTCCACATATACGCTGAAAATACAGCTCGTCTCTGAGCTATATACACACA
The DNA here is from genome assembly GCA_029237695.1 of Conchocele bisecta. Classification (NCBI taxonomy): domain Eukaryota; kingdom Metazoa; phylum Mollusca; class Bivalvia; order Lucinida; family Thyasiridae; genus Conchocele; species Conchocele bisecta. The sequence continues at coordinate 99,699,314 of CM055270.1, forward strand.
TATGGCTCAGCCTATTGCCGAGCACGGCTCTAGCTGACTAGCTAGCTGGGCGAATGCGGTTGGGAATGCATGTTTTACACTGCTTAGCACAGCTCCTGGCCTGAACACTCAACGATGTTTGACAAACGCAATGCTCATCTAAACAACGTCGAAATGCGTGTGACCAGCAGCTGGGCCGAGCGTGAAGTTGCAACACGTGCTCAGCTCAAATGTAGAGTTTTCGAATAAATAGCTGGGCGTATTTTGGCGTACGCCTCAGCGAAGTGTTTCAACACAGTGCTGAGCACAGCTCGCAGTCTGAACACTGTAAGGGTTCGACAAACGCTATGCCCACCGATGCACCGTCCAGCTATACCAGACTGCTCGCTGTGCTAAGCGTGCGACCAACGGTTTCCTGTCCTAATCCGCTGCTCTTGCCCGCAGCTTTTTTTTTTTTGTCTCCATCCTCCATTTTATTTTATTTTTTATTGGCAAGCGAGGTAAAGGACCGGCTGTGAATATCGATGTCATTAGTGCAGTAGATACTGTACAAATACATAAATGTTTTTTTTTTCTGTCTCTCCTAATACCTTCTCAAATCGTTAAAAGTAATGTTTGTATATTTTTAATTCCATCAGAAAAGTTTGTTCAGTTTCATATAAAATTCCTCTGTTTTATTTTGATTTGAGACAGTATTTTACAAATAGGTTTCTCTCTCACATCATGGAAATTAATACATTTTACTTATTGCATGAACATGTTATACATTTCAGTCTTAATATTGTTCACAATGAATATTTTACATATTTCTTTTCTCTCTCTCCAATACCTTCTCAAATCGTTAAAAATAATGTTTGTATATTTTTAATTCCATTGGAAAAGTTTCTTCACTTTCATCTAAAATTCCTCTATTATTTTGATTTGAGAATGTATTTTACAAATAGGTTTCTCTCTCACATCCATCATTGAAATTAATACATTTTACGTATTGCATGAACATGCTATATATTTCAGTCTTAATATTTTTACGATGAATATTTTTCATATTTTGAATTATCTTTCCTCACTCACATTCAAAAACAGAAAAATAGTTTTTGGGCTTGTTCGGTATAGTGTCATAGAAATTTTACATTAATATTTACTTATTATTTAATGTTTCGGTTATGTGAATATATCTTTTACTTTTACATAGTGTTATTTTATACTATGAATCCATATTTCATATATATAGTCTGGTATGATGTTAAATAATTGTAAGTTTATTGTTGTTTTGGATTTTTCGTTAACGGCCCCCTGAGCACCCTCGGAAACGTATACGGTAGATCCTAATCATTTCATGTCCTCATACGATCAGAGACGGATCAAAGCTGCAATTCAAGGACATACATGGGGCTACACTGTTCACACGTTCGTTTAATCTCTTCTTGTCGTGGCGCGACAACGCTATGTACAAATTTATATGCAACAACATTCTACCTACTAGCTAGTAATCCCGCACATATTTACAGTTTGATCTGGGACTACACTGTTCACAGCGTTGCTCCTGATCAGATTGCGCGGGTGCACTTACCGACCTTGAGCTTCACTAGTCTTACGCGCAGACATTCCCGTTTATCTGGTGAGTCATATATTAAGTAATCTGGTAAATAGTCCTTCATTGTCAATACTATACATCAATAATAAGCTACCGCAGGCAATTGTATCTGTGCAATCCGTTACTCACAGGTCACACTCACGATACTACATTGTATGATACAACACTTGAATGTCGATCATTGTCTGAACTGTTATCATGTAATTGACAACTTTGAACGTGAAGTGGCCCTAATTCCGGGACGTCAAGATGTCTGTATTAAGCAGATGTGGCGTCGCGAAATTAAGGCCAATTCAGCTTTACCTACACTTAATCATATACATGATCTATACTGCTCAAACTAGGTGCTAATTATTTATTTTATATTGTATATTTACACATACATTTGTTACCTAAAATTTGAAAGTGACATATAGGTCCATAGGGCCGGGTGGTTTCGTAAATATTATATTGTACATGTTCCCTGCTTTTTTTTAACACATGTCACTATAACAAACAAATTACTGACTTACTTACACAAACGCTCTATTAACGAAACAACGACTACCTTGCACCTGCATCAGACAGGTGTATATACACTACCAACAATGAGGGGTTTGCTCAAAATATAAAGGAAGTCTGCATTATGTTACAAATATGTTATCAGAAACTCTGTGAACTACAACTACATGTAGTTTGTGTAATTATATACCATACTTAAAAGAAAGCTTGGACTTGTAGAAGCCAGGGGGTCGTTTCAAACTAAACTTCTTACGACTAAAATGTTCATAAGTGTAAATTTAGGATCGTTTTGGAAATTTCAATTGTTGGATTTACATGTATTGAGCATATGCTGCATATATAATTGTTTACAAGTAAACATTGTTAATGTTGTGTTTATAGGCTATCGTAATTTTGCACTTACGAACAGTTTAGTCGTACGAAGTTTAGTGAAACGGCCCCCAGTTTAATTTATTTAAATAAAGTTAATTGGTATACTCATCGATATTTGATTAGATAAAGTTCCGGTATTATAAACATTATTTTACCAATCCCGGACATTTTTTACTGGCTACGCATAAGTACATTTGGGTTGAAATATACGATAATAGTCCGGTTTAAATTGCTGTTTAAAAATTCGCGCCATCACTTCCTGCTCATAGCACTTGGGCGTCTCCAGAATGGTTTAAAAGGGGGTTCGATTTCAGCTGTGAAGCAACCGAAACCTGTAAGTGGTCCAGTGGTTGTCCCTAGACCCCTTATATATTTCGGTTGCTTCACAGCCCCAGAAAGTTGTATTTTATAAGCCGAATGCTGTAGTCGGTCATATTTGGACAACAGCTAGCTACTAGGCAACACACAAATGTGTGTCCAGTTAAGAAGCGTACTTTTGAAAAGTAACATATTTCATTAAGTTTGGCGTCGCTCGACCGTGTTTTGTATGTAGTGCATTTGAATAATATAATGTTTGCTCATTCATGCACTGAAAATGGCTATCGTCGGCCTCATTTGTATATACAAACTCCTACTGGCTCCAAACAAGGGGATTCCTTGCGAACCCATCGAACCTGCCCTGACGACGCCCTTGTAGAAGGAGCCAATGTCTTGAACCGTTAGGCCATTAGGCCCGCCGGTTGTTGAACCCGTCGAATCTCCCCTGACGACGCCCTTGTAGCAGGGGGGCCAACGTCTTGAACCGTTAGGGCATTAGGTCCGCCGGTTGTTGAACCCATCGAACCTCCCCTGATGGCGTCCTTGTAGCAGAGAGCCAATGTCTTTAACCGGTAGGCCATTAGGCCCGCCGGCTGTTCGCTGACGTGGATGCAATTAAATGAATGTTGCATCAAGCCGTCAACTACGTAATGATTGGAAAGGCTTCATGACCCGGATGTATTTCACTGTTGATTATGTCGTATTGTTATAGCTCGGGTGATATGTCGTCGAGTTCACGTGTACGTTCAGTGCAACGGAATGAACAGTGCAAGTTACATCCTTTGCAACCCGGTATGTGGCTGTGACTGTAGAAATGGACCTTACGGGTTTTGCGACCAGGGCAGATCCAGATCAGCCTGTGCATCCACACAGTCTGATCAGGATCTGCACTGGTCGCATTTCATCAATGAAACATTCGTCATGTTTATAACAAGTAATATATAGAGGATATTTGTTTTCTTCAGTGTAAGATCGAATTTTATTTCATCGAGTGGACGAAAAATGTCGGATTTTCACGAGTGTCGAAGCCACGAGTGAAAATCCGACATTTTTCGTCCACGAGATGAAATAAAATCGATCTTACACTGAAGAAAACAAATATTCTATTTATTTTATGACTATATAACGCCCCTTTTACGGATTTTTGCATTATTTAATTATTTTATGTTCCCGCTAGATACCTCCAGTTTCAGTCGTAACCCGTGGGGTGCCTCAAATTCCAAATTATCTTTGACACGCCGCATTACAAAGTAGTTTCATTTTTGTGGAGGAGATTTATGACTAACAGAACTATCCCGTGTCTATAGAAGATACTAATTCATATTAATATGAAAAACTGAATACGCTTTAACATAAATTAACAATTCGATGTGTATACTTTATGGATTTTCTACGCAAAAAAACCACCATGGTAACAGCAAAGTGCGGAATAATATGTTACATGAATATATAATCATGAATATATAATGATGCGAGAAAACGGAAAGTGCTGCCATTTTGTATTATGTTCATTCCAACTAACGATAATAGTGTCACAACAAGTTGTTTAATTGTGTTTTGAACAGAATTTGATGCCTGAACACATTCCCTATTCACTGTCGCTGTAGTGCATTAGTCTTTGACAATGATCACAGGCGAGGAATGAAGTGGATAATCATATCGTGTTACGAAAACTGATGTCGCCATAATTTTTAGAAACAACGGTCAGGATTCGTGGTATTTCTTTTGGATAGCGACTGGTTCGAAAACGTGAAGCTAACATTTCCGTTGAATGTAGGATGAACACAAAATCCTGGAGAGATGATGGACTGGTAGGCGCCTTCATTAATAATAATATTCATTCGTGCGACATGTGTAAAGTAGGTGGGAGGGGTATGTTTTCTCAGATGTTGTTAATTCTCAAGTTGCTTTTCATTATTTTTGCTGTTTGTGTAGCACTCTGTTTCGATTTGTCAAACTGAAATTACTGGTATGTGGACAACTCTCGGTGTTTTATCTTTCTTTTTGAGACAACCTGTCAAAATGTAGTTACGAACGGTAACTTGCATTCTACACCTGTACCATCCGTAGGCTGAGTTACGATTCCACTCATATACCATCTCTGCAGAATAGCGATTCGGATCTGATTCGCACTTTAACAGTTAATTGTGACGTATTATTTTCGGAATTTCCATCTGAAAAAAATATTAGTATTATAAAAGTAATTCATACTAATGCAACCGGACCATTATACAGGACAGTCAGTACTTTCAGTACTTTGCGTTACCTTTTGATTTATGTGTCGGTAGAGTTATTTCCCTTTGACCATGAATGCTAGTTTTAGTAGTTTAGGAAGTGATACTGTTGCATTCTGGGTATTGTTTGGTAGTGAGCATTGTTTAGGCAGAAATCAAGGAAGACATCTTTCAAACAGCTGATGACAGATTTTATAGTTTGACGGGCGATAGTAATCATGTAAGTTGTTTGTATTGTGCCATTTTATCATGTTTGTATTGGAATCGATTCTGCATTGGGTGATGTTGACAAGGTCGCTCTAATTTGTCTGTTAAGCTGCATTTCCAAGACTGTGTTTGCGGTGCGCGATTTTTTCCCAAGATGGCGGGTTATTTGAATTGAGCATCTCGCACATTCACTTAACAGGATTGTTGCATGTTTCACTCGAATGCATTCTCATCCCTTACAGTTGTTCTACTGACATTCACCGCGAGAACGATATCGAGTGACACCGAGTGATAGTGGCGTGTCTGAACACCCAGAACCATCCCTCTGGTAGGTGTCTAAATGTTTGTGTACATGTCTCTGCAATTTTGGGTACTCAGGGCACATATGCTGGACTGGTTCTACCCAGTGGATCCGTCATGACAGACGCAATGTTGTCGAGAGGTTGAACTGGTTCTACCCAGTGGATCAGTTAGGCAATATGAAAGGATGTCAGGTGTTGAACTGGTTCTACCCAGTCTCTATAGGTTGCAAACGTCAGACCATGTTGGTGCGTGTTAACACAGGTGCAAGCAATCCATGTATGACTACTAGTAGATATGACGTTATTCCATCGGTATCTATATTCATTGCTGATGACCACTAGAATACTGTCCATCAAATATCGTTTGTCAACCACCCAACAAATCATTCAGGCTATCATGTTTTCATGGACCCACAACTTGCCAGTCAAGTTGTGTGTCCATCCCACATATTAGGTACATATTAGTCATGCTAATCAGTAATCATGGTAACACTTGTTATTTCAGAGTGCTTCTTCCTTCGTACTTTGTACGATGGTTCGTACCAGTATCGTACCAGACTGCCGTACTATCAGGTCACCAGTTATCCATACGAGTCCACACATTAAACATAGATGATCGAACATTTTGGCATATCTAGTTCTCTATTTACATTATCCCATGGGTAGAGAAACGACAAGATAACAATGGAGCCCCCAGTGAGAATTTGATGTGTGTGGTACTCGATACACGACGAAACGGACGCGTTATACATTCCGCGACTGAATAGAGGAGAGCTGATGGACATTACCATACCTAGTACCAGTGGAACTATTTACGTGCTATTCTAGAGCAATTACGTGCTCTCCATACGTCATTTCACGTGTGCAGATTTGGACTGCAGACCGCTACGCGATATATAGCCATATGGCAGAGCTCCAGTTAAGTTCTGTAAAAGCAGAATGCTGAGGACAGATTTCGTTGCCGGGGAGAAGACCAGCGGCCATCTTGGATTGTTTCACCAAATCGTGAACAAACACACAATTATACCCTTACATTTAGTGACGGTGTAATAGTAGGACAGTGCCATCTTGAATTATTTCACAAAAGCAGTGATACCATATACATTTAGTGACGGTCTAATATGAGTGTAGGACAGTGTAAGTGTGTTCTAGTGGTCAGATACTCGATAGTGATAATTGAGGGCCATCAAAACGGTGAAATGTACATAAGTCCCCAAGTAAAGTAAGAAAGATCTGTCGCAAGGGTGGTGAGGACGACCTTTGTGTATCTGTATCATGCGCACTGCAAAATAATTACAGTTATTCAAAATGTACATGTACCAATAATTAGTTTGGCATACTGTCATTTATGGTTGCTACTGTAATCAATTTGAAAATACCAGTGATACATCAATACATGGAGCTACAAATTGTAAGTCGGAGTGAAAGACACTCACTTGCATGCTAACTAATCATACGCGATGGCCATCATGGTGGCTGGTGCACATAAAATGTTTAAGCATGCTCAAACTCATACTTAACTCCTAAAAAAAACCTCTAATAGTTCACGTCAAAACCGCCATTTTGGGAATAACTACCTATTTTATACGTCCAATGCAGATGTAGATTTCCGTATTAGTCAGGCGTAGTTGTGGTTGATACGTTTTTTTTGATACTTAGTGTCTTGAGCGGTGTACATGGTTTATGCTGTTTACTTGTTGTTTGTTTTTCATTTCTTGGTCCACGGCGAGTTTACCTGGATTTGTCAATTTGTTTTGATGTCAACAGTCATGATTGATTTCGGTTAATATTGATTATTTGAATTTCATTCCGGCCGACCTTGGATATGTTGTTTGTCCAGTTGACTTGGGACCTTGAAAGTGACCTTAACCTTTGGGCTGGGAATTCCATAACCCTTGTTGCAGTTGGGGCTACACTGTTCCACGTAGTGTCTAGTTGATAATTGAGATTCATTTAAGTGTGTGGGGTACAGCGCGATCAATTTGCGTTCATTATTATTGAATTGGGGATTTATGGGTCGTCAGGGGCAACCGTCACGTAGAATATTGTATTGCAAATTAACTTATTTTCAGATACCGACAGTTCATAGCGGAAACTTATTACCAGACATTGTGTTTTCCGTAATTTGAAGAGAAAAATTAATTACCGTAAATACCGTATTATTTGGGACATAAATACTTCTTTATTTTGAATTTTCGAGTACAGCAAATTTAAATTTAACTTGGATAAATTATTAATTGAAGAATTTAATTGTGAATTTAATTATATTGTGGTACATTTTTCATTCTGTTTATAATTATAAGATTTGATTCATTGCTATACAATTACTCTCAGACATTCGTTAGTTTCCACCTATGATGTGTCTTCTTCTAGTTCAGTGCATAGTTTTCGGTTAACATTCTTATTTATTTAGATTCAGGAATATTTAGCGGAATTACATTCAACTGAGTTGTGTATATTGGTTTGCAGGTGTCAGCGGTTCCAGTGTGTAGCAGACAGTACATGCATCTATTACCGTATAAACATGATCCCCTATGTTTTGGTACCATTTGTGTTTGTTCCAGAAATTACTTGTCTTTAGGTGCGTAATTTGATCATTCTCGAAATAGTACTTGATTATTTAAGGTATTAAGGTGTGTAATTTGATAATTCTCAAAATATTACTTGACCATAGGAGGTACAGGTAAGTCATTGAATTACGGTTGAAGTACCATACACAACCTACAGTTTGGGACACCTGATAATTCACTTTGATCGGCAGTGTGTGACCTAGTTTGGTAGTGTTAGAGCCCGGATGCGATACATACACTCGGTGTTTGTGGACTGCAATCGGAATTATGCCATTTGTAGTCAAACAGTAAATTTGTACACATAATTCTTCACGAACTTCATATAACAGAATGACGAAGACTATACATATTTCATGAATGAGTTGCGAAGGGAAATAAGTAGTACAGAATTACAAAACCATATATCACCTTCTTCTACATTGTCTGAATTCAATTGGATTTAGAATATTGAGCCAATGTTGTCTTCTTCATGTATTTATGTACAATTATGTTATTTACAGCATGTATTACACAATACAGAATTCACACACACATACACACCATTCATACATATCATACATCAATATCACAGATAGAATACAATTTAGTCTGTTTATGCTTCACTATTGTCACAAGTAATGATCATTGAAATTGGTATTTCCACATGGTAACACTATATATCAAAATACATGTAATTTAATCACGCACAAGTCACAGTTCCTTTGAATGTTTGATATACGTTAAATTGTACCTACTACTATCACCACCTATCACCACCGTTAAATGTCCCACATACGTCCAAGTCCACGTCCGAAGTAAATGTTTTACATACATGTGCTTCAATGACTGAAGTATAAGTATACCCCAGCAGTCCCCAATATTTAGTTCACTGCTGTCTATTTATATCGCCGCTGACGTCACTATAATGCCGTTCTTCGCGAGAGTCACGTCAGGAAACCTCAATAAATATATCCAACTGTAGATAGGCGATGCATCTGCGTGCATCGTAGACCGCTATCTCTAATATCCGCCACCTCTAATATCCAACTGTAGATAAGCGATGCATCTGCGTGCATCGTAGACCGCTATCTCTAATATCCACCACCTTCCCGACTCTTCTATCGACTACATCTATGGATCCCGCTCTAACTACTCAAATGCCCTCTGGATCGTCCATCCGCTGAAATTAAAGAACGAGTCCGATATCCCATCTGCCTCTCTACTACTCCATGCGACGCACAATATTCCACGCGTATACAATACAGAGTACCTATTTACTATCTAATTAAACATACCTGATCATCTTCCATCAGCATGAAATAATCCGATGAGATTTTATGTATTTCTCCCTCTCTCTCTGACCAAGCTGCCAGATATGCCTATTCACACAACCGTCTCTCACAAACATCCAACACACACTGTCCTACAATATTTAAACTCACTTGCGAACTACCCACAAGTACTAAAATAGCTCACTGACCACGGATTATTCTTGACCAGTAACAAAAGATTTCCCTTCAATCAAAATTGGTCATGTACCCCCAGGCCCCTGTTGTACCCTGCAAGCTAATCCTACAGCACCTATCTCCCATTCTCATTACATATATACTATTGCTGAATTATGATCCTCATCAGCCTAGATCACTATATACATTTGTATTTCTCTGTGACAGGTAGGGCGTCCATCACTTTGTCTGTTTATTTTTATTTAGATTTTGTTAATTACGCTTGACTGGAAGCCTTTGATGAACACAACGTGCATGCAACCGCTAGCTTGTATTAAATCTATGTCGTGATTTCTTGACTGGCAAGTTGCGTTTATACAAAGTATAATTGACTTAGATGTAGCTGATTTTGTTTGACGGCTAGAGGAGGAGCCATTGGTAAGTAAGTGATCAGGTGTTATCGGCACTGAGTACAGTTGAGGTACATATTGTAGGATTACAATTGATAAAGGTGCACGACTACTGGTACATGGTGTGGTGGAATATATTGAGACATGTGATTAATAGACATTCATTTAACGAGTGATTATCAATGACGCGGTGAGATAAACCTACACAAGAATGTGTTATACATGTATAGGGATGTGTTTGTCAGTAGTAAATAAACCCCACAGAACTTAGAATTTCCTGGTGACTTGGTTGAAAGAGGACTTGCCTTGGCAAAGTACAGGTTGAATAACTGAACAATTTAGTGAATTTACGGACTACCATCGGCGGTAAAACTGAGTTTATGACACGCGAATACACAGTGGTGACTACAGTGATACAGTAACTATATATATAGTGAACAAGTGAATAATATACAGTTGTGAATACAGTGATATATCAACGAAATATTTAGTGAATAAGTAATTAATATCATAAACAGTGGTGACTAGTGAGATATTGACTCTATATATTTAGTGAATACGTGATTAATATAATACACAGAGACTACAGTGAGATATTGACTCTATATTTAGTTATTTAATAAGTGATTAATAGGCAGTGGTGACTATGGTGAGATAATAACTCTATATATTTAGTGATTAAGTGATACATATAATATACAGTGGTGACAGTGAGCTATTGACTCTATAATAATGGAATACGTGGTGAATATAATATACGGTGATGACAACAGTGAGATATTGACTCTATAATTAGTGATAAAGTGAATACAGTGATATATTGACAATATAGTTAGTGTATATGTGAATATGTTAGTATACGGTGGTGACATCCGCGAGATATTGACTCTACAGTTAGTGAGAAAGTGGAACATACACAGTGGTGACCCGAGTCACACATTGCTACTTTATACTAGTGACATAAAGTTGTTCGGTACTAAAGATGGAAGTATCAGAGGAAGATCTCCAGCTTTTAGATGCATTTCATGCACTGAAAGTTATGCCGAAGATTTCTTCACCAGAGGATTTGGTTTCCTTCATGAAACATATGGGAAAGGAAATGGCAGAAGAATCTTTGTCGACATCACATGTAACTCCGAAAATGCATCCGACAACTGCCAGTGGCCATCATTTTCCGCGGATCTCAACAATTTATGGTGAGTACAGTAAAGGCGAAGTAAATTGGGCTACATTCAGATTTGTGGTAGATGCGCTTCGAGTGGAGGGCATATTTTCGGAAGAACAAATTCTTCTTGGAATTAGGAGAGCAATGAAAGGAAATGCGAGTGACATTTTGAGAAGGCTAGGCACAGGAGTAGGTATTCACGAGGTGATCGATAAGTTAGAGAGCACATTTGGGAGCATAGAGTCAGAAGAAGTAGTGTTGAGAAAATGTTATGCTTGTCAGCAAGAGTCGACAGAAAGTGTCATAAGTTATGCTTCACGACTGGAAGAAATAGCCTCGCTAGCTATTGCATTGGGTGCAATGAAAAAGAACAGTGACCAAATTCTACACACAAGTTTTCTTTCAGGGATTAACACCAAGTGTCAAGCAAATTGCATTCAGTAAATGTGATACGATCAAAGATTACGACAGATTTAAATAAAACTGATACAGAACAGAAACAGAAATGCAGTGCCGTGGTCAATGTCGGACATAAAGAGAAGTCAGAGTTAAGCGAAGTAAAATAACTTCTTCAGAAATTGAACAAAAGGATAGACAGACTAGAGGAGGAAATGAAAAACAGCCAATTTGACCCAGGATATTACTACAGAGGCACATACCAATACCATCGAGGAGGCAGAGGAAGACAATTTAGAGGTTATTTTAGAGGTCGAGGAGCAGATGATGGCAGAGATCCAAGCTCGAGTAGAGGCAGGCGAGGCTATCAACCATCAAGACAGACGGGCAGGAACACGATGCAGCCAACATGCTATCACTCCAACCAAAAGGGTCATATATTTAGAAATTGCCCAAACGAATAAGTGCCCGAGTAACAGGACCGAAGTCGGGCACAACAGAGGATAGTAGAGGTCCCAAATTAGTTGGAGAAGTCAATGAAGCCAACATACAAATCAACAGCACCAAGACTACAGCACTGTTAGACACAAGAAGTTGTATAAGTATCATTTCCGAAGACTTTTACAAAAATCACTTTGCTGAAAACAAAATCAAACCGCTCGATAGGATTTTAAATATTGAATGCGCCGACGGGAACAACTTACCATATTTAAGTTACATTGAGGCGTAGATCACAACTGTGGAGGGAATTCCACAGTCAAAGCCAACACCGTGTATATTCTTGGTGACCCCTGAAACTTCACACACTGCCAAGACACCAGTGTTATTAGGTACGAACATACTGAACGAGCTGGTTACTGAGTAGTATATAGGGAGTTAAAATGATAACACCAACCTACACACCAACCCTATGCTCCATCTACAGTCCCACACCCCTCGAATTTGTGTATAAACTGAATAGACAAAAAGTGCGGACCACCTATAGAATACAAAGCCAAGTTAGACAACGGTGTACTTTATAAAGCGGGTCGTCCTTGTCAGAGTTGTCTCTCTTATACCATACAGTCGTTTGGTCGTCCTTGTCAGAGTTGTCTCTCTTATACCATACAGTCCATTTGGTCAGATTAATTAATTAATTAATTATTTAAAAAAATATATTTGCTAACATATAGGAAGTATGAAAATATTAATTAATTATTTAAAACTGAACACCCCTATTATTATATAGGGGTATAATAATTAATTAATTAATTAAACATTTAAAACTGAACACCCCTATTATTATATAGAAAATATGATAATAGAAAAGCTTCATATAACTAGACATCAACTGCGAAAACAAGTGGACGATCTCAACATACCATACAGTAAACGCCTAAGAGTTCCTGGGTTGACAAAACTAATACAATTTCAAGCTAAAGAAACGGAAACTAGTAGTTATTCAAACATTGAGTTAAACCAATGTTTAAACCAAGGCTTAAAACAAGATTTCAAAATGTTACCACAAGTTGAACAACTCACAGCAGAAGTCTCATCGCTAGGGTTGACATACAGTAAACGCCTAAGAGTTCCAGGGTTGACAAAACTCTTGAACGAGGCTAAAAACACAGCTTTCGCGACTAGGTTTACAAGGGCCTACAAGCGAGGTACCTTCAATAATATAGACAATGCTGATAAAGTTGGGCATAGACTTGCGGAAGAGAGTATTATGAGTCTGCGTGCCAATGCTATCGCGCAGAGAAAGACCCCACAGAAAGTGGTGGCCAAGTTGAACCGAAAGTTGGTGAACGCAATAGCCGACGAAGGTGAGAAGATATTAGGCAGCCACGATGAAAGTAAGGAACGGGTGGAGAAAGGTAGGAGAAACATAGAGCTTTATTTTCGTAAGGGAATAGACGGGACAATATCTGAAAGGATAGTTGACAAGTTGGCACCGATGCTGACGAGCAACTTCTATCTGAGATACTCTTTTTCTTACAAACTAGCACATATAGAGGAGAAAGCCAGTCGTGGTAGAGCGAAAACTATAATATTTTACAAAAACCTCGGAGGTAGCAAATGGATGAGTTCTTACGAGGAGGTACGTACATGGGTGAAGATACAAGAAGAAACTCGTATGAACCTGGATAAGATAGACAGACAAACACGAAATGGACGTTTGTCCGGTGGGTGGAGGCTCGAACTCGCGCCAGCAAAACCCTTCTGGGCCCACCTCGCTAGACCTTCGCTTTAAATATCTTCTCTTCTCTTTTTTAGGCTTAGCGAGGTGTGTTACGCTCACATCTCCTTCACCCATCATCATTGGACTGTTACCGCGGACCCCTTCTCCTCATTACCTCCATCCGCTAGAATGCTTAGAGCAGCCAGAGTGAAATACATGTGGCGAAACCTGTCTCAGCGCTGAGAGTATTGCTGGCGTCCCAGCAATGTATCTATGTGTTTATTTCTCGTATATAAACCTAACTTTTGTTGCTGGAAATGTATGGTATAAGAGAAACAACTCTGACAAGGACGACCCGCTTTAGAGAGTACACAGTTGTCTAACTTGGCTCTGTATTCTATAGGTGGTCCGCACTTTTTGTCTATTCAGTTTATGCACAAATTCGAGGGGTGTGGGACTGTAGATAGAGCGTAGGGGTGGTGTGTAGGTTGGTGGTATCATTTTAACTCCCTATATACTACTTACTGAATGTAAGGAAACACATGGGGAGATATTTTTGCAGATCGCGCAACTCATTACGCCATGGTATTTCGCTTTTCGAGCGATAACTGTTAGAGAAAAACAGCTTCGACGCAACAAAGGTATAATTGCGATAGTTAGGAGTGCAGAGTCGTCAAGAATCACAATAGGACCAAATGAGAGTAAAAACATACGCGGATATTCTGATAGAGAGATTGAACACCAACCTACATGTGCCATATTACAAGAGTCTGAAGAATCGTCATTGCCATCGTTTATAGACATCACAACGTCAGTCATACATTATGAGAACCGTAAGAAGACAGACATTGTAGTGAATGTGACCAATTTGACAACAAATGCAGTAACGGTGACACCAAGGTCGGTATTGTGCGAAATGCAACCTGTAACAGTTGAGACGACAGTCTTCGACAAGATCCAAGAGACCAAAGAAATAGACAAGATATTTACCGAAATACACATAGAGCCAGACTTATCGGATCAACAGAACAATACACTGAATAATCTACTCACAAAACATCGCGACATCTTTTCCAAAGACGATACCGACATCGGACAATGTGATCTGATTAAACACCGGATAGACCTGATCGATGATACTCCATTTAAGCAAAAGCACCGTAGAATACCTCCCCACATGGTGGATGAAGTGCGACAACATCTTGAACAACTATTGGCCAGTGGTGTCATACAGAAATCTAAAAGCCCATGGAGTTCGAATGTAGTGCTGGTGCGGAAAAAAAATTGGAAAGTTGAGAATGTGTGTAGACTATCGCGTTCTAAACCAGAAGTCAGTGAAGAATGCATACGCGCTTCCTAGGATTGAAGAGGTGTTTGATGTGCTAAAAGGAGCATCAGTGTTCAGTCTGATTGACATGAAAAGTGGTTACCATCAGGTAGAATTATAAGAGGAGTACAAGGAGAGGAGTGCATTCACAGTAGGTCCGCTTGGATTTTTTGAGTATTCCAAGATGCCGTTTGGTGTGGCAAATAGTATTGCGACATACCAGCGCTTAATGGAGGAATGCTTCGGTGACTACAATATGAAAATTTGTGTGATTTATTTGGACGATTTAATTTGTTTCAGCAAAAACGCAGAGGAACATTTTGAAATATTAGATTTAGTTTTAACACGCCTACAAGAGTGCAACCTAAAACTTGCGGCTGACAAATATTTTTTTATGCAGAAAAGAGTGAAGTTTATTGGACATGTAGTGAGCCAGCATGGAATTGAGACGGACCCTGACAAAGTAGAAAAGGTAAAAAACTGGCCTACTCCTACCAACCCAGATGAAGTACGTTCCTTCGTCGCCTTCGCAGGGTACTACAGACGATTTGTTAAGGATTTTTCGAAGATCGCGAAACCCTTGACCGACCTTCTACCATCGACTACGAGCAGAAGAAATACGAAGAAAGAACAAAAAGAATGGAGTTGGACGGAGCAAGAAGAGTCGGCATTCAGAAAATTGAAGGAGCGATTGACCACCGAACCTACACTTGCGTACTCAGACTTTCAAGAACCTTTTGAATTCCATATCGATGCTAGCACCAAAGGATTGGGAGCAGTATTGTATAACATACAATATGACCAGAAGAGAGTAGTATCCTACGCCTCTAGATGTCTTTCCAAGTCTGAAAAGAACTACTCGGCCTATAAACTTGAGATTCTCTCATTAAAATGGGCAGTAACTGAGAAGTTCTCAGACTATCTGATGGGAACACATTTTGTAATACTAACGGAAAACAAGCCGTTGACCTATGTACTTACAAGCGCAAAACTTGATGCAACAGGGCAACGCTGGGCGTCAGCTCTGGTTCGCTACAATTTTGACATTATATATAGACCAGGGGTTAAGAATACCGATGCGGACGGAATGTCAAGCTACCCGCATTAAAGGATGACCGAAGAGAGAGCTAAGATAGAAGATCAGACTGTGAAGGCTATATGCCATTGCACATCAGGACCATACATACAAATATTACCATGTGCAGGAATAAACATAATTGAAGCGACAGAGACACCCGGCCAGACAATGGCACAAGTGGAACTTGCAGAGATAAGACGAAGCGAAAGAGAGGATCCGGTCATTGGGATTTGGATAGGTGCGGTTATAGATCGACGTATACCTAACCATACATTGAGAACAAGAGACGACAACAACATGCGGAAGATCTTTTCGAGCTTGAAAGTAATCCGCGGAGTTCTGTATAGCAGTGATTCTATATGTTGTACATCTGATGTCCCAGTGTAATTTACTGACAAATCACACAATTTATAATGAAAATTATTTATTTTTTTCTGTAAAGAAACTATGTATAATACCAATCAATTAAGAAAACAGTATTTACAATTCTTGCTATGTGTGTTTAGTTATTATTTTCTGTTGTTGGCATACGTATGGTGCACCAAATGGGCATGTCTCGATCATCAATGAGCACAGTTCACAAGCCCGCAATTCTCAAATCTTGTCTATTTGTACTTTACTATATATTGCATCTGAATTAAAATAGTTTAATATTGACATTAAACTTATTCGAAATCGAATCATTACAGTTACGCTGAACAAAAAATGTAAACACAGAGTAACCTCCCTTTCCTACTCACAGCTACTAATGCAATGAACACTGTTTATGGGCGCCCGATTTATAAATAAACACGGTGGTAACACAACTTAAGTCATTGCCGAGAACGAGGCCGGTCTGTATTCGGAATGTTAAGGTTACACATTACATGCATCATTACCGTTCAGGGTTTATACACGTCCATATGTATGTAGGTCGACTGGAACCAAAATGGGTAGATAGACACACTTACAACGTTGCCTTTGCATATTCTACCTTCATGATGCGTTGTATACAGAGGGGTGAAAAATGGGAGTTTTTAAAGAAAAATCATTACTAACCAGTCAGTTGATGAGTCAATTAGATATAAACCAGGTCCCATCAGTTGTCGGTTAGTAATGGCACATTTATTCAGACCTACAACATTTATATATCAGGATTTAATTAGTAAAAGCTCTGAAACAACGAAATACAGACACAGCTTCAAGGAGTGTGGGTTTCTATTGGCAATCACATTAAAAGTAAACACTAACTTGAAGTTATATTGTACAGCATATTCAAAGTATACATATGTTTCTTATATATGCTGTATTAGTATTTTAAATAAATGGAAAGTCAATACCGTTACGTTTTGTCATTACCGTTACATAATCATTGCCGTTACGCCCATATTTTTGGAGGCTGTGTTATTAATTAAATGTAGCTTTATAACGATGTTTGGTACATGTGGTAAAACACGGCATTCTGTTACATGCCAAGCTATTTTGTTTTGCTTAACTTTACTGATTCATATTAAATACATGTTGTTGGTTGAGAAATTCCACTAAATTTCTACTAAATTTCTCTGTTTCACACTAATACAATTAGCTTACCATATTCTTGACACTTTTCTAAATAGATGCCCCTTCAGCTTTATGTTTTATGCCGTTGAAAAGAAAAAAATGCAAATGTAAAGCTATATTTACGTCATGTAAATGTACGTAACGGAAATGACATTTCTGAGACCCCTGGTCCCTTGAAGTGGAAATAAAATTTAAAAAATGACGAGAACAAATGGCTATACTATTATAAATGTAACAACTGGACTGTCACCCAAAGGAATAAACACAGTTTAATGAATTATTGGTTCTACATCGAAACTAGAAAAACGGCACCAATATGTTCATAAAATATAGAATCACTGATAGAGAGGTGAAGAACAGAGATGAACTCGTTAACCAGTTAGTGTTACCGGACTGTTACCGGAGAAGGGTACTAGAAGGACTCCATGATGACATTGGTCATCATGGTCGAGATAGAACACTGTCATTGTTACGCGAACGTTTCTTTTGGCCTGGGATGACTGCGGACGTAGATAGCTGGATTTCGACAGGTGATCGCTGTTTAAGAAGGAAGACATCCACCAACATTCGGACACAACTCGTTAACATTGAAACTACGTATCCGCTTGAACTTGTTTGTGTAGACTATCTCACATTGGAAACTTCTAAAGGAGGATTTGGAAATGTACTCGTGATTACGGATCATTTTGCAAAGTATGCGCTCGCGATACCAACGAAAAACAAAACAGCTAGAACAACCACTGAAGCCATATACAACAATTTCATCCTCAATTACGGTATACCTACACAACTACATAGCGACCACGGAGCAAATTTTGAATCAGGAATTATTAAGGAACTCTGCCAGATATCAGGAATTACAAAGACAAGAACTACTGCCTACCATCCAATGGGGAATGGGCAAACGGAAACGTACAATAGAACCCTACTCAACATGTTATGTACATTGGAAAACTCACTGAAACTTGACTGGAAGAAGTACTTGCCATCATTGGTTTATGCATATAATTGCACGGCCCACGAAACTACAAAAGTATCTCCATTCGAATTGATGTTCGGCAGAAAACCCAAGTTACCCATTGACTCTGTATTTGATTAACCTTTGGTGGAACGCGAACTCCAAAGACGACCAGAGATTACATCGATGATCTGAAAGATAGAATGGCAACCACTCAGCAAATAGTGAAGAAACATACAGAGGAATATCAAAGAAAACAGAAAGGACAATATGACAAGAAAGCGAAAGCTTCAGAGATCTCAGTTGGGGACAAAGTTCTCGAAAAAATCCTGGCGTACGAACGCAAGCACAAGATCGCTGACAAGTTTGAGCAAGACATATACAGAGTCATGGAGCAACCAAGACCTGATATACCGGTGTTCAAGGTTAAGTCATCAAAAGGTGTGGAAAAGACGCTACACAAAAATCATCTATTGCCAGTAGAGCTAGATGATACCGGTGACGAAGTTGAAAACGTTACTGTTGAGCATCGACCGATACCAAGAAGATGACAATCCTTGAATCAGTCGGTCCAACAAGATGAAAAAGAACATATGGATGCATCCAATGATAAAGGCAATATCCCTGTAGAACCGTTAAAGAGAGATAACGTGATAGAAGAGGAGACAGACTCAGAATGGTCTGACATGGAAGCAGAAAATGAGTATGTACCAAGCAGAAGCAGAGATAGAAGAGGTTCTAGAGATAGCTACAGTAGAAGTTGAAGGTGTACAACATTCTCAGACAGAGATATTGGGAGATGAGAGCGTCACAAATGACCTTACTGAGAAACAAGAAACGAGGCAAAGCCACGAAGGCCAGGTTTTTTCCAAGCATAGACACTTGGATAACATAATTATACCCACTTTTTGTAGACTAGATGGCCGTGGCCTGCATGTCGCGCCTTGGGGCGAGGCATGGACACTAAAAAAATAGATATAGTAGATGGAAAAACTTTAACCAAAAAACTTTAACCGAACACACGGACGAGCGGACGGACGTATGTCAAAATGCTGACGATATCCCGCTTTCCGCAAGCAGGTGTGACAATGATGATAAACACCCATGTGAAGTATCAAGGTATTGGGTGAAGCAGTTGCAGATATATAGTACACGAAAAAACTTTAACAAAAAAATTCAAAGTAATTTGAACTTGACATAGGGCACAGGATCGCGCTTTCCGCAAGCAGGTGCGAAAATGATGATAAACACCCATGTGAAGTATCAAGGTATTGGGTGAAGCAGTTGCAGAGAAATAGTACACGAAAAAACTTTAACAAAATAATTCAAAGTAATTTGACCTTGACATTGGGCACAGGATCGCGCTTTCCACAAGCAGGTGCGACAATGATGATAAGCACCTATGTGAAGTATCAAGGTATTGGGTGAAGCAGTTGCAGAGATATAGTACACGAAAAAACTTTAAGAAAAAAATTCAAAGTAATTTGACCTTAACATTGGGCACAGGGGCCGCACGGTTGGGAGTTAGAATGAAAATATGGATGATGATAAATACCCATGTGAAGTTTCAAGGTAATGGGCGAAGCAGTTGCAGAGATATAGTATAACGAAAAAGTTTTAACCAAAAAACTCTAACCAGACGTACGTTAAAAAGTTAACGTTGAAAATGGCTAAGTAAATTACGTAGAAATAATAGGTGAAGGTAAAAAAATGGTCACATGTTGGATAGTTTCATGTGGTAGGCACCCCTTGGTTATGAAGCTGTGAAAGTTTGGTGGTCCTAGGTGGTACAGTACCAAAGAAATGGACTTAAACACGACAACTTAACACTGTAAACGCGAAAACTTAACATTGAAAATGGCTAAGTCGACTGCGCGGAAAAAATGGGTGAAGTTAAAAAAAAAAGTAACATGTTGGATAGTGATATGTGGTGGGTACCCCTTGATTATGAAGCTGTGAAAGTTTGGTGGTCCTAGGTGGTACAGTACGAAAGAAATGGACTTAAACACGAAAACTTAACATTGTAAACACGAAAACTTAACATTGAAAATGGCTAAGTCGACTACGCGGAAAAAATGGGTGAAGTTACAGTAACAAAGAAATGGACTCAAACACGAACACTTAACATTGATTGTGGACGCCGCCCGCCGCCCGCCCGCCGCGCGCCCGCCATCCGCCCGCCCGCCCGGCTTTCGCCAAAGCAATAGCCTGGATTTTTAAAAAAAAAACTGACTAAAAAGCAGTAAAGAATGTAGGCCATGAATCAGAAACGGTAGAGACAGACCAGACCAGAAACCTCACTGATGATAAAGTCGATGAAGACAATACAGAGGCGAAGACGCAAGACGGAACCGAAGATCAGACGGAGATCAGAGATCAACCGAGACCCCCACCTAGACCGCCGCCGACAAGGAAATCCGAGAGGGTCCGTAAAGAACCCGTCTGGTTTGATTCTTACCAGATGAAACAGATGGTGCAGGTGCCCAGACCATTGGACAGTAAGTTACATGCTCTAGAAACAAAGCTTATGAGTTCCGGCTTGTTAAGTAAAGTTGATTCGGAAATAGCTCATAAGATGATCAAGAGCATAATGGACGGGTAAGTATGCTAATAGGTGTTTATATATTTTAGATATTACAAGAAGTGATCAGACTGCTGTCAATTTCATGCATTTCTTGTATATTAGGTCGATCATGTGGGTGGTGTTGGCGATTCACCGACAGAGACAGATGATGCAGTAATTCATATATTTTATATTTTTAGATATTAGAAGAAGTGCCCACACAGCTGTTGATTTCATGCATTTCATCTCTATTAGGTTGATCAGGTTGGTGATGTTAGCGATTCACCGATAGCGACAGATGCGACAGTTTTATATTTGTTTACTTGGATAGGTTGTTCCAAAGGATGCAGCCATGTATGGTGGATAGTGAGAGAGATAGTACAGTAAAATGTGCGGGACGTACATTTTTCTCAGGTCAGGGGGAGTGAAGCGATACTGACAGTACTGTACACAAATTTATTTTCGATTGAAGCGATACTGACAGTACCGTAGTATATTTGTTTTCGATTTGATTCGAGTTTGGTTAATTTGTTCTAAGAGGGTGAATGACGGGACGTCATTTATCAGTCTAGGGGAGTGTGTAACCGGACCATTATTCAGGACATTCAGTACTTTCAGTACTTTGCGTTACCTTTTGATTTATGTGTCGGTAGAGTTATTTCCCTTTGACCATGAATGCTAGTTTTAGTAGTTTTGGAAGTGATACTGTTGCATTCTGGGTATTGTTTGGTAGTGAGCATTGTTTAGGCAGAAATCAAGGAAGACATCTTTCAAACAGCTGATGACAGATTTTATAGTTTGACGGGCGATAGTAATCATGTAAGTTGTTTGTATTGTGCCATTTTATCATGTTTATATTGGAATCGATTCTGTATTGGGTGATGTTAACAAGGTCGCTCTAATTTGTCTATTAAGCTGCATTTCCAAGACTGTGTTTGCGGTGCGCGATTTTTTCCCAAGATGGCGGGTTATTTGAATTGAGCATCTCGCACATTAACTTCACAGGATTGTTGCATGTTTCACTCGAATGCATTCTCATCCCTTACAGTTGTTCTACTGACATCCACCGCGAGAACGATATCGAGTGACACCGAGTGATAGTGGCGTGTCTGAACACCCAGAACCATCCCTCTGGTAGTGTCTAAATGTTTGTGTACATGCCTCGTCTAAATGTCTGTGTACATGTCTCGTCTAAATGTTTGTGTACATGTCTCTGCAATTGTGGGTACTCAGGGCACATATGCTGGACTGGTTCTACCCAGTGGATCCGTTATGACAGACGAAATGTTGTCGGGAGGTTGAACTGGTTCTACCCAGTGGATCAGTTAGGTAATATGCAAGGATGTCAGGTGTTGAACTGGTTCTACCCAGTCTCCATAGGTTGCAAACGTCAGACCATTTTTGCGTGTGTTAACACAGGTGCAAGCAATCCATGTATGCCTACTTGTAGATATGACGTTATTCCATCTGTACATAGGTATCAATAGTCATTGCTGATGACCACTAGAATACTGTCCATCAAATATCGCTTGTCAACCACCCAACAAATCATTCAGGCTATCATGTTTTAATTGTTACTCATTTGTTGTTATATGCATGTTATGTACTATGTGTGTTAATTCCGGACGTGACTGGTAGTACGGTGCGCAGTGATTGTTTAAGGAGACTGTTCTCATGGACCCACAACTTGCCAAATAGTTGTGTGTCCATCCCATTATTAGGTATATGTTAGTTATGCTAATAAGTAATCATGGTAACCCTTGTTATTTCAGAGTGTTTCTTCCTTCGTACGAGGGTTCGTACCAGACTGCCGTACTACCAGGTCACCAGTTATCCATACGAGTCCACACATTAAACATAGATGATCGAACATTTTGGCATCTCTAGTTCTCTATTTACATTATCCCATGGGTAGAGAAACAACAAGATAACACTAATAATTCTGAAAACAAAAATACTATTGTAGAAGGTTTAGACAATTATTTTTGGCCTTTACAAAAAATGGACTTCATCTTAACTTTTAAGTGTTGGAATTTGGCTGCCGCTGACTGGATCACTTGTTGATAATAGCTTAAATTTACTTTATCAGGTCAACTACATATGTAAATTTATGTCATAAGTACTCGAATATGTTATTTTCATAATATTAACACTCATTTCAGTTCAAAACTAACCATCTTTCACAATTAACTGCTAAAGTGCGAATCGGACCTGATTCGCTATTCTGCAGAGAAGGCCTATGAGTGAAATCATAACTGTGGCTACGGACGGTACGGGAGTAGATTGCAAGTTACGGTTCGCAACCAGTCAAATTGAAGATGTTTGTTCACTTATTGCTCTCTGAAAATAATGAAAGTTCACGATATATTTGGAGGTTATTTTCACCACTAGCATTCAAAGAGTTAAATTTGACATGCTTTTCTCTGACTACTGTAGCATAGAGATTTAGGATAAATGACAGAATTCTGAAAAATATTTCAGTGTCGCTCTGGTGGATTACACTGAAAATGTCAACGTTGTCGTACAGGTTGCAAATGTCCGTTCTTGGGGCGACTGTTCTTTTGAATTTAAAGTAGAACAGTTGTGTCGCAAGCATAGATACAAGCACCTGATTCATCACGGAGAATTTCAAGATCAAGAATTGAAGTTAACAATTTCTAAT
This sequence comes from Conchocele bisecta, assembly GCA_029237695.1. Taxonomy (NCBI): domain Eukaryota; kingdom Metazoa; phylum Mollusca; class Bivalvia; order Lucinida; family Thyasiridae; genus Conchocele; species Conchocele bisecta. The sequence goes on from CM055270.1 coordinate 99,723,074, forward strand.
GGAATTCCATGGATTACACAGAAAATGTCAACGTTGTCGTACAGGTTGCAAATGTCCGTTCTTGGGGCGACTGTTCTTTTGAATATAAAGTAGAACAGTTGTGTTGCAAGCATAGATACAAGCACCTGATTCAGCACGGAGAATTTCAAGATCAAGAATGAAGATTAACAATTCGAATGGAATTCCATGGATTACACAGAAAATGTCAACATTGTCGTACAGGGTGCAAATGTCTGTTCTTGGGGCGACTGTTCTTTTGAATATAAAGTAGAACAGTTATGTTACACACATAGATACAAGCACCTGATTCATCACAGAGAATTTCAAGATCAAGAATGAAGATTGCTGGATATATTAAGATATTCAATTCATCATGTTTTATTTGTTATTTTGATTACCGTTACTCTTTTTTTTACTAAACATGCTAAATGTTGGGCAATGGTGTTATTTGAGGGTCCTCATGTTTAATTCGTATCTATTTTGCGAAAGCAAATTGTCCAGTTCCGCGATTTCCTCCTTCCTCCTTCGGTAGCAGATAACAAATGTTGCTCGATGCGCGCATCCAGCAAGGGAGCTAATCGCAGGTGTGCAAGGGACATAATAACACTTTAAGCTTTTTTAGGTTAAAGTCTGTTACAATGGGGTCATTATATTGTAAGTATTTTTAGTCGTTCGGTTTTTTCATGAGGGCCAACTATTTTATTGTCACGGATTTTGGAGTCGTTTTTTCTTTTCAATAACACACCAGCGTGGAACACACGAGGGCAATTTTGTTGTCAGTAAATTTGTGGTATTTAAAATTAAATAATGGACAAGAGTTAACAAATATTTGATATTTATCACTATGAATGTTTGCTACTGCTATTGTGTTGTTTATATTTTTGGGAAGTTTGCAAATGTTCCGTTAATTCAAGGGATATGTGACGTAAATTTGGGAAGCAGATTTTTGTTGTTGTATTATTGTCTTTCACTGGCGAAGCAGCCGCTGATTTTGTTTTGGAAAACTGTGTCTGCGCCTAAAGTTATGGAAATAATTGCAAGTATTTGTGCATACATACATAACATATAAAATGGTGATGGTGTATTTTGGGGGACCCCCCCACCCACTGGCACCCCTCTGTAATATTTTCATGGCGTTTGGTTTGTTTGAGCACTCATCAGAGGGGTGCTGGTGGTGGTGTCCCTTGTAGGTCACCAGCACCTATAAAATAAATACATGTTCTGTTTGTGCATATTTTAGTTCATCCGGAAGATCTAGCGGACACTCGTCGCCAGGTATTTGTGAGATTTTTCTTTTCGTCGATAGTTTCAATAAGTATTTAGGTTGAGGTTGAATCTCACAATGGTTTATTTATTAATATTGTTTTTAGGAGCGCATCTTAACAGGGAAAACGTATGAACCAGACTCATTTATGCGAGCTATCATAGTGTTAGCAAATGCAGTTTTTACTTGTCTTTGCCTGCTGCAATTGAGTTAATAGGCATGACGGGTAATTTGTATGTTATGTGTTAGTCTGAGAATATAAATGTATGTGTTTGTGGGTGTTGTTAGAATATAAAAAAAGCACTAATTGTTGGCATGTTGCTGAAGGAGGCAATGGTTTTTTGTTTTTGTTTGCATTTAACCAATTATTTGAAATACAAAAATGTCTAATTTTGGATATTGTTGTAGGAGGCAATTGTTATTGTTTTTGTTTGTGTCATTAGTCTTGATTGTGGTTGTTTCATTTATAAGTTATACAATTTTGTGGCTTCTTGTTGCATTGTGTTGTTTGTGGTTGCCCATAACCAAATTAATTGAATTTGGTTGGTAGCCTATTTTTTGACTGCTAGAGGATCATTACAGTTTGATGTAGAACACGGATTTACCATCTAACCCACCTTTTGCCTGAGATGAGCCAAGACAATCAGTTTTTATTATTGGTTGTTTTGCATTTCATATTGTATGTTAGTTAAAATCAATATTAGCAACAGCATAAAATTCGCTTGCAAAATTGATGTATGCATATCGCGAATCGTGACAATTATGAATTGGGGTCTTTGTTGTCTTTATCAATCGGACAAAACTCAAGAAGCCTTGCAAACTCCCAAGGAGGAGGGACTTGTATCACTTGAGAGAGATCTCAACGACTTCAATGCTATTAATCCTAATACTCTTCCTTCTGGCATTAGCGTCAGCATTAGTCAGTTGAATAATGGTCTAGGTATTGCAGCAGCACTTAAATCACACAATGCTCAGTATCACAAAACATGCAGGAGGTATTGTAGTAGTTCTCGTGTTGAAAAGGGCGAGGGAGGTTATTGACAAAGATACCGGCCAGCACAATATATCTAGTCCCAAACAACTCATCTGAGAGAAGTTCTGATGTATGTTACCACCATCAGTGTTCTGTACGTTTTTGCGACTTCGCTCGCGCTGTCGAGCGACGGGACTCGGCTGAACCCTCACCACCGCCCTTTGACCCCCTCATATGTTCTCAAAATATTGCTCTAATCGAACATTCGGACATCACTATATTTAAGCTTTCGAATCTTCGCAAGATGTATCAAAAGCTTATGAGTGATCATGGTCGCCCATGCAGAGATGAAAAAGAGCCACACTCATCTCGATTCAAAGACCATCTGCTCGATGCCCTACGCGAATGGGTAGAGTTTTCCAAGGGCAATGAAGGCAGGAAGGATATTTACATATCTCACACATTGAAGGTGGCCGATGAGCTGGCAAATACATATGTGTCTCAAATTGGTCAAGAGGACGTGCTTATGTTCATGCGGGCTGCCGTGATGATGCACAATTTTTGCCTACACAGCCAGGACCCTTTCGGCGGCTCATTCTCCACAACTGCCTCACGGAACCACTGAACGAGGAGATGCGGAGTTTCTTTAACGTAGGTGCTCCGGGGCCCATCAGCCATTCATGGGCGTGAACAGAGCGGTGGCGATGCCAATTTGAGCGGTTGGACGCTATGAGAACACAAAGGCTCTTACACTATTCATGTTGGCCGGACCTATATGCGCGCGGGTGGTTGAGGAATTCGAGGCCGTTCACGTACCACCATCGTCATCCACCGCTCATCACGAGCAAGGACACAGCTTGCAAGTCAAGTTTAGAAAGGATCTACTTTCGTTTGTCGAGGTGGTAAATCAGCGTGGTAATCCTTTCCTTGTTACAAACCAGGAGTGTGTAGCACTCGATACACAGACTGTCATGGAAGAGGCTACATCGCTGTCTCAAATTCGTGAAGCTGGCCAAACCATTCACGCAGCATATGTCATGGAAAGGCTGGTACACGTTTTTGTACCAGTATCTGATACAATCAAGCGGAACAACATACAACCTTTGCCAATCGATCTGACCCCAAGAAAAAAGGCACGAAGGGCGTACAGAGGCAGAACATGACCTTAGTCACGCAACTTTTCCTGTCACTCAAGTCGCGTCCTGAGGCCGACATGACGGAGTTCTTTCGGTTTGAAAATCAGAGAGAGCCACCGAGCCTCTCTGATCGAGGGTCGCTGCGCTTTGAAACATTCTCAATGCACCCACTGGCCGCGCAGCTGCTGCCAAACACGCCACGCTCGTGGTTTTAGATATGGCGGCAGTAATCATGGTGCGCCCGACTACGGCAAAGACATTCCGCGAGTATGTGACGCTACACATAGTACCATTTCTGGAGGCACACATGAAGAGTGGTACCCAACGCATCGATGCTATTTGGGATAATTTTCCCGAGGAAAATAATCTCAAAGCTCTTACACAGCAACGTCGCGGTAATGGCCCACGAACAAGAGTTGGCGATGGAAGCACTCAGATGCCAAAGCCTCAATGGAACAGTGGCTTTCTAAAAAACGAGGAGAACAAAAAGGAGTTGTTCTCATTCATCAGTACTCAGATCTCCAATATTGACATGGGCGGAAAGCTGCTCCTAAGTACTCACTTCGAGACCGTGCTCGCCAACAGACCTATTGACCTTGCATCACTTCAGCCGTGCAACCATTCCGAGGCGGACACTAGGATCCTCCTGCATTTAGCACATGCCGCAGAGCAGGGACATACAACAGCATATGTTCGTACAGTAGACAGTGATGTCGTGTTTTTTTGTCAGTCAGATTTTTCGAGACACTTTGCCTGTCAGAGCTCTGGGTGGGTTTCGGTAGCGGAAGAAATTATCGTGACATTCCAGTCCATTCGATATGCTCCAATCTCGGTCCATCAAAGTCCTTGGCACTGCCCCTCTTCCACAGTCTGACCGGATATGACACTGCATCACAGTTTCTTGGATGTGGCAAGAAGACCGCTTGGACAGCCTGGTCAAGCATACGTTCGAGTCATTGCACATGCAGCGTATCGAACGCTTCCTCGTACTCATGTACAGCAAAGGGTGTGCTGCAGCCGGTGTAAACGAGGCCAGGCATCGCCTCTTCACCACAGGAAGTAGATCACTGGAAAATATTCCGCCTACCCAAGCCGCGCTGTTCCAGCATGTGAAGCGAGCACTTCTACAAGCGAGTTTCTGCTGGAGTCAGGCCATTTCGGTCCAACAGGAAATCCCTGACTTCAGTGGGTGGGGTTGGCACAAAGATGGCACCAGTGCTTGGCAGCCCCTATGGACTACTCTCAGCGATGGTTCAGTAGCATGTGCCATTCTCTCAAGTCATGCACATTCTCAAGTCATGCACAGGACGGTGCAAGTGCAACCGTGCTTGTGTCCGATGCACGGTTCCTCTGCAAATGCGAAGGAGGGGGGGGGGGGGGGGGGTGGGGGGGGGGGGGGGGGGGGGGATGTGTGGGGGTGCGTAAATAACGAGAATATTGATGAGGTGATGCAGTAGGTATAGGTAGCGAATTAAGAATTATTGGTAACCATGACCTCAAATAGTCAAAAGTCAGAATATGATTATCCGATGCCACAAACCCCTAAAAAGCGATATTATTTGTGATCCCAGCTCTTTTGACATTTTTTATACAATTGACCTCTGGCTGACCTCAGGTTCGGACGACCTCTGCCGTGACCCTGGTTTGTCATATTGCATCCAATCGTCAAATTAGGTCAGAGTCGTGTTGCTCTACCCCGGAAACCGATACAATGATATACTGTTCGTACATATTGATTAACACTTAATAAATATGAAGAATTTGACTCAAAATGACCTTTATCGTGACCTTAGAATATGACAATGACCTCAAATTCTCTAAATAACATTATAATTGGATTCCCTGAACCCCAAAACCCATACAAAGTATTATTATTTATGAATATAGCACATGTTGTTGTTTTTCTAAGACTGATTTCTTACCCGACTGGCGGCCATATTGGATCTCGCCAAAATGACGGCCCCGGGGGTTGTTCGTCTTGGTGCCCGTCGGAAATCGAAATAATATGGTATGGACGACACCTTGGCTAAATTTGGTGTTTTTGGAAGAATCTGAACCAAATATCCCTAACAGCCCTAACTATAAATATTTATCAGATTTTCACACATAGCCATTAGTAAATACCAGACTATTTGTCCAAAACTGATACACTTGATATCAAAAGACAATCGCCCAGTATACTTTTATATAAGCTTAGTCTCATTAGCATTTAATTCCAAAATGTGGCAGATATTTCAAAATTCAAGATGGTATCCAGGATATCTGCCAAAACTAAATAAAACACCAATTTGACTCGCAATATTCTGACATATATAAGTTTTGTCATCTCATATTCAAGCACGTACTTCAGAAGTCTGAAAGTTTAGTTTATAATTCAAAATGGCGTCCAAGTTGGCCGCCAATACAACACATAGTACATAAATTACCATAGTACCTTGAAAATGTTCAATTCCATGTTCTGCATTCGTTTTGTCCATGAGAGTACAGTTTTAAGTTTCTTTTTGTACAATGTCTTTCATCAAAATCATTAAAAAAATGTGTTATTTATAATGTGGACATCCATGCATGATTAGTTTCCATTTAACTGCGCAGTGCGAATGCAATAAATAACTCCTGACTTTAATATTTCTGTAATTTATATACCACGTTAAGAAAACGTCAACTGTGTAATTCAGTAGGGCTATCATAATATTACGCTAACCGATGTTGTACATGCATAGTGATTTGTATTGCTAACACACGATCTCGATGTACAGACGTCGCTGGTGTACTTGTTTTATTCCAGTTTTAGTTGTGCCCCGCTATATTAAATCAGTTCCGAACTAGAGTGTTACACACCGATTGCGCATCTGCCAACCATCCCTCACGAGCGTTGAATCACAAAATGCGTATGTGTGCATTATAACCGATACCGACGAAATACTACCCCCAAATGAATCATTCTGCCAAAGTATCCTAATATTCTCGAGTGGAAATATTGAGTGTACGTTACGTTCTGATAAGTAATATAAACATATTTCCTTTATTAAATCATTTACTATCTGCATTTTAAGTTAGTACGTTTCTGTCATGGTTAGCCTAATTATGAGTGGCTGTGCAAGTAAATATAATTCATCATATTTCGATATTTGTAGAGTGATATAATTTATTGTTCCATAGTTATCGTGAATACAGTACGCACTTTCACTGAGCAAGTAACTATATTTTGTTTTGTTTACTCCATATGTGGATATACCTCGCTGTGTCCTACTGTATGGAGCTCATTGTGGAAAACATTTGAAGAACAAATGATTAAATGATAGAATGATGGGTTATAACATTAGTATATAAAATATACAAAATGGTATTTGCGATATTGTACTAAAACGATTTGGTAAGCAAAGTAAGTGTGTTACCGTTTTTCAACTGTATGCTAACGCAACTACTCACCATACAGCACATACATGTATCTTTCAAATACTCATTACATTCCCACTCAAAGGCACACAATGTTCTGTATAGGACTTAAATAAGTGTATAATTGTGTCACTATTCCACCAGTTATAAAAACTACGAGTGCCCGCTATACAGATATACTCAATTAGTAATAATTATTTGCTTGATGGATACTCGCGGTGGTGATATTTCCATATGCAAATGAGGCATGATGTTTTTTAATTATTTATTAAATGCGTTACCTGAAAAAAATATTCCGACATATTATAAAGTATGATCATTGCACATCCAAACAAATAATTACGGAGAATAAATAGTAATGTCCGTTAACATTTTTAGGAATCACGATTATCGCCCCGGATATCAGTGTGGAAATCTACGTCTGATTTAATAGGTATAATAATTCCTGTCCATACGTGGAGTATGGTGAATGAATGTTTAGTTTGCCTGAAACTGTCTCAGATGATGTCTGTGATATAAATACATGTAACATGTTGTGCCTACTGAGTGGACATGTACCTTTAAGAGCAAATATATATTTTAATATATTTTAATAAACTAGACAAATGGTTTTCAAGATGGCCGCCGAAATTATTGTTTTGTTTTTAAAAAAGATTAAATTCCATTTTACATTGCTGCGTTATACGAAGTTTTATATATTATATAAATCATGCATTCCGATTTCGTTCATTTATTCAACCTACCACGAAACAAATGTTTTGTATATTCTAATTTTCATCCAATATGGCTGCCGTGACATTAAGCAAACTGGTGTTTGCAAACATCGCTTTTGTTGGTGCTGATAAGCGAATCCCAAAGTGTATTAATGACTCACTTTGTGCAGATACATGATGTATTGAATTTCGTCAGTTTATATCCACGTGGCTGTAATTGGTGAAATAGGGCATATGGGTTTTGCGACCATTGTATAACCAGATTAGCTGATCAGGATCTGCACTGATCGCCGTCCCATCAATTAAACACCAATCATCCTTCAAAAGGCAATATAGATCATTGTCGGGCTACAGAAGTATGTTATTTGATCATGAGCTATTCTGGTCACAAATCCCATAAGCCCTATTTCTCCAGTCGCAGCCAGAAGAGGCGTTCCGTGGTATTGAAGGTATGAACATGTTCAGCTTCTTGAATCATCTCGGCTGTATCCTCAGGTTTTCATACTCGGTCATCGATGTATCTGTATCAACTTAAAACATAGAGAACGAATATAGGACACACTGCAGACATTATCTACATGTTAATAGTATTGTCTTCACGTGATTTGAAACATGACAACTAACTGCTGAGTGTCTACTCAGCGACGTTGGCTAACACGGTCATGGTACCTAAATGTAAATAAACGTTACTGTTTATATATTGGAGTTAGATTCATGTGAGGGCTAGCGACTGCAGAATTTTGGTTTCTTAACCATTAACTATGTGAATAATAATGTATGTTTAGTTAGCCCAGATTCCTTGTATTTTCCCTACCCCAGGGAGTACATGGCGTGTGTATGTTTTATTCACCAGCACGCTAACTGGCTAATAGTAAGTTTTATATCCGGCATAATTTGCATATGAAAAGAGCCTGATACAACTGCGCGTCTCTTATCAGTAAATTAAACATTACTACATGATTATATCTGTATAGGGGCACTGGTAATATTAAAACTGGTGCAATATTTACACAAGTATACACTTATTTAATTCATATAAAGAAAATGTTGTGCCTAACAGATCGGACCCCAACTTTGAACGTTTTCTAAATAATCCTTGACGGCATAGGTGGCCAACATAATGCAAATAAGGACGATGATGTTATTAATAATCAAATTAAGTTTTAATCAAATCCGACTTACGGTAACAAAGATAGTTTGTCAAACAATTTAACTCACATTTAAAAATAAATAACATTAATGTTTAACTCATTGAACTTGACTGCCGTAATTTGGTAATACATGTGATTTATTTATGGCTTATGCTGACTAAGTGATAGTTATATATGACTAACTACTGCATTGTGATATGCGAGATTCCACATACGGTTGGACTACAGACATATATTGTGACTAGACGTCATACTGCCGGTGAGGCTGACCTCGGTATATATTGCTCTTGTAATCCATTGTATATGCTGTGAGATACACCAGGTCTTGCAATCGACATGACGTACCTAGTTTTTCTAACGACAAACGTTCCATAATCACAGGTCAATGACCATCAACACACTAAACTTCGTACGATAAAACATTTCGTATGAATAGTTTAATAAATGTATCAAACAAATTACTGTAATTCACTAATGCTAACATTTATTACCTATATATAGGTGTCATTAAATCTGAATATTGAAACAAAAATAAATCTCAAAAACGGCTATTACTAAGAACTTTGTGTTGTTTGCAAGTGTGCTGGGATTGGAAATTTAAGGACGAAATGTAAATAACGAATTGAGAGAACAAGCCAGTGTTACGCTTGACATGTTCCACACTGGTATGAAATGTACAACACTTGTTCAGATGTTACGAGTCCTGATTATCCAGAAATAAGTGTTTTTATAAATCAGTAATCTTTAACCTTTACTGTATACTTTCTAAACTATTGACGACCATGATGTTTCGGTAATGCTCCAACTTTGTTTTATATGATGAACATCCACGGAATATTGAGTTTATTGCGAAACAACCTTCGTACGATCGTACGACTGAAATATTCGTAAGTGCAATTTAGGATCGCCTGCAAATTTCAATTGATGGATTTACAGATAAATCCAACAATCGTTTATACAAACACATTGTTAATGTGGAATTTAGAGACTATCATAACTATTCACATTATGCGAACATTTTAGTGGTACCATGTTTAGTGAAACGGGTCCCTGGAGCTTGACCCTAACCCATTCGGTGCACATTGACGTTACGCACGTTCTTGCTACCAATACGTATTTCGCGCCATATAACAACGTTTCGAGCAAGCCGGTGTACATCATCTGTAACGATACCTGACATCCGATATACCATTTTAAAGACCGTTATATCAATAACATAATGGTATATGTGTTAATGATGTCGCCTATCCATTTTAAATTATATTTACATCAAATGATGACGATGTAGACGCCAAAAACGTCTGTCCCGCGTAGCATCGGTAACATTTTCTTATTGCGGAAAATCCCATATTTCGAAGACGGATCACGACAATTCCGCGGAATGATTATATGTAAACGCGAAATTATTGTTTTCAGTTACGTCATAGGGCTACTGGCGGTAACTGCCACCATTTTTCTTATTTCCTATTTAGAAGAAGCTATGCCAAGTTGTCCAATTGTATCCGGGTGAGATGCACATGGCCAGCTAAAGTCACGTGCCCCGAACACAGTAGTGATATGTCACGTTCATTGGTAGCAATAGCGTGCGTAAAGTCCCTACATAAATAATTGATGTGGTACATGGTACTCATACTGAACTTAGCCGACTTACCCTGCAGTGTTAATTCCTCGTAAGTCGAGGCGTTCTCTCTCGTCTCGGCTCCAGTGATTCATACGGCCCTGCTCCGCTGAAACGGAATTCCGCCAATAGAAGTAACAGCAGTGAATATCTTGCAGTGTTTACGGGTTTATGTTAGTTGCTGTAATGCTATCTAACTAGAGCTTTGTCAGACAGCATTTATATTAGACCATGTGTCATAATATGAAAGCCAACAACAGCCAAAATAAATATTTCCGAGTACATATTCACTGTCTGCTGTCCCAATATAACTCTATAATCCTGTTACCCTGTCCGTATGTGCCGTTGAAGGCGCGCCTGTGATTTTACCATTTGTATGGTCCAACGTGTTAGCTTCCATTTGTATAGGCTCGTCGGTCCCTTTAGGGTACAGTGTTCCCTTAGTATATTGCCTCTGTGCCAGGGAACATTCAGACCAGCATATTATCCGCTTATTATAATCAGGTGTTTCATTGTACGACATTCGGTCGGGGAAATATTTATCGCATGTATCCACCCAGTCAGCGATTCGGGTGGTTATTATGGCGCATCATGATCTATACTACTGCAGCGTGGCTGTGACTCGAGATACGGGGCTTATGGTTGAATGTGTGACCAGTGTAGTGTTATGACGATGCCTCCATGCAGTCGGACCAGGGTGTAAACTATTACAGTCCGTGGGACGCCCTTAATTATTCTAAACAATAGCTTTCCATTATCAGGATGGCGCGAGAAGATCAAGAAGTTGAATATACACACATGCCATAAGCTCCGTGTCTCCAGTCACGGTGACAGATGACCAGGCCCTATATTGACCAACCAGGAACCGCATACTTATACTTACCTTCCTTCCCACACATTACCAGACTGGAACGTCTCTGAAATGGAAACGTATAGAACGAATGTCAGGCTTAATCAATATATCGCTGAAATGTACGTCCTTAGCTGCTTTTCATAGTTTCAATATTTCCCAATAAAATTAAGATTTGAACATGAAATTGTACGATAATCGCCTATGCTGTCAAAACATGTATCAGGTAACGAGCTCCGTATTGACAGAATACGTACTGAATAATAACATAATGTCGCATCAGGCATTCAACTTATACGAATATCTGGGTTACAACGAATTGAAAACTGACGTTTCGTTGGTCGAAAGACGTCAAATGACTTTACCGAATGACGTCAGTTTAATGACACAATATAACCGAGTCCGCCTTCTTTTCAAAATTACCTATGTCGCCATTGCTCCTTCTGTAGCGTAACACGTTTCCTGATAAATAGAACACCATGCCTAGCCTAGTGTCTTTTGATATCGAGTTTATTATACTGGACTCTCAAACGGTTTGAATTCCTCGGCGAGCTTCGGAGTTCCTACGCCTGAAGATACATAAACTGGAAAACGCGTTCATAGAACGCCACCTACTTCTTTCAGGAAATGACGCAAACAATGCAACATTCCAAGTAAAATCGGAGGGCGTTTACCTTTGATCAGTGACATATCATAAAGAAGCTACATTCCAAGAAGAATCGGAGGGCGATTACCTTTGTTCAGGGACACATCATAAAGAAGCTACATTCCAAGTAGAATCGGAGGGCGGTTACGTTTGCTCAGTGATACACCATAAAGAAGCTACATTCCAAGTAGAATCGGAGGGCGATTACCTTTGTTCAGGGACACATCATAAAGAAGCTACATTCCAAGTAGAATCGGAGGGCGGTTACGTTTGCTCAGTGATACACCATAAAGAAGCTGCATTCCAAGTAGAATCGGAGGGCGATTACCTTTGCTCAGTGATACACCATAAAGAAGCTACATTCCAAGTAGAATCGGAGGGCGATTACCTTTGCTCAGTGATACACCATAAAGAAGCTACATTCCAGGTACCAAACCGCCAGCTATAATGTGGTTTAACGTTTTACGATTGATAACTTTCAATATGAAAGTCCAATAGTGGGCAGATAATATATCAACCGGAAGTCGAATGAATAATCAAAACTAACTTTGAGCATCTACATATTATACGGAAGCTACATACCAAGGGTGAAGCCTTCAGTGATTACGGTTGAAAGGTTTGACGAATACAAGGCAATACTGTAAATTTGTATGTCTCAAAATATAATCCATGTCCGGTGGCCGAAACAAAATTAACTTTGCGAATCAACACCATAAAGAAGCTGCATACCAAGTTTCAAAGGGCGGGCTGGGCTGGTCTTTCCGCTCGTTAATGAAAAAAATGGTTAACAGATGTATCTCACATGCTAGATATCGCATATATCAGACACGGCTAAACGTGGCATCAACAGACAAGAGGGCGGTGTTCTGGTCATCAGTTGATTTCCTGTAATGGAACTAAGACTTTCCTGTAACGAAATTCAAACAGTAAAATATCAACTTCGAACCATTTGTGATCCGGATATGGGTAGCTTGTCCGTGCTCGATATGGTTATTCGTTTTCAGTCAATATATATTTGGCAAATGCAAAGCTCAGGTCGGTACCTGATAAATGGGGGTTTCAACATACCAGAAACATTCAGCTCATCGTAACTTGTGCTAGTCGTCACACGCGTAGGGGTCAACGTCTCATACGGTAAGCTGGCGGCTTGGCTGAAACAGAATAAAGAATACGTATGATATATGAAATATGTAGTATATGTGTGATATATTACATGTATATAGGATGTGTAATATGCTACACGTGTATAGGATGTATGATATATTACAAAGGATGTGTGATATACTACATGCATATTATATGTGTGGTATAATACATGTATATATGATGTATAATATAATACTTGTACTTACATCTGTGATATACTACATGTATATAGGGTATGTGATATAGTACATTTATATATGATGTGTCGTATACTACATGCATATAAGATGTGTGATATATTGCATGTATACTGGATGTGCGATATATTACATGCATATTGGATGTGTCATATACTACATGTCTATAGGATGTGTCATATACTGCATGCATATAAGATGTGTGATATACGACATGTATAAAGTATGTGCAATATATTGCATGTATATAAGATGTGTGATATACTACATGTATATTGGATGTGGGATATACTACATGATTATAGGATGTGTGATATACTATATGTATAAAGGATGTGTGATATACTGCGTGTATAAAGGATGTATGATATACTACGAGTATAAAGTATGTGTGGTATACTACGTGTATATAGTATGTGTGATATACTACATGTAAAGATGATGAATGATATACTACATATACATAGGATGTATAAGATGTGTTATATACTAAAGGCATCTTGGATAAGTGATATACTACATGTATAAAGGAAGTTTGATATACTACATGTATATACAATATCTGATAAATACATGTATATTGTATGTGTGATATACTACATTTATATAGGATGTGTGATATCCTACATGTATATAAATGTGTGTATTACTTTAAGTATATAGGATGTCTGATATGATTTATGTATAATACATGCATATAGGATGTGTGATATACTACATGTATATATGATGAGTGATATACTGAATGTATATATGATGTGTGATTAATTCAAGTATATAGCATGTCTGATATAATTAATGTACACTACATGTGTTATATACTATATGTATATAGCATGTGTGATATACCACATGTATATATGATGTGTGATACAATACATGTATATATCATGTGTGATATAACGCATGTATACTACATGCATATATGTTGTGTGATATAATGCATGTATATATACTGTCTGATCTAATTCATGCATATAGGTTGTGTGATATACTACATGTATATTGGAATATGTGATATACTACATACATATTGGATATGTGATATGTTACATGTATATTGGATGTGTGATATACTACATGCATTTTGGATATGTGATATACTGCATGTATATATGATGTGATATATAATACATGTATTTAGGTTGTGTGATACACTACATGTGTATGGGTAGGTTGTGTGATGTAATACATGCATATAGGTTGTGTGATATAATACATGTAAATATAATATGTGATATACTACATGTATATTGCATGTCTGATATAATACATGTATAAAGGATGTGTGATATACTACATTGATATAGGAAGTGCGATATACTACATGTATATATAATATGTGATATACTTCTTTTATATAGAAAGTGTGATATACTACATGTATATAGGATGTATGATATAATACATGTATATATGAAGTGTGATATATTTCATGTATATATGAAGTGTGACACAACATGCATATGTATGTACGTATATTGGATGTGTGATATACTACATATATATAGGACGTGTGAAATACTACATGTATATTGGATGTGTCATATACTACATGTATATTGCATGTGTGATATACTACATGTATATAGGATGTATGATGTAATACATGTATATATGAAGTGTGATATATTACATGTATATATGAAGTGTGATATACAATATGTATATTGCATGTGTGATATACTACACGTATATTGGATGTGTGATATACTACACGTATATTGGATGTGTGATATACTACATATATATAAGACGTGTGAAATACTACATGTATATTGGATGTGTGATATACTACATGTATATTGGATGTGTGATATACTACATGTATATTGCATGTGTGATATGCTACATGTACATAGGATGTGTGATATAATACATTTATATAGGATGTGTGATTTACTACATGTATATTGCATATATACTACATGTATATTGCATGTGAGTAGCATATAAGAGTCACAATGATACCACCACCCTCTGGAATGCACCGGCTACGTGCGGTGCCCCCCCCCCACCCCATGGTGGTATCATTGTGCACTCTTGTATACTACTTGGATTTCCCTCCACCCCCCCCCCCCCCCCCCCCACTATTCGGCGGGTATGTATGAGAAGAATGGAATATATTTTTCATCAACCGCGAGACCATATATTTATGACATGAGAAGATACACCCTATTAGAGATAAGAATCCCTATGTTATACTCAGTATATATATACAACAATCTGTCATACATTTATTACGAATAAAATAACAACTGACACCCTATTAAAGATAATAAATCCATAAGTTATACTCAGTATATTACAGCAATCTGTCACAAATATAAACTGACACCCTATTAAAGACAAGTTATCCATCAGTTATACTAAGTATATTACAACAATCTGTCATACATTTATTACAAATAAAATATAAACTTACACCCTATTGAAGATAAAAATCTATTGGTTATACTCAGTAAAATGTCTACCAGATAAAGCAAATGAGAGAGCAAGCTAAGAGTTGGGGAATTTCCCTAAGAGGTTTGAGAGTCAAGAAAGATATAGCAGATAGGATAAGTGACACGCGAGCCGTCGTCTACGAGGAGAGGCTGCGGCGTGCGGTTTCGACAGGACGACTGCCCGCCGACCCCGAAAAACGCTCCGAGAAATTGGAGAACGAGACGACGGCCAGTCTGCGTGCCACCGCTTACGCGCAGCGTGTAAAAGAAGATCCCAGCGCACGTAGAAAACACCTATACAAGCGTACTACAATAAGATTTATCAAGGGTTGTGGGAGACCTCCTAAGAGGAGGAGAGATATCGCCAGAGCTTTGGTGGAGGAGGGTCCCAGGATTCTCGCCGAAGAAGCCGAAGTTAGGGAAACTGTTGATAGGGGTAGGAGGAAGATCGTATGGACTTTCGAGAGGTGGGTAGATGGGGAGATCGCTAATCGCATAATGAATAAAATTCGCCCAGAGATGACCACGGCGTGTTATCTGAGGTATTCGTGCTCGTATCGTATTAGGAACATCGAGACCGACGAAAACGATGATCTATCACAAACAATCAAAGGGCAGTTCGTGGATAAACGAGATTTCCAAAGCGGAGAGTTGGATAACCGATACAGAGAAAGGTCGAATGGACATCGACAAAGTTGATAGACCAAACACAAAATGGACCTTCGTTCGTTGGATATCGGTCGAGGTGAAGATGATCATCGACGCTCAACAACTTCTCATGGGAGCGGGAAAACTCCCAGACTGGTTAAGACAGAAAAAGGGAATGTATTCCGACGACACGTACGACGACTACTTGTGTCTGTTTAGGTGCATAGCCATCCACCGTGGAGGGAGACCATACCGATGTTGTGAGAAGGCACGAGCTATTGCTCGCGAATATCTCGGTCACGATAACGGACCGGATAGTAAGGGAATTCCCCTGGAAGATATTAAGATGGTCGAATTCGCGTTTACGAGCCCACCGACGAAGGAGTGTGGTACCTCATGAAGGTTCCGGCAAATTACGACGTGGTTGGGGAGAAGATCATGACGATAGGAATGATTGGAGGTCACTCTTTCCTCATAACGAACCTCCCCAAGATGACGAACGCGTACGGGTGCACCGGATGTCAACAACGGTTCACAAAGTCGTGTAGCATGCACAGACACACGACCACCTGCATGGGTGGGAAGACCGTGGTGACATGTCCAGGTAAGAGGGTAGAGAGACCACAGTCGGCCTACGAGAAGGCGTTCTATCCCAAGGGGTCAGTGAGCGAAAGGTCAATTCAATGGTTGAATAGAGAAGACGTGAGGGTGGGAAATCACATACATCACGCGAGATGCGGTCACGGTGGAGAGAGGTGGGTGGCCGGCGATTCGGTCTACGGTTATTGTCACGAGACCTAGACCGTGTTTCAGTTTCACGGATGTTACTGGCACGGGTGTCCGACGCATTGCAGGAGAGGTCACGCCAGATCGCTGTACAGGAGGACGAAATTCCAAGACGCCAAGATAAGGGAGGCGGGTTACGAGCTGGTGGTGATGTGGGAGTGCGAGTGGTTGAATGAGGGGAATACCCACCATCCACCACGCGCGAGGAGGCGACGACTCTGTACCCTCACCAGATAGTCTACGACTTCGAGGCGTATCTCGACAAATCAAAAACCACGCGACCCACCAAAGACCTGACCTTCGAGGTCGAGCACGTTCCTATATCGGTGTCGTTGGGGGATACGATGCATGAAGGGATCACACACATATGCGAACGAGATCCCGAAACGCTAGTCGAGAAGTTCGTGACCGAGCTGCAGATGAGAGGCAAGGCAATCAGGGAGGGGGTTAGGAAGAAGTATCTGCCGGCCGACATAGATATGTTATCGAAGTCTCAGCAAGCAAAGATTATCTCTTGGATTGACCAAGTCCCGGTGGTGGGGTTCAACTGTATCAGGTACGACCTGAACCTCATCAAGCAGTACTTTGTAGAGAAGTTGGCTGCCACCGTGAATAAGGTGATGGTCGGAAAGAGAGCCAGCACGACGATGTTTCTGTTTACCCCGGAGTTTAGATTTCTCGACATCATCCAGTATCTGGGACCCGGTACCACGTACGACCGGTGGGTTAAGGCGTACGACTGTAAAACGGTAAAGTCTCACTTTCCCTTACGAGTGGTTCGATAGCGCGGATAAGCTCGACCATCCGGGGCTGCCAGACTATCCCGAGTGGTACTTGAAGTTGAAGGGTGAGTTCCTACTGTCGTTGTGCGAGTGGAAATAGTGTAAGAAGGTATTCCGAGAACTTGGGATGAAGACGTTCAAGGAATGGTTGCAACACAACAACGACTTAGATGTAGGACCGTTCCTGGAGGCTCTGACTGAGTTCTACAGGGGAAGAGGCGTGGACATACTCAAGGATGCTGTGTCTCTGCCCGGTGTTTCCCTTCAGTACCTACTCCGCGGGTCGGTCGATGGGAAGGCGGACACGCCCGAGCTGTGGTCACCGAAGTCTGAAACTTACGAGATGATGAAGCAGGGATTGGTCGGTGGTCCGTCCATAGTGTTCTCCAGATACGCAGAGGCTGGCAGGTCGACGATCCTGGGTCAGGTAGGTAGTCGGGAGGAGAAGATGTGCAAGGCGGTGATGGGGTACGACGCCAATGCGCTGTACCTGTCTACCCTGTCGAAAGACATGCCGTGCGGGGAGGAAACGATATGGACGTGTGACGACCCGGAAAGACAGTCGTATATAGACAGTTTCGTGAGGGAGGTCAGGAGTGAAAAGTGGTTCGGATTTGCGGAGTTGGATATAGAGGTCCCGGAAATGTTGAGAGACACGTTCTCGGAAATGTCGCCGCTGTTCGTTAATCGAGAAGTCGATGACAACGAGGTTCCACATCACATGAAGGACTACCTGGCCGGGACCGGGAGGAAAAGAGTCGAAGGACAGAGGAAGCTCGTGGGGGCAATGTCCGCCAAGAAGATGATCATATACTCCCCGCTGCTAAAGTGGTATCTGGAGCACGGTCTGATAGTCAAGGCGGTGCATATGGTGATAGACGACACGCCCGGCAAACCGTTTCAATGGTTCGTTAAAGAGGTCACCGCTGCCAGAGGGACGGGGGACGTCGACAAGAGCAAGGTGGTGTTGGCGGAGATATTCAAACTGGTTGGCAACGCGTGTTGTGGCAAGCTGATAGAGGCACAAGAGAGACACCTGAACACCACATATACGAAGGATGAGAAGACTGTCGACCGGGCACTGAGGTCGGCGTGGTTCGAAGACCTGAAAGAGATTGGGGAGGCTTACGAGATATCGAGCAGGAAGACTCGAGTGGTGATCAACAGACCGTTTCAGTGTTGCATGCGGTTACCAGCGGTTTTTTTCTACCGTTGGCCAATCTCCGGATGCTGGAGTTCTACTACGACTTCTTGGACAAGTACGTGGATCGCGGAGATTTCGAGCTGATACAGATGGACACTGACAGCATGTACTTCGCGCTGTCGGAGAAGACGCTGGCGGCGGTGGTGAGAAAGAATATGAACAGAAAGTTCAATAAGGAGAAGACCGAGTGGTTGGCGTGGGAAGTGTGGAGCAACATAACTCCAGGACTGTTCAAGCTGGAATTCGAAGGGGATAGAGCCATCGCTCTGTGTAGCAAGTGTTACTACGTGAGTGGTGATGGAAAATCTAACCACTCGGCCAAGGGGATGTCGAAGAGCTCTAACGATCTGACATGGGTACAAGAGTACAAGGTACAAGAGTGCTCTCGAAGGGGGTAGGGATATGGCGGAGAACAGGGGATTCCGAATGATTAACGGGGTGATGAAGACGTACAAGCAGGAGAAGTTGGGGTTGTCGGCGTACTACGACAATTGGAGAGTGATGGAAGACGGGTTACACACCGAGCCTATAGGATAGGTAAAAAAAAAATGAACTCTGAAAAAAGAAGAGAATACTAAAGACTCTGACGATCCGGGGGTAGCTGCGTGTCAGAAGGCACCATAATAAGTTCTTCGCGAACAAACCCTCGAGATGGCCCATCATCCAAATAGTAGAGCACGGGCTCATCAAGTTTGGTAATAGATCGATCTAGATGATATACATTGAGAGAACACACGGGATCAATCGCGCGGCGGCTGCCACCTTCGAGCTCTCCCGGTTGATAGAGGTACCGGACGTCAATATCTGATGGAAGCCGTTGCTCTTCTAAACCAACGGGTCGCCCGCGCGAGACGGCAGAGGACTTGCTCGTCACCATTTTAAACTTGATAGCATCTACAGGCTTCTTACCTATCAATCTGGTCACCTCTCCGTTCAGTGCGGAGAGCACGGCGGGCAGTCTGGCCACCCATTCGGTCGATCGCGAATGAGGGTCTACAAGTTTTTTGGCGTATTGGTGTCCGAACAGTCTCTCAGCCAGGGTTCGATTGAAGCGCTCCACGATCCCCTGCTCCCGGTGGATGTTGACGCGGCCAGGTCCGACAGAAACGTCGTGCTTAGACAATAGATGAGAGACCGCGCCCATGAACTCGCGGCCGGGATCGACCTGGAGAAGATTCGGCCATCTGAGAGGACTCCTCTTATATTCGGGAAAAAGGGAAAGAGCCTCGACCACCTCCTTAGACTCTTTAGTGGCCAACGGCTCAGCCCCCTTATAACGACTCGCTACGTCAACGATTGTTAGTGCGTACTTGTACGTCTTGCGACCGACGCGATCGTGAGGGAGAAACAGGAGATCCGCTTGGTGAACTTGGTTCGGCACCGGCACGTCGAATTTCGGACGCGGAATACTGCGAGGCGCGGGTAAATAGATCTGCCAGATGGCCTGCTTCTTGAGCCATTCCTTGACATTGTTTTCTGAAACCTTGGTCGCCGCCGCGAGGTTCTTGATGGCCGCGAGTCCCTTCCAGTAGCCGTGGGGGCTGTAGTATGTGTTCGCTAGCTTGCACGTTAGGCGAACCGATTGTTTGGTATTAAGTTTGCGCGTGTTCATCGTATGTGATGTATTCTAATATATCGGACAATCTCCGACATGCCCTCGCCAGATCGTCCGGTAACTGCGTCGTTAATAATAAACCTTTGTTGGAAGTACAATTACGATTGGGGGTTAAGTTCTGAAGGAACTTGGGAAAATCTAATTCATCCAATCCCCCAGGATTGGTGGAGGAATCTAACATCCGCTTTGCGAAAAGGGTGGCCGCTTTTTCGTCCTCCCGCCACGTCTCGAGAGAATCTCGGGCCAGACGAATCATACCCTTTGCACCAGCTATACGGTGTTTAAGGGCAGTGTAGCCTACATCAATCATAGCAAAATAAAGTTCGTCAACTGACATCGTTCTATATATATATATATTTATACAATAAAAAAATTTAAAATAATTATTAATTTTGTAAAAATTATTAATTAATTTGAAATCTCGATTGAATATAGTAGCCGACGAGACTCACCACACCCATTCCCACGACGATGAACGCGATCTCGCGATCTTTTTGGGGCTCTGACGGTACATAGAAATCTGAAAGTTGGGGCTCGCGATCCAGCGGTGCGAGACTTTTCTGTGGATATGCCAGCGCGTACTCGCGGTTGGCTTCTTCAACGTTCTGGAAAGTTTGCGCGGCGTGATTGTCGCGGCGAAGCTCTTCATTGACCCAGTCCAGATGGGCGGTTCGTTTTTTCGACCACGCTTCCTTTGCGCTATTGAGTTGTTCTACAGCTAAATCGTGACGCTTGCGCTCCTCATCCACGTTCGAGCTTCTCATTTTCGAGAATATAAAGTTGCTACCGCTGAACGCCAATGCGTTTACAAGCGCACCACCTATCATTATTCCGAGTGAAGCCATTTTATTTCCATATATTAACAGGTAGAATTCCAACTTTAATTAGATAATCTCGAGTCGCAACTGCGGCCATTATATCTATGGCCACTTGCCATGCGTCTTTCACAATAAATTCCAATTTGGGAGTGGACCTTCCTAAGACGGCCTTAAATAGTTGAGCATACACGATACTGAAATCCGATATCACCACACCGTTATAAAGTGCGTTCACTATCATTTCACCATCTTGTTCTGCCATTGTTGATAATTATAATTATTGCATATAAAAGGGATCGCGATCAATGTTTAAATGGGGCGCATCCAATGCGATTGGTGTTTCGTAACAGTTTTTGGATGAATTGATGGGGGTTGTTTTCTCGATAAGGATTGGTGTAATAGGGGGTATTTCCACACGCACAGGGCACCAACAACTGCCAGACCACCACCAACAACCCAACTCCAATTCGTGAATTGGGGTTCAATCGGATTCGTCCAACCTCGATTGGGTGTTGAGTGTGCTTCCAATTCGTGAATTGTGGGTGTTGTTGCACTCAACACTGTTGAACCCGATTGCTCTGTCTTCAGATGTTTTGTTGTCTCCGTCCCCGATTGCAACGACTGTTTAGCCTCTCGAAGTTCGGCGAGTATTTTATCTAGTTTAACTTTTCGGGTGGCAGCCGCCGCCCGCCCAGCTGCCTGCCTTTTTGTGTCGTGCAACCGCCAACTCAAATCGCGATTGGGTTGGAGGATCAATCGGAGTTGGAAGTGCTGCAATCGGGTTCGAAATTGGAGTTGGAGCAATCCCCAACGCCGTTGGAGGTGCAATCGGGGATTGCTGTTCCGTCACTCTCATAGGTGTGTCTTGTGTCATCATTTATGATATTAATATTAGGGCTTATAGTTCGTGTGGCGCTACCACTTGTCAAAGTTGGGACTTACTCAAGGGAGCTGTAGACGACTTCTACAACAGTTTGGCAGAAAAAGGTCTGGTCCCTCGAACAAGGGTCTGACGATGACCAACCGTTACCTCTTCGCGAACTCCTGGGACTCAATAAGGCTCCACAAAAGGTCCGGGGCGAACTGGTCCTTAACCTCTCCAAACTCAAGGCGTTGGATGAACATATCGCGATAGAAAAAAGAACACTTGGGGAAGCCCGTGGCGATAGAGAATCTACCGAGCGGATCACCGAACGCCTGCAGTAGTTGCGGGATGAAAGAGCAGCTCGTTTGGAGGCTGCCTCGACTAACCGTGAGGCTCTCCGCACCCAAATAAGTCGGATCCGCGAAACAATCTCGAGGGTCCTGCACGAGGAGACGACACTCGGTGAGCGTCTTCGCACTCTGTTCAGAGAACAGGGTGTCACGATAGCGAGCATCCTCGTTGCTATCGGCATGACTATATCGACCATAGTTATAGCTTTCACTGGTGGCGCGGCACCACCACCCGCGCCAGCACCCACACCACCACCCGCGCCATCCGGTGGAGCCAAGGAGTGGGTAAAAAAACAACTAAAAGCCCTCGCCAGTCTCCTGGCTAAATTAGCCGAAAAGGCGGCTGCAGCACTACCTGGACTGATCAGAAGTATCGTTTCTTACTTGCTATCTATATTAGCAAAAACGGCCGGATGGCTCGCCAAAAAATATTTGGTATTTTATCGTGGCAATCGCCGGTCTCCTACTATTCTCCGCCCGAGAGTTCCTAAAACCAAAGCGCAAATAATCCGAACGCCATGAGGGCAGCGACGAGCCCTAATTTCTCCTCCTCGTGGGTTGTGCTTCCAATCTCGATTGGTGTTTCCGCTCCTGTTCCAATTCGCGAATTGGGGGAACTCAATTCGTGAATTGGGGGTCCTCTTGCTGTGGGTGAAACAACGGGTTCAAATGAACTTGATGGGGTGGGTGTATCCATTTTGTGTTTTGGGGGTTTTACGTAATAGGTTCCACTTACACCTCCGCTCCCGACCGTCTTGGGTGGGAGCTTGATGATACCCGTGTTCACGTTTCCGTTGCGGCCGATTTTTTGATTGGCGGTGGCGACTACGATATGATTATTGTAACCGTCAACCGGGTCGTCTCGTAGTATAATATTGCTCGGCGCCATATAAAGACCAATTCCAAATGCGTAGTCTACTGGGGTGCGGGCAGTCTGCAAAACGTCTTGATAATTCTGGATCGCCTTCTGGAGGTCCACCTTAGCTGAGATGGCGTCCTCGACAAGTGCCAATAACTGTTTTTGTGCGTCAAAGGCCGTTCCCGTACCCAGTATAGCGCTGCGCGTTTGCTTCTGTGAGGCGAGGATTGCCCATATGTATATGCGAATGGATTCGTTGAGACGAATAACCCCACCCTGCGTAAATCCAGTGCTTTCATCTAAGATAAATGTGGTCCACGCATTTCGCATCTGTGGAGTATCACCCAGGTCTAGGTATTCCACGTGGGCTACTTTAGTAGGTATCCAATGACAATAACCGTCTTTACACGCAAGCCCTCCAAGCACTTCATCGCCGAACGTCATCTTATTCAATTTATAATTATATTTAGTCCATGTTGCCATTTTTCTAACTGGTGGTGGGGTAGCTCCGCGAGCACTCCACAACCCTGAGAAATATGCGGGAACTTTATCAAGATGCCCACCACTAACTAAGCCTTTAAGGTGAACTAACCCTAAACTGTTGGTTGGGGTGTTTTCTTTCTGTCTCCAGTCCGCGTCTTTTGGTACCCCAAATTTGTTACACAATCTTTCGAACGCCTTACGGTCGTATGCGCTTGAAATGGGATCCCAGCCGTCGTCTTGAGGTAGTGGAATACCTAGTTCTTTGAGAATCCTCCTAATGGTGTAATACACGTGAACGTTGTAGACACTTCGGAGCAGGACATTCTTGGATGTCAGATGGTCTTGATGCGAAACTCCACATCCGGACGTTGCGCACCATACTGCGAAATTTAGCTGGTTCTGCCAGAAGTTCATATGGGAAAAATCCCATCTTAGTATTACATCTTGACTAGTAGTCATTGGAACTACATATTTCTCAAAAGTGTTAGGGAAATTGGTGGCAAAGCCACTTTCCGGTCTAACCGTTACGGTTGGGTATACAAGGTAGTTAACAACGTCTTTTTGCGTGTATTTACCTCCGACCGGGTACTTTGCATTAGAATTAAAGCTAAATGCTTTGGCATCCATTGAAAGATATTATTATGTTTGCTACTATCACTAATGTTCAAAAGAGTTGTGAACTTCAAAAGTTAATAGACAACTGCTATGGACAACGCCGGGTAGGCCTTAGATCAATCACCTTCACGGTACGCTGGCGAAACATCGAAACGCTCGAGTTTTTCACATTAGAAGTCGAGGGTGTAAGCCCTCTGGCTTTCAGAAACTACCACATAGAAGCACCGGATACCTCAGGATTTCGTAGAACTCCAGATGCTATAGTACCTCAGGGTCTTTGGAGTTTCGGAGATCTCCAAGCTTTTTTCGCGGCGAAGATTCCTGGTGTAGTCACTCTCGCAATCTCGAAAGCCACGGGGCTCACGACATTGACGTTGAGAGGCGTTTAAGGATCTCACCGGGCTAGGGCTCACTGTTAGGATTTAAAATAACATATCCTTACAACGATGACGGAGTGTTTGATCCGGGCGAGCACGTCAGCACGACCCCAGTAAACTTCGCCGTCACGAAAACTCTCGGGGTGCACCTGGATCGGGTGAACACATCGTACAACGCGGTAGACGGCACTCCCAACACATTACTGAAAACCGTGCCCGCCAGCGACTGTTTCTTTGGCGAGACCCTGACCTTAGACTTCCCACACCCCGAGATGAAAGTTTTGGAATCGGGACACATCCACGAGTTGAAGATTTCTATTCTTGATGATAAAGGGCGAGAGTTGAAGAACGATTACCCGATTTCGGTCGTCCTAGAAATTTCAAATTAATTAATTTTATAATTTTTTAAAATTAATTAGAATTAAACGCACGTTCGTAATATATATTATCAACATTATTGAAAATGAGTATATACGGACCAAGTAGTTCTTCCAATTGGGTGACAAATTCAAAGAATTTGGAACCGGCAGAAGGGGGATTCATCCCGACAGAGAGCGTCTTTTTAGCTACCCAAAAAACAAAAGCCTTGATCAATAGAACTATATCGGCGACCAAGGACGATATTCACAAGAGTCTACTATCACAACTTAGAGTTGCCCTGGCTGTGCATACACAAAGTCGTGACGAAACGCATAAAGAACTAAACGAACTAGGTGAAAAAATAACCGAATTTCAAAAAGAGGCCCGGTTGGGCATTGAGGGAGTCCGAACTGGTGTTGATAAAGTCCGAGAAGACCACCAGGCGGACCTTACGGAGGTTTATGATGCGTTGCGCTTAAAGGACTCTCTCATCAGAGAAGCGGCACTTACCGAACTAGGAAAACAAATAACCAAATTTCGAAAAGAGGCCAGGTCGGGTATTGATAAAGTCCGAGAAGACCACCAGACGGACCTTACGGAGGCTTATGATGCGTTGCGCTTAGAGGACTCTCTCATCAGAGAAGCGGCACTTATGAACTAGACGGGAAAATAACCAAATTTCGAAAAGGGACCCGGTTGGGTATTGATAAAGTCCGAGAAGACCACCAGGTGGCCATTACGGAGGTTTATGATGCGTTGCGCTTAGAGAACTCTCTCAGCAGAGAAGCGACACTTACTGAACTAGACGGGAAAATAGCCGAATTTCTGAAAGAGACCCGGTTGGGGGTTGAGGGGGTCCGAGAAGACCACAAGGTGGCCCTTGCGGAGGCTTATGGGGCGTTGCACTCAGAGGACTATCTCATCAGAGAAGCGGCACTTACTGAACTAGACGG
The DNA here is from genome assembly GCA_029237695.1 of Conchocele bisecta. NCBI lineage: Eukaryota > Metazoa > Mollusca > Bivalvia > Lucinida > Thyasiridae > Conchocele > Conchocele bisecta. The sequence continues at coordinate 99,749,323 of CM055270.1, forward strand.
AAACATAACCGAATTTCGAAAGGAGGCCCGGTTGGGGGTTGAGGGGGTCCGAACGGGTATTGATAAAGTCCGAGAAGACCACAAGGCGGCCCTTGCGGAGGCTTATGGGGTGTTGCGCTCAGATGACTCTCTCATCAGAGAAGCGGCGGTTGCCGAACTAGACGGAAAAATAACCGAATTTCGAAAGGAGGCCCGGTCTGGTGTTGAAAAAGCCCTAGAAAGCCACCAGGCGACCATTACGGAGGCTTATGATGCGTTGCGCTTAGAGGACTCTCTCAGCAGAGAAGCGGCACTTACCGAACTAGACGGTAAAATAACAGAAGTTTCCGATAAACTGAAACATGTTCGTAGAGCCGCGACCAAAGCGCTTGAGGAGGCCTCTGAAAATATTCGTGCTTAGGCCCATACTTCTATCGGGGGGTTGCCGGATTGTTGAAAACAATGAAACACAAAAACGTGTCATAACAGTTTGGGCTGAGAAGCGGGGCCAATCGGTTGAGGGGCTCTCTGAATATTCGTTCGGTGCCAAAGCGAGTAATAAATGTGGGGGATACGCCATGACAGCTCCAGGTACACTTCTCCGAATGGCGGTCTGCTCTCGGTTAATGCTAGTGGTAAAACTGTGGGCGCGGTCACGATAAATCTTGTAACGAAATTAACGAAATAATTTCAGATTTCAGGTTGAATAATATCGTCGCTATGCAGGATATTTTAGTTAGAGAACATAGAAATAGAAAAAGACACGCTAAAAAATATAAGCGCACGGCGAATATAGCTGAAGCATCTAGTACGGTTCTGGCAAGTTTATCTGTAATGAGTGGTGCGGGGACTGCTGCAACGCTATCTACAATTGTAACGGTTCCACTTGCAGGCGTTTTGAGTGGAATTACCGTTTTATCTGGAATACTTTGTATGTTAATTAGGGCGTCGGGTGGAAAACTCGAGAAAAAATGTAGAAAACATGATAGAATATCCGTTCTCGCCAGGTCTAAGAAAAATAGCATCGACGTTATAGTGTCCAAAGCGTTGGCCGATAAGAAAATATCAAATTTACATTTTGAATCCGTGGTGGAAGAAATGGGGAGATATGAAAAATTAAAAAATGATATTATAATCAAAGCACGCGCCACCATGCCCAAGCTTGAGTGTACTGATTGGGATAAATTTAGGGTAAAGCTTGGAGATAAAGTCGGAGGAAATTAATATTTTTATTAAATAATTAATTTTATAATTTTCTTTAAATTAATTATAAAATTAATTATATTGGTGCAGTAAACAATTTATTAATAATAATAAAAATAAGTAAAACAAAAATTCGGGTCTGGCCGAGGCACGAACGCGCGCCAGCAAATTCGTGAACCTCTCTAAGTGTTTATAAATAACCTGTGTACACACCGTCTGTGTAAATCGATAATTGTACAACACTAGGTTATGTTTATCATAACGGCCTTCGTGGTCGTGTTGGTTAAGGCGACACTCTATAGAGGCGTGAGTCGTGAGTTGGCGCCGCGGTTGGAGCTAAAATGTTTATTGATTGATTTCTATCCCTACAAATAAAATCGCTATGGTAAACAACTGCATGACAACGGCGTTCCTATCCGACCGCTCGAGGTTGATGAAAAATATGTTCCAGATAGCCAGTTTACATACCATCGAGATAAGGATAAATACACTACATCAATTAATTAGTAGTTTTTTTTTCTGTTCAATAATAATTTTTCGATATCTTTATAAGCGATATCGTAGAAATGTATATTCGTAAACGAATCGTTGGGTTTTAACAATTTTATATAATACACCTTAGTTTCATATCCGATACGCACTATCCGTCTTAATGTTTGTATTTGCCTCTTGTATAGTTCGCATAATTGTCGGTATAATATTGTAAATGCAACGTTTTTATCGGAGCGTAATAATAAATTACGCTGATATTTCATGTATTCGATATCGCCTAGTGTTTTCATTTTATAGAATTTATATATAAGACTATAACCCCCGTATTCTTCGTAAACTTCTTCAACACAGGCATTAAAAACTTTCAATTCCAATTGTATTGTATTATCCATTTTCTCTAATAATATTGGTAGTTGTTTTTTTCTGTTCAATTTCCAATTTTATCAAATTAGTTTGATAATGTTTTTTTACAGTGTTTTAATGCTGTAGAAACACCGTGACTTATCAAAAACTACACATCAGATCGATTCTATCTTTATAACTGACTTTCCGATTTGAATTATTACTAAACGATAATACTTGCGAGCACGTTATCCCTTGTAAACCATTCGATGAGTAGCCTGAGTGCCACCGCATGGTGGACATAGTAATGACTCGGCTTTTGTCCCTACCCCACAATGCCGACATGGGCGAGGCGAAACGGAGCCTCTTCGCATCCATGCACGGTGATGTTTGCAATATTCGTAAATACCGGTGCGATGATACCTCTCGTGACTACCTGTCTTCAACCACGCACACTTAACTAGAACCATTATGTTATACTGAGTATAACATAGGGATAACTTGTCTTTACTTAGGGTGTATCTTCTCATGTCATAAATATATGGTCTCGCGGTTGATGAAAAATATGTTCCATTCTTCTCATACAAACCCGCCGAATAGTGGGGGGAAATCCAAGTAGTATTTAAGAGTGCACAATCATACCACCATGGGGTGGGGGGGGGGGTGGGGGGGGCACCACACGTAGCCGGTGAATTCCAGAGGATGGTGGTATCATTATGGATAGTGGGGGTTCCCCTCATTCAACCACTCGCACTCCCACATCACCACCAGCTCGGAACCCGCCTCCCTTATCTTGGCGTCTTGGAATTTCGTCCTCCTGTACAGCGATCTGGCGTGACCTCTCCTGCAATGCGTCGGACACCCGTGCCAGTAACATCCGTGAAACTGAAACACGGTCTCGGTCTCGTGACAATAACCGTCGACCGGATCGCCGGCCACCCACCTCTCTCCACCGTGACCGCATCTCGCGTGATGTATGTGCTTTCCCACCCTCACTTCTTCTCTATTCAACCATTGAATTGACCTCTCGCTCACTGACCCCTTGGGATAGAACGCCTTCTCGTAGGCCGACTGTTGTCTCTCTACCCTCTTACCTGGACATGTCACCACGGTCTTCCCACCCATGCAGGTGGTCGCGTGCCAGTGCGTGTTACACGACTTTGTGAACCGTTGTTGACATCCGGTGCACCCGTACTCGTTCGTCATCTTGGGGAGGTTCGTTATGAGGAAAGAGTGACCTCCAATCATTCCTATCGTCATGATCTTCTCCCCAACCACGTCGTAATTTGCCGGAACCTTCATGAGGTACCACTCCTTCGTCGGTGGGCTCGTAAACGCGAATGCCCATCTTGAAGTGCTCTTCGATCTTCTTAATATCTTCCAGGGGAATTCCCTTACTATCCGGTCCGTTATCGTGACCGAGATATTCGCGAGCAATAGCTCGTGCCTTCTCACAACATTGGTCTGGTCTCCCTCCACGGTGGATGGCTATGCACCTAAACAGACACAAGTAGTCGTCGTACGTGTCGTTGGAATACATTCCCTTTTTCTGTCTTAACCAGTCTGGGAGTTTTCCCGCTCCCATGAGAAGTTGTTGAGCGTCGATGATCATCTTCACCTCGACCGATATCCAACGAACGAAGGTCCATTTTGTGTTTGGTCTATCAACTTTGTCGATGTCCATTCGACCTTTCTCTCTATCGGTTATCCAACTCACCGCTTTGGAAATCTCGTTTATCCACGGACTGCCCTTTGATTGTTTGTGATAGATCATCGTTTCGTCGGTCTCGATGTTCCTAATACGATACGAGCACGAATACCTCAGATAACACGCCGTGGTCATCTCTGGGCGAATTTTATTCATTATGCGATTAGCGATCTCCCCATCTACCCACCTCTCGAAAGTCCATACGATCTTCCTCCTACCCCTATCAACAGTTTCCCTAACTTCGGCTTCTTCGGCGAGAATCCTGGGACCCTCCTCCACCAAAGCTCTGGCGATATCTCTCCTCCTCTTAGGAGGTCTCCCCACCAACCCTTGATAAATCTTATTGTAGTACGCCTTGTATAGGGGTTTTCTACGTGCGCTGGGATCTTCTTTTACACGCTGCGCGTAAGCGGTGGCACGCAGACTGGCCGTCGTCTCGTTCTCCAATTTCTCGGAGCGTTTTTCGGGGTCGGCGGGCAGTCGTCGGTCGAAACCGCACGCCGCAGCCTCTCCTCGTAGACGACGGCTCGCGTGTCACTTATCCTATCTGCTATATCTTTCTTGACTCTCAAATCTCTTAGGGAAATTCCCCAACTCTTAGCTTGCTCTCTCATTTGCTTTATGGGGTAGACATTTTACTGAGTATAACCAATAGATTTTTATCTTCAATAGGGTGTAAGTTTATATTTTATTTGTAATAAATGTATGACAGATTGCTGTAATATACTGAGTATAACTTATGGATTTCTTATCTTTAATAGGGTGTCAGTTGTTATTTTATTCGTAATAAATGTATGACAGATTGTTGTATATATATACTGAGTATAACATAGGGATTCTTATCTCTAATAGGGTGTATCTTCTCATGTCATAAATATATGGTCTCGCGGTCGATGAAAAATATGTTCCATTCTTCTCATACATACCCGCCGAATAGTGGGGGGGGGGTGGGGGTGGGGGGGGGGGGGGGGGGGGGAATCCAAGTAGTATTTAAGAGTGCACAATGATACCACCATGGGGTGGGGGCACCACACGTAGCCGGTGCATTCCAGAGGATGGTGGTATCATTGTGACTCTTATATACTACTCATGTGTGATAGTATACATGTATATTGGATGTGTGATATACTACATGAATATATTATTAGTATATACTACATGTATATAAGATGTGTGACACATTATTCAAATACATGGAAACTAACGATATTGGTAGCTCCAGATCAGCCAGTGCATCCGGACAGTCTTATTAGGTACTGTACTGTTCGCCCTTCCATCAATGAAACCCCCGTTATGCTTCTAACAAGCAATATATATCGCTATCAGGCTACAGGTCTGTGCTATTTGATCAGGAGCTACACTGGTCAAAAATCACAGAAGCCAGTTATATCCACATATTGTTGTACTTACCCTCCATGTTGTGCCGTGGACGCAGCCTGGACTTGAGACATTGCTGAAACACAAGTAACACTTAGTGCACAGTTTTGCATATCGTTAGAATGGCACGTACATGTGCGTGCATTTATCAGGGAACGAACTTTGTATTGGCCGAATACGTACCTGTACTGACTGATAACATCTTGCATTTACCTGATACCAATATCCGGGTTACAACAAATTGAAAACTTAAAATTTCATAGTTCTAACGACGTCACAAGATGTTTCCAGATTAAGAAGAAAAAACGCCATAATTGCTCATATGTAGCCAAAAAATATTACTTGATAAATAGCATAGCGTGCTAGTGTATTTTGATATAAAATATATTAGACACAATTTGGAAATGGTATGAATTCCTCGGCGAGGCGTTTCCTAACCTTGCCCGGTAAACTTGATATCAAAAGACACGAGCCTGGAGTTCTCTATAGCATGCGCAGACTAGTCGATGGGTGGGTGGGATATAAATGTTGTACACCTTCTAAGCTGTTGAGAAGAGATGTTCAGAGTCAGGATTGGCCAGAAATAAACTACAGGGTGGATTTACAAATACGTCCTGCTTAACTTTTACTATATAATTAAACAACTAGACTAGTGACGTACATGATACTTCCGTAATGTTCTGATAATATACTTACTTAAATTTCAGTACACTTACAGAACTTGTACAATAACTCCGCCTCTATACTTCTAACGTATACATCATATGCCACGTCTTAACGTATGTTTTCCAATATGTGATATGGGCAAGGTTCCAAGACCTGCCCAAACAATAGCACTTTCATTATTATGTGGTGACGTCAGTTCATGCTTATTCAATATAATTGATCTGGTAACTTTACTACGAACATACATTGTACAGCCTTATTTGATTGACGACACCGGATTCCTGCTAAGTATAATTGAACAGCACGTCATTATAGCCGAAAATAATGTGTAAGCACACATATAGGTGTTTGGGTCATGATGAAATGTGGATATGCTGGGCAATGATCATTAGCAGGCCAACTGTTGTGGAATTAAATCGTTAATGAAGGATTCAGTTAACATTGCTACATCTTTTATGTCATTAAGTGGGTTGTGGTGAATTAAGCAAGAAGGAAGTTATGATCAAGTGTCCTTAACATATGACAAGTAGTTGTTGTGAATCTGCCCATTCATTCCAGGAGACAAACAATTGGCCAATGCTACGAACGAGTTGTTTGTGGTGAGTGATACAAGTGAACGTTGTGACAAATTATATCCATTGTATGTCAGCACATATATATAAACGAGTTGTTGAATAAAGAGGTATGCATTAAACACAAGAATTAACAGAAGTCCGAACGACAACATTGACGGCGCCAGAGTGGTGACAGTAGTTCTAGTCTTCGAACGAATAATATAAACAAATGATAGGTATAGCATTAGGTAATAGTTTATTAAGGAAATAAGCTGTACATATCCAGTCACCACTTATTGACATACGGCTGAGAAAATGGACAGTACTACATTTACCGCCATCATATGAACAGGTTTATGATGGTCGCACACAGTGTAAGTTTGTCTCATCCAGTGACTTCCAGGGACCTCGTGGCTGTACATAATATCGGCAGTTACATGTGTGTTACCTACCATGTTGATCATGGGCCGCCATAGTGTTGTCATACGTATGATCGCTGAAATGAAAGGTAAATCTTCTATAATTACCAATCCTAGAATGATGCGAAACTATTTTGAATCTGACAGGTATTAAATGTTTAATGTCAAATTTATTTATTTGTCATATTCAAATCATAAATTAAGACACACATGTTTTATGAATACATATAGTAAGATTATAGTGGCATACGCCGAAGAAATAATGAACTATACTGTTATATTTCCATTAAGTATCAAGTGCAAACACGAAATGAAATATATATTTACACGTGTTTTAGCCAGCGTCTGTGTTGTCGTTGTTATTTAAGGAAACATGGACTGCACTCACCTGTACTTGTTCTTCTTCTTACCTGTGAAATTGACAAAACAACATGGATGTGTGATATATTTCACATATATATAGGCTGTATAATTGACGACATGTATATTGGATGTGTGATATACTACCTGTATATAGGATGGATTACATATTAAATGTATATAGGATGTATGATAAATGGGATACACTACAAGTATATAGGATGTGTGATATACGTCATTCATATTGGATGTGTGATATAATATATGTTTATTGGATGTGTTATATACAACATAATTAAAAAAATTAAGTGTCATACATTACATGTATCTCGTGTGTAGTGTATGTATATCAGATGTGTGATATACTACATGTATACAGGATGTTTGGTATACTACATTTATATAATATTTGTGATATACTACATGTATATAGTATGTGTGATATACTACACATATACAGGATGTGTGGTATAATACATGTATAAAGGATGTGTGGTTTACTACGTGTATATATGATATATTACCTGCATATAAGATGTGTGATATACTACATGTATAGACGATGTCTGATATGCTACATATATACAGGAGGTATGAAACACTATATACTTTCTAAACAACAAGTGACGTCCATGATGCTTCGGCAATGTTCTGATAATATGCTTAATTATCACCATCCTTATGGCTAAAAGCCACTCGTTGCTTATTACACTACATTTCAGAGTTGTTACATGTTATCTCTCAAATCCCGGACTTATTTTGTATTTTAGGATTTGTCGGAAGTTGTACAATAACTCTGCCTCTGTACTACTGAAATAAATATCATCATTGCCACATCCCAACGTGTTTTTACCAATCTGTTATCTGGGCAAGGCTTTCAGTATTATGTGGTGACGTCAGTTCATGATTATTCATAATATCTGGTGACTTTACTACGACCATACATTGGTGTTATAGTGTATACTGTTATGTAGATTTGTAACCAATGCTTTTTGTCATCTTTAGAGCACAAATAACAAAACTGGGGCTGGTTCCATGTTTTTCGACAATTCCTTTGGCTGCAATCACATTCAAAATATGGCCAAAGGTGTCGCTTAAATAAAATATATACCCTATAAAAACTTGTATGCAGGAAAGTGTAGAAGCAATGTCGACAAGGCAGAATGTATGTGATTACAATACTTTTTCGGCATTAAAACACCATGTGCAAATGTTCAGTATGTGTAGACGGTGTGTGTAAAATGTCAGATTGATTGTCAAAACACAGCTGGAAAGATTGAATACACTCTATACCTTATATAGAATTGTATGCAGGAAACTAGAAAAATAGCCACGTTGAATGGTCATTATCATTATTTACGATTACCATAATTAGTATGTTATTAAAATATCACAACTTCTGTGTCAATATACAAGTGTGTAGTACCTTGATTGCCCCCATTGCGTTTCACTAGTTGAAATTGTCATATTATGACTTGACAAAGGACAAAGCCAGAGACAGGTAGACCTACGCATCTAGGTCTGCATTATGGTGTGCCAAAAAGGCAAGCCAATGGCTAATGCCTTCATATCATTGATTCTCGCAGAAAACTAATATGCTCTCAGTCTGATTGAACATGAATACTGAGGCATATTATTTGGCCAGAATTCATTATGTGTACGGACTGACTGTTCAAGTGGAGTAAGATCACTTGCCTCTCACGTGCATGATATAAATAGTATATTCATGTCGTCATAGATAATTCACTGCTGTGGAAGCAATATGGCCTGTCAATGAAACAAGTTTCTGGCAAAAACATACTAGTTACTGATACGCTAGCCCACGAGTCAGTAACATACATAATTATATTCTAACGTTAGTATGTGTATAAATGCGCAGGTACATGAATATTCGCGAACTTACCCGTCAGTGATCACGAGTTGCAAGAAATTTGCAAACTTGACTTGAGGAAGATGCACAATTTATTCTGCCAGCAAAACGAGTCTAAAGGGATAACTCAATTTCAGAACGCACTGTCTCCAGAAAATAGTGGCGTTATGGGAATACGGAGATAAGCTGAAATGTTCTAAACACATAATTCCGACTCCACTCGAGTCTAAAATATCGGAAGCCGTGCACAATGGCCATCTCGGCATTCAGAAATGTCTTAGACGAGCGCTAGATATTATGATAAAATGGTAGGAAGATTTTCAATTGAAGATATAAACTGAAATGCCAAAGAGACAGACTCTGATATCACACTATATACCAGACGACCACCCATGACAAACTGTTGCTATAAACATTTCCACATGGAAATAAAATGAATTTCTGGTAACTATTAACAACAATAGTCACACAGCATGAAATATGAAATGGCCATTGGACACTTGTAAGGGATTTACAGTAAACATGGTATACCAAGTACACATGTGTCAGATGAAGTCTGCAATTTGCCTACCAGGTATTTGCCGATTTTGCAAAACAATGATATTTCCTTAACACATGCTCTATGTAGCCAATGTCCAGTGGGTTTGCTGGGCGAACAGTAATCATTGTGAAACACTGTTTCTGAAAAACAAAAGATGAATGAAGAAACCTATATTTGGGTACACTGTAATATCGAAACCCCCATAACCGGCACGGAATGATCACCTGCACATTTATTGATGGGACGGCAGCTTCTATTCAGTTTACTGACCTTTGTGGGCAGGTATTGCCAATAAATGTTTCGATTTGTGACAAGATCAGATCCAGTGATAAAAGCAGAGTAGCTTTAAAATTAAGAGAGTTGAACATTGGCGACCAAGTTTGACTACATAAAGACAGCAAGTCGTCGAGACCAGTTCAGTATGCTTGCAAAATGACATATATTAAATTGTACAGACTGCAGATGGTGCATCATATCGCCGTAACAGACGCTTTCTCATAACAGCAAGAGAGAATATTAATATTTATATAATAAGACATTCATATACACTTTATTGGATAAAATGGATGATTTGCCATATTTAATCTTCTTATTTAAAGGAAAACACATGTGCTGACCAAGATATCATCTGAAGAAACATAACTATAAGCCACAACAATACGCATTGCATGTAAATGCGTAATACAACAATACGTAATACATGTACATGCAAATCCTTGAAGTGGCAATGTGTGTGGCACACTTATTTACGGCGGTCATTTTGTCTGGTACTACAGTACTGGTTAGCAACAATCTCAACAGTTTGTGTTCATTGTATTATGAGTATAAGCTGAAGAAACATACAAAATATCGCCACTACATTAAACATGTATAATAAAAAATCGATTATCAAGTTTAAATGGCGGCCATTTTAAAAATAAAATGGCCGCCATTTCAAAATAATTATGCCAACATTTCGTATCTATGATAAACAATAATAAAATAAACACATATACTGAAGTTTATGTTAAATATAAATTAATGTCAATGGCGGCAATTTTAAGAAATGGAACAAACTTCAGTTTTGATATACATGTATGTTGTATATAAATAAGTTTTCAAGTAAGCACACACGTTCCAATCACAATATCATTTGAAAGAGCATAACTACAGCCACAGAAATTCTAGAATGTGTAACAAATCTTTGATGTGGTGATGTACATAACACACTTAGTTTTAGCAGCCATTTCAAAGATAAAGATTACACGTAGCACAATACCAGTTAGCAATAATATAAGCAGACTGTGTTCAAATAAATACGAGTATAACCAGAAGGAAAATACAAAATGTAACCAAGACATTCCAAAATGTACAATAAATACTGGATTTCAAAGTTTGAAATGGCGGCCATTTTGAAAACCGAAATGGCTGGTGTCACAAAGTGTATTGAACTCATTCTGAAAATAGTTCTTGTCCATAATAATGAGTTTTCCGCTGCAAATAAACCACACATACTGACCTTGACCTCGAAATATAAATTTAATGGCAGCCATTTTTAATTTCAATATGGCACCCATATGGCTTATAGAACAAAAGGAACCAACCACAGTTTTGTTGTATGTGGTCCATAGATGAAAAAAACATCGGTTCACACAATGTAGCAAACAATTTCACAATACATAAAATAACGACATACAGTATACACTATTAAGCACGTGTCCAGTTATGTATATATAAACGTTTATCAACAGATGTATCCAGTCTTACTGACATGTAAGACAGCCAATTGATATCCATTGGCATTATGTTACCAATTAGATGAACCATGCATAGGCATAGTCCATGAGAAAAAATTACACTTTTATGATTTAGAAATACAAACCAGAGAAACACTATTAGGTAACACATGGTGTACATATCAATTTATGTTTGCACGATGTTATTATCGTTAAGAATTCCGATACTTTGAAGATGGACGAAATATATCAACATACCACCATTACAGAATACATCTTGACACTTTTGCACTCAATGACGCGTACGCATGACTACCATGTCCAGCTTGGTTTGTTTGACGACACCGGATTCCTGCTAAGCATGATTAAATACACGTCATTCTAGCAGAATATATTGTTTAAGCACACATACAGGTGTGTGAGTCATGGTGAATGTTGACATGCGGATGTCCTGGGCAATGCTCATTAACAGGCTAACAGTTGTGGCATGAAATCGTTAATGAATGATTTAGTTGCATAGCAATGCTACACCTGTTATTTCATTAAGTGCGCTGTGTTGAATGATGTCAGAAGGAAGTTCTGATCAAGAGTCCTTAGCCTATGACACGTAGTTGTTGAGTTATTCCAGCTGACAAAATATAGACCAATGACACGAACCACATGTAGTTGATTGTGGTGAGTGATACAAGTGGACATTGTGACAAAGCTAATATATATATCACCAAATATATATCAACCTGTTGTTGAATATAAGATGTATGTATGGAACATGAGAATTAAGTCCGAACGACAACATGAACGACGCCAAAGTGGTGACAGTTGTTCTCGTTTTTCGAAAATAAATACTGGCTAAACATTGATAGGTATATCGTTAGGTTATTTTTTATTAAGGAAATCAGGTGTACATGTCCAGTCATCACATATTGGCATACGGTTGAGACAATGGACGTTACTACATTTACCGCCAGCCTATGGACAGGCTATGCTGGTCGTACACAGTGTAAGTTTGTCTCATCCAGTGCCATCTATGGACCTTGTGGATCTACATCATCTCGGCTGTTACATGTGTGTTACCTACCATGTTTACCATGGGCCTCCATAGTGTTGTCATACGTATGGTCGCTGAAATTAAAGGTAAATGTTCTATAATTACAAAGCCTAAAATGATGCGAAACGCTTTCGAATCTGACAGGTATTACATTTTTAAAGCCGCATTTAATTATTTGTCATATTTAAATCATAAATAAAGACACATACGTTTTATCGACATATATAGTAAGGCTATAGCGGCATACGCCGAAGAAATAGTGAATATACTGTTCTCCTTCCATAAAGTATCGAGTGCAAACCCCGAAACGAAATCCGTTCAATGTACACGTTGTTTTAGCGAGCGTCTGTGTTGTCGTTTGGAGAAAAGCCGCTGGTACATGTATATAAGGAAACATTGATCAACGTCGTCTACTGGACTCACCTGTACTTGTTCTTCTTCTTACCTGTAAAATTTACAACACAACATCTATGTTGCTTGTTATAAGCATGCCAGGTGTTTCATTGATGGAAGTACAAATAGTGCTGATGCGGACACCCCAGCGAACAAGAGTATCCCACATATGTAACACATAACTCACATAGCTCAATGATGGAATATCCCACATGTATAGCACATAACTCACATGGCTCCATGATGGGGTATCTCACTTGTATAACACATAAATATAATGACTTCATGATGGAGTACCCCGCATGTATAACACATACCTCACATGGCTCCATGATGGAGTATCCCACTTGTATAACACATAAATAGCATGGCTTCATGATGGAGTACCCCGCATGTATAACGCATAAATATCACGGCTCCATGATGGAATACCCAGCATGTAAAACACATAACTCACATGGCTTCATGATGGAGTATCCTTTCCTGTGGAGGACAACTAGGCCGACAGCGCGAGCGATGACAATCAGTGCCGCTACTGAACCTCCCACGGCTGGACCTGTAGCCGAGGCTGTCTGCTCATGTCCATCTGTGGTGTAGCCTAGACATGATATGCGGCAGTCACTGGAGAAATGGGGCGTATGGGGTTTGCAACCAATGTAGCGGAAATAGCGCACTCATTCAGCCTGGCAACGATCTATAGCGATTGTTAGAAGCATTACGGATGCAGGCCCTGATCAGACTGCTGTGATAATCGGGGCTAGACTGGTCAGAAAATCCACAAGCACCATTTATCCAGTCACATCACATATGGAAATGAATACGTAGCAATAAGGTATCATTAGAACAAGGTATATAAGTTGTAGCTGATAGTATTTCCCGCTCTGCAATCGTTTTTCTAAGCGTGTGTGCCACATAGCGGCTTGGAATAACAGCCAACTGGCACCCATAAGTCGTACAACAACAACAACAACACCAATTATAACTCCATTCGCTCGATCGAACAGTCGTGCTGTCCTATGTGGAATGACGTGATGAAACAGATGAGGAACAACTAGTTTAACTATATATTTGTTTCGTATTTCTGAACCCTGTGAGACGCTTTAAACGATCGGGGATTATAATACTGACAAATCAGTAGCTTTTGAAGTGCTAATTTATTATATTGTATGTAAGTTAATGTCACTACTTTGCTAATTTTACAACAAAAAAAAAGTACCATAACGTTTAAATTCTGGTACATGTATAGCAAAATATAGCAACTCAAATGTTCTCCCCTGACAGTTTCTGATTGTATGATAAATTAAATGTACATTAATACAATGCATGTGTATTTTCATCAAATTAAAACGGTGCGGTATATTAATGTCATTTAATGTGCATGAAGCAAAATAACACACATTACATATTATCTTAGATATCATCTGAAACACAGTGCCATTGCCCTTGGGAATAGAGTTAATATAAACCCATGTAACAAAACGTCTCGAATCTGGGCACATCCATGAATTGGATATGTCAGTCCTCGATGATAAAAAACGGGAAATAAAAACCGACTTCCGAATCGCTGTTGTTCTCGGGTTCTCGGAATAATGAGCATATACGGCCCAGGCAGTTCCTGTGCAAGCGCCGAACAGGACGTTACCGTCCAATTGCCTACACTTACGCCAGTGAGTCTAACACTGCGCCAGCGGTTGCAAAAACGAAATCAGTTATTACGATTTGTGCTGAAGAACGAGGCGGATTGCGTTCAGGAGAACATGAGTACTCTTTCGGTAGCAATGCTAGCAACCGACACACGGGCTTTCCACTGTTCTCTGCGGGTCGAATATTCCAAATGGGCCTACCGGTCGGTCAACTATAGCGAAAAGGCAATGGCCGATTGAACATCGTACTGAACGGCGAGCGGCAGGACCACGGCGTGACCAAGCACGCGGGCCACATATCTGCATTTACTATCTTCGACACGCCAATTGAAGTCGTAGCCGGAAATGTTACAAATTTCAGAACGGAATCCGCTCCCCCAAAACATTAATCTAGCTCGATTTATAGAGAACATGGCTGCCGAAAAACTATATCGTGAGCTGCCGTCCGGGGCGGCTGAACAGTCATCTTTTAGAATGACCAGGATTGTCGAGATACAACATATTCTCCAGCATGAGGGAGACACACGGACAGATCATGCAAAATATTATAGGCGGGCAGTCAATGTCGTCGAATGGATGAACACTACGCAAGCCTCAGCTTCCGTTGTGAGCGGGATGGGGAGTTTGTCCTTATTGTCAACAGTCGTTGCATAGCCGATTGCGGTGGCCTTGAGTACGGTCGCAGCAGGGGCATGCCTGCCTTGCATGACAAGCAGACTGGTGGCCCGCATTATCGAGGCCAAGAGCGCAAGCACGACCGAATAGCAGTTATTGCGAGGTCGACGAAAAACAGGTATCGACGTTATCGTGTCGAAAGCAATAGCCGACAACGATATATCAGATGGTGAGTTCAAACTGGTCGTCGAAGAGATGGCCAGGTACCATGATTTAAAGGGTGCGATCCGGTCCAAGGCCTACCCGCAGGTTTTGGGAGATGACGACTAAGAAAACTCGTTATGGAGGGGCGGGCCGACGAGAGAAGGAATCTCGTCGCCCGACTCGGGACGTGATATACTTATTCGCGTGCCTGCAGCAGCAGCAGGTCCCGCCAGCATTTCTATGTATTATTGGCTATATTATATCATATGTTCTACTTCTGATTTTCAGTTCTTTGTCAAATGCCAGAAGAGGTGAAACTGACTGATGGCTGGCACAGACAAAGATGGCCGACTTCACCACTCCATGTGACGTATAAGATACAGTAATGCGGCAGTGAGCACTCATATGTTATATATGTAAATGAAAAGTGAATGGGTTTAACATGCCAGCAACATGTAAGGTATTTTAAGTGCGTGACCTCGGTTTCAAGTTTCATCCGGAATACCAGTGGGATGGAAATACTATGGTATTGTTTAATCCTCAGGAGAGGTTGGAACCCACAACCTCTGATATTCAAGTCCAGTGCTCTAAACACTCGGCCATAATCCATCTCCACTCATTTAACATCTACCATTTATTACTCATGTCATTCCTGAATCAGAAAATATAAGTTTACATACAGTGGGCATCCTCCAGAATGACCGAGAGATCTGCAGAATCCTACTGAAATGCTCTATGATACATTAATATGTGATTTTATCCGCTACTAACCTACTGTCCTTGTAGTGACGTTAAACACGGCGGTATACGGGCTGTGACCCTTGCTGTTGTATGCTTGGATCCTGAAGAAGTAGAGCTGTCCGGGATTGAGCGAGTCCACCAGTAGGAAGTGGCGATCCCCACTGGAACGTTCTCCCGTATCCAGGCTGCTGCCATTCGTCCACGCCTTCCCGTCCGTGCTGTACTGTACAACAAACGTCTGCCCCAGACCGCCGTGAAACCCCAGATTCCATGATACGTTCACACTCGTCGTGTGGACTTGTATCATTGGGTATTTAGGTGTCTCGGGTGGGCCTGTGCGAATAGTGGTGTGCATTAGATTAGTTGCTATATTTATGTTGGCTTTCGAAAATAATGGTCCAATTCGTACCAGAACTACCTCGGCCCAGAAAATAACATTGTACCAGTAATACTGCAAGGATAATTTATGCTGCTTGCCATTAAGTTACTGAAAGAATTGTAAGATGTCAGCAAATGGAGTAGCTCCTATTCTTCAGTACAAACACAATTGTTGCAATGTTATAAGGCAATTTTTTTTCAGTCGACTTCAGTTTGCGGTCAAATGATCATGTTTATTAATAATTAGGTCAAATGTTGAACAATGGAAGTATGATTAAACCTGTGAAAATCTAAATTGTGCATGTGTAACAGTAGCGGTAAGTGGTTTGGCTACGTGAGGACAACACTACTCCTCATCACGGCACAGATCCGGTACAGTGAACAGTAGGTTTATTTAACCGTAGGGCATTTACAATATTAACCGGTAAGGTTACAGGCCCACTCAGTAGGAACAACATGTTATTTATAGGAATTAAATAAGTGTATAATTGTGTCACCAGTTCCAAAAATTGCAAGTGCTATACAGATATAAAGAGCAGTTTGTGCCTACTGAGTGGGCATGTACCTGCCCATTCAGTAGGCACAAAATGATCTTTATATCAGAGACATCATCTTGGACATTTTCTGGCAAAATAAACATTCATTCACCATTACCCCACGTATTGATTGTCTTTGTTATACATGTTATATCAGACTTAAATTTCCACACTGATATCAAGGGCGATAACCGTGTTTCCTTAAACTGTTAACAGACTTTACTGTTTATAATCTGTATTTATTTTTTAATGTGCAATGATCATACTTTATAATCTGTCGAAAAAAAATTTGTTCAGGTGATGCATTTAATTAGTATAAATAAGTACAAAATAGCATGCCTCATTTGCATATGAAAATAGCCTGATACCACCGCTTGTTACTATCAGTAAAATAAATATGTCTAAATGATTATATCTGTATAGCGGACACTCGTAATTTTTAGAACTTGTGGAATAGTGACACATTTATCCATTCCATAAAGAACAGTATGTGCATACTGAGTGGGCATGTACCTTTAATGTGCACATTTAAAAAAATATATATATTCATTGTATATTAATTGTATACTAAATTGATATGAGATGCCAGTATGACTACATTATAGGGAGCCTTAGCTCAATAATACAAACTGTAACAAATACAAATGTATCATTCGGCTACTGAAGTTCTCAAGGTTATTCAAGAATTACGGAGGATACAGCCTCACTATAAGAACTATTTGAATGGCTCGTGTAAGTTTGGTTTAGTCTGATCCTCACCTGCATCAACCTGCTCTCAATCCATCTAATAAACCAGAAACATGAGAAGCCTCAATTACCGCATTGATAGTAAATGAGTCAAAAAATTCAAAAAGTGGGTGATATCCATGGCCTGGTGTCAAATCAAAAATTGAAATTCACTCTGCGAATCTACATATCATAACTAGATTGGTCAGTAAGCGAGGCTTACGGAATACCCCCCGCGTGGGCCCATGTATCCCTAAAAATGTAAAAACAAAATCCAAGTGTGTGGGCTTGTGACCTTGACTCTGGGCTTAGCGGGGGCGGCACGAACGTGAACTTGTCGCAGGGTGGTAGAGGTTCATTGGAGTAATGAGTGTGTGAAATGTGAAGCCGATCCGAGCAAGTAAATAGAAGTTATAACCGATTTCTCTGTTGTTAAGTTTTGTAGAGACTAAGTATGTGACATTGACCTCGAGATCAGCGGGAATTTATCACAGCATGATAGTAGAGCCTTAGAGGAATGGATGCATGAAATATTAATAATTTTCGATGAAAGAAAGAGAAGTTATAACATATTTCTCTGATGTTAAGTTTAGTAAAGAGACTAACTATGTCACATTGACCTTGGGATCAGCGGGGGATGGACGGTCGTAGATTTGTCACAGCATGTTAGGAATGCATGTGTGAAATATTAAGAATTTTCCGTACGGACGGACGGACGGACGGACGGACAGACTATAACACGTGGTTTAAATCAAACTAAAGTTGCTACATCTAAGTACCATATTGAAGTTACATACCAAATATCAAGCCTTCAGCCTTTACGAGTTACAATGCATGATAGTGAAATCATAAATCCAAAAGGGGAAGATAACACATGATACCGGGTCATTGACTTTGATCTTCGACATGGTGGGAGCATGGATGAGGAGGGAAATGAATGTATGGATGATGACAGATATGCCCATGAAATATCAAGCCAATTTATCAAGTTATAGCCGAATGGAAAACGTGACAGACAAATGGACAGGTGGACGTGTACAGTTTCCAACATAAAGGCTTATTTTGACGCATGCTTTTTCGATATTATTACCATGTGAATGTGACAGCCCTGGGTTTGAACGAAACAATACATACTCAGATAGTAGACTAGATGGCCGCGGCCTGCATGTCGCGCCTTGGGGCGAGGCATGGACACTAAAAAAAGAGATATAGTAGACGGAAAAACATTAACCAAACAACTTTAACCGGACACACGTAAGTACGTACGTCCGTACGTACGTACGTACGTACGTACGTACGGACGGACGGACGGACGTACGCCAAAGTACCGACTTTATCGCGCTTTCCGCAAGCGGTCGCCACAAAATTTTAACAAAACACTTTAAACAGATGATGATAAACACCCATGTGAAGTTTCAATGTAATGGGCAAAGCAGGTGCAGAGATATAGTACATGAAAAAACTTTAACCAAATACTTTAACCAAAATATTTAAAGTAATTTGACCATGACATTGGGCACATGGGCCGCACGGGTGGGGGTAGACTGAAACTATGGATGATGATAAACACCCATGTGAAGTTTCAAGGTAATGGGCGAAGTAGTTGCAGAGATATAGTATAACGAAAAACTTCAACCAACAAACTTTAGCCAAAGACTTTAACCAAAAGCTTCAAAGTAATTTGACCTTGACATTGGACACAGGTGCCGCACGGGAGGGAGGTATGATGAACATATAGATGATGATAAAGACCCTTGTGAAGTTTCAAGGTAATGGGCAAAGCAAAGCAGTTGCAGAGATATAGTATAACGACAATCTTTAACCAACAAACTTTGACCAACAACGTTAACCAAAAACTTTAACCGGACACACATACGTACGTACGCATGTACGTACGTACGTACGTACGCAAAAGTGCCGACTATATCGCGCTTTCCGCAAGCGGGCGCGACAAAAACTTCAAAGTAATTTGACCTTGACATTGGGCACAGGGGCCGCACGGGTAAGTGTAGAATGAAAATATGGATGATGATAAACAGGCATGTGAAGGTTCAAGGTAATGTACAAACAAGGTGCATATATATACAGTCGTTTCTGTCAAAATGTTCCGGGTTTATACGTGTACAAAGTGTTGTGCGTTGCATATCCGTGGAGTTTCCGTTAGTTGCGTTTCAAACCGTGTGTCGTCTACGTGTAATATGTTTTCGGCCAACGTTGCGTTTCCCCACTCTTGCGCATGCGTGTTCAAAGCATTGAGTTTCAAAAGCGTGTAATCTGTGTACAACGGTTGTAAACGTATACAACGGTTGTAAACAACGCATTGAGTTTCAAAAGCGTGTAATCCGTGTACAACGGTTGTAAACGTATACAACGGTTGTAAACGTATACAACGCTAAGGTAAACCGTTTAAACGATTTAACGCTTTCTTTGTCGAACGGTTACACGCTTCTACATGTACACAGCACCGTACAGATGAAACCGTGTTATACGTATAACACGTTTCCACGGGTTTTAACGCATTACACGTTTTGGTATGCCAACCGTGTATCGCGTAGAATGCGCATGCTCAGATCGTTCTTCGTGAGTGTATATATACTTCAAGACTCACTGCAGGGCTTCTAAAATTTTCAATTTTCCGGTTCTGGACCGATTTTTGAACTCTCAGACCGATTGAGATTTGCAAAATTAGTCTTAAAAATCGGTCCGAGAAAAATTACCAGTCGGCTGCTATTTCGCTATAAACCTTGTACATTTACCGGTTTTGACCACCAAGTAATTTATGACACATATCCGCGGGCCATATCCGTGTTAAACCAGTGTGCAGCTCGCTGTGTATTCAGTTTCTCCGATTATCGATTTTTCTTAACACACGCGTGGGACAGGTGCATAGCGGATTAGTGACTGAAATAGACTGGCTTCAGCATAAAGATACGAGAGTTCCTAGACTCGCCATTTCTGATGATGTTAAAATAAAATATAGAAACCATGCACTGTGTTTATCTGTGCTCGTAATATTTAACCCCAAGTAACTGACACGGACTATCGGCCCGGGCTATTCCACATTAAGTTAGGAACTGTTACATTACGCTATATTAGGGGTCATTTTTGTGTATACAAAATGTACGTGTAGGATGCCGCAGATCATGATGAGCCGGCTCACTACAATTGGCAAACATTTTGATAAACGAAAAGGTACATCTGTCGTGTTAAAAGCGTGACTCATTAGGCATCAGGGATTAGGGATCAATTGAAGTTCTAAATCACACCGCCGATGTACTTTGAACTCGATCTGAGGGTATGTATTCGCGATATCTTCTAAGGGACGAAACAAGGACGCCTCGAAGCGATCGGGGCCGAACAGGTATTCGCGTTAAAACGTGTAACCGTTGTACACGTTTCCACGCTTTCATATAGCTACACGCTTCCAGGTAAAGCGTTATACACGTTTCAACTCTTTCACCTCGCTACATATGTATACGCCAAAGCGTGTTATACGCCTTGAAGCTAAACGTATTACACGCTTTAAAACTAAACGGTTTGACAATGTGTATTACACGTGTACGAACCGTATCATACGTTTAAACAACATATACAACGCTTTTAAACTAAACGGTTTGACAATGTGTATTACACGTGTACGAACCGTATTATACGTTTAAACAACGTATACAACGCTACAGCAAACCGCAAAACGGAGACTGCACTGTAGTACATGAAACAACTTTTTCCAAAAACATTAACCAAAAACTTCAAAGTAATTTTACCTTGACATTGGGCACAGGGGCCGCACGGGAGGGGGGTAGAATGGAAATATAGATGATGATAAAGACACATGTGAAGTTTCAAGATAATGGGCAAAGCAGTTGCAGAGATATAGTATAACGAAAAACTTTAACCAAAAAGACTTTCACCAAATACTTTAACCAAAAATTTTAACCGGACACACGTACGTACGTCAAAGTGCCGACTATATCGCGCTTTCCGCAAGCGGGCGCGACAAAAACTACACGCACACTACCCGCTACGGTGTATACCTTCAGGCACTGTCTGCCGATATACGACAGTCGTCCCCACGGTATTGGTGATCTTCACGTGATGGGCGCCGAGTTCAGATTGATTGTTCAGTGTCAGGGTAACTGTAGCCGTGGTCCCCTGTGTTGTCACCACGCTGTTATATACAGGCAGTTGTATCTGTGATGTCTCATTCGTCACCTCTCCGACTGACGCCGTCTGTGTGACGTTGTTGACAACCCGGTGACAGGTCACGGTGCTGTTGGCAACATTGGAGTAATAGGTCACACTGAAACTGGATGGCACGCCAAGCTGGATAGCCACTGGTCGTCCAGGCTTGGCTGTCCGGATAATGACCGGCTGGTCTGAAACAGGGTGATTATAAACATGGTACAAGGCGGTAAAACAGGATTGCAGTTACATGATATTGGTAACAGGTACTTAAGAGGTCTGGTGAGGGTGAAATAATGATAAGATGTATTAAAAGTACCGTGTCTCAGATGAGGTTGGAAAGTGGGGAATTGAGTTACGAAAAAATCATTTAACTGAATATTTGTATTGGTTTCCTCATATATTTGTCCATGTGAGTGATCTGAGAAAGTAAAAAAAATATGAAAATAAATATTTTATTATCAACAAGAAATGTGGCCTATCGGCACACGAATTGCCCCAGTGGCAGATTGGAGAAACTGTGGCAAAGTTAATTAACCAAAGTGATAAATATGCACCAGCACATGTATGAAGGTAAAAATGTCATTTTAAGGGCAGTGTGGATGTGTGGCATTTGTCCACAAGTATGATGTACTGAAATATTAAAGTAATTCATCAAGGACTATAGATGTTATGACAGAAATGAGAAACTCCGGCAAACTTGTTAATGTGTGAAAAGGTTCAAAGTTGTGAAGGTCAAAAGGTCAAGGTCATATTAAGGGCAGCATGGATGTGTGGCATTTGTCCTCAAATATGATGTATTGAAATATTGAAATCATTTAAGCTCCAGTGGGATTCACGGGGAGTTTTGATATGTTATTACTTATGATATTTTGGTCATTATTTTTTTCCGATCTCAACCCTAATACCTTACTGGGCTTAGCGGGGGTTGGACAATCGTGAGATTTGTCACAGGGCGGTAGAGGACCATTAAATCAAGGTGTGTGTGAAAAATCAAGCAGATGAGTGCAAGGAAACAGAATAAGATATTTACCCGAACGTTAAGGTTTTGGGACGGACAGATGATCTACAGACGCCGGTTACACTATATGCCCCCCTCACCATTCGGTGGCGGGGGCATAATTAAAGTATTTGAAGTGGTTCGCGCAGGTTTGTCTTTGTGTCGTATCTGCAGCAAAGCAGTAGTTAGTGGTAATAGTCAAGTCGAATTGGTGGTGAACGTTGTAGTAGGGTACTGCAAACATTCTTCGATTGATTTTGTTCGCTGATGATGTGGATAATTGAAAACTGAATGATGATTGACACAACGTCTGCATTCATTTTCGAATTATTAACACCACAACTTACCAAAATCAATCATAAAACGTTCGTAGTACCACACTGTAAGGTTCACCAAAATGTTCTCTCCCATCTACTTGACTATACAAGAATTCCACCATGGAAGCGATGTAGCGCCTGCCGAGGCATTTGACCGTAACATGATCATAGGTATGTGCTAAAGTAAGCATCACAAAAAACCGTCGGAGAAGTGCATGTTTAAAATACAAAAATGGTCAAGGTTGAAGAAACCACAACCAAGTGAAGATCGAAATGGTCAAGGTCAAGTTAATGGTGGCATGAGTGCGTTCCAAATGCTCACACGTATCAAGTGTCCAAATATCGAAGCAATCTGTCAAGTAATATTAATGTTATATCATGATAAAGAAGCTTGTACAAAGTGTTTCCGCAAAAGTATGACGGTAAAAAAGGACATGTTAATTGTGGCATGAATGTGTTCTCAATGCACATACATGTACATGTATGTATCAAGTGTCCAAATATTAAATCAATCCGTCCAGTAATAGTTATACCACGATGACAAACTTTTTTACATTTCAGATGAAGACGACGAGGACGACGATGACGATGACGACGACGATGGTAAAAGCAGGCGCGACAAAAACTGAATCGCTGAAAGGAATTACTTCACTGATAGCAGGTTTTCCAGGAGATGTCGAAATTCGGCCAAGTTAAATTCAGCATGGAATTTCCTCAACTTGTTGTTTACGACATCGAACGCTGATATTCAAATGCGATAATTAGCCGACAAACGCATGTGTCCTTGACCGTGGGCGGTCAGACGTGGGTCGTATGCAAAACAAAGCACCACCCGTAGACAAATATTGTGGCCAAATATTATCAAAATCGGTGAAGCGGTTGATGAAAAAAGAAAAAACTTGTTAACATTTTTGTCTTACAAACAAGGTGAACTTCTAACTCAGTTGACCTTGACCTTGTCCAAAGTGGCTGCATGCATGGGACAGAGAATGAATATATGGATGATGATAAGTATATGCGTTTCAAGCCAATCCGACTTACGGTTGCAGAGAAAGTAGTTACCCGAAAACTTTAAAGCAAATTTTGACAATTTTGATAAGTCCTTTACCTTTGACCTTGGACACAGGGGCTGCATGAGTGGGACATAATGTATATCTGGATGATGACGAATAAGCATACGAAGGTTCAATCAAATCTGACTTATGGTTACAGAGATAGTAGGTATGTGAAAAGTTTAAGGCAAATTTGGACAACAAATTTAACGCAAACATTTAAGTCATTTGACCTTGACCTTGGGGCACAGGGGCCGCATGAGTCGGACACAGAATGAATATATGGATGATGACCAATAAGCATACGAAGGTTCAAGCAAATCTGACTTACGATTACAGAGATAGTAGGTATGTGAAAAGCTTAACACAAATTTGGAGAAATGCTTTAACACAAACTTCTAAGGCATTTGACATTGACCTTGGGGCACAGAGGCTGCATGAATATATGGATGATGACCAATAAGCATATGAAGTATCAAGCAAATCTGACTTCCGGTTACAGCTATTAAGGTTTAACATTTTTACAAAAGTAAAAGAAGGAGATCATACATGACTAGGGGTCGAAAAAAAAAACAACAACAAAGTTGTGCATCTATCATAAGGAAGCTACATACCAAGTTTCAAGTCTCTATACAAATTTTACCAGTTACCAGTTACCAGTTACAGGTTTGTGAAGGACGTACATGAAGGGATGTAACGGACGGACAAGGTAACACAAAATTCCCCGTCCAATATTGTGGTGGGGCATAACCATAGTATTGACCTGAAGCACAAAACACGCTGTCACTGTAGTCACACGAATATGTAACTTACTAACTTTAGAGTTATCCCAATTTTACGACATCATATTGTCGTAAAATTACCGGTTGTCTTTGCCATAAATGTGCACATTCACGGGCATGGCCATGGAAAATGTTCTTGAAGAAAATCGTGTTAACTCGAGAATATTACAGAATCTTGATGTTTTTCAAGCTGCAATTAACAAGCTACAAGTTTCCCAAGAGACTAGCAATAAGCGTTTAGAGCGCCTTGAGAGAAATCAAAGCGAATCGCCCGATATCGAATCGGACCCGTCCGACTTCCGGTTCCAAGACCTGCCTAGCAGGCATGAACAATTAGTTCCCCCCACAGAGACCTCGCCAAAGGCTAAAGCACCTCCTGGGCAGAACTTTCAAAGGGAATACGAATATATAAAAGATGCACTATCCAAGTTTAATTTGCCGAATGACTTGAAACTACTAGAATCGAGAAGCGGAATTAAAACAATGATTTTGCTCAGTTTAACAATATATGCAAATCAGCCAGATACATTGAAACTGCGCTAAAATTGATGGGCTCACTTGATGATCAACATACAGCCATTGACAGCGAATCATTGAATCAGTTGTACACTATACTAGTAGCACACATGAACTACTTGCAGTCAGAATACATTGGTTTAGTGGTCAAAGGTCAATTTGATAAAGAAACAGCATCTCTATTCAAATGTCTGGAGAAAAATAGTTCCACGTTGAGGAATGACAGTCTCGACAACTTGAGAACAGCAGCCGAAATTTTTGCTGTCCGAAATCGCACGACTCCGAGAGACTAGTACGCGCCTAGACGGGGACGCTGCGGAAATTGGCATCGCAGAGGAAATTGGTATCGCGGACAGAGTCGTGGGTTCAGAGGTGGCTACGGACGCCGTGACTACTCTCCTGGAAATCCAGTACCACTAGAGCGAGACGACGCCTAATGTGGTCTTATATGAGTTATCGACACATCTAAATGTGTTTTCCAAAAGAAACATAGAATCGCTGGCATAATATTGGGACCTCCAAAACAATTAAAAACTGGTTAAAAGATGGTATTGAAATTCCATTTACAAAACAACCTACTCTATTTAATTAAAAAGATAGACCATTTAATGACAAACAGCACAAATTTGTTCAAAATGAGGTTAACCGTTTGCTTAAATGTGGAGTTATCAAACAACTCAGTTACATGCATTAATCCAATATATTGTTTCCCAAAGCGTAATAACAAATTACGATTAGTTGTAGATCTTCGTCATTTAAATAATTATGTGCAAAACAAACCATTTCAGTATGAAGATATAAACTTGGTTATTCAAAATATTGAACCACTTGATAAATTAGTAACCGTTGATATCCGAGATGGTTTTTATCATATTCCTGTTTCAAAGAATTCACAGAAATACCTAGGTTTTCAGTTTGAGGGCAAAGCATACTGTTTGTGTTCTTTACCGTTTGGTTTATGTGTTAGTCCTTATTTTTCTGTAAGACTTTAAAACCTATTATAACAGACCTACGTAGTATAGGTATACGTGTTTCAGTCTACGTTGATGATTTTATTGTATCAGCCCCTACAGACCTTATACAAGAACATTCCAATTTATTGCTCAATACTTTGGACCAGCTTGGTATTTCTGTAAATTTGGAGAAATCAGATCTTGTACCTTCATGTAGTAAGGAATATATTGGTTACATAATTACTACTGACAATGATGATAATTGTGTATGGTTGAAAATTCCTCAAAAAAGAGTTAAAAAAATGAAACATGATATAAACATTGCTCTTAAAAATGGAAAATTGTCAGCCCGGTCACTAGCTCGTATTACTGGGCAATGTATTGCTATGTCAAATGCTATTATACCAGCAAAGCTGTTACTTAGAAACTTATATAGACTTTTGAAGCAGAGAGATAGTTGGCAGGATATTTTGCAGTTAGACAAAGGGTCAATTTCGGATCTTATCTGGTGGAAGGCTGGTCTTAACTCATGGAACGGCCGGTAATTTTATCAGAAAGCAGTCGAGATTCAACTGGTGATAGATGCTTCGGAAATGGCATGGGGTGGTTTCATCCCAGGCAAGGAAGCCCAAGGATTGTGGACACCGGAGCTAACCTACAAAAGTTCAAATGTGCGCGAGATGACAGCAGTACTACATTAAATGGAAGCATTCCTTGGAGATATCAAGGGAAAAGTAGTGCAAATACTGAGCGACAATATTTCGACTGTAGCAAATATCAACTTCCAGGGAGGTCCAAGTGTGGAATTGACAAATATCGCATCTGCGATTTGGGTGTTAGCTTTAAAGAACAATGTGACATTAACAGCAAAATACCTGGCCGGACGACATAACACGCATGCAGACTATCTTTTCAGAAGAATAGTGAGTACAGACTGGAAATTGAATCCAGCAGTGTTCCGATACTTAGATCGGCTATGGGGTCCTCATACCATAGACCGATGTGCTTCAATGACAAATCGTCAACTACCGGTGTACAACAGCCTGTATTACGACCCGGAAACAGTGGGAGTAGACTGTTTAGCCCAACAGGACTGGAATTCCCACAACAACTTGTGAATCCCCCATTTTGCATTATCCTAAGGATATTAAGTGTGATGACACAGCAAAACGCGACAGGGACGCTAATCGTTCCACGTTGGGAGTCCAAAGGTTGGTACCACAGACTCACAAGAATGTCAGTTTCCCCACCAATAAGAATTCCGAATTCATACAGAGCAGTGATAAGCCTAGGGATTCTGCCAGAACCAAGGAAAAATCAACATTGGAAACTGTTTGCTTGGCGAATATCTGGCAAGAGAGTGTAAAATCCAAGGGATGGTCAGAAAGAGCAGCCAAACAGAGATATTTTTCCTGGGCTAAATCAACTCTAAAACAATACAATAGGTACATTGAAGTGTTCAAATCATTTTGTGGTGACCGTGATTGTGAGTTCCCTCCTCACTCAGAAAATACAACCCTATTTGCAGATTTGTTCTGCAGTGTAGCAGATAAGAGTGATCGGCCGGAATCGTTGTTGAAAATGTATTCTGCAGCAATATCGTGTCTATACGAACGATTAAAAACAACGAACCCTATGCATGACAGTGACTTGAAGAGGCTTACGACTGCTCTCGTCAAATCAGGCATGAACAGACCAGCAAAGCGAACAGCGGTAATGCCAGTTACTCCCTTCATGGAATATTTCCGAAAAAATCCAGAAAATACAAAATTATCTGTGAAACAATTACGTATGAAGTGTATTACATTACTCGCGTTATCATTTATGGCTCGGCCATCAGATCTGGCACCACGCGGAGATCTATTTGATCCCTCAGAATCCACAGTGTGAGCATATATTCTATCGCGAGACCATGTGTCATTTCATTCTGATGGCTCGTTAACCATTACATTTGTTGGCATCAAGAATGATTCTTCTAGATCTGGTTTTGAGGTCCGCATTCCACCAGCTGAAGATCTGAAACTTGACCCTGTGTCGGCATTAAAATGTTACATTGAATTAATTACAGTTTACTGCAAGCAATGGTCCAATATTCTTGTCTTTAGTCAGTCCATATACTGGAATTAAGGCCGATACTGTGTCTCATATTCTGCGTGATTCCATAAATGCAGTCGGGTTAGGTGGTCAAGGTTACAAGGCTAAGTGCTTCAGGCCGACAGGTGCCAATGCAGCAGTCAACGCAGGATGTGACCGAGAAACTGATATGTATGTTGGTCGTTGGAAAACGAAAGAGGTATTTTATAACCATTATGTACATCCTATGGCACCTGCGCGGCACACTACAGATATTATGAACTTTGAAGGGCTCCATTATTGATGCTGTAGTTTATTTTGAGAGCTGTGAATGTAATGTTGCAGGACAATAACTGTAATATCGATACAGTTACATGAACAATATTTTAGTGTCTAATATATGCTATGATTTAAGTACTTTACATGTTTTGAGTTGGAAAAATGTTTTAATAAGATAAGTAATCTAGTCAAAATATGTTATTGAGATACATGTGAACAATCTAGTCTATTACATGTTCTTTGGTAAAGACAACTAGTCTTCAATACAAAAACATTTTACTTTCTCTTCATTAAGGCATTTTGGTTTATTAAATAATTACATATTATGAAGTGTGACGTAAGTTTTGAATATCCATATACAAAACTGTAGTCACACGAATATGTAACTTACTAACTTTAGAGTTATCGCAATTTTACGACATCATATTGTCGTAAAATTACCGGTTGTCTTTGCCATAAATGTTTGTGTTATAAGGTATATTTGTACATGTAAAAGTGTACAGATACATGTATTGATATGGCTATGTTTGGTATGTGTAAGTGGTAGAGATAAGGCATTTTACATATTATGAAGTGTGACGCAAGTTTTGAATATCCATATAAAAAATCTCATTTACAGACGTACATCGGTCCTATAAACAGGTTACAGGACATGGACAATCAAAAGTAAATTCCTCTAGCACTACTTCTGGGACATCCTTGACGCGAGGATCACATTGTGAGAGGACTGTTTTCTACACCAGCAACACTACTCACATTTGATGGCGATGGCAGATGTGGACCCCTCCTGGTAGTGATCGTTATTGGGTATGCTGTTACTGGCCCGACACGTGTATACGCCCAAGTCCTGGTATGTGAGATTGGTCAGTGAGAGAGTCTGCCCGACCAATAGACCCGCCTGGGATATATGTGTACCGTCCGACCATGTATGGATCCAGCGGTCGTAACGGTACACATCCGGAACTCCGGCCGGGGAACACGTGACGGTAATATTGCCCCCTTCCACTAGACTGCCTTGAACTGTTGCCGTTACATCTGGTGGGTCTGAAGGGTGTCAACATGACTATATATATAATGTGTACACGTTATATATATAGTGTAGTGACTTGCTATCTGGGGCAGGAACGCACAAAGTGGTCTTGGTGAGATCGAGTATATGAGCAAGTTTCAGCTGGGTGGATCAGCATATCTGCATACAACCACAGGGGGCTTTCCTGACCCAAGTACTCTGTGAATAAAATTACTGTACTAATAGTACAGTTATTATATACATTGCTAAAACTTGAAACAGTTGTTCTATTATTTTAAAAGACACAACTTATGTATACATATTTATGTATATAGTTTGTTCGTATACATGTACATGTGATTAATGATAAACATCATTATGTAATTGTAATGTGAGGGATCTACGAGAAATTGAATGGAATATAATGTAGAAATGTATAATTATCTACAATTACCTTGTAAACAATGGCAAATACAAGAATGGTCATGGATATGTTGGCAAAGTTATCGGGAGAACATTATACATCGTGAATGAAGTGCATTAAATACTTGAGAATAGACTAGAATATTCTAGAAAATCTGGCTATGATGGTGTAATTATAAGCCTCCACTATTGAGTTTACTCGAGTTGTGTGTAACCAAACATTATTTAAAGTATTTAAGCGTATTTTACATATTCAGTCTTGTGGATTTTGGAGTTTGTATTAGCATACGAATAATATTGGTCACTGGTCAGTGTGGCAGATAGGGGAGCAACTTAAGTATAGAACATCACATGTCAACTATTTTATGAATACATGTCTATATTGGCAATGGTATTATTGTTTGGTATACATCGTTTAATTGAATAAGCTTTTCGGATTGTATTATGTGGATTATGATTGTGTCTTATATTACATGCTCTAAATGGATCTGTAGTTACGTTACACTTAGTTGTTTTTCTCATGGATGTAAATAAACTGGGACACAACATGGCTCTCAAACTAATTCACAATAAAACTGAGTATGTATAAATGTATTAATTTGTCATTTTCATATTAAACGAACATGTTGGTGATTTGTGGGGCTTTTATCAATTAGCAAACACAAATAAAACATTAATAGCATACCATAGACATACACGCTACCTATATAAAGCAAACAGTAGCGTAGAAAACATGGGTATTTACAAATGTATCTAATTTTAAAACAGAGACGTCAAAAAATGTGACATCACAACTCTCAGGATGGTAGCTGCAGCAATGATTCTGGCACGCCATGCGTCAGTACTGTCTGACATCATCTTGTTGCCGTGATGTATGACGTGACCTCACACCGGTGGGTGATGGCAATCGCCTAGACCACATATTGTTAGACATTGATTCCAGTAACATTCAACAGAGATTCTACTTTCACTTTCAAAAGTGGCAATAAAAACATTTTCGATACGTTTTTCTCTCTGTTCCAACCATGGATTGAAATACTAATTGTTCATTTGATATAATTTGTAAATTTACATATTTCTAAGCTGTATTGGGACTTGAATTGTCAAGCAGCTCCTTTAAAAATTATGAAGTGAATATTGATGGCAATCATAGGACAATAATTTCACTAGTCATTCATTGTCAACTGTACACAACTGCTATATGGATTGAATACTTAAGAATATATAATACTCACAACCGACAATCAGCGAGACTAAAGCCGTGTTACTCGCGCCACCACCAGGCGTCGCTATCGTGTTTGTGGCGACACATGTGTAGTTCCCGGCGTCCTCCCGCCTGGCGGAGGTTATAGTGTGGATCCTAGTGTAGCGGTTATCTCCAGATTGTGGCGATAGCTGTACTGTGTGTAATGCCTGGCCATTGTGATACGACGCTATGTTCCCCGCGGGTTTACTGTGGACGGAGCACTGTAGTGTGACGTCAGTCCGCGCGCCTTCGCTTACCGGCCCAGGTGGAGATACGGTGACCTCGGTGGTGGGATGGACTACACGAGAATACAAGGACATGCTGGTTGGGATGTACAGACAGGGTGGGAGGTACATGTAGAGATGTGTATACCTGGATCTCATCAGGCATTACTGCCTTCATAGCCAGTGTTAGTGATGTCGGAGTTTTCCCCGATTTACGGTTTGCCTTCTGACCCAATGTAAAATTTGGCCGTTTTCAAAGTCGACTTTTTTATCAATATTGGACGATTTAGTTATTGAAAAAGATACACGCACATTGTGAAATGTATATTTTATGATTTACGATGTTTATTTTTTAAATATGTAACATGTGGGTGACTTTTAATCGATACATTCTAATCACTTGCGCGTTCACTTTTTTTTTGTGGACGCTGCCATTTTGAAAAATCACGTGATAGGTGGAGTGGCTTAATTTCGATAACGCGATCATTTCTTGATGGATATTAAATTTGGGCATGTCAACGGAAAGAAATATGCCCCCTCTACACGATTATATTGTCTGCTGTTGACATTTCGGAGAGGAAAATCGTGTTGTTGGTGCTAGAAAGAGGTAAATATTTGAACAGTGATTTTTATAGGAACCTCTGGATTCGACATCCTAGGACATCGACAGTTTCTTTAACAATCATTAATGTGCCAAACCAAACACTTTATTGAACCGTCTGGCTTGTGCGCACTCGGTGGCAAACTTTTTTAGTAACCTCGTATCAAACCAGAAGTTCGGAACACGAGCCGTGTCATGGGTTTTCGCGACCATTTTATTTTCACTTCCACATCGAAAAAGCCAGCGTTACAGTTGAGCTGGCCGTTTTTGGTGTAATATTAAAGTGCAAATTGTTGTTTAATGATGCCTCTGTGTGTTTGTGGGTCCTTGTAGATTCACTTTGAATATATGTTCAACAATTCAATAACAAAAAAAATCAACTCCAAATCACAATGTTATTAGCAATCAAATTGAGCTGAATCATTATTATTGATTATTGTGTATTTAGCGATTTTTTTTTTTTGATACACTAGACTGTCAATCCTCCCTACCCCACCGCCCCCCCCCCCCACCTCTTTCTGTGGCATTTTTTTTATATTTGAAAAGCGTCTGGAGGCCAATTAATTGTGCAATATAACTAATTGACCTATTCAATAAAAATGTCTGCTTTTTCTACAGCAGTGGCGGGGTGGGGGGGGGGGGGGGGGGGTGGGGGGGGGGGGGGGGGGGGGGGGGGGGGGCGGCGGATTTATATATATTTGTAAAGGGTGGACGGGTGGGGCAGCTTCCTATTTTTCCTTTCTCCAACAGGCACAAATAGAAGTAGGAAGAAGTTTACAACTAAAATATTGACCCCCTCCCCGCAGTTTGCATTAAGAGGTTCGCCGGTCAATTATGTCATAACTTTTATATCACTTTAAGGATTGGTTACATAGGATTAGATCAGTTAAATATTTAAACACAGCATACTTCTGAACAACTACCACACATCCATGCTGCCCTTAAAATGACCTTCACCTTTTGGCTTTGAATTTGTTCGCATGTTAAGAAGTTCGGCAGAGTTGTTCATTTTTTCGTGGGTAACCCGGTGGGGTATTTAACGATCGGGATTCTTCCTTACCGGAATCCTGACCGGAGACCTAGTTGGGCCCTCGTGTACGTCTTTGGTTTTCTTGTATGTGAGAGTTGTACACCTTATCTGAGTATGATTAATCGTAATCGAACCCGTTAGCCCGACCTTATATGACCATATATAGCTGTTTGATAGGCCGTTAAACACCAACAAACTGTCATAACTTCTATATCATTTGAACATAAACAGTTCAACACAGCATACCTGTGGACAAATGCCACACATCCATGCTGCCATTGGTATGACCTTGACCGTCACAACTTTTTCACACATTAAGAAATTTGCCCGAGTTTCTCATTTCTGTCATCACTTCTACTTCCCTTGATGGATTACTTTACTATTTTAATACATCGTACATGTGGACAAATGCCATACATCCATGCTGGCCTTAATATGACTGACCTTTTGAGCTTCACAAATGCGCTTGTGAATACGTATAACTTGGTTAATTAACTTGTGATACAGTTTCTCCAATCTGCCACATATCAGATCAAATTATTTTAGTGTTGATCATACTACTTTTGTGGTTGGGCTAAGTGGCTGGCGTGGAATGGACCTAGCACCAAGATAGGATATTCTAATTTCATAACTGAATATTGATTTTTCTGTACTGTATTACAGTTTCTTTTGGTTTTGGGAATTTCTCTCATTATGGACACATTAAATACGGGATAGTCCCGTTGGCCAAGCCTTAAATGACCTTAGCTGTTGATATGCCGTTAAACACAAATTATCAATCAATCCGTGTATGAGAGCCACTGTTGACTAATTGTTGGTTAATTAAATGAGAGCGCACTATCTTAGTTAATCTCACCGCCGACCTTGTATTTTGGATAGATCAAAAGTTGTTGTAATTCGGTCCATTCATTAGTTCGGCCACTAATATTCAGTTTCTGAATAACTAGTAATATTTAAATAAAATAATGTTATAAACACACCAAACAGCTCTATTCATTAACACATTATAATCTTGACATGAACATCTTTGTGCAAAAAATAATTGAGCTACTTACTATCAAGTGGTGCATGTATATTATCCGGTTTTTTCCCCCAAATTTGAAAATTTGAATAACTCCTAAACCAATCAAGATATCTTGATGAAATAACTTCCATTGTTTTGCATGTTTCCAATACCTTTAATTTCATACCAAACACTCCATAATGCACATTTTTGTTTTGAAAAAATATCCACTACATTCAAAATTGGCAATATTTCTTTTAGAAAATTTGTTATTTCTCGAAATAAAAAATTGAATCACTTCTTAACCAATCAAGATATCTTGATGAAACAACTTTCATTGTTTTGCATTCGTTAATACCTTTAATTTGATACCAAACACTTCATACTGCATACTTTTTCGGAAAAATATCCGCTAAATTAAAAAACAAATTATTTATTTTTACAATTTGTTTTATTTCTCGAAATTATAAATTGAATAACTTCTTCACCAATCAAGATATCTTGATGAAACCACTTCCATTGTTTTTCATTCTTCAATACCTTTAAATTGATACCAAAAACTCCATTCTACACATATTTAAAAGAATAAAAAAATATTTAAATACAAACATGGCAGAAAATGGTCAGAAAATTTCCGAAGTTCTCCAATTTCAATAACTTCTTAACTAATCAATACATCTTGATGAAATAACTTGCATTGCACAACTACATTCCTCAGCTTTATTTTGATACCAAATAAGCCATACAAATCTCATTTTTTGAAAAAAAATCCGGCATCCCTACCAGTGTACAGCCAGATCAGCATTGCATCGTCAGTCTGATCAGGGTCTCCGGTGTCTGCCACTATATCAGAGACACATGTATAATGTTTGGGGTAAACAGTGGTGATTACTGTCAAGCTGTGTCGATGTACACGATGATAAGGCTCTAGACGAGTCAGACATTAGAGAAGCTCAGATTTTTCATATTGTGGCTTAATTGGCTCAACATGCAGATCAGTATGAAAGGAAACATGTCAGTAGTATGCAAGTTATGCCAGAGGTGTGGGTGTTGTAGGATACCAGAAAAGCACACGTTTACCACACTTATAAGAAGATGGATACAGACACATCGGGAAAATCACATACAGAGGTGCCAACTGCAAGCTAAATACACATCGGAAATCTCATACACAGGGGCAAACTCAAGCTAAATACACATCGGGAAAATCTCTCACACAGAGGCAAACTCTAGATAATTATACATCGGAAATCTCATACACAGGGGCAACCGAAAGCTAAATACACATCGGAAATCTCATACACAGGAGCAAACTAAAGCTAAATACACATACTTCCCCTAAAAATAATAGAATTACGAATAATTGTAACTCACATAAAGGGTATAACCAGATTCAACTGTCAGATACAAGAATGCCAAAGACGTATGTGAGGGTCTCTGGTCGGTATTCCTTTTAGGACGAACCGCGATCTTAAATTGCCCACCGCATGCCACAACAAAACGTAAATTCATTGATGACCATGCATACACATAATCATTTCTAAAATTAGTCACTTATCAAGTGCCATACTTTTGGAAATATTTGAAGCTCGACATTGAAATTTCACATACTACCTATATTACGTTGCACAACATAACCAGTCATGCAGAAAAGACTGTAGTAAATCAAAATTTCGTCATGGTCGGCTAATATGGGCATGTAACTGTGTCAATGTGATGTAGAGTATATACATTACTGGCCATGCTGACTGTGGAAACAACACATGTAAGTCTACAGAAATAATACACAGACTGGCATGGGGGAAATGGAGAGCTTTCATTATATTCGCATAAATCAATGGCAGTTAATTACAGTTTCTCACAAAAACATTTACTGCACTCCGAAGTAGGAGCCGGATTCCCAGCGAATTACCATTCAGAAATGTGTGCCAATTACTAGACGAAAAATGCATTTAAGTAGAGTTGAGTGGCATCTCATCATGAAACCGGTGCATTTTTCGGTGCGAAACATTTTACACTGGTGCGAAGTGCAGTATCAGTGACAACTCACCTTCAACATGTCAGTCATCGTACATTTAAGTCACATGCTGGCATACATTAGCCACAAACCTTCTAAAAATTGTATACAAACCTTCTAATAATGTATAATACTTTACATCAGGACAATATGGTGTGTACATATATTGCCATTGTGTCCTGTGCACATGTACCCCAGATGAACCTCCACATCCATGTTATTTGACTATGACATTTACTGTATGAATGTTTACTGTATGCTGTATGATTATTCTGATGCTCGACAAATACATTTGGAAATCATAGCAGGCTGCCTACACACGTTGTCTGATCAGGATACAACAATAACCAGCTCAACCAACCCCTTATATTTAGTATTATTTGTTTATCATGAATGTGCATCAAGCGTTACGGAAAATAGTTTGTAATACAGTTTTTGAAAAGCGTCTCAAGTGGGTTTGTTGTTGTGACGTACATTCAACAACAAGGTAGTCGTAACGAGTGGGTGGATGGTATTACGTCACTACTCTTTCCTGAGTGGCGTGTTACAACCAAGCATAGAATTTCCGTGACTTGCTGTTTACCACATCGAACACTGACACACAAATGCAACAATTAGCCGACAAGCATGTATTTACCACCAAGAACGAGATCCGGCAATATTCATAGAATAATAATTGATACAATTCAGCAGTTTTTACAAAATTCATTTTCGGAGCACAGGTACTCGAAGAACAGTTCATATTTCGGTGTTTTATCGGTTATTTTGGTATATTTGGTGATTTGGATCCATTATTACCGACACACAATTTACGTCAACTACCGCGAATTACATGTATAACTTAGTTTAAACATATGTTATTGCTCTAAATTTACAATGTAACAGTTATTAAATACAGGTTAATTTAGAAGAGCAAATGGGTTGGGCTACAAGTTTTAGCAACATTAGTTACAGCCCGTTCCAATTGCTTATTGCATATATATAAATGATAATAGTGGTAGGTAAATAATTATGATGTTTTACATATTCTGTAGAGCAAGTATATATCAAACATATATATACACATACATACACACACATATATACACATATATATATATACTATATATACATATATATATATATATATATATATATATACACATATATATACACAAATATATCGACGTGCACATGAGCACATCAGTCTAGGTGTTGAAACAATATGTTTTTCATTTACAGTCATATTAATGTGCTCATGATAAATCGAAAATAAACAATAAAACAGGATAAGTGTTCAATGTGCTGCACCAAATGTCCTCACCTCACACACTCCAGAATCTGGGACCACGATTACGAAACCCCCCGAGTATGCTCTCGTACCCCATACTCGAAATCAAACAGCTCTGCCGGCCATTACCGAGCGAAGCCCAATCATGACCGATAGAAAGTCCAAATGCGAGCACGGAGCACCTAACACATCGCGGAAGACCCACGAGCACGAGCCCAGGTAACCATTTATAATAATTGTCTTCATGCAGGAACGCAGTATTTATGTAAATAGTTAATTGTTATATAGACGTTACTTGTTTAATGTAGTTTTGTAAAAACGCAATACATATACGGATGCAGTTATATGAATCGTCGAGTCAGTTTAATGTAAGTTTGCACTTCTGTAAATATGCGAGTATTGTCTTCCACATTTAGTGACTCGTTTCCGAATAATATGGTTTTAACAGATAGTGGATGGTACTGAGACGGGTTGCTGCAAAAAAATTTAATCTTTTTTTTTTTTTTTTTTTTTTTTTTTTTTTTTTTTTTAGTTGCTGATGGAAATAGTTTGCATTGAAAAAGGAAATGTTCGGCATCTTCATCTTCGAGTGTACATTGCATCAAGGAGATTCTCTCAAGTGATTCCTATATAGATCAGCATATTAAGATTACTACATTGGTTTCTTATGCGGCAGGGGTAAATGGATAATGTTCTGTCGCCGATAAGAAAATATTCTGGAACAATTGGAGGTCTGAATAGTTGTTTTAGTTTATTTATTTTTCGGCGGTGGTCGATGTAGAATTGTTTTTATCCTCATTTAGTTCATTCCAAGACGCTATTGATGACGGTATAAACGATTTAGAATACAGTTCTGTCCGTCATTGTTAATGATAAAATTGTTCATGTTACGTAATCCGTATGTGTTATTTTCACCAACTAGTTGTGGAAATAGTTCATGTATATATGAGGGAAGTACACCGGCCTTTTCTTTATAAATAAGTATAAGCTTCTGAATATGTCTTCGGTCTGAAAGGGGTATCCATCCAATTTCTAGGAGAAGTCTGTTAATAGAGCATGAACGGGTTATACCTGTAACTGTTCTGGCGGCTTCGTATTGAAGTTTTTCAAGAGATTCGCGTTCATATTGTGTACAACTATCCCATACGATTGATGCATATTCAGAACTGGTCTCATGTACGTATATATATTTGATTCAATGTTTTTCTATTTAATTTAAATTTAAGCATTTTCATAGAACATAAAACCTTAGATGCAGACACTTAATTATGTTAGAAATATGTTCGTGCCAGGTACCATCATGACTGAGAGTTAGACCCAAATGTGTGTGATGTTGGACAAAATGAAGTTGAATATCATTAAGATAGAGAGATGGCTCTGTGTATAGAGCTAATGAACAGATCATAGCATCTGTTTTAGAAGGATTAAATGTTACAAGCCACTGGTGAGCCCATGCGTCTAATTCATTTAAATCATGGTCTATATTACGTGCTATGGTGTTCATGTCTTTTGACGAGACAGCTAAGGATGAGTCATCAGCAAATAGCCTGGGTGTACTAAGTAGTTTGTCAGCAATATCATTAACGTATATAAGAAACAAAAGAGGTCCAAGAACCGAGCCTTGGGGAACACCAGCATTTATCAATTTACTTTCAGAAGAAGAACTGCCTATAGAAACTTTTTGTGATCTGTTTGATAAATAATTTCTGAACCAGTTATGAAGGGGACCTTCTACACCATTTTGGTTTAGCTTAAATAAAAGTCCGAGGTGCCATACTCTATCAAATGATTTAGAAATGTCACAAAAGACAATACACGTATGTTTTCGTTCATCGATTGCCTTGCATATCTGATTATATATATCTATTAGTTGGTATACCGTGGAATGGCCTGGGATGAATCCGGATTGACTTTTATAAACAGTGTTGTTAATATCAACGTGATTATATACATGTTTAAAACTTTTCCTAAACAGCTAATGAAAGAGATAGGTCTATAATTTGAGGGTTGATCACGGTCTCCTTTCTTGAAAAGTGGCATAACGTTAGCTTGTTTCCATTTTGATGGATAGTTACCTTCTTGTAGAGATCTGTTAAATAATATGCACAAACGCCTGGAAATAGTTGATGAGGTTTCTTTTAACATTCTATGGCTGATTTCGTCTGGTCCTGATGCTTTATGCACGTTTAGTTTCGATATAATTTCCGTCATTTCCTGCTCTGATACGTGTATATACTCTATTTTAGCATGTGTACGTGGTGTATACTCAGGTAGCGTTACTTGTGTGTCGTCTACTGTTGATATTGAGACAAAATAAGTATCCAATGCCTCAGCCTTCTCTGTGTCTGTAGATGTGTATGTATTATCGGTTTTACAGAGAGGAGGAATTGTGTCACAAGTATTCGGATTTTCTTCAACTAGCATTTTTACAATTTTCCAGTACTGACGCGGATTAGTGGTGTTAATATCATGCATTGTAAATTTTAAGTTATCATAAAATGTTTGCTTAGCGTATTTTTGTTATTATTAACATTGTTGCGTATATTTTTGTATACATTCCAGTCATGTTCCTTTTTTTGTTCGTAGCGCTACTGTTTTCTGACGATCACGTTGGCGAGATGTTTTACGAATAAGTGAGTTATACCAAGGTTTGTCGTTTGGGCGTATTGTAGATTCGATGGGATACATAACTGAATAATCTCCATAAGTTTGTTATGAAATGCTTCGCATGCTGTGTTTAGAGTACCATTATTAATGAATGACCAGTCAGTTGTTTGTATTAAGATATTTAATAGATTGTAATCACCGCGATTATAGTTCCATACTTTTCTTTTGTATGGGGCTGCTGATGGCATGTTACATGATATATAGATATATGTACCATAATGATCACTAATATCGTGTGGTGTTTTTATTATTCCCGAATCATATACAGATATTTCTGTGGTAACTGCTATTGGGTCAATTAGTGTTTGCGTTTGTTCTGTTACTCTAGTGGGTTCTTTAATAACATTTATCATGTTGTTTACCATAATTACGTTTTTAAACTTATTGCTGGTAGTACTTAATTGATCTTCATTTATATCACCTACTAATAGTATATGCTTTATTATTTCATATGCCCTTTCGATGCAAATGTTCAATCGTTCCCAAAATTCGTTCGCAAGATGTGGTGGGCGGTAGACATTACACAAAGTAATTTCTCTGTTTTTATCCGTAATTTCAATCCATATTGATTCCGGTAATATTGTTTCAAGATCAGTTATTCTTTTAGACACAATAGAGGCTGCAACATAAATAAGTAAGCCTCCAGAATGTGCGGAATTATCTTTTCTAAATAAAGTGTTAGATCCCTCAAGCAGTAGCGAAGTTGATTCAATTGTTTCGGTTAAGTGCGTTTCCGTGAAACATAAAATATCGAAGTCTAAGTAATTTTCTTTAACGTAATCTAATTTATTTCTAATGCTTCTAATTTTCTGATGTATAATTG
Organism: Conchocele bisecta; assembly: GCA_029237695.1. Classification (NCBI taxonomy): domain Eukaryota; kingdom Metazoa; phylum Mollusca; class Bivalvia; order Lucinida; family Thyasiridae; genus Conchocele; species Conchocele bisecta. The sequence goes on from CM055270.1 coordinate 99,790,300, forward strand.
ATAGACATGAATCGTCTTTGCCATTTGGACCAGGATTCATTTTAATATCTCCTGATAATACACATAGTTTTACTAAAAACAAGTAATAGTCTATATTCAGTAAAATATTAATGTTGTAGAAATGTGTGGCTCCACTTTTAGTATATGACTGAATATTGGTTTCAGAATGGTATAGATAGCTCTTGATAATATTAAGTAGTATCAAACATGATATACATGATTGAATTAAGATTGCGATATGGCAGCTGGTTGTAGCAAAATAGTAGACGGATTTTACGGCGTATTGTGTTACATATTTCAAATCCATGAACATGCATGTCATAGGAGCTATATGTATTACGTATGTTTTCGGAAGTCTCTGCGTTCGGTTATGGAAATTTCCAATTGCCGCTCGCCATGCTATGCATAACTAGAAGTACAAAGGTGGGATTCTACACGCGCACGTTTTTTAATCAATGAAACCTTCATTATTTAACCGATGACAATAAAACCGGTTCCAAATAGTTTGCTTAGATTAATGTATCGGACCTGAACCGCCAATGCAAGTCAAATGCAGTCGAACCTGTGAACAACAACCGGCAACGGGAAATGGCCAAAGTGGCTGTTATTGATAGGTGGTCGTTGTTCCAAGGGTCAAACATTTTCCCGGTTTCACAACAAAGTCAGCCATGTATTTAGCATTATATTGTAATATATATGCATGCATATACAACGTATTGGCTGTATACACTTCCACCTGACGATTCGCTATTGCACGATCGTGGAGTGTATCTGCTTTTTATCAATTAAAAGTTGCATGAACATGGCAAAAATAGTCAATTAAATTTATTTTGTTATGTCGTCTTGTTGTTATTGTTCTGAACCCAGCCTCGCTTTGCAAATTATATACAAAGGGGAATAATTGTGTTCAAAATAAGTATATCCCGCGGCTTGCTTTGGTGCACCATTTAATAGCTTATTACATGTAAGGTATTTAATAGGTAATTACATGTAAGCGGTTTAATTAGCATGACCATTAGTATTTTGTTTTCTTATTCTCAATTTCACACCATCAGTTGAAATTAATAACGGTCATATAGTTAAAACGATAGCCTAAACGGCGCGGCCTGTGAAAACCGCAATTTTTTTTGTAACAAAAAATATTTCATTTAATGTGTTAAGTTGAGTAACCCAAGCGAGATAGGTGTCCAAATCGGCAGAGAACACAGACTTATTTGCTTTCTGTCCAATATATAATATCCTGATCAAGCCCGAATATTTAAGCAGCCTATGACGAATTGGCAATGTCCGCTGACGTAATTATTGCTGTTTTTAATTATAGATTTGCGAGCATTGTAAACCATGGGCAGACTACTCGAATCCACTGCCTGGTCTGGCCACTAATGCAATAAGCCGGGATTTGTCGGAGATCGAGACCTAATTCACATAAACACGTTTGTCGTGTCACTTTATACTGGTTCCCGGTAGTACAATGCAACCGTCTGTGTGTTTGATAATTGATTGCTAGACAACCAGAGAGGACATATCAACATCCTATGGTCACGGCATTATGAAGCTTCGCTAAGTCGATACTGATTGATTTATTATTGATATCGTTAAATTCAAAATAATGAAGAGGCCGACATATAATGTCCCAGAGATATGGCGTCACTAATGACGTCAACTGTATGCATGTTCAAGTTATTTTGGACAGAGTGGATACCATTGTGCGGCCATCAATCTCTCATTATCAAGTTATAAGTACACATTGTTTGAGCTGATCCATGGTTAATATTAATACTGTTAGCTATCTGCTCACATACATATTGTCTACCAACTTTTCATACTTTTTCGTTTTCTATATAAAACTTGAAAAAGTTATGTTTTTACCAAATTATTTTTATAGTTGCTCAGCACTGCGTCCATGACACTTTGCATATGTGATAATGACTTCAAATCACTACGACGTCATATTACGCAGTGACATACTATAATGCGATGTCATTGACAGATTTTCAGCATAGCTGCATGCACAATTTCATTCAACACACTATATAATTATGTACTTACATATTCATTTTCACTATTGATTGGATGACCATTTGCATGCAACCGAAAATTTTTAGCACAAATCTCGGACAGACACACGGTGTGTCGACTATATGCACAATATTATGATACGGGAGCCATGGGTAAGGCGCCGTTGTTTAATGAGAAATACAAAATCCAATCAATGTACGTACATAAGCTGCTGCATCAGTTACATTGTGGAGTTTCTGAACATTTACACGAAATAGTGTAAACTACTCAAAATGTGACCTTGAAATCACAAAATAACTATGTACCTTTCCCCATGTCAAATACAATGCAATATAACAATGTATTTCTCCATTAAAACAACGAATATTATAAGCCATACGTACAGTGGAGGTCCAGTGTGAAGAGCCCACTGGTGACCGCCCCGACACTGTTGCTGGCTGTACACGTGATGTTGTCGCCGTCGTCGTCCCGCGTGGGCGTGAACACCAGGGTGGTCTGGGTAGACGCTGGCGGAGTAACTGTACCCGTCCTGGACGTCCGGCTCCAACTGATGGACGTCACCTCAGGGTTACCATCCACAAAGGCACACGTTAGTGTCAGCTCGTTCCCGTCGGCTGTGAAGGGACTACTACTACCCGTCGCATGGACCGATCCAGGAGCATCTGTAATACAGGGAGACATAGAGTTGATTACCGTTGGCTGTAAGTGGACCATACATGTAGGCAAGAGTTATGTGGCATGATCCTGCGTACTGTGACAAATATACATACTGTATACATATTATATTTATGTACGTAGACATCAATACTCATCGTTACTCATGTGCCAGCTCGAAAAGAGGGAGATAATCCATGACCCGGGGGTTGAGTAATAATTTGAAATAAACTTTACGCATCTACTCAGGAAAAGGAAGCTACATACCAAGTTTTAGGTCTGTAGTTTGGACGGACGGACGGACGGACGGACGGACGGACGGACGACGTCCGGACGGACGGACGGACGGACGACGGACGGACGGACGGACGGAACTTCAAATAAATTGTATTATATTTATATATATTATCAAATTTTAACACCATGTTGTGGACGTCGCGGTGTACGTGTCTGTACCGGTGATGGACGGTGCAGCAGGTGTGATAATCGCCTTGTATGTCCAGGCCATGGCGATTCCGGTGACGGGACGAAAGCCGGACGTTGTACATCGGACCGTCACGGAGGATCCTGCCACGGCCTCACCGACCTGCTCCACCGTGGGCAGTGACGGCCTCACTGTAGGGAATAACAGGACAATGAACACTAGGGTCTACCAATGTCAATGTTATGGAGAATCACCGACCTGCTCCAATATGGGCGGTGACGGCCTTGTTGTAGGGTATAGCGAGACAATAAACACTAGGGTGTACCTGGGTAAATGTTATGGAGAATCACCGACCTGCTCCACTGTGTGCTGTGATGGCCTCACTGTAGGGAATATCAGGACAATGGACACTAGGGATTACCTGGGTCAATGTTATGTAGAATCATCGACCTGCTCCACTGTGGGCTGTGATTGTCTCACTGTAGGGAATATCAGGACAATGAACACTAGGGTCTTACTTGGTCAATGTTATGGAGTATCAGTTTAGGCATACAATATGGAATAGAGCTAGGGGATAGCAGGAGAACACTACTATAATATCGTTCTCATTTTTCTGCTGACAAAACTTTCGGCTATTAAGCAAAATATAAACAAGAGTGTCGTAAGTCACAAAATACGCCTGTCGAAGATGGGCCATACAGCGAAGATGCAGAAATGTGAAGCTGTCACCACGGCAAGAAATATTAATGAGAATTTGAAACTTGTAGCATTATTTCTTCCTGTAGTTGTGTTAAACATGTATACTAATTGAAGTAGAGATATGTATTTACATAAAAACACCAAGGTGCAGATCTTCAATTGGTGTAGAAGACGAATGTATAGTTTCAAATTGAATGACGGAACGGTTTCAGAGGAGTTATGTACACAAACTCTGTACCCTATTTAGAATTGTATGCAAAAATGTAGAAAAAATGGCTAAGTTAAAAAGGTGATATTTTTTGTTAAAAAAAATATTTTCGGCATAAGAACACCAATGTGCACATCTTCAATATGTTTAGAAGACGTGTGTATGGTTTCAGATCGATTGACCGAACGGTTTCAGAGGAGTTGTGTACAAAAACGCTGTACCAGGGCTCCAGATAAGGAATTAGTAATTGAGTATTTTCACTCCATCATCTCTGAAGAAATTGGGTATTTCAAAATTTTATTTGGGTAAAATGAAACAACACTACCGTTTACACATTAACAGACAGCAATTATTGAATAGTTTGCTTCGAAATGAAAATAAGTCTCGATTACCAAGATGTGTTTTCTGAGAAAATAAGAAAAATATGCTATATTTGTGGTCTGTTTATTGTTTTCTGCAGCATGATAAAGGTACCACAAAATTTGTATTGCTTTTTGATACTCGCTACTTCTGATTTCAATTGGGTTTTTTGCAATTTTAATTGGGTATTTAAGCAAATACGCAGCTTATCTGGAGTTCTTCAATATACCCTATGTAGAATTGTATACAGAATTGTAGCACAAATCACTCAGTGAAAAAGGTGATATTTGTGTTAATTTTTTTATTTCGGCATAAAAACACCAAGGTGCACATCTTCGATGTGTGTAGAAGACGTGCGTATAGTTTCAGATCGATTGACTGAACGGTTTCAAACGAGTTGTGTACACAAACACTGTACCCTATATATAATTGTATACAAACATGTAGAACAAATGGCTAAGTCAAAAAGGTGATATATTTGTTAAAAAATGTTTTGTTGGCATACAAACACCAAAATGCACCTCTTCAATATCTGCAGAAGACGTATGAAAAGTTTCAAATCGATTGACTGAACGGTTTCAGAGAAGTTGTGTACACAAACTCTGTACCCTATATAGAATTGTATACAAACATGTAGAAAAAATGGGTCAGTTAAAAAGGTGATATTTTTGTTAAAATATTGTTTTGCCATAAAAACACCAAGGTACACATCTCCAACATGTGTAGAAGACGTGTATATAGTTTTAGATCGATCAACTGAATGGTTTCAGAGGAGTTGTGTACACAAACTATGCAGTTTTTTTTATGTCTGCCAACACGCCCGCTCCGCGGTAAAACATAATACATAATACAAATTGTGAGGGTGACTTTTGTTAATGATGAACAAGAATTCCGCTACGGAAGCGGTATCGCGCCTGCCGAGGCATTTTACCGTGAACATTACAAATAAGTAAATGACCTTGACCTTGAAAATTTGGATGTGCGGGTGTGCGTAATGAAGCATCATTTCTAGACAAATATTGACGTGAAATATTATCAAAGTCTGCCAAGGAGTTAAATAGATATTATGAAAAAACAATAACTTTAACGCATTTCTGTTACAAAACCGGTGAACATTACAAGTAAATAAATGACATTGACCTTCAGAATTTGGATATGGGGGTGAGCGTAGTGAAGCATCATCCCTAGACGAACATTGATGTGAAATATTATCAAAGTGTGGCAAGGGGTTAAAGAGATATTGTGAAAAAACAATACGTTTAACGCATTTGCCTTACAAAACCGGTGAACATTACAAGTAAATAAATGACCTTGACCTTGAAAATTTGGATGTGGGGGTATGATTAGTGAATTATCATCCCTAGACAAACAATGATGTGAAATATTATCAAAGTCTGGCAAGGGGTTAAAGAGATATTTTGAAATTACAATAACTTCAACGCATTTGCCTTACAAAAAAAGCAGAAGACGCGGACGACGCGGAAGACGCGGACTACGATGACGACAACGGAAAAAGCGCCGACTATTGTTAAAGCAGGCGCGACAAAAACTACTTACATTTAAATATGTTTTAGAAGATTTAATCTGTCTAATAGCCAAAAGTATGTCGGCAGCAAAATGTAGAACAGACAGTAGGGTCTACCTGGACAATGTAATGGGCAAATGTTGGTAATACAGTACAGAATAGAACAAATCAGCAGAACTAAAATTATTCAATGATGAGCGTTCCTAATGCATACATATTAAAGGTCACATTACAATCATCACTTATATTCTTCAAAATGCTGTAAAAACAACAAAGGCGACCCTAATCACAGATTTCCGGTTCGTTTTTATTTTTCGTGATATTGAGATTTCTCATATCGCACCTTATCTGACACCCATACAGAGCCATGAAATGAATTGGTCATCGCTTATCTCTACTGTTACTGCGAGCTACTGCCGCGAGGTGGCGCTGTAAAAATAACCGCTATGACGTAGCAGTAGAACATCTTACCTGATTGGTGGATGAATAAGTATTATATAATATCGTTTGGATTTACGGACATCATGTATTTGTTGCATAATTTCTTCGGTTTTGTCGTTTAATATATATGTTAATCGTTATTTTTTCCTTATCCTAGTTATACTTGGATTATTTATACGTTGGTTGCAATCGTCGGCGACGACTATCAGTCCGGAAGTCGGTTGTAATTCACGATCTAACAGACAGCAGAGCCAGAATCAGAAAAAATGTGAAATTAAATGCTATATTTCTATTTTTTTTACAAAATGCTGACATAATCTCCGACATTTCGCAAATGTTACTTCAGCATACTTATGATTTGACAATTTCGAGTTGAAATAATCAGTGACACGCGTGTGTAGCTATGTTCAAACGGATGCCGCCGGAGGTCATTAATAGTCCGGCATAGCAAACAACTTATCAGATGATTTGACAGCAGGCACATAGGGAAGTGGACCTTGGGACAGGTGTATCTGAATTAAATGAAGCCACCCCTATTCTATGCTGATTGGATGAATCCATTTTGTTTATCTATCCTAGTCAGAGACAGACGTGTGAAGCTACGTTCAAACGGATGTCAACAATAATGCGACAGGTGTATATTGGATCCACGAGGCCAAACCTATGCCAAGCAGATTGGTTGAGTTCAATTTGACAGACATGGTAGAATAGATACACTGTGCTCATCAGGGTGCTTTCTACTGTTCCGAAAATCCAATCTTGATGTGTTTGTTTTTATACATGGATGAATGTTATATTGCAGGACTAAAATTGTGTAACTTGAATGTCTACTCGCTTATTTTCCCGTAAATACTGTTTTTGAATACTAAAATATAACTAAATCACATATTTTTGTTCGTTGACAGATAAAAAGAATTAAAATAAAAGTAAACATTCAATTTTCACATGTACAGTAAATTCTTTACTACTAATTTCTATCTATTTTCCTACTGACTTGTTTCAAATAAATAGAAAATGTTTGGACTTGATGTTAAAAACTAAAGATGTTTTCCAGAAGAAAATCGTTGTTTTGCCAAATGGGGTTTACATCGAAGATTGGCCCTATATGTCGCTGTGACTGGAGAATGGGGTTTGTGTGATTTGTGACCAGTGTAGGTCCTAATCAAATATAGCACTCATGTAGTATAAATACGATCTAGATTGCATGTTAGTGTTTTTTATTGAAGGAATTCCGAAAAGTGCAGATCCTGTTCAGACTGTGCGGATGAACAGGCTGAACTGGATCTACACTGATCGCAAACACCCTATAAGCCCCGTGTTGTGTTTGGCTTATTGCTCCTTCTCAGTAGCAGTGTACAGCGGATGTAACACAATCTACAAACAACACCCCACCCCCGTGGCAATTAGAGCGACTATATTTCCCAGTACCCCGGGCTTTCCTTAATTGACCCCATGTACAGCATTGTTTCATTGTAAGTGGACGGCCTACAAGAATGACGTTATGACAGTTTGACCAGCACAGCACCAGATCCATCTATGCACCTGACAGCTCTGATAAGTGTCTACTCTGTTGCCCGTCTGATTAGCATTATATATAAGTACTATCGGGGAAAACATAGATTGTAACCTGACGATATAAATATAAATACATGTATATACAGACTGGTATCCTACAGCTGTTGAAAATTGCACAGTATGTCCATTTTGTCACCCACTGTCGCATTTCAGTATGTAGTTTGTAACTAGGTCATTCTTATATTTTTACAGTACAGTACTGTCCCAAATATTTATATCAGCGGTCTAATAAACTGGAGTTCTAAGTAGTCTGTTGAACTATTATGTGTAATAATCGTATTATGCTACATTTCGGAAGTTTTACTGATACGTCATATGCCCACGTGACCGCAAAGGGAAATAACAGTGGTAAGCAAAATAAGGGGAAGTTAGTCATGCAGTGACGGCTGGAAAAACTGGCTGTCGGGAATATGAAATCCGTAAAAGAAAGGCACATACTGGTCGGATTACTGTACAATTTGTTTTATTTGATATATAAATGATGAATACATAAGCATATCGTGAAAAAAGAAGCTTGTTATATCTCCTTTAAACACATGGCTTGTGTGTAATGTTATATTTATCAGAAATAAAATAAGTAAGGTTCTGTCGGATACTGGCCCACGTTACATTTGAAACAGATTGACATACTACAATATAAACGTTTTAAACATCGACAGTTTCTCCCATGTTTCTTACAAGCAATAAATATTGTGCTGCGGGTCAGACAGTAAGTAGACCAAATGTCTTATGTTTGGGCACCCATTTTCTCCAGCTGTTGATCAGATGATCAAATCAATACGCACAATACATGTAACTAGATTTCTTCATATATCAAAATGTGTCGACATGACTGGAGAAACGGGGCTTATGGAATTTGTAAACAGTGTAGATCCTGATTAAATAGTACACTCCAATATACTAGAAGCATTTATTTACGGAATTGCGAACAGTGCAGATGATCCTGATCAGATGCACAGGCTGATCTGGATCTACATTGGTCGCAAACGCATAAGCCTCATTTCTCCAGTCACAGACACATTTTATGAAAATGCTGTAAATTTCACAGAAAGAGTCGTCAAGTCCTCGCACTGGAAAGCAATTAAACAATAGAGAATTGCAACAGACAGCTTCGACCAAAGGAAAATCAGTATTGGAAATCATGCATGTGATGACACAACAGCATTGTTCTCATGCTGGAGTCTCTCTCCATCCGTGAACCAAACAATGTCATATGTAGCCATCATTCAAAAGTGTTCCCATTATATTCTGTGAAGAAATGACATTGATGCCAGCAATATGAGAAGTGTACAATTAGAACAAGTCACCTGATACAATGCTTGCATTTAGATGTTTTACCTCAGCCAATCGATATACCCAAGACATTGTATGCACGTTAAAAATGAAGAAATCCTAAGCAATTTGAATACGAGGTTGGTAGCACTATTGGGTGATCAATGCATAAATCCTGAGAGTTCATATATCATCATCTGTAAACACTTGCTACCTAATATATTAAACTTCGTTTGCAAAACATGCTGTTTGAGACATGAACCGAGTTAGCGAAACATTCACGTTCACGGAACTATCTTCTTCTCAACTTATGGTGGCCAATGTGAGGATGAATACTTACAATTGAGGCAGAGTGTCATGTTGACGGAATCCAGGACGTCTAACATAGGTGATGTATACGACGTCCGGCAAATATAGACGTTGCCGTCAATGGCCCGGGTCGGTGTGAACGTGTAGGTGGCGGTGACAGTATACCCATCTCCCTCCAGTGATCCCGTGCTCGACCTAATCAGGACCATAGACGTTGTGGAGCCGCGGTACCAGGTCACGGTCGGCGCGGGGTTGCCTCCCCTGGATGTACACGTCAGTATCAGGCTCTGACCTTCAGTTCCCGCCCCGTTGGAGATCTCCGGGGTCTGTGGGCGAACTGTAATGTTATTGTATCTAACCAGAATAATGTACATGTCAATGTCAGGGGTCAGCCTTCAGTTCCCACCACCACGCCACCCAACACATCATCCCTTCATGGAAAATCATTTGAAAATATATTTATCGATCTACAAGATATAGAGTGGAAACAAACGTTCAAACATACCGACCGACAGACAAGCTGACACCTACATACTTCACCACCAAAACTTTGTAGGGGGTATAATAAATGAAACATATCACATGTATACATAAGTGGGCATAATTTATAGCATTATTTTCGGGGAGTAATAACTTAAATTGTATGTGCCATCCTTTGATGTTGGAGATAAATATGACACAGACGGACTGTTTACATACAAGAACGCTGTCAATGGCATGTACATACCATTGCAGAGGCAGTTGGTCAAAAACATACACACAATTTTAAGCCAATTGTTGATAATGTAAAGCAGTTACAGGAGAATAGAGAAATGTGCAGGCATCTAATGAACTGGAAATTGCATGGCATGGGTGAGGCGAGGAATGAAAACATGAATGATGAGACAAATGCACATGAAAAAGTTATAGCAGAATGCAGACACGTGTACTCATCTACTGGACGCAAATAAAATATACTGGACAGAAATGTTTAAGTCAATTGACCTATACCACGGCAGGAGCATGGTCAGCACTGGGAATGAACAAGGGCATCATTATCACTAAGCTAATTTCCTCCTCGCTAGCAGCCTTGATAATGAAACAAAATATTGAATAAACAAAATAAACTTTAACTTTGCCTTACAAACAATGTGATTTGATTTCATGGTGTTTAACAGCCTGTCAACAGCTAATGTCATTTTAGGCCTGGTTAATGGGTTGAATCCCATATGTTACCTGTTGTGATGGTTGTGGGGGGTCTATTGAATATTTACAGACAATGTGAACATAAGTCCTAAGTGACCTTGACCTTGGACGGTCGTAGATGGGTCATATGCAAAACAAAACACCGTCCTTAGACACACACTGTGACCAAATATTATCAAAATCGGTGAAGCGGTTAATAAGTTATTGAATGAACAAAAATACTTTATTGCCTTACAAACAAGGTAAACATAAGTCAGGCACAGGTGGAAGACTCAGATCTAGGACCGAATAAATGGCTCATTTGAAAAATGTTACTCCGCCCACCCGTTTCCATACACACTATATAATGCAGCCCATTTTGGAAAAGGCTATCCTGTATAGTGTATCATTACGCAAACATTGTATTAGCGAGCATACCTCACTATACACCCAGTTACCTATGTAAACAGGGATGTGATGAGGTACCCGCGCAATAGGTAATGCGGTCAAATAGGTCACGATGCAGTGACTATTTTCGATCAATAACTTATGTTGTAAGCGATTGTAATGTGTATTTTCAATATTTATATTATTAAAATGTATCATATCGATACCCCTTTTAGTAATATTTGTATATTTTAAATGTATTGATATTCTCATGAAGCGCATGAATATAAGTATTAATTAATCCAGCTTATATTGAGGCAAATCACACAGCCTTAAAACATAGTGCTGGAGTATAAACCATAGTATCGTATATTATTCATAAGTATCACTATTAAACATTAATTACAATATGTATGCATATTATTAAAACAGTAGATGCTACCGCTGTTTCGCTATATGTGATATTTATAACAAAATATTTTTTTTATTCGTCCGCGTACGGATTTCTGTCACACAAAGCGCCATTTTCAGTTCATATTTTGACCTGTGCATATGAACAGGACTAAGTTTAAACAACGCTCGATTCCGTCCTATTCAAAATTCTCTGCAGAATATTTTGACTAACTACATAAATAATGCTGCTAAATAAGCGTTAACGGCTGGAACATGGTCATCACTAAAAAGAAACCACATTCGTATTATTTAAAAATAAGATTTACCCGAGACCTCATGGGGCCGCCATTAATCCAGTGTAAACAATAGACCGTGTGATCCCATTCCCTGAGTAGCCGCTGGTTAGTGAAACGGTGTGCTAATCATGATATTATTTTCCCCAATAATTGGAAACCGTTTGAATTTCTCGGTAAAAACTACGAGTCATACAAAATAACGATGTATATTTAACATTGGATGCGCGTAAACGGTATTACTCTCTCATCGGATCGTCAGTTGTCGTCGATAGCGATTTAACGTACTGATCTGGTCTTAATTTATTGTCAACTTTCAACGCCATTTACAGAATATATGGCTAATTTTGGAAATAAATAACGGCAAATTACGATGACGTCTGCTCTGAAATATCTGTCAACTTGCGGACGTAATTTAAGGAAATCGATTATATTTTAAGGCTACATCTGTGACTAATTACGAATTTATGTATGGTCTTTGGCTACACCCGACACATTACACAGATCTAGTTGTAAATACACGTCGCTTTGTGTGGGGAAAAAAATCGACAATCTGATGACACCACACAGCTGTGACCCTTAGGCAATGTTTTGAAATTGACATGTTGTTTTGATGTGTGCCGCAACACCTCACTGTCGGAGACAACATGACAATTAACGATATACTCTCGATTATACACAGATCTATTAGACGGCTGGTTATTTAAAATAAAGAGTAGTTCAGTACACCTTCGCCGATATTGTTTTTGGAAAATCAGTAATATTTTCCGTAAATGGTGTTGAAAAGTTGACAAAAATTCTATCACCGTATTTAGTTGTGCCGATATTGTTTTAAAAAATCTGTAATTTTTTTCCGTACATGGTGTTGAAAATTGACAAAATATATAGCCGCATTTCTCCGATATTCGTTTAGAAAATCACCAATATTTTCTGTAAATGGTGTTGACACAAAATGCAGCGTTCACGCGGAATTCAAATAAAATAAAAAATAATAATTTAATAAATAGACGCCGATGGCTACTGTGTTTGCGGCAAGTGAATTCTGGTCATGGTAGCCACAGGCGCAGTTCGAACATTGTTGTGAGCAGATGGAGGACAATAATTATTTCAAATTCATAAAATAATGTTTGCTGTCCGAAAATTAATTAATTGTGACAGCCAAACAAATAGATTTTGGGACCGTAAAACATTATATAGTATAGAAAATACCTCAAACTTAAAAAAAACAGTAACAAACTGTCTGTGTATATATTACTTAAACTTAAAAAAACAGTAACAAACTGTCTGTGTATATATTACTTAAACTTAAAAAAACAGTAAAAAACTGTCTGTGTATATATTACTTAAAGACAGACACTTTCATTGTTGGTAAGTTTCTATCAATTGATAGGTATTTTTATTAAAATCATAAAATTGTGAAAATATTAAAATCACAAAAATAATATATATGGAGAAAAAAAAAATATACCACGTCGAGGTTTGAACCCCCGACCCTTTAGGGAATCGGTAATTAAATCATTGAAGTCGGCGACCTTAACCTCACGACTATTGCGCCATTTACGACACTCACAGTTATACAGAAGTGCTATCAGTATTACGCAACCATTTTAACGTAATAATTATTAAATTATTTGCAACTCCATCTATAACGATACCGTTACAGAGATACGCTATTGAAACAACATGTATTAGTACCCATAACATAACAAAGTAATGTATCATTATATATCACAGGAGATAGCTTAAAACTATATATACTAATCATAAACAGAATAATCCGCTTGGCTCGTATGAAAATAGTTCGCGTGATATTGATTATCTCCCTTGCCGAAAGTAGTTCAGTGATTTATTAATTCCAAATAAGACGTGTTTGCGTAATGATGGAAATGGGTAGTGGGGTAACGTTTTTCTACATGTGTATGTACACTTTTCATGTGTATGTATGCATGCATGTCTAACCTATGCGCCACAATTAGACAATATACCAACGCCATATAGTGCATAATTATCCTCTTGCCACCATGCGATGTTTCTCACGTGATGTGTGATGCGGTCCTGGAACGGGGATGACGTGGCTACACTCACTTAGCGACATGACAGTTCTCATGTGTATCAGAACTTTCGGTACATTTTTTCAATTTATTCATGTAAAACATGTAACAGAGACCAATGGACGTATTCACCCGCCTGTATATTGCTAGTAGGAGCCGGTCCTTAACTTTCCAACCAAGTCTGTTTGCATATTACCAGTGCTATAATTGAATAGAGACGTTGGAAATGACTTATTATATCACCTATTTGTTACTTAACCATATTGCAAAACTGATCTTCACCTGGAGAGGAATTCACATTAAGCGTAAAAGCTTGTTTTCTAATCCCATTTTCAATTGTATGTATATGTGTATCTGAAATAAATATTGTTTAAACTAAGTAGAACTCTACTTATTGTATGGACGAGCTGTGACAACCCGCCCGCCCGCCCGTACAAGGTGAAAATATAATATGTCCCGTATAATATGACCGCGGCCGAGGGGGTAACACCGTCAGATTGTCACGCTAGCCACCCGGGTTCGATTCAGGGCTCAGTTCCCGGGCGTCAGTATTTCTGAGATACTTTGTATTTGCTGCTCTACTAGTCTTTTCGGATGAGGAATTTAAATGGTGGTCCCATGTATCAGATTTGAAGGAGAGTCTGGGCACGTTAAAGAAACAGAGGGGACTATTCAAATAAGAGCTAGGCCACTGGGGCCAGTTACCTCTGTATCCACCTCATTCCTTTCTCCCCTTCTTGGCAGACGACATGCAAGGTTATCGAGCCAGTGCCGTCAATAAATCCAAGCATTTACATTTATAACAAGAGTGCCGAAGGTCACAATATACGCCCGTCTAGGCTTTGTCTTGCCGTGATAAACATGTATACCGAATTTGGTTACGAGCGGTGAAGTAGAACTTCGAGTTATTGCATGGACAAGGATACAGAGTGCGAAAAATAAAAATGGCCGCCAAGGGGAGATAAGTCATCGGGAATTTTTTAAAATCAATAGGCTTCTTCGGCTATGTGATTAACATGTATACCAAATTTGGTTACAATCCGTCAAGAAGCACTCTAGTTATTGCGCGGACAAGCTGTGCCCGCTCGCCCACCAGCCCGTACAAGATGAATAGTATTACATAATACGTCCCGTTTTGTCAAACGGGCGTATATAAATGGGGTCAATTGACGCCAACTGATCAAATGCAAATCCTGACCAGCTAGCACACTAATGTAGCCGTGTAGCATTATACAGATATCAAATCAACATAAATCCATTATCGGATGCAGTCCCATAAGCATTATGCATAAGCGAATGTAAATTAAACTAGAGAAAGTGAGCAGCTGCTCACATATACCCCAGGCTGCCACCTGGATCGACACATACAAACTTTAACGCAAATATTAAGAAAAAACGTTAACGCAAATTTATAAGTCATTTGACGTTGCCCTTGGACATGAAGGCCGCATGAGTGTGGTATGGAATGAAATTATGGATGCTGATAAGGAATGTTGAGGTCAATCCAACTTATAACATAGTGTGCCGTCTCTACTGCCGTTCCTCCATCAAACCGGCCAAGAAAGGTAATCAGGTGCTTGGCCATGTACATGTTGTTGTTGTTGTTTTTGTTGACGTTCCCACGCTGGCTTATCGTGACACCGTATAAAATATGTAAGGCATGTTTTAAAATCACAGTACAAAGTTTGTAATAAAATGTGCACATAAATCAAAACTACTGTACATATATATATTGGCACTGGGTTTCTGTCTATATTTTAATTCCTGGTATTATTATGTGCTTGTAGCGGTGGGTGGGAATCTTTCTGTGCGGTTGGCCGATGCATCATCTGTATCCTTTCGACACTTCGTATTACATTCCTTATTCCCAGACACTCGCAACCACTGGTCGCACATTTGTTACTACAGCATTTTGTTTTATGTAGCTTATACATGCATATTTATTTACGCAATTTTGTTTCCTCACCTCTGTGTGCCAAAAGTCTAAAGGGACAATAAAATACAAACATTGATAAAAGTAAGCAATATATTTAGTTAAAAATAAAATGCATTATTGCAAGTGTTAGTGACTTGCACACATTCACATTGTTCAAGGCTAGAGAAGCTTGATATAAAACCAGAACATTAAAATACAAGTCCAAGGCGGTATCACATATTTGAAATTACAGCATATCACATGTTCGAGATCACCACATATCCATCCAACCTATTAACCGTATTCCAGCTGTATAATTATTTAAAATTTAAAATTTTGCAGTCTTTGAGTAGCAATAAAAAAACAATTTGTTGGAGAGGCACGGGCCCAAGGTCGTAAATATGAACCCGATTCGCTTAAGAACAATTTGCATATATGTTAAAATATGAATACTGTATGCATAGCTGTCACTGTCGCCACCGCTGCCTTTATCACACGTTTAATTGGGCAGAATTCTACTACAGTCACATCGTCTCGCTCCCTTACATAGACAGTTGATATGTGAGGGGATTACATGGTTATACACAGCTTGCTATCAGTGTCGCCATTGCTGTATTTATTATATGCAGTGTTACTAACGATTGATCTGCGAGAGGATGGGGGCCCCAATTTTGAACATATTTCAGACTCCCGCACCGTATGTTTATATGGTAATTATCAAGGCAAATTACCGTTACCGTTATCAGTCAATCAACCCCACCCCCCTACCCCCGCCTACAGTTATTATATTAGTAATTATCTACAAGTTACACATATCAGTTATTGGGTGAATCACACTCATGCAGCCATACATAAATATCCCATGTTCTTACGATATACGGCTAAGAAATATCACTCATTTTGTGCCAAGACGTTAGTCATTTTTGCCGTACATTACTATTTATATATTTTCTCGGAATAATGAGAACCCGTCATAAATGTTAAGTCATTGTAATTGTCCGGCAGCCAAAATCTGATTTTGGGCTTAACCTTGTTTTAAATAACATAGTGTTTTTTTTTTAATGATTTTGCATCTCTAGACAATCCAGTTTTGGAATCCGACTGATGACAACCTGTCATCCTAGAGCGTTTGAGAAATCTGCTTAAATTCAAGATGGCTGCCAAATATATATATTTTCCTATATAATAGCATCCACAGTAGGAAAATAGGCAATTTAAGAGAGTATAATGAATGCATTTAACATGTTGACACAAATGGGCAACTTTAAAATTCAATTCCTTAACTGCATAAGGGAAAAATCGAAATGGCCGCCAAATTCTACCATTTTACATAATTTCACTGGTTCGTTATATCAAATAATATGAGTTTTCTAGTTCTGTGTTTATTGAAACAATGAATGTGAGTTTTTTCTATCTTTAATGTGAAACTATATAATAATTGAAATAGCAAAAGTCCAAGATGGCCACCAAATACGAATATATTACAATATACTTGCAACCGTATATTGAAATAAGAAACAATACATAATTGCACTCGGACCTCATATCAGACGTGTGAAGAAGAATTTTGAAATCACTAATAAAAGAACGACCTTTTGACCTTTCGGTGGCCATCTTGGATGACGTGACTATCCAATTTCGACAAAAAATGCACCAGAGCGATCGCCTCTTTGATACCGTCGATTCGATGACCATATTTGGTCAAAAATAAAATTTGACCCCAATTTGACCCCGCGGGCCACGCCCATTTTTGACCACTGTTTCACCATTTTAACAAATTTGAAAGAGCATTGTTCAACGATCATTCCTACCAAGCTTCGTCGAAATCCGGCTGGCTGTTCATGAGAAGAAGATTTTTTAAGAATGTATGCAATTTTTAGACGGCAGCCATCTTGGATTAGCGATGACCTCCATTTTAACACATCTGAAAAGGCTTCACCCATGGACCATAACTTTTAAGTCTGGCTACCATGGGCCAAGCGGTTCATGTGAAGAAGAATTTTGAAATATCTAATAAAATAACGACCTTTTGACCTTTCGGCGGCCATCATGGATGACATAACCATCCGATTTCGACCATCCGTGATCGCCTCGTTGATACCTGATTTGATATATGACATGACCATATTCGGTCAAAAATAAAATTTGACCCCATGGGCCACGCCCATTTTTGACCTCGGGGTCAACATTTTAACAACTTTGAAAGAGCATTGTACATCGATCATTCCTACCAAGTTTTGTCAAAATCCGGTTGGCGGTTCTTGAGAAGAAGATTTTTCAAGAATATGTGCTATTTTCAGACGGCAGCCATCTTGGATTACGTGATGACGTCATTTTAACAATTTTGTAATCCCCCTACCTAAGGACCATGACCATGAAGTTTGGTGACTGTAGGCTCTATGGTTACTGAGGAGAAGACGTTTGAAAATGTTCACGGACGACGGACGACAACGGACGACGACGGACGACGGGCACATTGCGGTAACAATAGCTCACATGAGCTTCGCTCAGGTGAGCTAAAAAAGAACAGAACCGTGGCGTTGCCAAACATAAAGGGCATACATAGGTCAGGATTTACATTATTAAACTCCACACCAATTGATGGGGAGTGTTATAAACTTTGTCACCAAGACTGCCGACCCAGTGAGCTCTTCCACCATTGTGACATTATTAATCGAGCTTGATTTATGATGGACCGCAAACTATATCCTGATCTGTCGTCTGCCGCATGCGAGATGACTGTGGTTGATCCTACGGAGTTCCGGCTCAACCGGATTGTGGAGATCCAGAGTATTTTTCTTCAGGAAGAGACTGCCCGCGCTGGCCTCGCCAAGTTAGCCTATACTGTCTATAATAAACGCACCGCTCCACGGGGCTAGAGGAGGTTTCGAAAATTCGGAAAAGGGTGCGACGCGATATATTAAACTATTTCAGATCGCAATAACATAACTTTTGCTCCAATTGAGTACCCCGGGCCACAACGACAACTTGAAAAGTTATAAAAATCAGGACTTCAAAAAAAGAAACCGTTGTCGCCGAAAACTGGGTGGGCGATGAGGAGCAAGCCACAGCTGAAGTCAGATACAAGACCATCATCGTTAAGCAGTGCGAGGATTGGGATTAGGAAATCCGGCTGGCAGCAAGACCAAATTTCATTCTCCCACCACCGCCACCACCGAGTAGAACAACCCACAGATTTCTGCTAACGTGCTGAAGCTGTGGGTCCCGGGATTGTGGCGGGCACGAACAATATCTTAGACGTGTGGCCGAATATGATAACACCCAGTGATCGACATGTTATAATCGTCTCCAGGAGCAACACAATTTTTTTTATGGAAATGTGATTTTTCTGCACTATTATTTGTAAATCAACGATATGCCCGTGTAACCCGCCATAATTATGTAAACCACACCATATGTGCATGTTGTCCATAGATGTCGCGAGCCGGCTCATCTGTATCTATGCTGTTTATGGGTGAGGTATATCCCGTCAGTAGCCCGGTGGGAGGCCATCCTTCTGGCTCTCTTTTAAGGAGGAAAAGGGCGCTGGGAGGGGTGGCGGGCCCCGTCTGTCGCAAACAGATTGGAGTAGAACAAGCGAACAAATATGCCGTCTGTGGCTGCGTGTCTGCAGAGGGCGGGGTGGGCTCTCCATCGACAGAAATGGGGTGGGATCCCGCCAGGCGGGCCGGAACCGGCCTTTATTATACTTTATTATACTTTATTATACTACTCATTCTGTCAAGGGACATAAACTCGCGATACTTACAGCATATACATACACGAGTTATCTCCGTTAGTGTATGGTTGTGGCATTACTATGTCAGAAGTGAATATAATCATAGTGTGCAAGGGACACAAATTCACCATAAATACGACCTAAAATGACACGAGTTATGTCCCCTAGTGTGGTTGTGACACTTTTCTTTCAGGACTGGGCCATACATGTATAACCTGCCTAGATACGAGTCCTGTTCCACTCAGAAGATCACTGCTATTACATACATATATTCAACGTCACATTTGCTGACATAGGTATACTGTAAGGTTAAATGGGACGGCAAACAGTGTAGCCACTGATCAAACTGCGCACACGCGCTAGCTGATCTGTTGCTACACCGGTTGCACATACATGTAAATGACGCTACTCTTGTATACAATACCACACTGTAAGTGGTGTATTTGCCAATATGTAGTCTAACTCATGTTCTTTATTTCTAGTACAGACATAATGAGAGATTGGATGGGATGGCAATCAGATTAATCCCTGATCAGGCTGGGTACACTCGCTCGCTGATTTGGGGCTAAACTGGGTGCACATAAATATAAATTGAAAAAGTATGCAGTTCCACGATGGTGTATTGACTGAAAGCACATGCATAACGTAAGGTAGTAAGGCATGGCCAACATAGTATCATCTGATCAGACTGGGCATGTGTGCTCGCTGAACTGTTACTGCCCTGGTTGTGCATAAATATGAAACCATTCCTGTATGCAGTACTTGCTCTTTATGCATGACATTCACACCGACATAATGCAAGGCTGTATGGGATAGCAGACAGTGTATGCCCTGATCAGTTTGCGTACCAGCGCTCACTGATCTGGAACTACAGTTCATAGTAATTTAATATATTCTGTTGAACTTTCTCAGATAAATATTTAAACTCAGTTTCTTAAATACTAGTAAATATTTCGTAATTGTGAACTATGGTTACGTGACCCATCATGATGACCGAGAATGAGTTTTCTTACTATGACCGCTAATCCCATCATTAGATCGGCGGTAGCAGTAAGAACACCCACTATAGATTAATGGTAGCCCATCGTAGTTATGATTTGTAAATTCACTGATATCAGTGTCACGAATTGGCCGACTGTCTTCTTTATCAGCCATCATTTGTAAGACGGGTTACACAATACTCGAGCACAATACTCAAATAACCTTGTAATGACTATGGAAATAGGTCTTCGTGTGTGAAATATCGCTCCCGTGGAATACACCTTCCTGGAGAGAATAGCGATTTATCTGAAACCGTGCACGTACCACCAGTATTGATTTTGCACCGGTTATATCTGGGTGATTTACACTGTTTATGCATACTTGGATGCTAGCTTGAACACAGAGTATGTCATATCTACTGATGACTGAATTATTTCAGATTAATTCGCCAGATATCTCAGGAGCTAGACTGGCTGTTAGAACATTAGTACACTTACGCAAAATTGGAAGCAAAATGTTGGCACGGAGTTCTTATATTGACACGCGGACAATTAGAGGAAACTTATGCACTAGAGTATGTATATAAACTATCGTATCCATATTCTAGGAGTCGGACATTCAACCATTCTTGTGATCATTTTGTGACACAAGCTTTCACTGGGAACTGGTAAGTACATATGTTTATTAGTTACTTTCAAATGCTGCCAATAACGTCCGACTCATACCAAGACCGGCAATACACCGCATTATTATCGTATCTTCGATACTACTGCCTTATTTCGTTTAGCGGAGTTATTTCGACCCATTTCGACGAAATGATTGGTCAATAAAAGCAGTATGGCATATATCCACTGGTGTAGATTACCTCCCTTGATAAAATCGAACTGACTCATTAATGATTCGTGTTTACATGTAAATGACAACGATTACAGGTTTCGCATGTGGGAGCATTCCGTGAGTATTGTACTCAGGCTGGCATATTATGGTTTGTGCATGTCACTTCGACTAATTGCAGAAGCAATTTATTCTATTTGTAAACGAAGGCGAACACGATTGAAATGTTTACTAAAATTTAGCTATGCATTTTATATTACTATTCAGTCCAATATCAGTCATGCGCCCTGTACTATACATGTGAATATTGCCAATTTTAACTGGTAACAAATGTAAGGACATGATGTGAAGTATAATTTATTTCAATCACTGATGCTTTGGGTCAGCCTGTGGAATCCTGCAGTCTGCACAGGAAAATAATTGGCATAGTTGCTCTTTATTAAATTAGCGCAGTTGCCACGGGCAGTCTGATCAGGGTTAGGCCGGGTCGCAATTAAATGTTTGTTTACTAACTGTAAATAACTGTAAATGACGTCGATATTCACATGTATGGCTGTGAATATATATATCGTTGGGTACACTAGATATAGTGGATGTTCATTAATGTGTTATATCGCATTCTCCGATATATTAATTCAATCAGCCCCCTTCTTCCAACTAGTGAAAATATATTTGTGTACATTGCAATTTATCATGATTCATCATTGTAATTTACGAGGTCGTTTAGTATTGCCATGCAATCATAATATTGATTCCATGTGCACTACTATGGAGACTATAACACTTGACACTCTGGTATCAACACAGTTGATGTTTTGTAGTCCCAGCCAGTCAGCCAGCCAGCCAGCCAGCCAGCCAGCAAACCAGGCAACAAGCGACGGCACGGCACGTCTATCGAGTGTTATTGCGTAGAACCAGTACGCTGTACCGATACTATTCTGTGGTCCACTACACGACACCGTGTACCAGCGGGGACTCTGCTCCGTGTGGACAAGAGCGTATCGAGCGGGGGTTATTATTCCGGTGACGTCATTCCGTCCAAGGACGAGATGAATCTCAAAGGACGTCCACCCATGTGAAGTATTCGCCCCATCCGCACAAGTAGTTGACAACATTTTAGTATAACTTAACGACGTCATATAATGTCACCGTCATCATGGCGGAAACCTCAGTTGGATGATAGAAACTTTAAGTTCGTATCTTGAACGTGATGAACATTGTTATACGATACTTACCTGTTCCAGATTCGTGACTGTGCATTGGTGAACCCTGGAGAGAACGTTGTCCGTACTGTCTTGAATATTCATTATTTGTGTATATCATTATTTGTAAATACATCATCATTGTAACTATATACCTTGTAACATTGTAACTATATACACAACAATGAACTATCCCAGTGTCACCCTGGCGTGAAAATCAGTCCAGTGTGGCTCCTGACCAGACTGAATGGATGCATGTAGGCTGATCTGGCGCCTCATTTGCTGTATATGTTACTACACACTTCTTCCACGATGCGTCTCATAGTACCCATAGCCGCAAAATACCAACTACTTGTATGTAGTCATGTATGTACTTCTCTTGCTTTATATGTGATATATATGTCACTGCATCATAAGCCTCTGTAGGCTGGCTATTCAGTATTATTGCTATATTATGTAACAGATATATATGTATCCCAACTATTAACATTACAATGCGGAATTTATTTTGTTTGTCTGGTGTTTATTTTATATTTACTAATTGTCTTAAGCAAAATATATTATTTAATGGAAAGGATTCTAAAGTAATGTCAAATCATGTTTTATTTATAAAGCGGGTGACATATATGACAACAACAGACGACAAATGTTGTTTCCCACATTCTAAGGGTTAAGATTTAAACAGCATAATGTCGGACAATGTATGGGTTACAAAATATGCCCAAGTCTTGTTTGGGCCATCCTGGGTTACACTGTAAATGTAAATGCATAGATCCATGGACTAAATGGTGAACAGTATACATGTATATCATGATTAACTGTAATATAATTGACCGACCAGCATGTACCGACCAATCCTCCAAAAACCATTATAAAGTTATGTGATAATTGGGTTATACAAATGTAACCTGACAGAGGCGTCGGAAGCAAATTAATATTGGTGAGGCGGCAGTCGACCCGAGTGAAGCGAGGGAGTGCTAGGGGGGTCCGGGGCATGCGCCCCCATATTTGTTTTTATTTCTAGATGGCATTTCCTGTATTCTGCTGCATTTAAGAGACAACATTAGTAGGTATCTCATACACATTTTTAAAGAAAAAGCACTGGTAAAAAGGGGTAATTCACTGGTAATTTTATGACAATTATTAAAATGGTTTGTCTGATTTGTATGAGGTTTCACCATCTATACATACTTGAAAGTGTTCAAAATGCAAATACCAATAATATACTTAAACTATGTAATTGTGCATGAGTGTAATCTGTTTTAGTATGTACATGTATTACAAAAAAATAAACAACCAACATATTACAGTCAGTTGTCAGGAATGGCACTGTTCCCGCGCTCGGTAAAGTCAATATTTTACATTTGAAATTACATAATCGAATTAACCTTTTATTACCAGGATACTCATTACATTACACGGGGTGTTTGTTTACCCAAATCACGATCACGTCCCGATCCCAAACTCACAGCAAAATTGGGGCGGCGATTGCCGCCCTTGCCGACCCGGTTCCGACGCCTCTGCCTGATGTAAGGCCCAGGTGGTAATTGGATACATGTAGCATACCCGTCAGACATGTAGAAGAACAGTACTTACTTCTGACAATCAATATAAACCATCCAATTTTGAGAATTCCACCAATGTTCGCGCTACATTTGTACGTGGCGGCTTCCAACTTGGTTACGCCTGTGATGACGAAGTACTGCCGGTTGGCGGCGAAACTCAGATGGTCAATGTTGGCGATGTACGGATTTATATTTGAATTGCCTTGACTTGTGTAATCAGTGTTATTTGGCGGTCCGCGCCACCCAGGATATGTGTAATTCCCTTGTAGTGGGCATACAACAGTCGCTGCCTGACCTACATATGTAGCATTCGAAATGGTTGTTTCATCCCCGTGCACGTTGATCACACAGGCGAATACGGCCTGAAACAACAATGATACTTATAACAAGAGGCCCAAATGGGCCTATATCTTCACCTGCAATTATTATCCCCATTAGAAAGTAAAGTATACAATTGTTTGTAAAACAAAATGCCACCGCTGTTGAGCATTCATGAATACAACAGCAATCACTGAGTGAGTGATTGGAGAAAACAATATTTTCAAATGTCGAAAAAGGGGCACAACTGCGGATGGATCGGTGGGGCATGGAAAATGTTATGCTACGTACTCCAGCACGTGGTGGTTGGAATGTATACGGAGTATGAAGAGAATCGGCCAAAAACTGTAGAAGTAGTTCACCGGATAAGGAAACAAGAGGGCCATGATGGCCATATATCGCTCACCTGTGCAATGGTCACAACAAGAGTTGTCAGAAGATAACGAAGCTCGCCTGGTAGCAGCCTTCACTCAAACTTGGCACAGTTGCATAAACAAACATGAATATTATATAACTTGACATTGGGTTAAGTTGTGTGCGGTGGACCTTGACATTGGGGTCAGTTGTTGAAGGTGGGTCGTGGATTTGCTATAGCATGATATAGCATATTAAGATGAATGCATGTATGAAATATCAATGTGCTCCCTGAAAACAGAAGTAAAACAAAATTTAAACCAACGTTAAGTTTATGAACTACATCATTACAGCTATTCACATGAGGAATGCATGTATGAATGTGAGTTTGTGACCTTGACTTTGGGGAAAGGGGTGGGGTGGGTGGGTCATGGATTTGCTCTAACACAATAGAGACTCATCAGATGAATGCATGTATGACATATCAAATCATTCGCTGTAAAGAAACAGAAGTTATAAAAATTAATTTACTCCAACGTTAAGGTTATGATGTTGATCTTGGGGAAATGGGTGGGGTGGGTCATGGATATGCTGTAGCACAATAGAGGATCATCAGATGAATGCATTTAACCCAACGTTAAGTTTGCAATAAGATTGTTGGTCCATCAGTAATGGGGCTATGAAGTAATATTGTCAAATTACGTACCAACATTTTGAACGTCTTTCCTTTTACTTTATCCATATTCAACAAAAACGTCGTTACTATTGCATACTGTACACAACAACCCAAATTATAAAGTTTTAATTTGACAGTTCTAATTATTTGGTTCAGTGTCATAGACACTGCATATGTAATCGCCTATGTATATGTCATGTTATATACAAGTACCCAAATTCACTGTCAGTATTATGAAATGATGGTGCAGACAAGGTATATACTAAAACGTGGGACAATGGCAGGTGTCACTTTGATTCGTTATTTTACAACTTATAGGACAGTATCAGCAATGGACAGATGCATAAATTCCTTTCCAGATTCATTATAATGCAATTACTGAATAATTTACTTGCAAAGATGACAAACTTATATACATTTACTTGACTTTAGAAGCGAGAGTGAAGAAACTATGATGAAATAGCTACTTTTTGTCGTAAACGAGGTAGCACCATTACCAGATTACGTGTCTGTATATAACAAATAAACAATTACAAACGGAAGATACATCTATGTATTTCTGTCACAATGATATATTTCAGCCACCCAGTAGCCTTATTCCAGTTTTTGGCTACCATTACTTGATTGCAACCTACTTAGCATGAATAACGACTCTCACTGGTATTATTATGTTAGTGCATGTTTGGGTCATATGCTTTCTTTCTCTAAAAGTTACACAATTGCAAAAATCAAAAACGGCTATATTTACATGATGATTGATGTACAGAATTTTAATATCACGTATTATTTGATAACATGCAAATAATTGATTTATATTCAGACTAATATCGATGATGTATATCAAAATATACTTTCATGATTAGGTAATGTATGTAGAACAATTTAATCTATGTACTCTTTCTAAGATAAGCAATAGCAATATTTTATCTTTGTTGAATTATTGTGTAATTATATAACATATTTTCTTTTATACACATACAACAGAATTCTGGGGGCCGTTTCACTAAACCTTGTACGACTAAAATATACTTAAATGTAAAATGATGATAGTCCGTGAATGTCACATTAACAATGTGTTCTTGTAAACAATTATTGGATTCACAGTTAATGAGCATAGGCTGCATAAGCAGCCTATGCTCAATAAAAGTAAATCCATTAATTCAAATTTACAGACTATTCTAAATATGCGCTTAGTAACATTTTAGTCCTACAATGTTGAGTGAAACGGCCCCCAGCACCTGTTGATGCATATGATATGTAAAACTTATAAGATATGAAGCTATATGTATATGCTGAACAAAGAAACCGACTTTAACCACACATTCCGAAAAGAAAACAGAGATAACATGGACTAATGACCATAGTGAGGACACAGCTAATGCAAATGGGATTGCTATTATATGACACTACATTTGTGACACTACTCATTTACTAAATACTCATGGTAACAACAACTATGAAAGAACTTGTAGACAGCAGTACACATACTACACATCTATATATACAACGTGACAGATCAACAATATGGATATGAGGCATACAGTAATCATTACATTTTACAGATTAATATGTAATTGTTGAAAAATGTAACTGTCGTCGCTTTTTGCATCATATTCCGAGAAAAGGGGATGAAGACGTACAAGGAATGGTTGCGACACTACGACTTGGATGTAGGACCGTTCTGGAGGCTATGACTAGAATGACGGAGTTCTACAGGGGAAGAGGTGTGGATATACTGAAGGATGCCGTGTCTCTGCCCGGTGTTTCCCTTCAGTACCTACTTCGTGGGACGATCGATGGGAAGGCGGAAACGACCGAGTTCTGGTCGCCGAACTCTGAAACTTACGAGATGATGAAGCAGGGATTGGTCGGTGGTCCGTCCATAGTATTCTCCAGATACGCCGAGGCTGGAAGGTCAACGATCAGGGGTCAGGTGGGGAGTCGGGGGGACAAGATGTGCAAGGCGGTGCTGGGGTACGATGCCAATGATCTGTACCTATCTACTCTGTCGAAGGACATGCCGAGCGGTGAGGAGCAGATATGGACGTGGGACGACCCGGAAAGACAGTCGTATATAGACCGTTTTGTGAGGGAGGTCAGGAGTGAAAAGTGGTTCGGATTTGCGGAGTTGGATATAGAGGTCCCGGAAACGTTGAGAGAAAAGTTCTCTGAAATGTCTCCGCTGTTCGTTAATCGAGAAGTCGATGAGACCGAGGTTCCGCAGCACATGAAGGACTACCTGGCCAGGACGGGAGGACTAGGGTCGAAGGGCAGAGAAAGCTCGTTGGGGCCCTATCTGCCAAGAAGATGATCATATACTCCCCGCTGCTGAAGTGGTATCTGGAGCACGGTCTGGTCGTCAAGGCGGTGCATAGGGTGATAGACTACGTGGAAGAGGTCACTGCCGCCAGACGGACGGGGGATGTCGACAAGAGCAAGGCGGTGTTGTGGAGATATTCAAACTGGTTGGCAACGCGTGTTGTGGCAAGCTGATAGAGGCCCAAGAGAGACACATGAACACCACATATACGAAGGATGAGAAGATTGTCGACCGGGCACTGAGGTCGGCGTGGTTCGAAGACCTGGAGGAGATTGGGAAGGCTTACGAGATATCGAGCAGGAAGACTCGAGTGGTGATCAACAGACCGTTTCAGTGTGGCATAGCGGTCTACCAGTTGGCCAAGCTCCGGATGCTGGAGTTCTAC
Source organism: Conchocele bisecta (assembly GCA_029237695.1). Classification (NCBI taxonomy): domain Eukaryota; kingdom Metazoa; phylum Mollusca; class Bivalvia; order Lucinida; family Thyasiridae; genus Conchocele; species Conchocele bisecta. The sequence continues at coordinate 99,818,363 of CM055270.1, forward strand.
TACGACTTCTTGGACAAGTACGTGGATCGAGCAGATTTCGAACTTATACAGATGGACACTGACAGCATGTACTTCGCGCTGTCGGAGAAGACGCTGGCGTAGGTTGTGAGAAAGAAGATGAAGAGAAAGTTCAATACGGAGAAGGCCGAGTGGTTGGCGTGGGATAAATGGAGCAACAGAACTCTGGGACTGTTCAAGCTGGAATTCGAAGGGGATAGAGTCATCGCTCTGTGCAGCAAGTGTTACTACGTGAGCGGTGAAAATCTAAGCACTCGGCTAAGGGGATGTCGAAGAGATCTAACGATCTGACTTGGGGAAGGTACAAGAGTGCTCTCGAAGGAGGTAAGGATATGGCCGAGAACAGGGGATTCCGAATGGTTAACGGGGTGATGAAGACGTACAAGCAGGAGAAGTTGGGGTTGTCGGCGTACTACGACAAGAGGAGAGTGATGGAAGACGGGGTACACACCGAGCCTATAGGATAGGTAAAAAAAAAAGAAGGACCCTAAAAAAGGGGAAAATACTAAAGACTCTGACGATCAGGGGGTAGCTGGGTGTCAGAAGGTACCATAAGAAGTTCTTCGCGAACAAACCCGCGAGATGGACCATCAGCCAAATAGTAGAGCACGGTTTCATCAGGTTTGGTAATAGATCGATCTAGATGATATACATTGAGAGACCACACGGGATCAGTCGCGCGGCGGCGACCACCTTCGAGCTCTCCCGATTGATAGAGGTACCTGACGTCAACATCCGATTGGTCGCCCGCGCGAGACGGCAGAGGGATTGCTCGTCACCCTTTTAAACTTCATGGCATCTACAGGCTTCTTATCGATCAATCTGGTCACCTCTCCGTTCAGTGTGGAGACCACGGCGGGCAGTCTGGCCACCCACTCGGTCGATCGCGAATGAGGGTCTACAAGTTCTTTCGCGTATTGGTTACCGAACAGTCTCTCAGCCAGGGTTCTATTGAAGCGCTCCACGATCCCCTGGTCTCGGTGGATGTTGAGGCGGCCGCGTCTGACAGAAACGTCGTGCTTAGACAATAGATGAGAAACCGCGCCCATGAACTCGCGGCCGGGATCGACTTGGAGAAGATTTGGCCAATTGAGAGGACTCTTATATAATCGGGAAAGAGCCTCGGCCACCTCCTTAGACTCTTTAGTGGCCAACGGCGCAGCCTCCTTATAACGACTCGCTACGTCAACGATTGTCAGTGCGTACTTGTACAGCCTTCGACCGACGCGATCGTGAGGGAGAAATAGGAGGTCTGCTTGGTGGACTTCGTTCGGCACCGGCACGTCGAATTTCGGGCGCGGAATATTGTGAGGCGCGGGCAAATAGATCTGCCAGATGGCCTGCTTCTTGAGCCATTCCTTGACAGAGTTTTCTGAAACCTTGGTCGCTGCCGCGAGGTTCTTGATGGCCGCGAGTCCCTTCCAGTAGCCGCGTGGGCTGTAGTATGTGTTCGCTAGCTTGCGCGTTAGGCGAACCGATAGTTTGGTATTAAATTTGAGCGTGTTCATCGTATGTGATGTATTCAAATATATCAGACAATCTCCAACATGCCCTCGCCAGATCGTCCGGTAACTGCGTCGTTAATAATAAACCTTTGTTGGAACTAAAATTGCGATTGGTGGTTAAGTTCTGATGGAATCTAACTCGGAGGAATCTAATTCGGAGGAATCTAACATCCGCTTTGCGAAAAGGGTGGCCGCTTTTTCATCCTCCCGCCACGTCTCGAGAGAATCTCGGGCCAGACGAATCATACCCTTTGCACCAGCTATACGGTGTTTAAGGGCAGTGTAGCCTACATCAATCATAGCAAAATAAAGTTCGTCAACTGACATCGTCCTATATATATATTTATATAAAAAAATATTTAAAATAATTATTAATTTTGTAAAAATTATTAATTAATTTGAAATCTCGATTAAATATATTAGCTGACGAGCCCCACCACACCCATTCCCACGACGATGAACGCGATCTCGCGATCTTTTTGGGGCTCTGACGGTACATAGAAATCTGAAAGTTGGGGCTCGCGATCCAGCGGCGCGAGACTTTTCTGTGGATATGACAGCGCGTACTCGCGGTTGGCTTCTTCAACGTTCTGGAAAGTTTGCGCGGCGTGATTCTCGCGGCGAAGCTCTTCATTGACCCAGTCCAGATGGGTGGTTCGTTTTTTTCGACCACGCTTCCTTTGCGCTATTGAGTTGTTCTACAGCTAAATCGTGACGCTTGCGCTCCTCATCCACGTTCGAGCTTCTCATTTTCGAGAATATAAAGTTGCTACCGCTGAACGCCAATGCGTTTACAAGCGCACCACCTATCATTATTCCGATCGAAGCCATTTATTTCCATATATTATCGTGTATAATTCCAACTTTAATTAGATAATTCGGGTCGAAATTGCGGCCACTACATCTAAGGTCATGTGCCCTACGTCTCTCACAGTCATGTCCAATTTGGGAGCGGGCCATCCGAAGGCCATCTTTCCTAGTCGAGCATACCCGATACTGAAACCCAATATCACCATGGTTTTATAAAGCGCTTTCACTATCATTTTACCATCTTATTCAGCCATTATTGATAACTATAATTATTGCATATAAAAGGGATGGCGATCAATGTTTAAATGGGGCGAAATCGGTTTCGGAACTTTCTTCGGAACACTGGCTGGTCGTTTTTTTCGATAAGGATTGGTGTAATAGGGGGTATTTCCACACGCACAGGGCACCAACAACTGCCAGACCACCACCAACAACCCAACTCCAATTCGTGAATTGGGGTTCAATCGTATTCGTCCAACCTCGATTGGGTGTTGAGTGTGCTTCCAATTCGTGAATTGGGGGTGTTGTTGCACTCAACACTGTTGAACCTGATTGCTCTGTCTTCAGATGTTTTGCTGTCTCCGTCCCCGATTGCAACGACTATTTAGCCTCTCGAAGCTCGGCGAGTATTTTATCTTGTTTAGCTTTTCAGGTGGCAGCCGCCGCCCTCCCAGCTGCCTGCCTTTTTGGGTTTTTATGTCGTGCAACCCCCAACTCCAATCGCGATTGGGTTGGAGGATCAATCGGAGTTGGAAGTGCTGCAATCGGGTACGATTGGGCTGGACCAATCCCCAACGCTGTTGGGCGTGAAATCGGGGATTGCTGTTCCGTCACTCTAACAGGTGTGTCTTATGTCATCATTTATGATATTCATATTATGGCTTATAGTTCGTGGGCATATATGTCCAAATTGACAGTGTTTACCCGTGGTCAACGCGGTTGTCAGCGGAGCTAAGTACATTCCAAACTTGTGATAAATTGAGCAGCAGGCTGTTCTAAGAGTGTGACCTATAAAATGGTCAGTCTCTAGATCGCCAATCAATCCCGCGGTGTTTGGTATAGGGAGAAATATACTAACGGCGGTTGCGTACAAATGAATAGCCGCCGATCCAAGAGTTTTTGTCATCTCCGCACCTAACCTAGATTCGTATCGCGCATACATTTGATCGATCTCCGCATCTGACATCTTATCCACCTGAAAAACTGAGAGACGCCTACCGAGATAATGCTCCGATTGTCCCCCAGCAACCAGCGCAGCTAGCCGCTCTCGTCGCGCCGCATTTTCATTTTCATTCGGAGTCGTTGCACTCAACCCAATCGAAATTGGAGTTGATCCCGATTGCTCTGTCGGAGTTGATGTTGCATTATCTTCCAGGAAAGATACCGTGTTGGCAGTCGGATTTGAGGTTTCTTCCATTAGCTGATCGAGAAGTTCGTCGCAGTTCATTATTGCTAATTTTCTTAAAATTGATTTAACTATTCTAACAAGTCTCATTACTTTCACATATTGCCAAGCGCACCACCCGATACTTATGATCACCGTTATGCTCGCAACAAAGCTCGCAGCGGAGCACCAAATTGTTAACATTGTTAAACATTGTTCAGCATTTGTTCAACATTTGTTATGCATTTGTTCAGCATTGTTCAGCAATTGCTAAGCATTGTTCAGCATTGTTCAGCATTGTTAAGCATTTACTCGTCAGTTACTAACAAGCGTTAATTAATTGATAACTTTATAAGCAGTTGGTTGATCGGTCTTTAGCAGAAGCTTGGCGTGCTTAGTTTCCGAAAGCAGCTGTCGAACCTCCAGGCGCTCCTCGCGCGTTGTGATAACGTCGTTCTATCGAAGACAGTCATCGAATGAGTCTCGGTCCTTGCAGTGAAAGAGGGCGACCCATTTCGTTTGCTCGCGCAGATCCTTCAGGACGGCGTTGTACTTTTGAGTGGATATCCATACGCTTTGCCTAGCATGGCGAGCTCGGATAGCATTTCCTTCTTTTTGGTCATCGCCGCCTTGGTCGAGCAATCGCCAATCACGTATAGGGTGGGCTCACCCTGGAATCTTTGGTATAAACCACGCAACCAATCGTGAAGCCTATCACGTATACCTCAGGGTCGGTCCATATCCACGGGCGCCGCTGATAAGTATCGTTGTGCGCACAGTGGGACACAGGATCACAATGTGACGAAAGGCATCGCGGTAGGACTCCTCGAGCAAGTCGAGGATGAAAACGGTTTTTCCACATCCTGTCTGCCCACATATTATGGCAGAGTGGGCATCTCCAATCGTGAATTGGTATTGATTGCTAATTTTCTTATTTTTTTTCAAAACTATTAATTAATAAATCGTTAGATTTAGTAGAGTGCTGAGACGTATCGACCATCTTCGATGTTGAGTTGTGCGTCTGTAATTATATATAAGTACACGTTCAATGGCCCGGCTCCGTCCGCCTCTTTGGTTATCTGGATCGTCACACCCTCACTAACGTTCTCAACTTGGCGTCCGCTGCCGTGTATGTGGTCGTCGTCGCTGGCTCGCATGTCTAGCCATAACGCGTATTTAGTATTCAGGAACTCCGCGAGGGATACGGCCGAGAGATGCAGGTCTTTGGCAACTGCTGCAACCTCCGGAGAGCGCTTAGAGCCGGCAGCAAACTGCTTTCTTGCTTCATCCCACTGCTGGTGCGCGCGAAGACCCGCGCTGTAGAGTTGATTGGGGACTCCCTCGATCGTCACCTCTACCTTCCTGATTTTGGGGTTATAGAATGTGTCGGTTTTTCTAGCACCGAGCGCGAACCGAGCATCCTCGAACAACATCAGTATACCTTTCATCGAGCGGGCGGGTACGTTGACATTAATATTCCACAATGTGTCGCCTTTGTCTTTCGTCATCTTGCGGTGGCGAAGAACTCGGTCGTAAAGTATGGCTACGCGCCCGGCGTACTGGGTTCTGATCAATCGCGCGAGTTCGGGCATCGTGACCATGTCGTACTCCAGCGACACATTGTCGATCGTATACGTCGATGTTATGTCGGTGGCTATGATAACTCGGCCGTAGTCGTTGAACGTTAGTTCGTATTCGAGGCATTCAGCCAAAGCACTCTGATAGTAGGGCATGTGACTCTCCAGCAACTCGAAGTCGAGCGGGATGTAGAAGCGGTTGCCGTAAGCGCCCGCGACCGCGTTGTCGCTCGCATTGTTATCTGCCTTGTTACCAGCCCCGATTCTAAGTTTGGTTACGTTCTTATTTTTGCTGGTGTCAATACCCTGATAGACAGCGTTTTCGCGCTCTTGCGCCGTCTTCCACAGGTCCTGATAACAATGGTAGACGTCGCTGTCGTCGATCGACATCACCACATTACCAGATGGTCTTCTTGACGATGGCACGACCCAGGTTCTGAACGACGGTTCGGTCCGCGTCCGTCGACGTCAGCGAAATAGTGAAAGCGAGACGAACAGCCCCCGGCACAATGACGTCGCTAGCTCCGAGGTTAGGGAAGCGGACTAAGAGCTGCTGGTTCTGGTCGATCGTCGATGGGTTGTTCGTAATAACGACACTCTGTCTCACGCCTTTCGCCCGAGGGGCTCACGCAGTCTGCGGTATGGATTGAGTTTGCGACCGTATTGACTCGAAGACATAATTTAGTGAAACTATTAAACCCGTATGGTTTTGTCTTTAATACATAATTAATTTTAAGAAAATTATAAATATGGCTGATTACGATATTGACATGGATGAAATCGGCAGAGACGATTACGTCGATGAGGATGATGATGACATAGATGATGATAACGATAACGAAACGCCCTTCATAGAGACTCCAGTTCCAATCCAATCGCAATTGGGGGAATTAGGTGGCGCTACCACTAGTCAAAGTCGGAAATTAATCGAGGGAGCTGTAAACGACTACTACAACAGTTTAGCAGAAAAAGTTCTGGTCCCATCTGTCGGTCGCGACTACTCCAAGTTCAAATTTGATCTGAACGGTAGATTGCGACTAAAAGCAGCATCAAATATCCCAATAGTCAACACGAGGACCGGTAAACCCCTAGCATTGAGCACCATTGCAGGAAACCCGGGCGGTGGCCAACTCATAAGAAACGAACTCGGATTCCTAGATTGGAAGAGGGGTAAACCAATTATGCCTACCCGCGCTGTAGAGGCCCTACAGTCTACCGACGAAACGATGGCGAAAACGGCCTCCGCGTAAGAAACGGTCGAGCTCAGCGAGGTCCCTCAAGTAGCCACCGACGCTATTAACACGATGGAGACCACGTTCAGCGAAAACGAAATATTCAACCTCGACCAAGGGTCTAACAATGGCCCACCGTTACCTCTTCGCGAACTCCGGGGACTCGATAAGGCTCTGCAAACGGTCCGGGGCGAACTGGTCCTTAACCTCTCCAAACTCTCGTCGCTGGATGAACATATCGCGCTAGAAGAAAGAAAACTGGAGGAAGCCGGTGGCGATAGAGAATCTACCGAGCGGATCACCGAACGCCTGCGGTCGTTGCTGGACGAAAGAGAAGCTCGCTTGCAGGCTGCATCGGCTTGCCGTTAGGCTCTCCGCACACAAATAAGTCGGATCCGCGAAACAATCTCGAGGGTTCTGCACGAGGACACGACACTCGGTGAGCGCCTTCGCACTCTGTTCAGAGAGCAGGGCATCACGATAGCAAGCATCCTCGCGCCTCTCGGTATGACTATATCTACTATAGTTCCAGCTTTCACTGGCGGTGCGACTGCACCCACTCCACCACCCGCGCCAGAACCCGCGCCATCCGGTGGAGCCAAGGAATGGGTAAAAAACAACTAAAAGCCCTCGCGCCAGTCTCCTGGCTAAATTAGCCGGAAAGGCGCTGCCTGGGTTGATGGGAGGTCTCGTCTCCTTCTTGCTATCTATATTACCAAAAACGGTCGGATGGCACGCTAAAAATACTAGGGCTTTAATCGTGGCGATCGCTGGTCTCCTACTTTTATTCTCTCGAGAGTTCCTAAAACCAAAGCGCGAGTAGTCTGATCACCACGAGGGTGACGACGAGCCCTAATTTCTCCTCCTCGTGGGTTGTGCTTTCAATTTCGATTGTTTTTTCCGTTCCTGTTCCAATTTCAACATTGTTGATGATTGGATTGGGGGAACTCGATGGTGCATCCAATTTGTGAATTGGGGGTACTGGGTTCAACTTCAATCCCGATTGTGTTGAGTGAGGTGTTTCCATTTTGTGTTTTGTGTGTTTTACGTAATAGGTTCCACTTACAACTCCGCTCCCGACCGTCTTGGTGGGGGGGAGTTTGATGATACCCGTGTTCACGTTTCCGTTGCGGCCAATTTTTTGATTGGTGGTTGCGACTACGATCTGATTATTGTAACCGTCAACCGGGTCGTCTCGTAGTATCATATTGCTCGGCGCCATATAAAGACCTATTCCAAATGCGTAGTCTACCGGTGTGCGGGCAGTCTGCAAAACGTCTTGATAATTCTGGGTAGCCTTCTGGAGGTCCACCTTAGCTGAGATGGCGTCCTCGACAAGTGCCAATAACTGTTTTTGTGCGTCAAAGGCCGTTCCCGTACCCAGTATAGCGCTGCGCCTTTGCTTCTGTGAGGCGAGGATTGCCCATACGTATATGCGAATGGATTCGTTTAGGCGAATAACCCCACCCTGCGTAAATCCAGTGCTTTTATCTAACATAAATGTGGTCCACGCATTTCGCATCTGTGGAGTATCACCCAGGTCTAGGTATTCCACGTGGGCTACTTTAGTAGGTAGCCAATGACAATAACAGTCTTTACACGCAAGCCCACCAAGCACTTCATCATCGAACGTCATCTTATTCAATTTATAATTATATTTAGTCCATGTTGCCATTTTTCTAACTGGTGGTGGGGTAGCTACTCGAGCACTCCACAACCCTGAGAAATATGCGGGAACTTTATCAAGATGCTCACAACTAACTAAGCTTTTAAGGTGAACTAACCCTAAACTGTTGGTTGGGGTGTATACTTTCTGTCTCCAGTCCGCGTCTTTTGGTACCCCAAATTCGTTACACAATCTTTCGAACGCCTTACGGTCGTATGCGCTGGAACTGGGATCCCAGCCGTCGTCTTGAGGTAATGGAATACCTAGTTCTTTGAGAATCCTCCTAATGGTGTAATACACGTGAAAGTTGTAGACACTTCGGAGCATGACATTCTTGGATGTCAGATGGTCTTGATGCGAAACTCTGCACCCGGCCGTTGCGCACCATACAGCGAAATTTAGCTGGTTCTGCCAGAAGTTCATATGGGAAAAATCCCATCTTAGTATTACATCTTGACTAGTAGTCTTTGGAACTACATATTTCTCAAACGTGTTAGGGAAATTGGTGGTAAAGCCACTTTCCGGTCTAACTGTTACGGTTGGGTGTACAAGGTGGTTAACAACGTCTTTTTGCGTGTATTTACCGCCGACCGCGTACTTTGTATTTGAATTAAAGCTAAATGCCTGGGTATCCATTGAAAGATATTATTATGTTTGCTACTATCACTAATGTTCAAAAAGAGAGTTGTGAACTTCAGAAGACAATCGACAACTGCTGCGGAAAACGCCGGGTGGGCCTCAGATCAATCACCTTCACGGTTGGATGGCAGAATGTGGGAAAGAGTGAAGGGTTTTACTATGTGAAGGATGAACAACAATTCGGTGTAAAGCTGCCTCACGGACTGTGGGGAACAAGACAGCTCAAAGATTTTGTCAACTCAGAGCTTGACGGTATAATCAACCTGACAGTATCGAAGGCTACCGGGCTCGCAACAATGACAATCAGCCCTGATAATAAGGTAGTGGTCTCCCAGGGGTTGGGTATTCAACTCGGTTTTAGAGAGACATACTCCGCAAATAAAGGAGTGTTTACCCCGGGTGAGTACGTCGGTGATAACCCGGTTGACTTCGTCTTCACGAAATCTCTCAGGGTGCACCTGGATCGAGTGAACACATCGTACAACACGGTAGACGAATCCCCCAGCACATTACTGTAAACCGTGCAAGCCAGCGACTGTTTCTTTGGGGATACGGTGACCTTAGATTTCCCATGCCCCGAGATGAAAGTTTTGGAATCGGGACATATCCACGAATTTACGGTCTCTATTCTCGATGATCAAGCGAGAAAGTTGAATAACTATTACCCGATTTCGGTCGTTCTCGAAATTTCCAATTAATTAAACGCATGTTCGTAATAGAATTATCAATATTTTTGAAAATGAGTATATACGGACCAGGTAGTTCTTCCAATTCCAATCGGGATTGGGTGACAGATTCAAAGAATTTGTAACCAGCAGAAGGGGGATTCGTCTCGACACAGAGTGACTTTTTAACCATCGGAAGAACCAAGGCCTTGATCAATAAAACTATATCGAAGGCCACAAACGGGATTCGCAGGAGTATAGCAGATGTTAGAGTAGAAGTGCTAACGGCGACTGCACAAGTTGGGGAAGAGGCCTGGGCGAAAATTGAGAGAGTCCGAACGGGTATTTAGAAAGAGCAGGCGGCCCTTACGTACGGAGGCGTATAGGGTGTTGCGATCAGAGGACTCTCCCAACAGAGAAGCAGCACTTACTGAACTAGGTGAACAAATAACCAAATTTCGAAAAGAGACCCGGTTGGGGATTGAGGGAGTCCGAACGGGTATTGAGAAAGCCCGAGAAGACCACCAGGCGGCCCTTACGGATGCGTATAGGGTGTTGCGCTCAGAGGACTCTCTCATCAGAGAAGCAGCACTTACTAAACTAGACGAAAAAATAAGTGAATTTCAAAAAGAGGCCCGGTTGGGGGCTGAGGGACCCAAAGAAGACCACCAGGCGGCCCTTATGGAGGCTTATAGGGTGTTTCGCTTAGAAGACTATCTCAACAGAGAAGCAGCACTTACTGAACTAGACGAAAAAATAACAGAATTTCGAAAGGAGGCCCGGTTGGGGGTTGAGGGGGTCCGAACGGGTATTGATAAAGTCCGAGAAGACCACAAGGTGGCCCTTAAGGAGGCTTATGAGGTGTTGCGCTTAAAGGTCTCTCTCATCAGAGAAGTGACGGTTGCTGAACTAGACGGAAAACTAACTGAATTTCAAAAAGAGGCTCTGTTGGGTGTTGAAAAAGTCCTAGAAGACCACCAGGCGACCATTACGGAGGCCTATGAGGTGTTGCGCTCAAAGGACTCTCTCATCAGAGAAGCGGCACTTACTGAACTAGACGGAAAAATAACCGTTTCCGATAAACTGAAACGTGATCGTAGAGCTGCGAACAAAGCGCTTGAGGAGACCACTGAAAAGGTTCGTGCTGAGGCCCATACCTCTATAGGGGGGCTTGCCGGATTGTTGAAAACAATGAAAACGCAAAAACGTGTCATAACAGTTTGGGCTGAGAAGCGGGGCCCATTGGTTTAGGGGCTCCCTGAACATTCGTTCGGTGCCAAAGCGAGTAATAAATGTGGGGGATACACCATGACAGCTCCAGGTACACTTCTCCGAATAGCGGTCTGCTCGGTTAATGCTAATGGTAAACCTGTGGGCGCGGTCGTGATAAATCTCGTAGTAGAAGGAGAAACTCGCTGGAGATATTTCATCGGTGGTTTCGTTCTCCGGTGATGATCTAATTAGACTTTCCGAAGGTAGTGTTATTAACTTTGTTACGAAAATCGCTGACCCAGCGAGTTCTTCCACTATTGTCTCATTGTTAATTGAACTTAATTTGTAAATACTAATATATTGAAAATCATGAACGAATCACCGCTTCCAATTGTCAATACCACTCCATCAACACTGTATCCAATTGTCAATACCAATCCTACAACACTGTATCCAATTCGCGAAAGATGTTTAGATTTTAGGTTGGATAATATCGTCGTTATGCAGGATAGTTTAGTTAGCGAATGTAAAAATAGAAAAAGAATCGCTAAAAAATATAAGCGCTTTGCAAATTTAGCAGAGGCATCTAGTACGGTTCTGTCATGTTTATCTGTAATGAGTGGTGCGGGGACTGCCGTAACGCTATCTACAATTGTAACAGTTCCAATTGCTGGTGTTTTGAGTGGAATTACAGTTGTATCTGGAATATTTTGTATGTTAATTAGGGTGGCTGGTCGAAAACTCGAGAAAAAATGTAGAAAACATGATAGAATATCCGTTCTCGCTAGGTCTAAGAAAAATAGCATCGACGTTATAGTGTCCAAAGCGTTGGCCGATAATGAAATATCAAATTTAGAGTTTGAATCCGTTGTGGAAGAAATGAGGAGATATGAAGAATTAAAAAATGATATTAGAACCAAAGCGCGCGCCACCATGCCCAAGATTGAGAATACTGATTGGGATAAATTGAGGGTAAAACTTGGAGATAAATTCGGAGGGAATGTTACAGCACCACCATCCTGGAAATTACGATATTTCAGTAAATAATTTTTAAAAAATAATTTAAAAATTTTCTTAAAATTATAAAATTAATTATATTGGTGGTGCAGTAAACAATTTATTAATTAATTTTAGGAAAATTATTAACAATTTAAAAAAGGAAAAAAAGTTTTAGGTACCACCGAGGCTCGAACCCGCGCCAGCAAAACCCTTCCGGGCCCATCCCACTAAGCCTTCGCTTTAAATCTCTTTCTCCCCTTTTTTAGGCTTAGTGGGATGTGTCACGCTCACATCTCCTCCACCCCATCATTGGACCGATACCGCGGACCTCTCCTCTTCATTACCTCCATCAGCTATAATGTGTAGAGCGGCCAGAGTGAAGTACATGTGGCGAAACTTTTCTCAGCGCTGAGATATTATTGCCGGCGTCCCGACAATGAACTGTGTTTATTTCCTCGTATATAAACCTAACTTTTGTTGGTGCAAATGTATGGTATAAGAGAGACAACTCTGACAAGGACGACCAGATTTAGAAGTACACAGTTGTCTAACTTGGCTCTGTATCTATAGGTGGTCCGCACTTTTGGTCTATTCAGTTTATACACAAATTCGAGGGTGACGGACTGTAGATGGAGCGTAGGGGTGGTGTGTAGGTTGGTGGTATCATTTTAACTCCCTCTATATTTTTTTCAAAAAATCCCAATCTCCGATCTAATTGGGACTACAAGACCACTTTCTCATTCAATACCACCACCAACTTTGTGTTGGTGGTGGGAGCTACAACACCTCTCAATAACAGCACAATGATTGCGGGTATCATTTCGACTCATTCTATACTACTGCTTCCATTGCTTTTATGTTATTGTTACTGTTTACTGTTATTAGTTGATATTGTATTCTTTTTGGGGACGGTACATGACTAATCGCACAGTGCACATCATTACCCATATTAACAATAAATTGCATATCAGCAGTCATTTTTATGCTTAATCAATCGACTGTATTTTGAGTGATCCTAGCTGGAATCACTACCGTTTCATTGTATGTCATCATCTAATGTATTACAATCTGAAGACAGCTGGGGGATGTTTTTGCATGTTTGCCCCATGCATTGACTACACATGGACGAACAGTGGATTCCTAGCTTTCGGCATCCGCATAGCCGCCCACTGCCGGTTTTGCAATCACAAGACACCAATTTCAGAAGCTTGTCATGTGCAATAGGAGCTTCTGACTCTGTCGGTAGCAAACAATCGCCATGGAAATGCCAGCCCCACTGTGTTGGGGAAAGTTCATTGCCCAACCATTGCTTTACAGTATGGTACGTACGATAGGAATGCTGCCTGGTTACTGCACTCGTGGGTGGTAGTTCTTCTAGCTTAAACGTAGTGGACAGCGATGCATGGCTTATAGATCGGTTGTAAGCTATGTATCGGTACTTGTCAAGTGTGTCTGTCTTCTGGGCACCGTAGAGCCGAAGGAGAAATTGTTCCCCAGCCGCAGCCACGTTCTCCTTCGTACTGTGTGTGGCTGCAAAATCATCCAAACAAGCATTGTCACTGTCTTTTTAAGTTTAAATGCTTTCCGTTTTCCATGTCCAAACAGTGCTGATACCGTATCAAATCCGGTAATAGCGTGAACAGCCATCAGGTGCTTCTTTGCGCCCCCAATTGAGTGTTGGATGTCTGTAATGTCGTATACACATAACGGATTTCTCTTGAACATCATGTGCATGCGGGTGAGTGGTGTAGCTTGGGACACTAGCAAGTCAGTGTCTGTTCCAATAACTACCATTGGTTTGGACAGAGATTGTGAAACTGATAATGCTGTTGAGAGAATCAGACTATCAGCGTCAGCTTCAGCCTGTTTTACAGTGATGTTGCTTTGTCTCAACTCGTCCGTGAGCATTTCTATTAATCTTGTCTTATTGGAACCATTGGCGAGGAAGGAAGTTTGAGAGGTCATGGTTTTCATCTCGGCTTCAAATATAATGTCACCAGAAACCGATGGTGATGCCCGTCTGTGCTGCTCAGCAGATTTAGTAGATGATTGACTTCCATATCCATCAAAGACAACCGTTGTGTCTTCGCTGCCATAATGCTCTACTATGTACGATACATATGACTCGCATACTTGCTTGTACGTTGCATCGGAAGGCCAAATGACAGCGTGTAGAAGGTAACCGCCATCAATGACAAAGACAGCATCTTCCGGAAATGTAGACTGTGGCTTAACATTTGACCGCAGCAGGGCACTAAGTGTACTTTTGGCAGTCTTCCTCATTGTGCCTTCATTGAAGAGACACGTGGGTTGTGGTGCCAGTTCGTACGACAGGAATTATTCCATCTCTGAACTGCTTTGCATAGCACAAGTGATTCTATTAAACAGTAAATTTGGGTTTACCACAACTGACTGACCACGAATCTTGACTGTGTTAACAGCTCCACTTATTGTCTTCACTCTGTCGTTCCGTTTCAGTTTTACATCTGTGAACGGTGTATTGATAATGGTAGTAGCGGCTGCCCGGCCTATCTCATAGGCGGTGTCACAGTTCACAGATGCATCAGCCGCCAGGTCTGTGTCTATTGCAACAAGTGATTCTGGTTTACTAGCTGAAAATGGTGAATGTATCTGCATCCACTCTAAGAAGGTATTGCAGTCTTTGCGGTCGCAAGATTCTGAGCTGACCCGCGGATCCTTATGCTGCTCTGAGGTACTCGTATGGACACCGGTAAATTGCTCAAGGGCTTCACATATGGTATGCAACTTGGCAATGCATGGATCCACTTTGCCAACGTGCTTTCAGTGATTTCCCGTCCATGGGTCATCCCTCCGACAGACTTCAACAGCCGCATAAGCTCCTGCTCAATCGTCTGGTCCGAAAAGTTGCCGCTCCAAAAATGATCAGACCTGCGTATTGTAAAGTATCCATGATCGGTGAACAATCTGCGTTCTGTTTCAGACATGCTGGAGTCAAGTTCTGTCATTTGGTGCAGGTATAGCCTGGCTGACTGTGCGTAGGCCAGATGACCCGCAGCATGGAAGAAAGTGATCATTCTACTGACACAATACAAATGTAGATCCCAGTCTCCTGTACGCTCAGCCCGAATAAACAACCTAAGGAGAGAAACCTGTTCCAAATAATTGATCCAGAGTGTTCCTGTTCGACTTTCATTTGCTGCAACTTTCATCGCGTCAGCAATTAACTCGGTAATGTTCTGCAAACATGCATCATCCTCTTCTCTTTCAGTTGCATCGCCATTTTCCATAAGCGATTTGTGAAAACAACGCAAAGGATCGAAGTCAACATTGTCTAAACACTAGGGCTTCTCTAACAGCAACGCTGCTATGACTGCTGATGCTGTAAGGTGAGCACGAATTGCTCTTGCGTAGGCATGTCCAGTTAGCATATGGACGACAGACTCAGGGGCATAGACAGTCCCCCATAATGTCCCCAGCCCACTGACTGCCATAATAAATCCAACTGATCCCATATATGACATAAGTAGAGGAAAACCACCCAACCTTGCAATGACTTTTGAAAGATCGGGAGACGCGGAAACTATTTCAGCCGCTTTGATATAAAGCGGTTGATCGAAAGTTACTGCACAGGTACCAAGCCCATATTTCTCGGACTGCTTTTGTGCAAAGGACAGTGCAGTGTAAATTGTACTCGCATTTCCAGGATCAACGTTGATGAATGGAAGAATTTCTATTCTAGTCTTCATGTGATTCTCGGCTGTTACTGCCAGCTGCAAGAATCAACTTCAAAATGGACATGGTGAGACATTCATGAACAAGCTGGCCATCCACAGACAATCTAAGCTTGTGGCAAACTGCAGACTAGGTGGGTCCGGTTTTGGAGCTTCTAGGACCGAACACTACAGAATGTAGCCGCGGAACAGTTGGTTTCCTGTACTATTGTATAGGGACCCCCCCCCCCGAACTTCCCAATTACATGGGCACTGGGTATAGTTACTGAACGAGTGAGAGTTTCTTTTACTACTTCACCTGGGGGCGTGACACACGCAATTCCACCCATTGTGTGAAAGGTGCCATGTCCTATTAGCGTTGCAACATTAAAGTCAGTATTGTGGAATACAAACTGTGTAAGCCGTTTAAGTTGTAGGATGGCTCATCCTTAGAGAGAAATGCGTAATTCAGTCTCTGAATTTCCTTGTAATCATCAGCAAAGCACATGCTACTTAAGATGTCAATTAGCTCATGAGATGCATACTTTCTGTGTATGTACACTGCGACTGCTAAGAGTATTGGGGATACAAATGACTTTGGCCTACACGCAGCTATTATGGAATGCGATATCGCTGTACATCGTCTTTCTATAGACTTACTTTATTTCAATGCCGTTGACTTTATAATCCCGTTCAGAAAACGGTAAATGCTCTCAGAAACTAGTGAATTTCAATCGTTCGTCGATTCCATTGTGGGATATTCTGCGCAATTGTATGCATGTGTCCTGATATCATCTCTTATGATAGATGAAGCCATGTCAATGATTCGGTTTGTCTCTGTTAAAACATTGGCTTTTTGTTCAGCTACCCAATTGTCACGAAGTTCTGTGTGTCCTTTGTCACGGAAGGTTACAATGTTTGATATGCCTGGTATGCTCGTTATAATCATTTGATCTCCATAGTGTGCTTATAGTTTCTGCCTAAGATGCTTCACTGAATATCCTTCGGCCCCCTCCATGTAGCTTTCGTGAATATCTGAAAGTTCTGACAGGGAATACTGACATTCATCATTCTCATCAAGATGCAGACTCAACTTTTGAAACGATTCCTCTTTCAAAAAGGCACATGGTCTTCTCTTTCAGCATCGGTTTGTCGTCCCCTAAACTGTGTCGAACATCCACGATGGTACTTGCCCTCTGTGGCAACTAAGTCACTAACAGACCGAATACGCAGCAACACTTGCTCGCCCCAAGAATCGTGTCTCTTCTCGGCACATGAAATCAGTTCCGGCAAATACTCAATGGTCTCAACATCGCTAGACTCTCGTCGACGAGATTTCGGAAGTTTAGAATCATGCAACAACGTCTTGCCAGATAATAAACAATCTGTCTCAAAATTAAATTCGTCTGATTTAGAGCGCAGCGATGTTGAAACTCCCTCTCTGTTGTCATCACCATTATCTGCAGAGGGTTCAAATTTCCGCTTTAAATGGGAGTTGAGGGATGTTTTGCGAGTGTATTCTTTAAAGCAATTCACATGCACTTCAAAAGGTGATGTTCGTGTTTGTAGAACTGTCTGCAATTCATCACTGCGAATCATGCTGGCAGAAATCAACGAGACGTGACCCTTTTCTCCAACTGTTTGCGTCTTTGCAGAGGATAATACCTCTTTACAAATAACACATGACACATCCATTATTTTGCTTAAATGGTTGCATATATCTAGATGAAAGCGGGTAGATAGATTGATATATATCAACTTTATAGGTTTCAGCGTCAACGAAAGCATAGCGTTGTTAAACGTTCTCAAGTAACTAGCGTCAGCGAAATTAACTCATAACGTCACTATGTTGACGTCACCGTGACACTGTCTCATTATATGTGGCCATGACTGGAGAAATGGGGCGTATGTGCTAAGCGACCAGTGTAGCCCCAGATCAACCTGCGCATCTGCGCAGTCTGATCAGGAACTTCACTGTTCGCCATTCAGTCAGTGAAACATCCATCATGCTTCTAACAAATTTTACAATTCAAGCGGACCAGGAGGTAGGATGGAAACAAATCCCATAAGCACCATTTAAAAAATCCCATAAGCCCCATTTCTCCAGTCACGGCCATAATTATTTATACTACGTTATGATACACAGATCTATTTATAAATTATTAAAATAGATTGGAAACTAGACTAGACCACATTTTTTAGTTATGCGCATGTAACTGTTAATGGACGATCAGAAATACGATCCGTGAGCGGAGCATATGTAATGCCTTGCATTAGTATTCACCATTCAGAATAAGAAACTTATGTCGGATAGATTATTAATTGTGTATTCTGAATACAGTTATACAAGGTACACCAAAGTGGAAGAAGACATAGTCCTTGTAACGAAACTGTCACAAAATTGTGTAACCGAAATCACACAATTGTGAGACAGGTTCTTTTAATATAGATCTGGTGTGGCTGTACATAGGCATAGACAAATAGTCAAAGTCAATTTACACATTTTTAATCAGTCAATGATAACTATGGCACTATTTATCCAGCAAAACACAAGTTACAGTATCTTCTAAACGTTCCACATAGCTAAGTATCCCTGTGAATGCATGAGTCCTAGGTTGTCACTGAATACACAAATGATTCATAGATTGCACAACAAATATTCACCCCCATGGTATGTGCACGAGACTAAATAATATGAACTGAGAATCCGAACATTCAATATGGTACACTAAGGTGTCACACTGGTGTCATGGAGGACTGTAAACCACATGTAGTATGATGTCACAAAGATGTCCACTAAGAAAAATATACCACGAAGATGTCCAATATGGATAATATGTCACTAAGATGCCACGAAGAATTCCACTCAGGATTGCATACCCACAAATATGTCCACTAAGGACAATATGTCACTAAGATTCACACGTGTTCACTCCACCGACAATCTGTCATAATGGTGATAATACCCCAGTAATGTTAGTCTATCTCATCAATGTTCACATCAGTTCACTCCCAAAGGATACAATATATCTCATTCACACAAATGACATCGCCTCATGTCATTCTCGGTTATTTCCATCTATGGAAATATCAGTCTCGACCCGCCATATGCTGCTCAGGAATGGCAATGCCCGTGCCGTGGAATGGAAAGGAATCCCCCAGAGGATGGACACCCAGGAATCGCCCCATCAACATAAGCCACAGTGTCTGGAATCCACAGATCTAGCTCACATACAGGAATAAAATTGTACAACGTTCTCCACACAAAGCACTAATAGGTCTTCCCACTATCAGATCTCTCTAAGCAATGACCACACATGCATGCCCAGTGAACTATTCACATACAAAAACTCAATACTTGTCCAGCATGACTGACCACTGTATGTGATATCCACTACCAGT
The DNA here is from genome assembly GCA_029237695.1 of Conchocele bisecta. NCBI lineage: Eukaryota > Metazoa > Mollusca > Bivalvia > Lucinida > Thyasiridae > Conchocele > Conchocele bisecta. The sequence goes on from CM055270.1 coordinate 99,837,164, forward strand.
AATTGTTAACAATGCAACTCACCTGTAAAATGCACCTGGGTACAACTTACCTGTGCAATCAATAGTACAGGTATGTATACTGCACAAAATTAGACACAATCTATACTGAGCAACTGCACAATTTTGTGACAGAAACGATTAGATGAAGTTATTTCTTTTGAAAAAATAGTCAATTTGGACATATTTTTCTTATTTTAAATCTATGGCGGCCATTTTGAATCATGTTGAAAGGTAGAAACATATTAATATGTTTTAAAATGTATGTTGTGCCGTGATATGCTCTTTGTTGTAAACATTTGGCTCATTTGTAGCTCATTTGGAGCGCATTAAGAGATTTAACCATTTGTGGCAGCCATCTGGGCGGCCATCTTCAATTTTGAAGAAAGCTCAACTCGGATTCATGGGGAGTTTTGATATGTTAATTCTCATGATATCCTGAACCTATTGTGAACAATTCAGCTTTGCTTAATTTGTTTCCGATCTTTGGCAGTATTTAACGTACTGCTCTTGGCCTATAAAGAGATGGGGTTAAATTGCTACATGTACCCTCGCGACAGGTGAGAAGTATGGAGTGAGGTAGAAATTTTGTTTCTACCTATAACATGGCTTATACATTGCTTCTTTTTAAGGTAGATACACGCTATTTGTATTTACAAAACTCTTCATACGTATATATACGTACTTTTTAAGGATATACCATCCCCACCCCAACCTCCCGCCCCCCATACACACGAATGATGTTATGCCTATCTGCCATACAAATGCAGAGTGGATACGTTTTGACTTCCCGATTGCGTATGTTTTCGCTTCACAAAATGGGTACGTTTCACTTTTGACCTCCAACATTTCTACGTTTTGACAAAAATATAAGAGTACGTTTTGACTTTGGTACGTTTTCACCGGCATCCGAATTACCGGTCCCGGTTCACGTGGATCATTTTAACAGTATCTGCTGTTGTAATCGGGTACCAGTACAACGAAATAAAATTGAAATGAAACAAGAGACTTTAATGGCTTTTAAAGCGGCCGTAACCATTATTCGGCCAGAAAATCAAGGCACCGCGGGCGAAACATAAGATCCGCGGTCAGACTTATAGCGAGCGCCGCGGCACACTGACAACTGAAATTGTCAGGCCTTTCCCCCAGTCGGTTATAGCTATAACCGGCTGGGGAAAGGCCTGATAGAGTATGGTGGGACTATCGGCAATATGTAGACCAGTGTAGTTCCTGACCATACTGAATATCTACCCAGGATGGTCGAACTATCGGCAATATGTAGACCAGTGTAGTTCCTGATCATAATGGAAAACTACCCAGGATGGTCGAACTATCAGCAATATGTAGACCAGTGTAGTTCCTGATCATAATATATATCTACCCAGGATGGTCGAACTATCGGCAATATGTAGACCAGTATGTAGAGCTTCCAACTTGCATGCATACAGAAATTAAATTTGAAAATCTGTTACAACAACACTTATCAAGAACAATGTGGTAAGGTATACATGTGACGATGTCCACTATTGCACAAAGGCAATACCCGTGCTGACTGAATAAAACAAAATGTTGTACATGTTTACATCCAAATATGAATCTTTCAAAATAAGTAACTATGCAAGTTTAAGGTTAGCTTACGCCGACGCCGACGCCGACGCCGACGCCGGGGTGGCTACATAAGCTCTAACTATTCTTCGAATAGTCGAGCTAAAAATTAAATTGTGAACCTGTTTAATAAATCATTGAGTGGAAATTTAGGATGTGTAAATGTGGAATAATGAAATGTGTTTTTAGGAATTAATAGAATTAGAATTAATATTTTGGAGAAAGCAAGATAATAATACATGGTATGTACTTACTGTGTGTTTATAGTGACCTGGCTCTTTGACCTTGAACTTGCATACTTGCATATTATGAAAGTTACATGTTTGGATGTAAACATGTACAAACTGGTGTTTTCTTCAGTCAGCACGGGTATTGCTTTTGTGCAATAGTGAACAATAATTGTCACATGTATACCTTACCACATTGTTCTTGATAAGTGCTGTTGGAACTGATTGTTATGCCACCGGTAGAGCTTGAGGCATATAGTTTTTGGACTGTGTGTCAGTGTGTCTGTGAGTCTGTCCGTGCGTCCGGCACATGAAAGGTACATGCACACTCAATAGGCACAAAATGTTCTTTATATCAGATACATCATCTGAGAGATTTCCTGTCAAAACAAACATTCATTCACCATTTCCCCACGTATTGATTTGCATTATTATACATTATATATCGGACGTAAATTTTCACTGATGTCGGGGCGATAACCTTGTTTCCTTAAATTGTTAACAGACATTACTATTTATTCTCTATATTTATTTTCTGATGTGCAATGATTATACTTTATAATCTATCGAAAATACTATTTGTTTAGGTGACACATAAAAGCCCCTATAAGACTCAAGTTGCCGAATTTGGCCTCCTATTGGGTTTTCCCACACATAAATCCAACAGGTTTCTATTTACACACACATTGAAACTGTTTGCATTCAAAGTCCGATAGATTTTCCGATAGACGCTCGGGTCAATTGCTCAACTCCCTGATTCGCGGCCGATGAATTCCGATAGCCGGAGTTTATGCACTCGCTTCCGAGCCGAAGCCGTTGGGTTACGGAAATTAATTTGTCAATATTTACATTTTGCACTGAGTGGTACACAAAACAAGTTTGTGTTGTCTTCACATTGCGATTAAGATGTAAATCTCAAGACTTGAGATGTATCTATTAGGCAGTATATGTTAGTTTTGTGTACTAAATCAGTTGCCAAACATGTTTTTGTGTTTGAAAAAATCGGAAAATTGTAATACTGAGCCTTTCAGGGCCTTTAAATTTGTATAAATAATTAAAAAATATCATGCCTCAATTGCATATGAAAATAGCCTGATACATGTACCACCGCGCGTCACTATCAGTAAAATAAACATGACAAAATTACATTACTTTATAACTGGTGGAATAGTGACACCATTATACACATATTTAATTCCTATAACGAACATTTTGTGCCTACTGAGTGGGCATGAACCTTTAAGAAGTTCACCAGAGTTTCTCAATTCTGTCATAAAATATATATCCTTGAAGGATTACATACATATTTCAACACAGCATACTTGTGGACAAATGCAACACATCCATGCCGGTATGACTAAAGTGTGCATTGGCTCTGCAGCAGATTAGTATGTAATCGATATAACCAAAAACAAAGAGCATGTAAACGAGTAACCAAAAAATGAAAGGCATAAAATATAAAACAAGAATTCCGAGGAATCAAATGTTTCGCCTTGTCCCGCCGCCTTGACCTCGAGCCTGGGCCCGAAAGTAATTTTCACTGGCCCGAAAATATTATACAAGTATTGACTAGTGAGCCATAGAATATCAGATTATATTATATGGCTCACTAGTCAATGATTGTTTTATTATATGATTATAGACCGTATATATCACTTAAGACCTTAATATGCTACTGGACAAAAATTGAAAAAGAATTTGAAAAAAAAAAAGACAAAAGAAATGGGAAAAAAAAGTAAAAAAAAAAAGGTTTAAAAATGTAAAGACATAATGCTCGCTACTGAAGCCCAGAATTTGTTTTTAATAGTCCTACGTTTATCTACATATCATATCTGCACAGGTCCACATATTGCCACAATATTGTCAACACAGTTTACGGAAGCGTATTATAATAATTTACCTGTATAAATTACCTGTAATAAGTTAGTTGTCAGTCTGGACATTTGCACATGCTAGCACATGCACAGGTGAATGATTCTCCCAGTCACTATTGTTCAACCGGAGAAGGCTATTGTTCTCTCTACATGTAAGGTGTACAGAGCACAGGAGAACACGGGTCTTCATGCATTAATGTTCAGTTTGTAGCATAGAAATAAATAGAGTTTGACCTTGACCCTGGATCCCGGAATTTGTTTTAATAGACCTATGTTCATCAACATATCATAGTAAAGGTATGTATAAAGTTTGATGAATGTAGCTGATGCGGTGTTGAAGCAATGACCGTAACACGAACACTTAACATTGAACAATGACCATAACACGAAAACTTAACATTGAATGATGACGCCGCCGACGACGCCGACGACGCCGACGCCGACTCCGGAAGAGCAATACCTATGTTTCGCTTTCCGCTTCGCGGGCGAGACAAAAATCAGGTTCATCATCCGTCCTTTCAGAAGAATAGTATGTAACCGATGCAACCGTATATAACCAAAGACATATAGCGTGTAACCCACAAATGAAAGGCATAAAATATAAAACAAGAGATGTAGGAGAACAGCATAGCTCGGCTACGAGGGTTGCCGATGTACACATAGCTAGAAAAACAAGGTGGCTGCGGCCTTCATAAAAACCTTAACAAAGGTTGACTAAAAACCTTAACCAAGGGAAATTAAGTAAGTAATTCAAGGTTAAATGTAGGTCAATGTCAGATATAGGTCAGGGGTTATTAATGTACATCACTAGAAGATGTTCCCAAGTATGGTTGATGTATGCTGTATGCCCAGGAGTATTCCATATACAAGCTTGACTAAGAATTTCGCCGAGGCATTTGACCGTGAACATTACGAGTCAATAAATGACCTTGACCTGGATAATTTGGATGTGGGGGTGTGCGTAATGAAGCATCATCCCTAGACAAACACTGATGTGAAATATTATCAAAGTCTGGCAAGGGGTTAAAGAGATATTGTGAAAAAAACAATAACTGTTAACGCATTTCTGTTAAAAAATCGGTGAACATTAAAAGTAAATAAATGACCTTGACCTTGAAAATTTGGATGCGGGGGTGTGCATAATGAAACCTCATCCCTAGACAAACATTGATTCGAAAAATTATCAAAGTCTGGCAAGGGGTTAAAGAGATATTATGAAAAATCATTAACCATGGGGAATTAACTAAGTAATTCAAGGTTAAATGTAGGTCAAGGTCAAATATAAGCCATGTGCTGTTGATGTACATCACTAGGAGATGAAGTTGTCCAAGTATAGTTAGTGTAGGGCCAGGAGTATTCCATCTACAAGCTTGAATAAAAACTTTAATCAAGGGGAATTAACAAAGTAATTCAAGAGGAAATGTAGGACAAGGTCAAATATAGATCAGGGGTTATTGATGTACATCCCTATGAGAAAAGGTTGTCCAGGTATGGTGTCTGTATGCACACCAGTATTCCATGTACAAGCTTGACTAAAAACCTTAACCAAGGTTGACTAAAAACCTTAACCAAGGGGAATTAACTAAGTAATGCAAGGTTAAATATAGGTCAAAGTCAACTATAGGTCCAGGGTTGTTGATGTACATCACTAGGAGATGAAGTCGTCCAAGTATGGTGGGTGTAGTGCTAGAAGTATTCCATATACAAGCTTGACTAAAAACCTTAACCAAGGTTGACTAAAAACCTTAACCAAGGGGAATTAACAAAGTAATTCAAGAGGAAATGTAGGTCAATGTCAAATATAGATCAGGGGTTATTGATGTACATCCCTATGAGAAAAGGTTGTCCAAGTATGGTGTATGTATGCACAATAGTATTCCATGTACAAGCTTGACTAAAAACCTTAACCAAGGTTAACTAAAAACGTTAACCAATGATAATTAACTAAGTAATTCAAGGTTAAATGTAGGTCAAGGTCAACTATAGGTCAGGGGTTGTTAATGTACATCACTAGGAGATGAAGTTGTCCAAGTATGGTGGGTGTAATGCCAGAAGTATTCCATATACAAGCTTGACTAAAAAACCTTAACCAAGGTTGACTAAAAACCTTAACAAAGGGGAAGGTTAAATGTAGGTCCAGGTCAACTATAGGTCAGGGGTTGTTGATGTACATCACTAGGAGATGAAGTTGTCCAAGTATGGTGGGTGTAGGGCCAGTAGTATTTCATATACAAGATTGACTAAAAACCTTAACCAAGGCGTGACGGTGACACCGACGCCGACGCCGACGCCGGGGTGACTACATAAGCTCTAACTATTCTTCGTATACTCGAGCTAAAAAATCTTATTCATCGTCCGTCCTTTCAGAAGAATATTATGTAGCCGTATGTAACCAAAGACATATAGCGTGTAGCCGTGTAACCCAACAAGAGTTGTCAGAATACAACGAAGCTCGCCTGTTGGCAGCCTTCACTCAAACTTGGCACAGTTCCATAAAAAAACATAAATATTATATATAATTGACCTTGGCTTAAGGGGGTTGCGGTGGACCTTGACATTGGGGTCAGTGGTGCAAGGTGGGTCGTGGGTTTGCTATAGCATAATATAGCATATTAAGATGAATTCATGCATGTTTGTTTGTTTATTGGTTGGGCTTAACGGCCTATCAACAGCTAAGGTCATTTAAGGCCGGGTCAATGGGTTTAGTACTAAATCCCATATATTACCTGTACAAGTACATGTAAATGTTCAAGTACATGTACAAATTGGGGGAAAATCCCAAAATCAGAACTGAATATTTACAATAACAAAACTATATATTCATCCCTGAAATCAGAATAATCCTGATCTGATGCCAGGTCCTCGCCACACCAGAATCACTTGGCCCCTCCCAAAAGCAGCAGAATCAGTAATAATCTTACTGCTTTTATAATGGTCAATAACCCCTTTCAACTCTCAGGTAACTAAAGAACCAAAGATAAAAACGTACCTGAGGGCCAAACAAGGCAAATCGTGATTCCTATAAGGAGGAACACATACCGTTAAATTACGCTGTCTCATTCGCCCGACCACCACCCACTATAATTCATGTATGAAATATCAATGCGCTCCCTGAAAACAGAAGTAAAACAAATTTTAACCCAATGTTAAGTTTATGGACGCACTAAGTTGGTGATTTTCTACAGCATGATATATATTCACATGAGGAATGCTTTTTATGCTAAGTTTGTGACCTTGGGGAAAGGGGTGGGTCATGGATCATCAGATGAATGCATGTATGAAATATCAAAGAGTTCCCTGTAAATAAACAAAATTTCAACAACATTTACCCTAACGTTAAGGTTATGAACATGCTAAGTGTGTGACCTTGACCTTGGGGTAAGGGCTGGGTGATAGGTTGTGGATTTGATACAGCATGATAGAGGGTCATCTGAGGAATGCATGTATGAAATATCAAGGTGTTCCATGCAAGGAAACAGATGTTATCAGACATTTGGGTGGGCGGTGGGTCATGGATTCGCTATAACATGATACAGTTTCATCAGATGAATGCATGTATGAAATATCAAGGCGTTCCATGAAAGGAAACAGATGTTAAGACATTTACCCCAACGCTAAGTCCATGAATGTTCTATGTTTGTGACATCGACCTTGGGGAAAGAGGTGCGGGTGGGTCATGGATTTGCTATAGCACAATAGAGTATCATCAGATGAATGCATGTATGAACTATCTAGGCATTTCCTGTAAAGAAACAGAAGTTATAAAAAGTCATTTACTCCAACGTTAAGTTTATGATGTTGATCTTGGGGAAAGGGGTGGGGGTCATGGAATTGCTGTAGCACAATAGAGGATAATCAGATGAATGCATGTATGACATATCAAAGTGTTCCCTGTACCGAAACAGAAGTTACACAACATTTACCCCAACGTTAAGTTTATGAACATGCTAGGTTTGTGACCTTGACCTTGGGGTAAGGGTTGGGTGCTGGCTTGTGGATTTACTACAGCATGATAGAGGGTCATCTGAGGAATGCATTTATGAAATATCAAGGCGTTTCATGAAAGGAAACATATGTTACAGAGTGGCCTGCGGTTCTCTTACAAGGCGAATTGCAATTCCTGGAGCGCAGGATTGCAATTCGCGTTCCCATTAATTGCAATTGGACCGCAATCGGACTGCAATCATGTGACTGCGGTCCAAATAGTTGGTTGCGGAATTGCAATACTTATAGCGCAGTTAGCGCTGCGCTCCGCTTTTAATTGCAATTTACGCTCCTTTGTTTCTGTAAACTGCGAAAGAATGACCGCTTTACGCTGCGCTCTGCGGTAAAACCAGCGGACCGCTCTGCTTAACCAATGCGGCAATACAATCGAAATAGTTGACAAACGCATCCGTGTTCCAATCCAAAATGTTATCCCATCTATCTAATTCAAAGTGACTAGCCTAGAAAGTCATCGGTATTTGTGATCTGTTTTGTTGGTGCGCAAATATAAATCGGCGTGTTATTTCTAGACAAACAGTGAAACATTGACCTTGACAATTTCTTGGACAAAACAAAATGTCGTCACTCACTCACTGCCGTTCCGAATATCAATAACAAATTAATAGACACCACCATGCTGACAATATATTTATTTTCATATAAAATCAAATGATAATGTGTGGTCTACGGTATAATATAGCAAAACAAAGCATCAATTTTGCGTTTTGTTTACTTTTTCGTCGGTATCAAATTACGTTTTCCTATTATGTTGACATTATTTCGACGCGATCCTATAGTCGACATGACAATTTCTGAGATCAACACAAGTCAACTTCTTTTCATAATGTCTTTCAATTTCAAGCTGCAAGGAGACTGTGAATTGCATAGTAACCATAATAACATGGTGAACATATTGATAATAATTTTAAAAGAAAAGCATATTTTAATTTTCGAAACATGATCATAAAAAAAATATTAAATATTTATTTTTGAATTAGATTTTTATTACTGCAAACGTTCTGTTCTGGCTGTTGATTTCTATTGGCCCGAATCAAATTTTGTGAAGATAATATTTATTCCGGTGATAGCCATTTCTTTAAAATAAAACGGTTTACTTGTGTCACAGAGTGAGAAAGATAAATAACGGCCCGGAATCGAACCAGGGACCTCATGTTTACCGTACCATGCCCATGACTCTACCGAGCAAGCTCACAAGGCACAGATCATACACACTTCATCCCCATGGTCAGTTGCGTACTGTGACATTCTTCTCCGCCAAATTGAAATTCGTCCTCGAATTCTATGTTTAATTTTTGTCTCCAAATTCCATATGTTTGGGTACAATTTGGGAGTATTTATCAGTCGCGGTCCTTTGTTGGGCAACAGAATACTCAATTATTGTCCGTACCCAGAGTTCCGGTGCTCCATAGGTTTTTCCCGCAGAGTACCGAATCGGATCTCATTCGCGCTTTAGCTGTTAATTGTGACATATTTTTCTGTACTTATTACACAGAAATGAATAAGTATAATACTGACATTTCTTTCAATTGAAAAATACAGAAAATATGTCGCAATTAACAGTTGGAAGTGCAAATCAGATGTGATTTGGTACTTTGTAGGGGAAACCTACGGAGAGCACCTATTATAAACTCTCGGTACGGACGATGCGGGAGTATTCTGCAGAGTTACTTCCCGCAACTACGTTGGGTGCTAAATGTCACAGGGTGAGAAAGATGTGCACCAGCCCGGAATCGAACCGGGGATCTCTGGTTTACCACACCATCGCTCTACCTGCTGAGCAAACCGGGCACAAATACACACTTATTCACCATAGTAATCACTTCATTCAACCAAAAATTCACAAGCTAGAAGTTATGCCAAATTATTACAGTCAACGTCGCAGATTATGCTCTTGGCGACATTAGCGGACACAAATTTGTCCATCAATTTGATCAAATAAACAACGGAATCCGACAGATAACACTACGACTCGCATGGAAACATCATTATTCTGGTACTTGGAATCAAAATCGTGGATATCAAGATCAATATGTGAGGCGCTGACGGAACCTTTAACATTTTTTATCACGATAGCAGCTACAGGAATTGTTGGACGCATTTATTTAGAGAAACAAGAGATTACAATGGATTGGATAATATACTAAGTGACATTTTGTTCTAACGTACACCAACATAGAGGATTAAATTTGCGACATTGTTGGATTCTGGATTTTGTAGACAGGTGACAGAAATCGGAGCTGGATAAGAACCGACAGACGTGATTCTGAATATGCGTGCTTGGTCAGTGGTTTTTCTTCCAGATCATGTCATGCATGTTTTAATTTCACGTCATGTCAAAGCAGCACTATTGAATATAGTGAATAACTTTAATATTCTACACCAGAATTAAAGTTCATTCATCGTCTGATGTGTAACTGATGAATTAAGGTAAGTTACTTGTATATGACAACTTTTGCCTCACCACGATAGTGGAGGGGGCATTTAGTGTTACCTTTGACCTTGTCCGTTCTTCCGTCCGTCACCAACCTAGTAACTCGAAAAACTTTTAAACCGTAATAGCTACATACCTGAAACTTGGTACATGTATGTTTGATTCGACCCCATGGTCATGGATTATCTCCCCCTTTTCAAGTTAGAATTTTCCAATTTTGTCTTGTAGCTCGTAAAACTTTTAAACCCTACTAGCTACACACCTGAAACTTGGTATGTCCTTATGATGAGTAGATTTGCAAAGTTTATTTTCATTCGACCCCCGAGTCATGGATTATCTCCCTCTTTTTGAATTAGAATTTGAAAATTTTGCCTTGTAACTCGTAAAACTTTTGTAATAGCTACAGCACTGAAATTTGATATGTAGCTTCCTTATGATGAGTACATGCGGAAAGTTTATTTTGATTTTTGATTCGAACCCCGTGTCATGGATTATCTCTCCCTTTTGGACACTGTAATTTTGCCTTGTTTACTATCAAAGCGATATGTGGGGTATCCGTGTTCTATGAACACATTTTCTAGTTTAGTTATCTCCCTTTGTTTTTTCGCGCACTGATTTGTCCGGAGCATAACGCGAACACCCTTTGCAATATGTTTTATGAAACTTAACACATGCATAGGTCTCACTGGACAGGGCGGAGCTAGCGTTAAAGGTACATGCCCACTCAGTAGGCACAAAATGTTCTTTATGTCAGAGATATCATCGGAGACATTTTCTGGCCAGATAAACAATCATTTACCATTACCCACGTATTATTTGGCATTATTATACATTTTATATCAGAAGAAAATTTCCACATTGATATCAGGGACGATAACCGTGTTTCCTTAAAATGTTAACGGACATTACTATTTATTCTCTGTATTTATTTTTTGATGTGCAGTGATCATACTTTATAATCTGTCAATTTTGTTTTCAGTTGATGCATTTAATTTAATAGTATAAATAATTATAAAATATCATGCCCCATTTGCACAAGAAAATACCGATACCACCGCACGTCACTATCAGTAAAATAAATATTACCAAATGATTACATCTGTATCGCGGGCACTCGTAATGTTTATAACTAGTGGAATAGTGACAATTATACACTTATTTAATTCCCATAAAGAGCATTTTTAGCCTACTGAGTGGGCTTGCACCTTTAAAAAGGGGTTGGACAATTGTTGTCGCGACCGCCTGCGGACAGTGCGATATAGTCTGCACATTGACGTCCATCTGTATTTTTTTTGCCGAGCCTGCTTGCGGAAAGCGAGACTTAGTGATCACAATGACGTCCGAGCGTCAGTCCGTTCGAAATCGGTGTATGTTTTTAAATACCATATCCTTTTAAAGTCACATTGACTTGAAACATCAAATGCTTATTAATCATCATCCATATATTCATTCTGTGTCCCACTCATGCGGCCCCTGTGTCCCAAGGTCAAGGTCAAATGACTTTGAAATGTTTGTTAAAATTTGTGCATACCTTATATCTCCACAACAATTACCCAGATTTGCTTCAAACTTCAGATAATTCTTTATTATCATCCATATTTTCATATTATAGCCCACACATGCGACCCACATGCCCAAGATCAAGGTCAAATGACTTTCTAATTTGCGTTAAAGCTTTTACATAAGTTAATTCTAACTTCAAATAAATATACTCGGACACCATCAAATGCCTCGGTGGGCTCAACATGCGGGCCATGGCCATCTGGTTTTTATTTACCGTAGGTTAAAGTTTTTAAGAACATTATATCTCAGAAAGAGCTTCGCCAATTCACTCGAAGCTTCACATGTGTGTTTATCATCATCCATATTTTCATTCTATGCTCAACCCCTGCTACCCCTGTGCCCAATATCAAGGTAAAATTACTTAGAAATTTACCTCAAAGTTTTTGACATGCCTGCATGTGGACAGTGCGATATAGTTGTCACATTGGCCTACATACGTACGTACATCCATATGTACGTCACTTCGTGCGTCCGGTTAATTTTTTTTGATTTAAGGTTAAAGTTTTTAAAGGTACATGCCCACTCAGTAGGCACAAACTGTTCTTTATAGCAATTAAATAAGAGTATAATTGTGTCACTATTCCACCAGTTCTAAAAATTATGTGTGCACGCTATCCATATTTAATCATTTAGTAATATTTATTTTATTGATAATGACTAGCAGTGGTATCAAGCTATTTTCATATTCAAATGAGGCATGATATTTTTATGCCACCGGGTTTGCGAAAGATGAAACGGGTGGCATATAGTGTTTGGACCGTCCTTCCGTCCGTCCGTTTGTCCGTCCGTCACACTTTTCGGTTAAACACTTTGTCACAGTTTCTCAAATATGCTGCAGGTGGCATCCGCGTTCGACAGACGCATTTCTTGTTTTTAATAATTTATGCTAATTAAAGGTACATACCCACTCAGTAGGCACAACAATTAAAGTTATGTGTATTCTCAGTTATTTGTAGGAATTAAATAAGTGTATAATTGTGTCACTATTCCACCAGTTCTATACATTACGAGTGCCCGTTATAAGGATATAATCATTTAGTAATATTTATTTCACTGATAGTGACACGCGGTGATATTAGGCTATTATCATAGGCAAATGGGGCATGATATTTTTTAATTACTTATACTAATTAAATGTGTTTCCCTGAAAAAATAATGTTTTCGACAGATTATAAAGTACATGTATGATCATTACACATCAAAAAATAAATACCGTAGTAATGTCTTGGTAACATTTTAAGGAAACACGGTTATCGCCCCTGATAGCAGTGTGGAAATTTACGTCTGATATAAAATGTATAATAATGCCAATAAATATGTGTATTAATGGTGAATTAATGTTTATTTTGCCAGAAAATGTCTCAGATGATGTCTCTGATATATAGAACATTTTGTGCCTACTGAGTGGGCATGTACCTTTAAGAACACTATATCTCTGAAACCGCTTCACCAATTCACTCGAAACTTCACATACGGTGTATTTGTCACCCACATTTTCATTATTATTTATATGTGACCAATGTCACGGTCAAATTACTTTGAAATTTCACTTAAAGTTTTTGTTGGGCCCGCTTGCAGACAGAGCGATATAGTTGGCACATTGGTGTTCATTCAGGATAAAGTTTTTCGTTAAAGTGTTTTTTAGTTAAAGTTTTTGGGTATACTATCAAAGCCTCGGCGGGTGCGGCCCGTTTTTACGTCGACGGGCTAAAGATTTGTTGCAATAAAAAAAAAATTGTACTATCAAATGCCTCGGCGGGCACGACATGCAGGCCATGGCCATCTAGTTATTATGGCATGCGATTTGATCAGTCGGCCATCGCACCATGACTAGTGTAGCACTTGATCAGTCGGCCATCGCACCAGGACTAGTTTAGCACTTGATCAGTAGGCCATCACACCAGGACTAGTTTAGAACTTGATCAGTCGGCCATCACACCAGGACTAGTTTAGCACATGATCAGTCAGACATCGCTCCAGGACTAGTTTAGAACTTGATCAGTCGGCCATCGCACCAGGACTAGATTAAAACTTGATCAGTTTCCCATCTCACCAGGACTAGTAAAGCACTTGATCAGTCGGCCATCGCACCGCGACTAATTTAGAACTTGTTCAGTCGGCCATCACACCAGGACTAGTATAGCACTTGATCAGTCGGCTATCGCACCGGGACTAGTTTTGCCCTTGATCAGTCGGCCATCGCACCAGGACAAGTATAGCACTCGATCAGTCGGCCATCGCACCATGACTAGTTTAGAACTTGATCAGTCGGCCATCGCTCCAGGACTAGTTTAGAACTAGATCAGTCGGCCATTGTTCCAGGACTAGTTTAGAACTTCATCAGTCGGCCATCACACCAGCCACCAGGACTAGTTTAGCACTTGATCAGTCGGCATCTCACCATGACTAGTATATAAGATCAGTCGGCCATCGCTCCAGGACTAGTTTAGCCCTTGGTCAGTCGGCCATCACACCTGGACTAGTTTAGCCATTGATCAGTCGGCCATCGCACCAGGACAGTGTGGCCCTTGTTCAGTGGTGGCTGATCTCGGCCATCGCACCAGGACTAGTACCCTTGAGTCTGATGTATTGAACTGATCAGGTCGGCCATCGCACACCAGGACTAGTTTAGTTTCTTGATCAGTCGGTCATCGCACCATGGACTAGTAGAGCACTTGATCAGTCGCCATTCGCACCATAACTAGTATAGCGCTTGATCAGTCGCCCATTGCACCATGCCCAGCATAGGACTTGATCAATTGGCCATCTCACCATGCCCAGTATAGCACGTGATCAGTCGGCCATGCCGAGTATAGCACTTGATCAGTCGGCCATCACACCAGGACTAGTTTAGAACTTGATCAGTCGACCATCGCACCAGGAATAGTTCAGCCCTTGATCAGTCAGCCATCGCACCGAGACTAGTTTAGCCCTTGATCAGTCGGCCATCGCACCAGGACTAGTATAGCACTCGATCAGTTGGCCATCGCACCATGACTAGTTTAGAACTTGATCAGTCGGCCATCGCACCACGACTAGATTAGAACTTGATCAGTCGGCCATCGCACGAAGACTAGTTTAGAACTTTATCAGTCGGCCATCGCACCAAGACTAGTATAGCACTTGATCAGTCGACCATCGCACCAGGACTAGTTTAGCACTTGATTAGTCGGCCATGTCATCCTGCGTTTACAGACAGAAGTGGTGGTCGGTGGGGGGGGGGGGTTAGTATTAGTCATAGACAAAAACTGGTGGTGGTGGTGATACACATTGTTCCCACTGTGGGATATAGACCGGAACTTTTAGGACGCCAAATGTAGATGGCTGGTGTGTGTGGGGGTATCATTGTTTTGTGTCCCGGCTGTGGTGCGGAGTACAATGATGAATTACTGATGAATTACTGTATTGAACACACATGTATATGCACTGTGATACCGTACTTCACAATCCTCAGTTTTAAATGTTTTAAATTGTTTCTGTATCGTAAAACTGAACATTTATTCATTTTGAAAAACTTAAAATTGTGGCAGATGATCGAAATGAAAACCGGATGTTTACATGCGAAATGAACTAGTGCATCGGTATATTTTAACCGCACGATGACCCACTGTATATTCATACCATATCCGTACGGATATATCGTATATACGAACGGATGTCGTATGTTTTTGTATAATATTCGTATAGTACGTTTGTATAATGTAAGCAAACTGTACTATACGATGATACGGTAAGTTTTTAACGGAAATAGCGAAAGAATGACCGCACAAACGGTATCGTGAAAGAATGACCGCACAAACTGGACCGTGAAATAAGACAACATCAAGTTTATGCATGTGTTAAGTTTGCGACCTTGACCTTGGGGTAAGGAGTGGGGTGTGTCATGGATTTGTTATTGCACGATGGAGTATCATCAGATGAAAGCATGTATGAAATATCAAGGCATTCCATGTAAAGAAACAGAAGTTATATCAAAGTGTTCCCTGTACCGCAACAGAAGTTGCACAACATTTACCCCAACGTTAAGTTTATGAACATGCTAAGTTTGTGACATTGACCTTGGGGTAAGGGTTGGTTGGTGGCTTGTGGATTTGATACAGCATGATAGAGGGTCATCTGATGAATGCATGTATGAAATATCAGGCGTTCCATGAAGGAAACAGATGTTATAAGACATTTACCCCCAAAGTTAAGTTTTTGAATGTGCTAAGATTGTGACCTTGACCATGCGGAAAGGGGTGGGCGGTGGATCATGGATTTGCTATAGCTCGATAGAGTATCATCAGATGAATGCACGTATGAAATATGAAGGCGTACCCTGTAAAGAAACATAAGTTGCACAATATTTACCCCAACATTAAGTAAATGAATGTGCTATGTGTGTGACCTTGACCTATGGGTAAGAGATGGGCGGTGGGTCATGGATTTGCTATAGCACGATAGATTATAATGAGATAAATTCATGTATGAAATATGAAGGCGTACCCTGTAAATAAACAGAAGTTACACAATATTTACCCCAACATTAAGTTAATGAATGTGCTATGCTTGTTACCTTGACCTTGGGGCAAGGG
This sequence comes from Conchocele bisecta, assembly GCA_029237695.1. Classification (NCBI taxonomy): domain Eukaryota; kingdom Metazoa; phylum Mollusca; class Bivalvia; order Lucinida; family Thyasiridae; genus Conchocele; species Conchocele bisecta. Next base: position 99,853,440 of record CM055270.1, read on the forward strand.
ATGGGCGGTGGATCATGGATGTGCTATAGCACGATAGAGTATCATCAGATGAATGCATGTATGAAATATCACGGCGTTCCATGAAAGAAAACAGATGTTATGAGACATTTACCCAACGTTAAGTTTATGAATGTGCCACGTTTGCGACCATTACCTTTGGCTAAGGGCTAGTTGGTGGGTCATGGATTTGCTACATCATGATAGAGGGACATCGAAGGAAATAACAAGGTGTTTGAAATAACAAGGTGTTCCATGAAAAGAAACTGAAGTTATAAGACATTTACCCCAACGTTAAGTTTATGAATGTGCCACGGTTGTGACCTTGACCTTGGGGTAAGGGCTATGTGGTGGGTCATGGATTTGATACTTCATGATAGAGAATCATCTGAGGAATGCATGTATGAAATAACAAGGTGTTCCATGAAAGGAAACAGAAGTTATAATACATTTACCCAACGTTAAGTTTGTGGACGCCGACGCCGACAACGCCGGGGGTATGCCATAAGCTCTTCTGCACTTCGTGCAGGCGATCTAAAAATCAGATTCATCGTCTGTCCTTTCAGAAAAATATAATGTAACCGATGTAACCGTATGTAACCAAAGAAATATAGCGTGTAACCGTGTAACCCAACAAGAGTTTTAGAAGACAACGAAGCTCGCATGTTGGCAGCCTTCACTGAAACTTGGCACAGTGGTATAAACAACATGAATATACTATAACTTGACCTTGGGTTAAGGGGTGTGCGGTGTACCTTGACATTGAGGTCAGTGGTGGAAGGTGGTTTGCTATAGCATGATATAGCATATTAAGATGAATGCATGTATGAAATGTCAATGCGCTCCCTGAACACAGAAGCAAAACAAAATTTAACCCAACGCTAAGTTTATAAATGCACTAAGTTGGTGATTTTCTACAGCATGATATCAAGCTATTCACATGAAAAATGCAGGTATGAATGTGCTAAGTTTGTGACCTTGACCTTGGGGAAAGGGGTGGGGGTTGGGTCATGTATTTTCTGTAGCACAATAGAGGATTATCAGATGAATGCACGTATGAAGTATCAAGGCGTTCCCTGTAAAGAAACGAAAGTTATACAAATACATTTAATTCAACTTTAACTTTATGATGTTGATCTTAGGGAAAGGGGTGGGGGATTGGTCATGGATTTGCTGTAGCAAAATAGAGGATCGTCAGATGAATGCATGTATCAAATATCCAAGCGTTCCCTGTAAAGAAACATAATTTAAGCAACATTTACCCCAACGTAAAGTTTATGAACATGCTTAAGTTTGTGACCTTGACGTTGGGGTAAGGGTTGGATGGTGGGTTATGGATTTGCAACAGCATGATAGAGGGTTATCTGAGGAATGCATGTATGAAATATCAAGGCGTTCCATGAAAGGAAACAGATGTTATAAGATATTTACCCCAACGTTAAGATTATAAATGTGCTTAGTTTGTGACCTTGATCCAGGGGTGGGGGTGGGTCATGTATATGCTATAGCATGATAGAGTATCATCAGATGAATGCATGTATGAAATATCCAGGCGTTCCCTGTAAAGAAACAGAAGTTATAAAAATACATTTACGCCAACGTAAAGTTTACGATGTTGATCTTGGGGAAAGGGGTAGGAGCGGGTCATGGATTTGGTGTAGCACATTAGAGGATCATCAGATGAATTCATAAATTAAATAGCAAGGCGTTCCCTGTAAAGAAACAGAAGTTAAACAACATTTACCCCAACGTTAAGTTTATGAACATGCTAAGTGTGTGACCTTGATCTTTGAGTAAGGGTTGGGTGGTGGGTTGTGCACTTGCTACAGCATGATAGAGGGTCATCTGAGGAATGCATGTATGAAATATCAAGGCGTTCCATGAAAGGAAAAAGATGTTATAAGACATTTACCCCAACATTAATTGTATGCATGTGCTAAGTTTGTGACCTTGACCTTGGGGTAAGGGCTGGGCGATGGGTCATGAATTTGGTATATCACGATAGAGTATCATCAGCTGAATGCGTGTATGAAATATCAAGGCGTTCCATGAAAGGAAACAGAAGTTATAAGACATTTACCCCAACGTCAAGTTTATGAATGTGCTAAGTTTGTGACCGTGACCTTGGGGAAATGGGTGTGGTTTTGTCATGGATTATATATAGCACGATAGAGTATAATCAGATGAATGCATGCATGAAATATGAAGGTCATCCCTGTAAAGAAACAGAAGTTATAAAATGACATTTACTCCAACGTTAAGTTTATGATCTTGGGGAAAGGGGTGTTTTTGATTCATGGATTTGCTGTAGCACAATTCAAGATCATCAGATTAATGCATGTATTAAATATCAAAGCGTTCAAAGTGTAAAGGAACAGAAGTTACACAACATTTACCCCAATGTAAAGTTTATGAACATGCTAAGTTTGTGACACTGACCTTGGGGTAAAGGTTGGTTGGTGAGTTGTGGATTTGCTACAGCATGATAGAGGGTCATCTGAGGAATTTATGTATGAAATATCAAGGCGTTCCATGAAAGGAAAAATAATTTATCAGTCATTTACCCCAACATTAAGTTTATGAATGTGCCAAGTTTGTGACCTTGACCTGAAAACTGGGGGGAGGAGTCAATATTTTAGCTGTAAAGTTCTACCTATATATATGTGTGCCTGTTGGAGAAAGGAAGAATAGGAAACTGGCCACCCGCCACCACCGGCGCTGTACAAATATATAATATAAATCCCCCCACCCACCCGCCACCGCTGTTGAAAAAGCAGACATTTGTCTTCAATACAAAATATATGAAAATGTTATATTGCATAATTAATTGGCCTCCAGACGCTTTTCAAATAATAAAAAAAAAATGCCCACAGAAAGAGGTAAGGCTGTGGTGAGAGGGGCCGAGGGCACTTGGGTAGGGAGGATTGACAGTGTAGTGTCTCAAAAAAAAGATGGCTGAATACACAATACTAAAACTAATGATTCACCTCAATTTGATTGATAATAACATCGTAATTTAGAGTTCAATTTTTATTTTTTATTGAATTGTGAATATATTCAAAGTGAATCTACAAGGACCCACAAACACACAGAGGCATCATTAAGCAACAATTTTGCACTTTAATTTTACACCAAAAACGGCCAGCTCAACTGTAACGCTGGCTTTTTCGATGTGGAAGTGAAAATAAAATTGTCGCGAAAACCCATGACACGGATCGTGTTCCGAACTTTCCGGTTTGTAGGAGGTTACTAATAAAGTGTTTTTTTGGGCACATTAATGATTGTTAAAAAAACTGTCGATGTCCTAGGATGTCGAATCCAGAGATTCCTATACAAAATCACTGTTAAAATATTTACCTCCTTTTAGCACCAAAAACACGATTTTACTTTCAGAAATTTCAACAGCAGACAACAAAATCGTGTAGGGGTGCTTTTCTCTTTCCATTGACATGGCAAAATTAAATATCCATCGAGAAATGATCGCGTTATCGAAATTAAGCCACACCACCTATCAGGTGAATTTTCAAAATGGCAGCGTCAACAAAAAAAAGTGAACGAGCAAGTGATTAGAATTTATCGATTAAAAGGCACCCACATGTTACATATTTAAAAAAAAACCATTGTAAGTCATAAAATATACATTACACAATGTGCGTGTATGTTTTGTATTAACTAAATCGTCCAATAAAAAATCGACTTTGAAAACGGCCACATTTAACATTGGGTCAGAAGGCAAACCATAAATCGGGGAAAACTCCGACATCCCTAATATAGAGACATTGCATGTTAGTCTACATGATGAACAACCAATTTCAACTCGTCAATAGGTTGCTCTAAACAGGGCGAAAAAGAATTCTACAGATTACCTACCAACTGTTGAAAGTGAAACATAGCTGTGAAGGTAGTAAGTCGTCCTCATTTCATAAAGGCCAAGTATCTAACGTTAACAAATAACTTTCAACAGACACTTCCAGTGTTATCTTTTCATCCATGCAATACTACAATCCCATCACGCACTAGTACACATTTTCGTCGAATTTTACTATACTACTATACTGGTTAACTAATAAGATTCAAATGACTTCCTGTAGCACAATTATATCGTTTCGCCCTTAATCCCGTTCGACCTTAGGGTCAGAAATGCACGAAAACAGGAAAATCGACCACCCCTACAATAAAGTGCTATGGCGGCTGGCCTAACAAGCCAAGTTGCCATATGTACACCTATACTGTGTTGTAGAACCATGGCCCGAGTGTGCGTGTGCACCGTCTGATTCTGGCCTGAATCCCGTTGTCAAGTATGGTGGTCAATTGATGTCAGAAATGCACGAAAACATGAAAATCGACCACCCCCTACAATAAAGTGCTATGGCGGCTGGCAAAACAAGCCAAGTTGCACAATGTGCACCTATACTGTGTTGTAGTACCATGGCCCGAGTGTGCGTGGGCACCGTCGGATTCGGGCCTGAATCCCGTTTTCAAGTATAGTGGTCAATTGAAGTCAGACGACGGTACCGCCGTACACTGGGGCCTCTGCCGTACCGCCCTATACCAGTCGCTGCTCTGCACCTTCCTCTGGGGGCTAGCGGTCGCGCCCTTTTCACCTGCCCCTCCCGTGGTGGTTTTCTCCACAGGCTCTTTGCGGTATGAACGACAAAACGCTCTTTACATCTTACCCATTTTTACTCTGATATTAAGTATCTAGAAGGTTGGACACTCGCCATCTTTTTAACCAACGGAAGTGGTATTAGTGTACGTAGGGCCCGGCTCAATTAATTAAGTAATTGTAACACCCGTGAATTCCCTTCGTGGGTGTTATAATTAATGAATTAGAGCCGGGCCCAAGGTAAATAATCCACTTCCGTTGGTTGAAAAGATGGCGAGTGTCCAACCTTGTAGATATTTAGTTTAAACAATATGTATTAAGTTATAAGTCATGTAAAGGAACAATACATGGTATGATACAAGCATTAAATAGTGTGTGGATTGGAAAACAAGCTTGAACAAGCTTATATGAATTCTTCTCCACTATAAACGTGAGTGCAATATACATGGAATTACTGTCAGGCAGTTTATGACTAGTTAAGTATCAATGGTGACTGAAATAAAAATTGATTATTTATATTTAAAATAGATGGTAATATGTGTAGATTGATGGTAGAATATGTATTTTAAAGCATTATTTTTTAAAACTATAAGTTCAGTATTTCAGTACTAAACAAGGGAGTAAACACATAAAATGGTCAATGTAATCGAAATTATAACTATGGTATGGGTGGGGAGACGAGGTAAACTGGGGGAGGGCGCGGGGGGGGGGGGGGGGGGGGTAAAGGGATGCACTCATTGCTGGCATGGTGGCTCGTATTGGACATTTGCCCACTTGTCACCTCAATTGCCCAAGCGCCTTGTAGCCACGATGAACTGCTGGACCTGCTGAAATACGAAGCTGTTTTCCTCGAATGTCAAATGTTCATTGCCGCGGAGCAGTGTGTCTGCTGTGGGAGGACATGGAAGGTTGTTAATATGTTTGTTTGGCTGAAGTGTATATTTGTTGCAATACAAGACAAAGTGGCTGACTGTTTTTATGGATCCGCATGTGCAGTGTGGGATGTCAACAATAGATATTCTGTGAAGGTCGAAGTTGAGAGCGCTACAAGAAAGACGAAGGCGTGTATGAAGAATTTGTCCTGTCCTGTTTCTGACGTTAAAAAGAGGTGATGATTTGACAGAATTGGCGTTTAGGTTTGTTTTGAAAGAAGACAGAGATTGAGAGTCCTTTATGTTCCGATTCAGTGCATTCCAGTCACGAATGGTGGATGGTAAGTATGATTGGTTGTACTGCTGTGCGCGAAAATGTATGTGAGGTATGTCGTCAGCATTTCTAAGATTGTAGCGAGGCTGCCTTTGAACTGGGATTAAATTTGCAAGATAAGATGGTGAAAGATTGTTTAACATTTTATATAAAAGGACTAATCTGTGTTTCTTACGCCTGTCGTTCAATGTTTCCCACTTGAGTTCCTGATAGAGTATGGCTATGTTGCAAAGTTTGGTCGCGCCCGACACTATTCTGGCAGCCTCAGTTTGCACAGCCTCCATGTCATCTTTCATCTGGTTAGAGCAATTATCCCAGACAACATTGCCATATTCAAGAAGAGGACGAATAAACGAGAAATACATACGTTCCAGCGAGGACCTTTTAAGACGAAATTCTAGAGATCTCACAATTCCTATACTTTGCCATGCTTTGTTAATACACTGTGAGATATGAGAGTTCCACTTTCCGTCGTCAGATAATGTAAGTCCAAGATGTTTGTGTTCTTTGACAGGATCGAGTGAGGCATCATTCGTGAGTAGAGGAGGATGGTGTGGTTTGTTGTATTTCCGGGAAAAAGTAATAGTTTCAGTTTGTGATGGATTGAAGTTTACGAGCCACTTCTCTGACCAATTGTGGGATAGTGTTAAGATCGTTGTTTAGAATAGTTGAAGAAAGGACAGGGTCATCGACGATAATGTAGAGACTGGTGTTGTCGGCGAAAAGACGAATGTTTGATTTAATTTCTTCGACAATATCGTTTATGAAGATAAGAAAGAGAAGAGGACCAAGAATAAAAACTTGAGGAACACCGGCATTCAATGAGGACCACTGCGAATTGGAATTGTTATAAACTACCATTTGCTGTCGATTAGATAAATAGGAAGAGAACCAAATTATGAAGAGGACAGTGAATACCAAGGGAAGACAGTTTGTATAGAAGACCGCGATGCCAGACTCTGTCGAAAGCTTTGGAGATGTCACAAAAGACTTCTCTGACCTCCTTGCCGTCATCAAGTGCTTTACATATATCGTTGTATACATAAGTAAGTTGGTTGACAGTAGAGTCGCCTCTAATAAAGCCTGATTGGAAGGAAGTTATTGTTGTCAATGAGAAAGTTGTACAGATACTTGTGAATGCAGCGCTCCATCAATTTACCAATGCAGCTGAGAAGAGATATTGGTCGGTAGTTTTGTGGTTTTGATGGATCTGACTTTTTAAAGATGGGTGCAACGTTGACTAGCTTCCAAGAAGAGGGGAAATGAGACTTGCGGATCAATGTTGTAAAGTATGTAGAGAGGGGGAGTGATAATACATTTGCTGCTTCCCGTAGAAATCTTGGGATGATAAGATCAGGACCACTAGCTTTGGATGGGTCAATTGCCTTTATTACGTCACAAACGTCGCTATGAGAGATTGTAATTGTAGAGATTGACGGTTGAGAGGTTTCCGCTTGCAAGGGTAGTGTGTGTGCATTGTCGTCGATAGTGGACTGCTTACAAAAGCAGTTGTTCAAAAGAGTTGCCTTTTCAATATCAGAGGTAGCTTCGAGACCAGTATCGTAAAGTGTTGGAATAACGGAAGAGGATTTCTTGTTAGACAGTTTCTCGCTAATTTGAACCAAGATTTTGATGATACGTTGTTGTCGTTAATTTTCTCTATTATTTTATTTTCGTACATAGTCACGATTTTGGATTTCACGTGAACATAATTCTGAATTCATATTGACAATGTCAAAGGAAACAGGAACATATTTATAATTACATGTAGGTATTCATGCATTTGAATGAATCAACATAATGTCCGCTTATAATACCTGTATTCTGATAGAAATAAAATACAGTGGCAGGTTGGGAGCATGTGAATGGTAATTTATTATATAATTAATGATGGTGGGTTTATAATTGCCGGAGATCGTGATATCCCTGGCATGGCCCTTATTCGCATGTTCAGCTTTCTTGTAGGTGAGAGTTGAATTCGGCTAACCCCGTTATTAGATTAATACGATCAGTGGTAATCATACTACGTTTAAGGGGAGGGAGGCCAAGTTACTATAGTATGATGAAGACCTGACAGTAGATCCGGTTTGTCTAATGTCAGGGCTGGATGGAAATTGTATGCAAATATTCAGTTACCCGCCCCCATCCATGCAGATGAAATGAGCTGTCGATAGTCCGTTTAAAGTCATTAAACATTAAACCGGAACTATATCATATAATCTTTAACACGACCATGAACATCAATTTTGCATTTTATTATTGCAACAGGTCCGTAACCAGGGGGTCGGTGCGGTCGGACGACCCCCTCCCCTACCTCCCTCGTCGTGCCTTGATGTCCACTCTTTCATGCACTAAATAAGAATTGTTGTCAATACGTAGTCATTTTATAATATTGAAGCAAGCAGGAGAGTCGTATTACATGTATGTGCTCAGTTTGTGCTGAGAATATATAAAATAGTATTTAAGACCATCTGGATAGCTGCATCGGACCATTCAAGCCCTCGAAAAGACTCAATGCTTCATAAAAGTCTGGTTTCGTGTCTGTACATCGAAACCATGAGATACCGGTACATTCCATGCAGATGCGGATATTGTGTCATTTTACATTATAACGAAGCCTACTATATATCTATGAAAAACGATAATTAATGTATTAATGCGGTACACGACAGGGTAAACACAGTGATTGACATATCAAAGGGAAGTTGACGAATTCCGTAACATGTATAATCTGAAACAGACTATACATTTAGCTTCATGTGACAAGTTCGCCTTTGGTATTACCATATTTGGTAATGTCCGTCTGCCCTCATGACTCGGTTACTTTTAGTCTCTAATGCTGCCATATTTGGTAATGTCGGACATTTCACTCCAGGCTTGGAGACTACGTCCACCCGCTTGGCTTGTTGGCTAATTCTGATTGGCTGGTCCACTTCCAGCCGTTTTTTAACGCGCGCGCTTCTTGCGCGCATGTATGCGAATTCCATCGTAGATTCTTTCACTCTGTATAGAACGTTCCACGAGAATACTTGCGACGAGAGAGATAGACTTTGGTCCTGAGATTCGGAGATTCATATCATCATAATATTATAAGTTATTGTGATTCTACACAGGCTATATGGTGTAATATTGCCCGTCTGGAGGTATGTTCACCCGAGGCGATAGCCGAGGGTGAACATACCTTCAGACGGGCAATATTACACCATATAGCCTGTGTAGAATCACAATAACGTATTTGTCATACCGCAGATCCTGTATTTGGCCGTATAAACATATCTCTTATTTTGATATTTGCGTTTTTTCAGGAAGAAAAATAATCCGAGATTCGATTTTCTACCGGCAGTCTTAATATAAAGGCGTAAATGAACATTTTTTTTTTTCTTAAACGAAAACAAACTAAATATGGAGTAAGAAATCCATCGAAAACGACTTTATAACAGTTTTTTTATATCGTGTAATTTAATTTATATTCCACTGCTCTATCGGTCTGCTCTCCCTTTGGCGCCTCTAGAATAATGCGACTGGTTCCCAAACATTCGCTGTCATTGCTACGCCGCGGTTTCGTGCGTGGAACCCATAGTTTGTGACCTAAATATAGCCGTGTCACGAAGGCAAGCCCGTTGAGATTTGAAAAGCAATTTTCGTTATTTTTATGAGCGAAGAATATTTATGGAAAAATAAACAATATAGACTGGTTTTAGTGTACAATATGTTACTTGTATTGATAAATTCGGGGTTTTATTGTGTTTAGTGAGGAATACAATTCGCAATCGGTAGACGCTTGCAAAATGTTCTTCATTGGACTCGAGGCGCCGGAGGGGAATCGCAATTCCTGTATGTCCGACGGCCTTGGCAGGTCATATAATATATATGACCAGGCAAGCTAGCCAATCAAAAGCCGAGAAACTTATCTGCGGTATGACAAAAGGTATTACATGGTAAACGTGTTCGCTTGGTTGTATTGTGTCATATTCGGTTACGTTCTTCGAGAATCTTGACCTATTGCTATTTATTCGTTTACGCTGTTGCATTTACCCGGTTATGCTGGTCGCGCATTATCTCCCCAATCCGCCCCGCGTATTCTAAACATGCACTTGCACTTACCTAGCCAATTGCAGGCTAACCCTAGCCACCATGTGAGTGAGCTGTGACGAATGCGTTTGGAAAGCCTCATATACCACATCTAAGGTTCGTGTCAGTTCGTATCATGTGAACTGGTTATTATTCGTAAATACATAAGCTTACCGTCATCTGAGAACAATACGAATAGCACATTGTAAATAATGTACTCTATATCTGGTATACATGTAGTCCGAGTAAATTAGTCTAAGGCGCATTGCTATATGTACCTGTTACACTGCCATTCATCCACATGATACAATACATCATGCGTTACAACACCGAACCTGTAACCGTTTCGTGTATTATAGTATATATTGAAACCGTGTGCATCTAACGACGTACATTGTCCCAGCATATACCAGGTATTGTACTTGCCGATAAGTAAATATCCATGCTCGATATTTAGTGTATTCATTGTACATTTCAGAGGCGATATTATTCCATTCACAACCATGGCAATAAACTGGTTACCGGCGATTTGGATTTCGTGGTCTATTACCATCCACCAACGGATATAATCGAACTTACGCCCGTCAGTTTGTTAATACCACAAATCGATCCCGGCCACATAACAACTACCATTATTCATTTCCCACATAATGAAAGCAGCGTTTTGTCCCCATTAGTGCGCTATAGGAGGCACTGATATGCATTTGCATACGTTATATACCCACCATTTATACTTGAAAAGTATTTATCGACAAATTTATTATTCTAACAAAGTCGTAATATTGACAACGGCAACATGAACATGGAATACCGATAACTTAGAAACACTGCACATGGACACTACGAGTGTGCTTGTCGGTGTAGCAAGAGACATAGTCAATTACTTGAAAATTGGGCAATTATATAACATATACATATCGTATATATGTACAGTCAATGGTGTGATCATGGTCATCGAATCTCAGTTGATATACGACATATGATGTTGTTGTCGTCCAAAATAAAATAACCTTTGGATGGCGTATCATTTCAGTAGTGATATGCCAGTAGACAAGTACTAGGACATGTAAGTACATGTAAGAATAAGTCAATAACCAGTATGTGTGAGCCATATTTACATTACTCTATATTCTACGAATGATGACCTATAATTTGAAGAAGTCATACACAGGTAGGCATGTACTATGTAAATAGGAAGTATTTAATGATTCAGTAGTTGTGAGTCATATAAGTATGGATATTAAACTAGAATGCGATCGAGATCAATATCTTGTGAATTCATGATGGAACGTATGTTGAGGTCATTCATGAGATTGTTTGGTATATAGAAATAGTACAAGTTATAAAAATGTATTATGCCGTCATACTGCAATATATATTGAATGCATATGCATGTATATGTATCACATTTATGATGGGCACTGTTTCTGGGGAATACCATACACTGTAATCATATATGTTGTAGTCATATAATGTCCTTACATGGTATGTGTAAGTGTCAGAACTGTGTATTATAATATCACAACCATATGTGTAATATAATATATAATACTTTAAATGCATTAACATGAGCATGGTTGATTATTCTATGCTAATCTAGAAGTATATCAGAAAGTTCCATCGTCTAACCGGGTTTGAGCTAACCTGGAAGCGAAACATGCAAAGCTAAACATTGACACATAGCTGGTTTTAGGCCTCTAAATCATGAGCATTCGTTACAGCATATTATATTTTGTATATGTGACACTCATAGACGCTGTCAATATTGATTTCAGTGCAGAAGACGGGACTTTTGTTGATGAGAATATATGTTAATTGAGAATATATTTCCATTTATCAGCGATGATTATGCAAGCAGTCATGCGGAAAGTTTTACTGAAATAGAATATGCTCATCTGCCTGATACAGACGTATTGTTGTATGGGACAATTATTAAATATGTCAGTGTAATTTAAATGTATGCATATGGGTATATCCACTTGTGAATGTATGAATATTCACTGAAACAGAAACTGTAATACATACTATTCGATAAGTGTTGTATTTTAAAAGAATTGTTGTATTGTGGTTATAATTAAGTGTAAGGTGATTGAAATGTCATGATACTTAGCCCGCACACCAGCATATAACAGTTCAATATATGACTGTAATGCGAACATGGCCGGCCGAACTATATCATATGTACCAATCGCAATACATAGTGTTTACATATATGGCATAATTGTGAAATTTAAAATGTACATGATAACTGAAGACTCAATAAAATACAATATGTAAAACAAACAGTACATATATTTTAATATTCTGACTCTACAACGATTGTAACCTAATTCGAGCATCACCATGTGTATTATCAGCGATCTACTAGTCTGAACACATGTGAATCTGTCATATAAAGATATTTTAACAATAATTGAAAAGCAACGCGCAATTGACATTACCACACTATATTTAAATAGTCTAAATGAGACGAAGATTTTGAATAAACAAAATTACAAATGTCAAGTGTGTCCAACTTACTGACTTAACCGCCTAACAAAATGCAGTAAAGCAAAAGTAAACATTATATTCAATAACTTTCGAGTTTGTGGAAAATATGGCGGTCATTTTGAATGAAACACGGTCTTTAAGAAGACCAGAAATATTTATAATATCGTATCTCCGATGAAAATTAAACTAATATGTTCGTATCTAGCTTAGTACCATGATATGGTCCACCACAGCGTAGATAATGCAGCCTGATCTTGATGGATATTTGGCGTCCATCTTGGATTCATATGGATTTTATAGCCTCCATCTATGTTTAAAATTAATGCATGGTATCCAATGGTTTTTCTGCGTCCGTCCGATCAAGACACAAGTGCCTATTTGTTTTCATTCATCAAATCAGTACACATTTCAGGCTAAATATTGATGCTTGGCGGCCATCTTGAATATGTTGATACTCTTAACGACAGAGACGTCCGAGCAAACCGAACTGCTTAGTATATTCCCCATAAAACAGTAATCACCAATAAAACATACTTTATCGGATTGTTCTGTAATGTTATGCAAGTACATATTGCATTATCAAAATAGAGTGCGTTTTGCACTCATTTGACCCATGTGCACTTAATGACCCCAAACATGACATTGTCCCACCTGATTTGATTGACCGACACCGGATTCGTGTTCAGGAAGATATAATGCATTGATTTAAAGTAGTCGTTGCTTTTGGTCTCTCGCGTTGAACATAATTCATGTTATGGGTGCTTGCCCCCCTACTAGTATGTCTGTGCCAAACATTTTATTATATTATTTGCATGCTCTACACATGCAGGTTAATTTTTTTATGCGTGCGACTTGATGTGTGGGTGAGATAGAGATTTTGAAAGTGAAAGTAGACGGTTCCATCAAAAAAGGGGAAATAACTCATGGAAATCAACCCTCATGACCCCGTGTTTGACATGGATCTAGAACCGGCTTAGGTCCCTGAATCCAGGAATGGAAGTAACAAAATTGATTTTGTCGCAGGTAGTTTGCAATTGTCATGTTTGTGTGAATGTGGGTCTATGGGAAATCAATTGTTTGTCTGTTTCCTATATGACCCAGTTTCTACAGGCTGTCTGCAATGGTACCAGTTGTATCTTTTTTATTGCCCGATCGCATCTTCTGGCATTCGCCATCATTTCACGACAATATTCGACGCAAAAAAAAATGTCGAAAATGATCAAAATGAGAAAAAAAAATCCTTCTAATGATGGAAAAGGGGGAGATAATTTGGTTTCCCATCAGCATAATATGGCAAATTTCCCAAAGTAGTACCACTTTTCAGCTATGGGACATTGCTAGAATGTTAGCTGAAGTGATGGTATCAATTAAAATGTCTGCTTCAGGAAATTTGCCAAATTCTGTCAGAAGAAACCATATTACCGTATTTACCAGTTATTTTTTACTTATCGGAAACTGGATTTTTTGGCAAAAATCTTCCAATTTTTGCTTATCCAGCACAACTTTTTTGGCAATTTCTTTGCTTCATTTGCATAGATAGCCTGTGTAGGATGTGTTATGGACCCATTGAATCAATTTGTAATTCTGAAATGAGTGTTGCCTGTGTGTGAAACCAAAGTTTACTCAATAACCTTGAATTTTGTGGGTTGGTTGTGAATTTTGTCCATTATTGCATAACATTTGTTACAGGAAATAGCGAAACCAATCAGTTGTGTGAAACAGTGTTTGACTCAATGAGTAAGTATCATTGAGTAAAGCATTTATGCCGTTATTCGCATAACAACTAGGGCATCATTAGTGGACCAACAGAAATCATGAAATCGTTAAATCTGCTATGCTGGTTTGAGGGTTGTCGCGAAATAAATACTAAATATGTCGCGACTCGCACTGTACTGACCCAATCAATGCGAAAACATATTTCGATGAAAGTTAATGAATAATCGTTATAATTAATACAAACTCAGAAAATTGTCTCCTTGTATATAAACCTGTTTCTACAGGCTGTCTGCAATGGTACCAGTTGTATCAATTTTATTGCCTGATCGCATCTTCCGGCATTCGCCATCATTTCACGACAATATTCGACGCAAAAAAAAATGTCGAAAATGATCAAAATGAGAAAAAAAAATCCTTCTAATGATGGAGAAGGGGGAGATAATTTGGTTTCCCATAAGCATAATATGGCAAATTTCCCAAAGAAGTACCACTTTTCAGCTATGGGACATTGCTAGTATGTTAGCTGAAGTGATGGTATCAAGTAAAATGTCTGCTTCAGGAAATTTGGCAAATTCTGTCAGAAGAAACCATATTACCGTATTTACCAGTTATTTTTTACTTATCGGAAACTGGATTTTTTGGCAAAAATCTTCCAATTTTTGCTTATCCAGCACAACTTTTTTGGCAATTTCTTTGCTTCATTTGCATAGATAGCCTGTGTAGGATGTGTTATGGACCCATTGAATCAATTTGTAATACTGAAATGAGTGTTGCCTGTGTGTGAAACCAAAGTTTACTCAATAACCTTGAATTTTGTGGGTTGGCTGTGAATTTTGTCCATTATTGCATAACAGTTGTTACAGGAAATAGCAAAACCAATCAGTTGTGTGAAACAGTGTTTGACTCAATGAGTAAGTGTCATTGCGCAAAGCATTTATGCGGTTATTCGCATAACAACTAGGGCATCATTAGTGGACCAACAGAAATCATCAAATCGTTAAATCTTCTATGCTGGTTTGAGGGTTGTTGCGAAATACTAAATATGTCGCGACTCGCACTGTACTGACCCAATCAATGCGAAAACATATTTCGATGAAAGTTAATGAATAATCGTTATAATTAATACAAACTCAGAAAATGTCTCCTTCTATATGACCCTGTTTCTACAGGCTGTCTGCATTGGTACCAGTTGTATCTTTTTTATTGCCCGATCGCATCTTCTGGCATTCGCCATCATTTCACGACAATATTCGACGCAAAAAAAAAGTTGAATATCATCAAAATGAGAAAAAGAAATCCTTCTAATGATGGCAAAGGGGTAGATAATTTGGTTTCCCATAAGCATAATATGGCAAATTTCCCAAAGAAGTACCACTTTTCAGGTATGGGACATTGCTAGAATGTTAGCTGAAGTGATGGTATCAAGTAAAATGTCTGCTTCAGGAAATTTGGCAAATTCCGTCAGAAGAAACCATATAACCGTATTTACCATAGTTATTTTTTACTTATCGGAAACTGGATTTTTTGGCAAAAATCTTCCAATTTTTGCTTATCCAGCACAACTTTTTTGGCAAATTCTTTGCTTCATTTGCATAGATAGCCTGTGTAGGATGTGTTATGGACCCATTGAATCAATTTGTAATACTGAAATGAGTGTTGCCTGTGTGTGAAACCAAAGTTTACTCAATAACCTTGAATTTTGTGGGTTGGTTGTGAATTTTGTCCATTATTGCATAACATTTGTTACAGGAAATAGCAAAACCAATCAGTTGTGTGAAACAGTGTTTGACTCAATGAGTAAGTATCATTGAGTAAAGCATTTATGCGGTTATTCGTATAACAGGGTATCATTAGTGGACCAACAGAAATCATCAAATCGTTGAATCTTCTATGCTGGTTTGAGGGTTGTCGCTAAATACTAAATATGTCGCGACTCGCACTGTACTGACCCAATCAATGCGAAAACATATTTCGATGAAAGTTAATGAATACTCGTTATAATTAATACAAAATCAGAAAATTATTTCCTTCTATATGACCCAGTTTCTACAGGCTGTCTGCAATGGTACCAGTTGTATATTTTGTATTGCCCGATTGCGTCTTCATGCATTCGCCATCATTTCACGACAATATTCGACGCAAAAAGAAATGTCGAAAATCATCAAAATGAGAAAAAAAAATCCTTCTAATGATGGAAAAGGGGGAGACAATTTGGTTTCCCATAAGCAAAATATGGCAAATGTCCCAAAGAAGTACCACTTTTCAGCTATTGTACATTGCTACAATGTTAGCTGAAGTGATGGTATCAAGTAAAATGTCTGCTTCAGGAAATTTGGTAAATTCTGTCAGAAGAAACCATATTACCGTATTTACCATAGTTATTTTTTACTTATCGGAAACTGGATTTTTTGGCAAAAATCTTCCAATATTTGCTGATCCAGCACAACTTTTTTGGCAATTTCTTTGCTACTTTTGTATAGATAGCCTGTGTAGAATGTTTTATGGACCCATTTAATCAATTTGTAATACTGAAATGAGTGTTGCCTGTGTGTGAAACTAAAGTTTACTCAATAACCTTGAATTTTGTGGGTTGGCTGTGAATTTTGTCCATTATTGCATAACATTTGTTACAGGAAATAGCAAAACCAATCAGTTGTATGAAACAGTGTTTGACTCAATGAGTAAGTGTCATTGCTTAAAGCATTTATGCGGTTATTCGTATAACAGGGCATGCTTATTGGACCTACGGAAATCATGAAAGCGTTAAATCTTCTATGCTGGTTTGAGGGTTGTCGTGAAATACTAAATATGTCACGACTCGCACTGTACTGACCCAATCAATGCGAAAACATATTTCGATGAAAGTTAATGAATACTCGTTATAATTAATACAATAGCAGAAAATTATCTCCTTCTATAGGTCACAGTCAACTTATGAATAATATAGACGGTAAAACCAGTCGTGGTACAGCTTAGTAACAAGAAGTAAATTATCAGGACAACGGCATTGATTGTCATTATTATGACAGATAGGTACATAAAATAGATGTTGCAGGAAATATATGTCTGTGCCAAACATTTTATTATATTATTTGCATGCTCTACACTATGCATGCAGGTTAATTTGTTTCTGTGTGCGACTTGATGGTGAGATAGAGATTTCGAAAGTGAAATTAGACGGTTCCGTCAAAAAAGGGGAAATAACCCGCATGACCCCTTGTTTGGAATGCATCTACAACCGGCTTAGGTCACTGACTCCAGGAATGGAAGTAAGATGTCGCAGGTAGTTTGCGATTGTCATGTTTGTGTGAATGTGGGTCTATGGGAAATCGATTGGTTGTCTGTTTCCTGAAGTTGGTACACATTTGCTTCCACGCATTACTGCTATCACACAATAGCACACATTTTCGTCGAATTTTACTATACTACTATACTAGTTAACTAATAAGATTGAAATGACTTCCTGTAGCACAATTTGATCGTTTCGCCCTTAATCCCGTTCGCCCTTAGGGTCAGAAATGCACGAACACAGGAAAATCGACCACCCCCTTCTATAAAGTGCTATGGAGGCTGGCCAAACAAGCCAAGTTGCCCAATGTACACCTATTCTGTGTTGTAGTACCCTGTGTTGTAGTACCATGGCCCGAGTGTGCGTGGGCACCGTCGGATTCGGGCCTGAATCCTGTTTTCAAGTATGGTGGTCAATTGAAGACAGAAATGCACGAAAACAGCCAAACTCCCTCCATTCGCCCTTTTTTTTTTTTTTTTTTTTTATTCCATCTCTCTCAATCTCAGCCGTCTGTCCACTCCTGTTCGTTTCCTTCTCTCCTCTGTCTTTCCAGCGCTTCTATGTCATTGTGTCTCTCTCTCCCCATACAAATTAACACATCCTCTCTCTATCTCTCTCTCTCTCTCTGTCTCTCTCTCTCTGTCTCTCTCTCTCACTCTCTTCTCTATCTCTCTCTCTCTCTCTCTCTCTCTCTCTCTCTCTCATCTCTCTCTCTCTCTCTCTCTCTCTCTCATCTCTCTCTCTCTCTCTCTCTCTCTCTCTATCATCTCTCTCTCTCTCCCTACCTCTCTCTCTCTCTCTCTCTCTCTGCGGCCCAAATGGTCCGGTATTTGCGTCTTTCGATTCGAAGGCCCAGCATGTATCCTCAAATGGGTTATGTTGGCCGTTTTGCCTAACATTCCGTATTGGCACCCTTTTCGGGCCTCAATTAAAAAAAACTCCATGAATTATCCCGGGGTAACGGACCATGCCCGGGAGTGGTGGGTACCTTTCCTGTCGCTTATATGGTCCGGTCTTGGGTCTTGCATATAAGGCCATTTACTTCAATTAAGAATAATCTATATTTACAGCGTGTACTCCATTCCCGTAATATTGCTCTTTTTTTATCCATTTATGACCTTTAATATAGATACTATAGAGGTTATCAGAATTAATCGATTACACAAAATAACAAGTGTTCATCGAAAATAGCTATGCTGCTTCGGTACAACAAAACCTCCAATGGCGTATATTGTGAAAAATAATTAACAATATTTGAGGGCAGTCAAAGTTATCCGCACGGTTACCAAAATGTTACCACACGATGTCCCCAAAATCGTTTTGCTCTATCCTTGGCTGTGTTAGTTGGACAGACGGAAAACGATAGCTTTTTTGGCTATGGCTGTCCATCTACATGTATATCTACTCTGTCATCAGTCAATAATTTTGAGATATATGCATCCAAGAGGCCGCCAAATAATTATGATATGCTACATACATTTACCTGATTCCATATTACAAAATACAGAAGAGAGTGGTAAATGGAGTGAGGAATATGGAGAGAGCTGGAGATACGGGGGAAGAGATAGAGACAGAGAGAGGTGAACAGTGGTAGGAGAGGAGGAGATGGCGAGAGCTGACTTGGAGTCAATGGGGGAATAGAGGGAGACGGGGATCGATATGTGGACATGCGATGGAGACAGGTGGAGAGAGATGAACAGACACACGGGGAAGAGAGATGGAAGGAGATGTAGAGAGTTGTAAGATGTATATATACGGCAGAGACATAAATGGAGAGAGGTGAACACACGATGGAAGACATTGGGGTGGTGTGAGGTGGACACACGAGGGAAGAGAGGGACATGGACAACGGTGGACACGCGAGGTAAGACAGTGAGATGGACAGAGGAGGACAGACGAGTGAAGAGAATGATATGGATGGAGAGCAGTGGACACACGAGGGAAGACAGTGAGCTCGTGAGAGGCGGACATATGGGGGATGAAAGGGTAGACACGAGGGAAAACAGTGACATGGAGAGAGATGGACATACGAGGAAAGAGAGGAAGATGGAGAGAGGTGGATACACGAGGGAAGAGAGGGACATGGAGAGCTATGGGCACACGAGCGAGAACAGTGAAATGGAGAGAGGTGGGCACACGATGTAAGAGAGGGAGATGGAGAGAGGTGGACGCACGATGAAAGAGAGGGAGATGGAAAGAGGTGGACAGACGAGGGAAGATATGGAGGTGCTGACAGGTGGACATACGAGGGAAGAGAGCGAGATAGAGAGAGGATGGACAGACATTTTAAGACTAGTTTTCAAATCTCAATCGGTCTGAGATTTCGAAAATCGGTTCAGAACCGATATACTGAATATTTTAGAAGCCCTGTGTCACCGTCACTCCCATTCATGTGGCCCATGTGCCCCCATGTCAAGTCCAAATGACTTGCTGCGTTAAAGTTTGTACATATCTTATATCTCCACAATTGTGACTCCAATTTACTTCCAACTTCCAATACTTTTCATCATCCAAATTTTCATTCCATAGCCTGCCCATGTGGTCCACATGCTGAAGGTCAAGGTCAAATGACTTTGAAATTTGTGTTAAAGTTTGTACATACCTTATATTTCCACTACACTTACTGCGATTTACTTCCAACATCCAATACTTCTTATTCATCATCCATATTTTCATTCTATAGCCTGGTCCACATGCCGAATGTCAAGGTCAAATGACTTGTGTTAAACACTCTGATTTACTTCAAACTTCAATTAATTCTTTATTATCATCCATATTTTCATTCTATAGCCCACCCATGCGGCCCACATGCCTAAGATCAAGGTTATATGACTTTAAAATACCATTAATTCAAACTTTAAATAATTACACTCTGGGACCATCAAATGCCTCGGCGGGCTCGACATGCGGGCCGCGACCATTTGGTTAATTTTCACACTCTGTATCCTTGTCCACGCAATAACTCAAGCAGGGCCTGAAAATAGCAGCTTTTACCAGTAGGTCCAGGACCTAACGAGGAAAACAGCGAAAGGTCCGAGGAATTTTTTGGAAGGGCCAAAAGGTTAATCACTAGAAAAATGGTAGAATATTTCTAACATTTTTCAAGCTATTATCCTTTTGGACCTTCCAAAAAAATTCCTCAAATATGTTTCTGTTTCATGCGAAATGACTTGTCACACCATGTGTAGATCCTCGACTGTGTCACCATAGATTATAAGATGATAATCAGAACTGAGTTAGCTTCGCCACTGAATGATAATCTCAATTTCAGCACAGGTCCACCAGCGGACATTACAATTTGCAGGCCCAGGACCTCGGACCAGTGCTATTTTCAGGTCCTGTCAATTATATTCTAGTTCACCGATCGTAACCAAATTCGGTATACATGTTTATCATGGCAAGACAAAGAAGCCTATTGATATTGAAAAAAATCCACTGACTTATCTACCCTTGGTGGCCATTTTTCATGTTCGCACTCTATATCCTTGTCCACGTAATAACTCAAGTTCTACTTCACCGATCGTAATCAAATTTGATATACATGTTTATCAAGGCAAGACGAAGAAGCCTATTGATTTTGAACATTACGCAAACACGTCTTATTTTGAATTAATAAATCAGTGAACTACTTTCGGTAAGGGAGATAATCAATATCACGCGAACTGTTTTCATACGAGCCAAGCGGATTGTTCTCTGTTTATTAGTATATATAGTTTTAATCTATCTCCTGTGATATATAATGATACATTACTTCGTTATGTTATGGGTACTAATACATGTTGTTTCAATAGCGTATCTCTGTAACGGTATCATTGTAGATGGAGTTGCAAATAATTTAATAATTATTACGTTCAAATGGTTGCGTAATACTGATAGCACTTCCGTATAAATGTAATTGTCGTAAATGGCGCAATAGTCGTGAGGTTAAGGTCGCCGACTTCTATGATTTAATTACCGATTCCCGTAAGCGTCGGGAGTTCAAACCTCGACTCATTATTTTTTTTTCTCCATATATATTATTTTCGTGATTTTAATATTTACACAATTTTATGATTTTAATAAAAATAGCTATAACTTGATAGAAACTTATATACCAACGATGAAAGAATCCGTCTTTAAGTAATATTTACACATTTACGGAAACAAATTATTGATTTTTTAAAACAATATCGGCACAACTAAATACGGTGATATGATTTTTGTCAACTTTTCAAAACTATTTACGGAAAATATTACTGATTTTCTAAAAACTATATCGGCGAAGGTGTACTGAACTACTTTTTTTTTTAACTAACCAGCCTTCTAATATATTCTGTGCATAATCGAGAGTATATCGTTAATTGTCATGTTGTCTCCGACAGTGAGGTGTTGCGGCACACATCAAAACGACACGTCAATTTCAAAACATTGCCTAAGGGTCAACATTTACAGCTGTGTGGTGTCATCAGATCAACACCTCGTCACACACGACTGCGCATTATCGATTTTTTCCACACAAAACGACGTGTATTTACAACTAGATCTGTGTAATGAGTCGTGTGTAGCCAAAGACCATACATATATTCGTAATTAGTCACAGATGTAGCCTTAAAATATAATCGATTTCCTTAAATTGCGTCCGCATGTTGACAAATATTTCAGAGCAGACGTCATCGTAATTTGCCGTTATTTATTTCCAAAATTAGCCATATATTCTGTAAATGGCGTTGAATGTTGACAATAAATTAAGACCAGATCAGTACGGTACGCTATCGACGACAACTGACGATCCGATGAGAGAGTAATACCGTTTACGCGTATCCAATGTTAAATATACATCGTTATTTTGTTATGACTTTCGTATTTTTTACCGAGAAATTGAAACCGTTTCCAATTATTGGGGAACATAATATCATGATTAGCACACCGTTTCACAAAGCGGGAGCTACTCAGGGAATGGGATCACACGGTCTATTGTTTACACTGGATTAATGGCGGCCCCCATGAAGTCTGAGGTAAATCTTATTTTTCAATAATACGACTGTGGTTTCTTCCTTTTAGTGATGACCATGTTCCAGCCGTTAACACTTATTTAGCAGCATTACTTATGTAGTTAGTCTGAACATTCTGCAGAGAAATTTGAATTGGACGGAATCGAGCGTTGTTTAAACTTAGTCCGGTTCATATGCACAGGTCAAAATATGAACTAAAAATGGCGCTTTGTGTGACAGAAATTCGTACGCGGACGAATAAAAAAGAAATTGTTATAAATATCACATATAGCGAAACAGCGGTAGCATCTACTGTTTTAATAATATGCATACATATTGTAATTAATGTTTAATAGTGATATACTTATGAATAATATACGATACTATGGTTTATACTCCAGCACTATGTTTTAAGGCTGTATGATTTGCCACAATACAAGCTGGATTAATTAATACTTATATTCATGCGCTTCATGAGAATATTAATACATTTAAAATATACAAATATTACTTAAAGGGGTACCGATATGATACATTTTAATAATATAAATATTGAAAATACACATTACAATCGCTTACAACATAAGTTATTGATCGAAAATAGTCACTGCATCGTGACCTATTTGACCGCATTATATATTGCGCGGGTACCTCACCATAGCCCCTGTTTACATACGTAACTGGGGGTGTGGTGAGGTACGCTCGCTAATACAATGTTTGTGTAATTAAAACATTCCGATGACTTATCTCCCCTTGGCGGACATTTTTAATTTTCCCACTCTGTGTCCTTGTCCACGCAATAACTCAAGTTCTACTGCACCAATCATAAGCAAATTCGGTATACAAGTTTATCAATGCAAGATGAAGAAGCGTATTGATTTTTGAAAAATGTCCGATAACCTATATCCCCTTTTCGATTTTTAATTTTCGGACACTGTATCATTGTCCATGCAATAACTCAAGTTCTACTTGACGAATCGTAACCAAATGTGGTATAAATGTTTATCACGTCAAGATAAAGAAGCCTATTGATTTTCAGTTGTTATGATGCCTTTGTTATGTATATATGCATGTACATGTATGTTTACTTCTTGTGTTGCAGGTTTTTCCAAATATCAAGATGCTGTTTTACATCCTCTCTCTGTATATCTGTATCAACTGTGTTAAAGGTAGGTTTGTCCTCTTTTTTTTGGTCACGCCTGCTTTATCATAAGGCGGGACAATAGTCGCCGCTTTTTCCGTCATCCTGGAGCTGAATGGTTTCAAATAAGAGAAGATAATAACTTAATAATATAAACTAAGCAAAATATATTAGTCATGAGTTAAATCATGACTTTCTAGATAAACAGTCATGGTGGCTTCAAACTTTGTAAAATTGCATGTCCTGTGGAATTTTCAAAACTATTGATAAAATATGAACTTTCCATATTTTAAAAAAAAAATAGCTTATGTAATATGTTAACATGTACATGTACTTAATAGTAGCTATGCAATATTTTCAGTTTGTATTAGCTCACCGAAGCCAAAAGTAATATATACGAGTCAAAATGATACCATCTCCCTCTGGAAGCCACCCCGCTACGCGCGGTGACTCCCATCAGGAAGGTGGTATCATTATTGACTCTTATATAGTACTTGGATTTTCTCCCACTGTTCGCACGGTATGGATGAGAAGAGTGGAAATTATTTTTCATCAACCGCGATACTTACTGGATGATAAGCTATCAACGAGAATACACCCTATTAGAGATAAGAAATTCATTGGTTATACTCAGTATAATACAGCAATCTGCCATACCTAGTAGATCTGTCATACATATCAAGTCACAACAATTTACACCCTATTAGAGATAATAATCCATTGGTTATACTCAGTATATACAACAATCTGTCATAAATATCAACTGACACCCTATTAGAGATATTAAACCATTGGTTATACTCAGTCTAATGCCTACCATAAAGCAAATGAGAGAGCAATCTAAGAGTTGGGGAATTTCGCTAAGAGGTTTGAGACTCAAGAAAGCTATAGCAGATAGGATGAGTGACGCGCGAGCCGTCGTCTACGAGGAGAGGCTGCGGCGTTTGGTTTTGACCGGACCACTGCCTGCCGACCCCGAAAAACGCTCAGGGAAATTGGAGAACGAGAACGCCAGCCAACGCTTACGCGCAGCGTGTAAATGACGATCCCAGCGCACGCAGAAAAGCACTATACAAGGCATACTATAATAAGATTTATCAAGGCCTGGTGGGGAGACCTCCTAAGAGTAGGAGAGATCTCGCCAGAGATTTGGTGGACGAGGGTCCCAGGGTTCTCGCCAAATATGTCGAAGCTAGGGAAACTATTGATAGGGGTAGGAGGAAGATAGTCTGGACCTTCGAGAGAAGTGTAGACGGGGAGATCGCTAATCGCATAATGAATAAAAATTCGCCCAGACATGACCACGGCATGTTATCTGAGGTATTGTTGCTCGTATCGTATTAGGAACATCGAGACCGACGAAACGATGATCTATCATAAAACTCAAAGGTCTGTCCGTGGAAAAACGAGATCTCCAAAGCTGAGAGTTGGATATCCGATAGAGAGAAAGTTCGAATGGACATCGAACAAGTCGATAGACCAAACACAAAATGGACCTTCGTCAGTTGGATATCGGTCGAGGTGAAGATGATCATCGATGCGCAAGAACTCCTCATGGGAGCGGGAAAACTCTCCGATTGTTTAAAACAGAAGAAGGGAATGTATTCCGTCGACACGTATGACGACTACTTGTGTCTGTTTAGGTGCATAGCCATCCACCGTGGAGGGAGACCCGACAGCTGTTGTGTGGAGGCACGAGTTAAGGCTCGCGAATACCTCGGTCACGATAACGGACAGGATAGCAAGGGAATCCCCCTAGATGATATCAAGAAGGTCGAAGAGCACTTCAAGCTGGGCATTCACGTTTACGAGCCCACCACCGACGGAGTGTGGTACCTCATGAAGTCTCCGGCAAACTACGACGCGGTTGTTGAGGAGACCATGACGATAGGAATGTTTGGAGGTCACTCGTTCCTCATCAAGAACATTCGCAAGATGACGAACGAGTACGGGTGCACCGGATGTCAACAACGGTTCACAAAGCCGTGTGACATGCACAAGCACGCGACCACCTGTATGGGTGGGAAGCCCGTGGTGATATGTCCAGGTAAGAGGGTAGAGAGGCCGCAATCGGCATACGAGAAGGCGTTCTACCCCAAGGGCTCCGCGAACGCGATGTCGATTCAATGGTTGAGCAGAGAAGAGGAGAGGGTGGGAAAGCACATACATCACGCGAGATACGGTCACGGCGGCGAGAGGTGGGTGGCCGACGATTCGGTCGACGGCTACTGTCACGAAATCAAGATCGTGTTTCAGTTTCACGGATGTTACTGGCACGGGTGTCCAACGCATTGCAGGGACGCGAGATCGTTGTACAAGAGGACGGAAATTCAAGACGCCAATATAAGGGAGGCGGGTTACGAGCTGGTGTTGATGTGGGAGTGCGAGTGGAAGAAGGAGGGAAATCCCCATTATCAACCACGCCGCGTGAGGAGGAGACGACTCTGTACCCGCACCAGATAGTCTTCGACTTCGAGGCGTATCTCGACAAATCGAGAACCACGCGCCCCACCAAAGACCTGACATTCGAGGTCGAGCACGTTCCTATATCGGTGTCGTTGGGGGATATGATGCACGAGGGGATCACCCACATCTGCGAACGAGATCCCGACACGCTGGTCGAGAAGTTCGTGACCGAGCTGCATAGGAGAGATAAAGGAGCTGCATAGGAGAGATAAATCCATCAGGGAGGGGGTTAGGAAGAAGTATCTGCCGACCGACATATAGATGCTATCGAAACCTCAGCGAGAGAAGATCGTCACGTGGATCGACCAAGTCCCGGTGGTGGGGTTCAACTGCAGCAGGTACGACCTGAACCTCATCAAGCGGTACCTTGTCGAGAAGTTGGCGGCCACAGTGAATAAGTGGTCGGATGGTCGGAAAGAGAGCCAGCACGACGATGTTTCTGTTTACCCCGGAGTTTAGATTTCCCGACATCATACAGTATCTGGGACCCGGTACCACGTATGACCGGTGGGTTAAAGGTACATGTCCACGCAGCAGGTTACACTGTACTACTACTTTTCATTTTCTGTCATGCCTTATATGTGCCATTTAACGAGTTATTTTTAATTACGGCGCGTGTTAATGGGTGTTCAATCGCATTTTATATGCCGCGACTAGAAAGGGTATTTTCCGACCACGTGCTATTTTTACCAACACGCGTCACGTGACACGGTCAATCATATCACATATTTGACATGCGTAGTGAAGTATCGGAAGTTGAAAAGAAAAGTCTCTGTTCGAGTCCAAATCTAAATCTCCACGTAACTCTTTCCATTAGGTGATCTGGTCGCCAATATTAATTACTCTCTCTCTCTGTACTGCCTGTCCCTCAGATATTTGGCCTTTTTTTTGGCCGACGCCGTTTAATACAATTTCCGTCCTGGACGTTTCGACATGTTGATATTCTTGTTTACATATTGGGAAGCCTACTGGCGGGCGTAGTATACAGCACATGCGCACCGCAAGCCGTGATGTGAAAGTCGTCGTCCCCGCACATTATCAAAATAGACTGTTACCGCCGCGCGTCGCTAACAGTAAATTGATAATTAATAAATGATTATATTTGTATAGCGGGCACTCGTAATTTTTAGAACTGGTGGAATAGTGACATAATTATACACTTATTTAATTACTATCAAGAACATTTTGTGCCTACTGCGTGGGCATGTACCTGGAAAGAGTGTAAGAAGGTCAAGAAAATGGGATGAAGACGTTCCAGGAATGGTTGCGACACTAAAACGACTTGGACGTCGGACCGTTCAAGGAGGCACTGACTAAAATGATGGAGTTATACAGGGGAAGTGGTGTGGACATACTCAAGGACGCTGTGTCTCTGCCCGGTGTTTCCCTTCAGTTCCAACTCCGCGGGTCGATCGATGGGAAGGCGGACACGCCCGAGCTGTGGTCGCCGAAGGATGAGACTTACACGATGATGAAGGAGGGGTTGGTCGGTGGTCCGTCCATATTGTTCTCTAGATACGCAGAGGCTGGCAGGGGTCAGGTAGGGAGTCGGGAGGAGAAGATGTGCAAGGCGGTGCTGGGTTACGACGCCAATGCGCTGTACCCGTCTACTCTGTCGAAAGACATGCCGTTCAGGGAGGAAAGATATGGGCGTGTGACGACCCGCAAAGACAGTCGTATATAGACTGTTTCGTGAGGAAGGTCAAGAGTGACGAGTGATTCGGATTTGCAGAGTTGGATATAGAGGTCCCAGAAACGTTGCGAGACAAGTTCTCTGAAATGTCGCCGCTGTTCGTTAATCGAGAAGTCGACGAGACCGAGGTCCCGCAGCACATGAAGGAATACCTGACTAGGACCGGGAGGACTAGGTTCGAAGGTCAGAGAAAGCTCGTTGGGGCACTGTCCGCCAAGAAGATGATCATATACGCCCCGCTGCTAAAGTGGTATCTGGAGCACGGTCTGGTCGTCAAGGCGGTGCATAGGGTGATATACTACACGCCCGGCAAACCGTTCCAATGGTTCGTTAAAGAGGTCACCGCCGCCAGACGGACGGGGGACGTCGACAAGAGCAAGGCGGTGTTGGCGGAGATATTAAAACTGGTTGGCAACGCGTGTTGTGGCAAGCTGATAGAGGCGCCAGAGAGACACATTAACACCACTTATACGAAGGATGAGAAGACTGTCGACCGGGCACTGAGTTCGGCGTGGTTCGAAGACCTGGAGGAGATTGGAGAGGCTTACGAGATATCGAGCAGGAAGACTCGAGTGGTGATCAACAGACCGTTTCAGTGTGGAATAGCGGTCTACCAGTTGGCCAAGCTCCGGATGTTGGAGTTCTACTATGATTTCTTGGACAAGTACGTGGATCGCGGAGATTTCGAACTGATACAGATGGACACTGACAGCATGTACTTCGCGGTGTCGGAGAAGATGCTGGCGAAGGTGGTGAGGAAGAAGATGAAGAGAAAGTTCAACAAGGAGAAGGCCGAGTGGTTGGCATGGGATAAATGAATCGAAAGATAACCCGGACTGTTCAAGCTGAAATTCGAGGGAGATAGAGCATTCGCTTTGTGCAGCAAGTGTTATTACGTGAAAGATGAAGAAAAAACTAAGCACTCGGCCAAGGGTGTGTCGAAGAGATCTAACGATCTGACTTTGTGGAGGTACAAGAGCACACTCGAAGGGAGAAGGGACATGGTGGAGAACAGGGGATTCCGAATGGTTAACGGTGTGATGAAGACGTACAATCAGGAGAAGTTGGGGTTGTCGGCGTACTAGGACAATAGACGGGTATTACCGGATGGGATCCATACGGAACCTCTAACATAGGTAAACAAAAAAGGACTCTGAAAAAAGGGGAGAATAATAAAGCATCTGACGAGACTCTCACGAGAGCCTGACCGACTATGATGACGGGTGGTCTGGGTTAGCTGGGTGTCAGAAGGCACCGCGACAAGTTCTTCGCGAACAGACCCGCGCAATGGACCATCATCCAAATAATAGAGCACGGGTTCATCGGGTTTGGTAATAGATCGATCCAGATGATATACATTTAGAGACCACACAGGATCAGTCGCGCGGCGGCGGCCACCTTCGAGCTCGACGGGCTGGTAGAGGTACCGGACGTCAACATCATTAAGCCAACGTGTCTTACCGAGCAATCTGGTCACCTCGCAGTTCAGTGCGGAGACCACGGCATGCAGTCTGGTCACCCACTCGGTCGATCGCGTATGAGCGTCTACAAGCTCTTTGGCATATTGGTGTCCGAACAGCCTCTCGGTCAATGTTCGATTGA
Source organism: Conchocele bisecta (assembly GCA_029237695.1). Taxonomy (NCBI): domain Eukaryota; kingdom Metazoa; phylum Mollusca; class Bivalvia; order Lucinida; family Thyasiridae; genus Conchocele; species Conchocele bisecta. The sequence continues at coordinate 99,882,687 of CM055270.1, forward strand.
ACCGCTCCACGATCCCCTGGTCCCGGTGGATGTCGACGCGACCGCGTCTAACAGAAACGTCGTGTTTAGCCAATAGATGAGAGACCGCGCCCATGAACTTGCGGCCGGGATCGACATGGAGAAGATTCGGCCATTTGAGACGACTCCTCTTATATATTCGGGAAAGAGCCTCGGCCACTTCCTTAGACTCTTTAGTGGCCAGTGGCTCAGCCCCCTTATAGCGACTCGCTACGTCAACGATTGTCAGTGCGTATGTGTACGTCTTGCGACCGACGCGATCGTGAGGGAGAAATAGAGGTCTGCTTGGTGGACTTCGTTCGGCACCGGCACGTCGAATTTCGGCCGCGGAATATTGTGAGGCGCGGGCAAATAGATCTGCCAGATGGCCTGCTTCTTGAGCCATTCTTTGGTTGCGTTTTCTGAAACCTTGGTCGCAGCCGCGAGGTTCTTGATGGCCGCGTGTCCCTTCCAGTAGCCACGGGGGCTGTAGTATGTGTTCGCTAGCTTGCGCGCTAGGCGAACCGATAGTTTGATATCAAGCTTGCGCGTGTCCATCGTATGCGAGCTTTTCTAGTAGGTCGAACAGTCTCCAACATACCCTCGCCAGATCGTCCGGTAACTGTGTCGTCGATACTAAACCTTTGTTGGAAGTTTCGCTGCAGCTGCCGTTCAATCTCCGATTGCTGTGAAGGAACTCGGAGGAATCTAACATCCGCTTTGCAAAAAGGGTGGCCGCTTTTTCGGCCTCGCGCCACGTCTCTAGAGAGTCTTGGGCCAGACTGATCAGACCCTTTGCGCCAGCTAAACGGTGTTTAACGGCCGTGTAGCCTACATCGAGCTGAGCGAAATAAAGCTCGTCAACTAACATCGTTCCATATATGTTAAAAAGTTTTCTTTTAAATTATTGCTTATTGCTTTTCCAATATAGTAGCTGACGAGACCCGTCGCAACCATTCCCACGACGACGAACGCGATCTCGCGGTCTTTTTGGGCCTCTGACGGTACATAGAAATATGAAAATTGGGGCTCGGGATCCAGCGGCGCGAGAATTGTATGCGGATATGCCCGCGCGTACTCGTGCATGGCTTCGTCAACGTCCCGGAAAGTTTGCACGGCGTGACCCTCGCGGCGAAGATCTTCGTTGATCGAGTCCAGACGGGCTGTTCGTTTGTTTTACCATGCTTCGTCTGCGATCTTGAGTTGTTCTACAGCTATATTGTGACGCTTGCGCTCCTCATCCGCTTCCGAGTTTTTTCCCAGTTTCGAGAAGAAAAAGTTGCTACCGCCGAACGACAATGCGTTCCCCACCGCACCATCTAGTATCATTGCGATCGAAGCCATTATTTCCATATATTAGCAGGTAGAATTCCAGCTGTAACTAGATAATCTCGGGTCCCAACTGCGGCCGCTACATCCAAGGTCACGATACCTACGTCTCTCGCAATCATGTCCAACTTGGGAGCGGGGCCTCCGAAGGCCATCTTTGATAGTCGAGCAAACCCGATACTGAGACCCGATATCACCACAGCGTGATAAACCGCATTCACTATCATTTTACCATCGTATTCAGCCATTACAGTTATTGAATATAAAAGGGATCGCGATCAATGTGTAAATGGGGCGCAATTGGTTTCGGAAATTTCTTCGGAACCGCCTCCAACACTGTTGGGGGTTGTCTCGAAAGGTAGTTCCACACACACAGGGTGCCCACAACTGACAGACCACCACCAACAACACACGGGATGATACAGGTAGGAGCCCCAATCCACGATTGCTCCGACAGTTCCGCTAACCGCACCTGTGCAGTTGGGGGAACCGCAGCGGTATTCGGGTGTTTTGATATTTCTGATGCCACAGAGTGGGACTTCTTCGACCTGTTTTTCCCTGCATTTCTCATTGAAATGTTGTGTGGCCAGACAAATATATATGCCCGACAGAGACAAACCGACAGACCGACAATTCCGATCCCAACTGGCGACCAGTGGTGGAAGAAGAAATGAAAGTTTGGCTCGGTATTCGGGTGTTTATGAGCATTCTACAGGTTAGTTGTGTTTCATTACATTTGGTGATAATTTCTTTTAGGGGACCTACACATTGGAGGAAAATGTTGTTCGCTAACTCCAGAATAAACTGTCAATTGTACGAATAATTATATGTACATAAATGTGAAAAAAGAAACTCTTTTTTTTACAAATAACATAGTCCCAGATCCACGTTACCAACCTCATTATCTGCTCTCTGTCCACGGGCTACATTGTTATTCGTGAACACACAATTTGTTATGGATGCTACTACACTATGTAATAATATTTCGCTAAAGTTTGGTATTCACTGGTGAGAAGTGCCCTAATCTTATTTATTTACATTTCAGCTTCCACAGTCAGCCATGTACTGGTCAACACATGCGCTATTTGGAAACCTAACCATCCGACGCTTCATGAAACGAGACCGGTTTGACAAAGTCTTCCACTACCTTCACGCCAATGATACGACAAGAAATCCCGCAAGAGGTCAGCCAGGTCACGACAAACTCCATCACATCCGTCCTCTGCTTGATGAAGTTCTCGACCGCTGCCTGCGAAACTACAACCCGCATCAGAATACCAGCGTCGATGAAGCAATGGTGAAGTTTCGTGGTACATGTAGACTGTCATTTCGCCAGTACCTCCCAGCAAAACTCACGAAATATGGAATAAAGGTGTGGATGAGAGGCGACCCTACCAACGGCTACACAAACGAATTCCAAGTCTACACCGGCAAAGAGAACGGGAAACGTGAGGTTGGACTTGCCACACGTGTTGTGAAGGACATGATACAAAAGATATGGGGAAAGCAGCACATAGTGAATGTGGATAACTACTTCACCAGCCCTGATTTGCTAACGACACTGCTCGACAATGGAACGTACGCACGTGGCACTGTTCGAAGCAACAGAAAGGGATTCCCGGCCCCTCTGTTGAAACCAAAAGATGTGAACGAACAAGAGCAGTTCATCTCAGCACAAAAGGGGGAGCTGACTGCCTGTCTGTGGAAAGACAATAAGCCTATATTATGGCAAGCCAAATGCACAATAATTCCTTAAACCATGGTTTGGAGCTCAAACCCTAGTTTAGGCTCCTCAAACCCTAGTTTGGGCTTTAACTGCCATTGGAGATCCCAAATGGTAGTTGTTTTCTTAAGCCCTGGTTTGAGCAATTATTGTGCACTTGGCGGCAGAAACCACCGTTTGGACTCTCAAACTAGGGTTTCTGATAGCCTAAACCACGGTTTGAGCTCAAACCCCAGTTTAGACTGCCCAAACCCTAGTTTAGGCTCGCCAAATGCACAATAATTCCCTAAACCCCAGCTTGAGAGTCTAAACCAGGGTTTAGGCTCTCAAACCCCAGTTTGAGCAATTATTGTGCATTTGGTCAGAAACTGCCGTTTGAGGACGTAATCGAATAAAAAGCCTAAATCCTAGTTTGGACCCAAACCACAGTTTAAGAAAAAAACTGCCAATCGTGATCACAAACGGTAGTTTTCTTAAACCCTGGTTTGAGCAATTATTGTGCACTTGGCGGCAGAAACCACAGTTTGGACGCTCAAACTAGGATTTCTGATAGCTTAAACCACGGTTTGAGCTCAAACCCCAGTTTAGACTGCCCAAACCCTAGTTTAGGCTCGCCAAATGCACAATAATTCCTTAACCCCAGTTTGAGAGTCTAAACCAGGGTTTAGGCTCTTAAACCCCAGTTTGAGCAATTATGTGCATTTGGCCAGAAACTGCCGTTTGAGGTCGTAATCGAATAAAATGCCTAAACCCTAGTTTGGACCCAAACCACAGTTTAAGAAAAAAAACTGCCAATCGTGATCCCAAACGGTAGTTTTCTTAAACCCGTGGTTTGAGCAATTATTGTGCACTTGGCGGCAGAAACCACCGTTTGGACGCTCAAACTAGGATTTCTGATAGCTTAAACCACGGTTTGAGCTCAAACCCCAGTTTAGACTGCCCAAACCCTAGTTTAGGCTCGCCAAATGCACAATAATTCCCTAAACCCCAGTTTGAGAGCCTAAACCATAGTTTAGGCTCCCAAACCCCAGTTTGAGCAATTATTGTGCATTTGGCCAGAAACTGCCGTTTGAGGTCGTAATCGGTAGTTAATTTACTAAATCGGCCTAAACCGTGGTTTCTGTTACCGTCACACCCGAGTTACGATTGGTTAAAGTGATTACAAAGCTGGTTATCATTGGCTGATCGCTTAAAATATGTCTTTGGCATCCGTCACACCCGAGTTACGATTGGTTCATCGATCACAAAGCCTACTTACCATTGGATGATCGATTTAAGTCTACGGTTATCGGTGGCATGGAAATGCACGGCGTCACTAAATGGCGTAATGGTCGATTATTTGGATAAAGGTGAAAATACGGCGTAATGGTGGAAAGAAAATCGGCGTAATTATCTGAGAGAGGTGAATGCACATCATCCATCCATCCATCTTTTATTTTCTTTATTGATTTAAAAGACTGACCCAAAACCAATTGCGTATAGTACACGGGATATGTGTAATGTGGTATGTGGCTCTTAGTATTAATGTGACCAGAAACACATATTACTTATGTCTCTGATGTCACATATAACATAATAATCCAAATAATTCATTGATTTGAATTTCAAGTTATCAGTTCTACTTATTTTTGCTGACCTACACAATTAAATAGGAATAGAGCTGAATTAACTTCAATTTCATGTTAGCATTCCTAAAAATTACTTACTTTTGCTTAATTTAACTTGCGAAATCTCCTTCATCATCGTAACCTACCGATCATAAATAAATTTGAAGCCATCTGAATTTATAGCATATGATTAATTGAAGTAACGTGAAGTTCAAGTTACAATTCATAAACATTACTTATGTTTGCTGACCAACAAAAAAATTAACTTCCGAAATCTTATATCATACAGACGGAGAATAATTAAATTGGAATACAGCTGAATAATAATTGAATTAACTCGAATTTCAAGTTAGCATTCCTAAATATTGCTTATTTTTACTGACCGCCAACATATTTAACTTGCGATATCTATATCATACAGACTGAGGAAAATTAAATTGGAATACACCTGAATTCATAGCATAATTCATTGAATGAACTTGAAGTTCCAGTTCGCATTCTTAATAAGTTACTTATTTTTCCTGACAGCAAAAAATTTTAACTTGCGATATGGCAGAAAATGGAGCTCGCAAAATCTCATTACATAACGACCGAGCATAAATAAATTTGAATACAGCTGAATTTATACCATAGTAATTGAATTATCTTGAATTTCAAGTTAGCAGTCCCAAAAATTATTTATTTTTACTGACCGCCAAAACATTTAACTTGCGAAATCTCATATCATCTGTTCATACAGACCGAGCATAACTAAATTTGAATACAGCTGAAAGATTGATTGAAATAATTTGGATTTTCAAATTAGCAAAAGATTTAACGAGGATAATTCAATGTGCATACACCTGAAATTATAGATAATTAATTGAATTAGCTTGAAGTTCATGTTAGCATTCCTAAAAATTACTTATTTTACCAGACCACCAAAAAATTTAACTTGCGATTATCTCATATCATACCGACCGATGTTTATTAAATGTGTATACACCTGAAATTTATAGCATAATTAATTGAATTAGCTTGAAGTTCAGTTAGCATTCCAAAAAATTACTTATTTTTTCCTGACTCGAAAAATATTTAGCTTGCGATATCTCATATCATAACGGCCGAGGAATAATTTCAAGATGTGCATTACACCTGAAAAATTATACAAAAATAATTAATTGAATTAGCTTGAATGTTTCAAGTTAGCATTCCACAAAAATTTCATTTTTTATTTTAACCTGACCCGCCAAAAAATTTAATAACTTGCGATTATCTCATAGCATACCGACCGATGTTAAATTCTTAAATGTGGTATACACCTGAAATTTTTATAGCATTAATTAATTGAATTAGCTTGGAAGTTCGATTGTGTTAGCATTCCTAAAAATTTACTTATTTTTCCAGTCAGCCAAAAAATTTTAATTTGCGATATCTCATATCATACCGACCGAGGATAATAAAATGTTAATACACCTGAAATTATAGCATAATTAATCGAAGTAACTTGAAGTTCAAGTTAGCATTCCTAAAAATTACTTATTTTTCCTGACCGTGAAAAAGTTTAACTTGCGATATCTCATATCATACCGACCGAGGATAACTCAATGTGCATACACCTGAAATTATAGATAATTAATTGAATTAGCTTGAAGTTCATGTTAGCATTCCTCAAAATTACTTATTTTACCAGACCACCAAAAAATTTAACTTGCGATTTCTCATATCATACCGACCAATGTTAATTAAATGTGTATACACCTGAAATTATAGCATAATTAATTGAATTAGCTTGAAGTTCAAGTTAGCATTCCTAAAAATTACTTATTTTCCCTGACCTCGAAAAAATTTAACTTGCGATATCTCATATCATAATGACCGAGGATAATTCAATGTGCATACACCTGAAATTATAGAATAAATAATTGAATTAGCTTGAAGTTCCAGTTAGCATTCCGCAAAATTTCTTATTTTACCAGACCGCCAAAAAAGTTAACTTGTGATATCTCATAGCATACCGACCAATGTTAATTAAATGTGTATACACCTGAAATGATAGATGATAATTAATTGAATTAGCTTGAAGTTCAAGTTAGAATTCCTAAAAATTACTTATTTTTCCAGACCGCCAAAATATTTAACTTGCGATATATCATATCATACCGACCGGGAGGTATAAAATGTTAATACACTGAAATTATAGCATAATTAATCGAAGTAACTTGAAGTTCAAGTTAGCATTACTAAAAATTACTTATTTTTCCTGAACGCGAAAAAATTTAACTTGCGATATCTCATATCATACCGACCGAGGATAATTCAATGTGCATACACTTGAAATTATAGATAATTAATAGAATTAGCTTGAAGTTCAAGTTAGCATTCCTAAAAATTACTTATTTTTCCTGACCTCGAAAAAATTTAGCTTGCGATATCTCATATCATAACGACTGAGGATAATTCAATGTGCATACACCTGAAATTATAGAATAAATAATTGAATTAGCTTGAAGTTTAAGTTAGCATTCCGCAAAATTTCTTATTTTACCAGACCGCCAAAAAATTAAACTTGCGATATCTCATATCATACCGACCGAGGATAATTCAATGTGCATACACCTGAAATTATAGAATAAATAATTGAATTAGCTTGAAGTTCAAGTTAGCATTCCGCAAAATTTCTTATTTTACCAGACCGCCAAAAAAGTTAACTTGTGATATCTCATAGCATACCGACCAATGTTAATTAAATGTGTATACACCTGAAATGATAGATGATAATTAATTGAATTAGCTTGAAGTTCAAGTTAGAATTCCTAAAAATTACTTATTTTTCCAGACCGCCAAAATATTTAACTTGCGATATATCATATCATACCGACCGAGGATAATAAAATGTTAATACACCTGAAATTATAGCATAATTAATCGAAGTAACTTGAAGTTCAAGTTAGCATTACTAAAAATTACTTATTTTTCCTGAACGCGAAAAAATTTAACTTGCGATATCTCATATCATACCAACCGATGTTAATTAAATGTGTATACCGGTACACCTGAAATCATAGCTTAATTAATTGAATTAGCTTGAAGTTCAAGTTAGCATTCCTAAAAATGTCTTATTTTACCAGACCGCCAAAAAATTTAACTTGCGATATCTCATAGCATACCGACCGATGTTAATTAAATGTGTATACACCTGAAATTATAGCATAATTAATTGAATTAGCTTGAAGTTCAAGTTAGCATTCCTAAAAATTTCTTATTTTTCCAGACCGCCAAAAAAATTTAAATTGCGATATCTCATAGCATACCGACCGATGTTAATTAAATGTGTATACACCTGAAATTATAGCATAATTAATTGAATTAGCTTGAAGTTCAAGTTAGCATTCCAAAAAAATTCTTATTTTTCCAGACCGCCAAAAAATTTAAATTGCGATATCTCATAGCATACCGACCGATGTTAATTAAATGTGTATACACCTGAAATTATAGCATAATTAATTGAATTAGCTTGAAGTTCAAGTTAGCATTCCTAAAAATTTCTTATTTTTCCAGACCGCCAAAAAATTTAAATTGCGATATCTCATATCATACCAACGGAGGATAATAAAATGTTAATACACCTGAAATTATAGCATAATTAATCGAAGTAACTTGAAGTTCAAGTTAGCATTCCTAAAAATGACATATTTTTGGTGACCGCGTATGGCAGTAGATTTGTGTCTATGTTCGATCGGCATATTTTCATTTGATTATCGCATATTTATATTCAATAATCAAATGAATATTGATGATTATCGAACGTAAATACTATTGTTATTTTATGGTTGCATATATGTTCAATAATTAAATACATTATTGTAATTTCATAATAAACGGTTTATTTGTATGTTCAATAAATCAAACGTAAATACAAATTCATTCAAACATATTTTTACCCAATTGAATATAAATATGCACTGTCTGCAGATAACAGTTCTGCTATTTATTCGATAAATCGAACATAAAATAAACTGATATATTTACCTAATCAAACATAAATATAGTTTGTTTAAACAATTATGTGTGCTACATTGAACACACATAGTGCACTGCTGTATTGGTTCGATTATGTTTATTTTCAGTTAACTCAATCGAACGTATATATGTGATGTCAATTGTTTTGTTAAACATATTGGTTTGATAAATTATATATTGGTTTGATAAATTATACATATTGGTTCGATTAATGATACATACATATAGGTTCGCTAAATGATACATACATATTGGGTTCGATAATGATACATATATTGGTTCGATAAATTATGCATATTGGTTCGATAAATGATACATATATATTGGTTCGATAATGATGCATACATATTGGTTACCGTTTGATAAATGATACATATATTGGTTCGATAAATTATGCATATTGGTTCGATAAATTATGCTACATATTGTTTTGATAAATGGTACATATATTTGTTCGATACATGATGCATATTCGTTTGATAAATGATACACACATATATCGTTCGATAAACGTTTACATAATGGTTCGATAAATATACATATTGGTTCGATAAAATTATACATATATTGGTTTGATAAATGTTACATATTGGTTCGATAAATGCTACATTTTGGTTCGAATACGATTGGCTGCTTACATCACGTAGGTTTGCCATCTCTGGGATGCAGCAACAACAACAAGACTGCATGCACAATAAGTCAAGGAGAATGTAATGCGCATCATCCGTGTAACATGTTCTACAGGGCCTCGTATAACCACCCGTAGACCAACAATTCATGTAGCTTGAACAGTATGGAGATGATGCTCAGTCCGCTGGTAGCATAGTCCACAGTGTCACCATTTAACCACCCGTAGACCGACAATTCATGTCGCTAGAACAGTGGGGAGATGATGCTCAGCCCGCGGGAAGCATATCACACCGTGCCCCATTTAACCACCCGTAGACCGACAATTCATGTCGCTAGAACAGTGGGGAGATGATGCTCAGCCCGCGGGTAGCATGCATATTCCACTGTGCCCGTTTGTTTAACACCCGTAGACCGACAATTCATGTCGCTACAACAGTGGGGAGATGATGCTCAGCCCGCGGGAAGCATATCACACCGTGCCCCGTTTAACCACCCGTAGACCGACAATTCATGTCGCTAGCACAGTGGGGAGATGTTCAGCTAACCCTAACCATAACCCCGCGGGTAGCATGCATATTCCACTGTGCCCCGTTTAACCACCCGTAGACCGACAATTCATGTCGCTACAACAGTGGGGAGATGATGCTCAGCCCGCGGGAAGCATATCACACCGTGCCCCGTTTAACCACCCGTAGACCGACAATTCATGTCGCTAGCACTGTGGGGAGATGATGCTCAGCCGCGGGAAGCATATCACACCGTGCCCCGTTTAACCACCCGTAGACCGACAATTCATGTCGCTTGAACAGTATGGAGGTGATGCTCAGTCCGCGGGAAGCATATCACACCGTGTCCCGTTTAACCACCCGTAGACCGACAATTCATGTCGCTAGCACAGTGGGGAGATGATGCTCAGCCCGCGGGAAGCATATCACACCGTGCCCTGCTTAACCACCCGTAGACCGACAATTCATGTCGCTAGAACAGTGGGGAGATGATGCTCAGTCCGCGGGAAGCATACCACACCGTGTCCCGTTTTAACCACCCGTAGACCGACAATTCATGTCGCTAGCACAGTGGGGAGATGATGCTCAGCCCGCGGGAAGCATATCACACCGTGCCCCGCTTAACCACCCGTAGACCGACATTTCATGTCGCTAGAACAGTGGGGAGATGATGCTCAGTCCGCGGGAAGCATACCACACCGTGTCCCGTTTAACCACCCGTAGACCGACAATTCATGTCGCTAGCACAGTGGGGAGATGATGCTCAGCCCGCGGGAAGCATATCACACCGTGCCCCGCTTAACCACCCGTAGACCGACAATTCATGTCGCTAGAACAGTGGGGAGATGATGCTCAGTCCGCGGGAAGCATACCACACCGTGTCCCGTTTAACCACCCGTAGACCGACAATTCATGTCGCTAGCACAGTGGGGAGATGATGCTCAGCCCGCGGGAAGCATATCACACCGTGCCCTGCTTAACCACCCGTAGACCGACAATTCATGTCGCTAGAACAGTGGGGAGATGATGCTCAGTCCGCGGGAAGCATACCACACCGTGTCCCGTTTAACCACCCGTAGACCGACAATTCATGTCGCTAGCACAGTGGGGAGATGATGCTCAGCCCGCGGGAAGCATATCACACCGTGCCCCGCTTAACCACCCGTAGACCGACATTTCATGTCGCTAGAACAGTGGGGAGATGATGCTCAGTCCGCGGGAAGCATACCACACCGTGTCCCGTTTAGCCACCCGTAGACCGACAATTCATGTCGCTAGCACAGTGGGGAGATGATGCTCAGCCCGCGGGAAGCATATCACACCGTGCCCCGCTTAACCACCCGTAGACCGACAATTCATGTCGCTAGAACAGTGGGGAGATGATGCTCAGTCCGCGGGAAGCATACCACACCGTGTCCCGTTTAACCACCCGTAGACCGACAATTCATGTCGCTAGCACAGTGGGGAGATGATGCTCAGCACCCGCGGGAAGCATATCACACCGTGCCCCGCTTAAACCACCCGTAGACCGACATTTCATGTCGCTAGAACAGTGGGGAGATGATGCTCAGTCCGCGGGAAGCATACCACACCGTGTCCCGTTTAACCACCCGTAGACCGACAATTCATGTCGCTAGCACAGTGGGGAGATGATGCTCAGCCCGCGGGAAGCATATCACACCGTGCCCCGTTTAACCACCCGTAGACCGAAAATTCATGTCGCTAGCACAGTGGGGAGATGATGCTCAGCCCGCGGGTAGCATATTCCACAGTGCCCCGTTTAACCACCGAGATGATGCTCAGCTTGCGCTTAGCATAATAGTTTGAGGCAATATGCTTATTTCCCCGTGTACGGACAGTGATGCGCATCACTCAATGCACAGTAGTAAGAAATTAGTTAATAGTCACGGTGTAAAAACGGACGCTTTTGATGCTGGAAAGGTGTGGAGCAACTATATAATAATATTATGTTTGCGTAATGCTTGGGTATGCAAATTTAAAATGAAAATGGTCAAATTTTGTTTCTCTATTTCTTACTTCTCCTGTGTTGTGATATTCAGCACTATAGTCTCAGACATATGCCAGATTGCACCTGCGGGCATCTACGTTCAAAAAAATCTCCCGGGGGGGGGGGAGGGAGGGGGAACCATACCCCCGGACCCTCGAAGCATTTCGGTCAAAATCGTGGACCTCAACTCACACACACCCTAAACCAAAATCCTGGATCCGCCCCTGATATGCATCATTTATCGAAACAATATATGTATCATTTATCGAACCAATATATGTACCATTTATCGAACCAATATACGTATGTATCATTTATCGAACCTATATGTATGTATCATTAATCGAACCAATATGTATAATTTATCGAACCAATATGTTTAACAAAACAATTGACATACATATATACGTTCGATTGAGTTAACTGAAAATAAACATAATCGAAACAATACAGCAGTGCACTATGTGTGTTCAATGTAGCACACATAATTGTTTAAACAAACTATATTTATGTTTGATTAGGTAAATATATCAGTTTATTTTTATGTTCGATTTATCGAATAAATAGCAGAACTGTTATCTGCAGACAGTGCATATTTATATTCAATTGGGTAAATATATGTTTGAACGAATTTATATTTACGTTTGATTTATTGAACATACAAATAAACCGTTTATTGTGAAATTACAATAATGTATTTAATTATTGAACATATATGCAACCATAAAATAACAGTAGTATTTACGTTCGATAATCATCAATATTCATTTGATTATTGAATATAATTATGCGATAATCAAATGAAAATATGCTGATCGAACATAGACACAAATCTACTGCCATAACCGCGAAACAATTTAACTTGCGATAAATCATATCATACCGACCGAGCATAATTAAATTTGAATAGAGCTGAATTTATAGCATAATTAATTGAATTAACTTGAATTTCAAAGTTCGCGTTCCTAAAAAATAATTATTTTTGCTGACTGCCAAAACATATAGCTTGCGAAATCTCATATCATACTGACCGAGCATAATTCAATTTGAATACAGCGAAATTTATTGCATAATTAATTGAATTAACTTGAATTTCAAGTTAGAATTCCTAAAAATTACTTATTTTTGCTGACAGCCAACAAATTTAACTTTCGGCATCTCATATCGTAGCGACTGATCATAATTTAATTTGAATACACCTAAATTTATAGCATATATATAATTAATGGAATTAGCTTGAATTTCAAGTTAGCATTCCTAACTATTATTCATATTTTGGTCGACCTCCAAAAAATAAAATTTAACTCAGGCTTGCGGAATCTCATATCATACCGACCGAGCATAATTTAATTGGAATACAGCTGAATTTAAATTCATATAATAATTAATTGAATTAACTTGAATTTCAAGTTAGCAGTCCCAAAAATTACTTAATTTTGCAGACCGCCAAAAAATGGAACTCACAAAATCTCATTAAATACCGACCGAGCATAATTAAATTTGAATACAGCTGAATAATTAATTCCATTAACTTGAATTTCAAGTTAGCATTCCCAAAAATTAGTTATTTTTGCCTACTGCCAAAATTTTTAACTCGGTTGCAAAATCTGATATTATACCGACCGAGTATAATTAAATTTGAACACATTTAATTTTGACTAGCCGAATATCGAATGGCGGTAGACAAAATATTTTATTGTGAAGTCTCAAATCTTACAAATCGAGTATAAGTCTTGCAAAATATCACATTCATCATGTTCATAGAAATTAATTATTCATGCCAGCCGGCAAAATATTTTATTTGTGAAGTCTCAAATCTTACAAACCGACCATAATTTTTGCAAAATATCGCATTCATAAAAATGATTTATGTCGGCCGACAAAATATTAATTTGTGAACACTCAAATCTTAAAAAACTGTTGTTTTTTTTGAAAAATTATCGCATTCATAACTGAAAAATTAACTATGTATGCCGGGCCGACTAAATATTTCATTCGTGAAGTCTCAATTCTTACAAACCGAGCATAATTATTGCAAAATAATTAATGATCTTCTTCTCAGTGGTTTGTTGCAGAGAGTAATTAAGCATTTGTTTAATTTATATTGGCAAACTGCTGAATTTACATAAGAAAAAATGAGTTTTTTTTTCTGACCACAAAAAAATATAACTTGTGAAGTATCCGAGTATATATTGTATAGTATTATATATTATATATATTATATTTCCAGAAGATTGAACTATGTTATTCAACTTGTCTAAAACTCTAATTAAGCAACAGTTTAAATTAATTAGGCAACAACTGTATTTCATTAGTCGAAGACACTAGTTATGCATCAATTTAATGTCTATTGGCTAAATATTCATAAACAATGAATTATTTACTATGCCAGCCGACAACTATTTCATTTGTGAAGTCACAAATCTTACAAACCAAGCATAATTTTTGCAAAATATCGCATTCATAAAAAAATAATTATTTATGTCGGCGTACAAAATATTCTATTTGTAAGTCTCAGATCTTACAAACCAAGTATAATTTTAATGATCTTCTGGTTTGTTGCAGAGAGTAATTAAGCATCTATTTAATATGTATTGGCAATTACCGCTGAATTTACATAAAAAAACATGTCTGCTCACCGCGAAAAAATGTAACTTGTGAAGTCTCATAGCATATCGACAGAGCATAATAATTGGATTATCTTATTCAGCTTGTTGAAAACTCTAATTACAAACCGAGCATAATTTTTGCAAAATATTGCCATAAAAATTAATTATTTATGTCAGTCAAATATATTTCATTTACTCTTATAAGTAGAATCCCCACTGTATCCAGACTGATTAGGGACTACACTGATGTACATATTGTCGGTAGTCTAATCAGCCTGGGTAAATAAGCAAGCTTATCAGGTACTACTAGTACATGTGCTGCAGTGCATGGTGTCGGTTGTCTGGTCAACCTAGTTAGATATGGAGGCTGATCAGGGACTACGTTGGTATACAGAGTGTCGGTAGTCTGATCAACATAGCTAGGTATGCCGCGTGATCAGGGACTATACTGATGTACATAGTGTCGATAGCCTGATCAACTTAACTAGATGTGCCGCCTGATCAGGGACTACACTGATATATATAGTGTCGGTAGCCTGATCAACCTAGCTAAGATATGTCGCCTGATCAGGGACTACGCTCGTATACTTTATGAATGTAGGACAAAACAAAACCCCCTTTGACATAACGCCCTTCGTGTGAAAATGACAACATGGACAAAATCCCCTTCATGATTTGATAGGTGGACATAAGCCCCTTCATGATTTATACAGGGTGGACATAACCCCCTTCATGATTTTTACAGGGTGGACAAAACCCCCTTCATTAATTCCCGGGATGAATTTAACATTTGTGTGCTGTTTATTATTATTGATGATATTATTTTACTAAAATTTAAAAAAAAATCATAATATACAACAAACAAATATTCATATATTGGTTAATATATAGTGTCGGTAGCCTGATCAACCTAGCTAGATATGGCACCTGATCAGGGACTACACCGGTGTACGGATTACCGATAGTCTGATCAACCTAGGTAGATATGTCGGCTGCTCAGGGATACACCGGTGTACAGATTACTGATAGTCTGATCAACCCAACTGGATATGCCGGCTGCTCTGGGACCGGTGTACAGATTAATGATAGTCTGATCAACCCAACTGGATATGCCGGCTGCTCTGGGACTACACTGGTGTACAGACTACTGATAGTCTGATCAACCTAGCTAGTTATGCCGGCTGCTCAGGGACTACACTGGTGTACAGACTACTGATAGTCTGATCAACCTAGCCAGATATGCCGGCTGCTCTGGGACTACATGTACACTGTGTGTACAGATTACTGATAGTCTGACCAACCCAACTAGATATGCCGGTAGCTCATGGACTATACTGGTGTATAGATTACCGATAGTATGAACAACTCAGCTAGACATGCTGCCGCCTGATCAGGGACTACACCGGTGTACATATTACAGATAGTCTGGTCAACCTAGCTAGATATACCGGCTGCTCAGGGACTACACCGGTGTACAGATTACCGCTAATCTGGTCAACGTAGCTAGATATGCCGCCTGCTCAGGGACTACACCGGTGTACAGATTACCGATAGTCTGGTCAACCTAGCTAGATATACCGGCTGCTCAGGGACTACACCGGTGTACAGATTACCGCTAATCTGGTCAACGTAGCTAGATATTCCGCCTGCTCAGGGACTACACCGGTGTACAGATTACCGATAGTCTGGTCAACCTAGCTAGATATGCCGGCTGCTCAGGGACTACACTGGTGTACAGATTACTGATAGTCTGGTCAACCTAGCTAGATATGCCGGCTGCTCAGGGACTACACTGGTGTACAGATTACCGATAGTCTGGTCAACCTAGCTAGATATGCCGGCTGCTCAGGGACTACACTGGTGTACAGATTACTGATAGTATAATCAACCTAGCTAGATATGATGGCTGCTCAGGGACTACACTGGTGTACAGATTACCGACAAACTGAACAACTAAGCTAGATATACCGACTGATCAGGGAGTACACCGGTGTACAGATAACCTATATAGATATGCCGGCTGCTCAGGGAATACACCGGTGTACAGATTACTGATAGTTTGATCAACCCAACTGGATATGCCGGCTGCTCAGGGACTACACTAGTGCACATATTACTGGTAGTCTGATCAACCCAGCTGGATATGCCGGCTGCTCAGGGACTAGACCGGTGTACAGATTACTGATAGTCCGATCAACCTAGCTAGATCAACCTAGCCACTGGCTGCTCAGGGACTACACTGTTGTACATATTAGCGATAGTGTGGTCATCCCAAGTTGATGAGCATGCTGAATCAGGCACTACACTGGTCTACAATTTGGTGATATTTCTCAGCAGCCTGTGTGTATATGCCAGTTGATCAGGGACTATACTGATCTACCGATTGTCGGTATTCTGATCAGCGTGGATTGATAATTACTTCGTTTATGACATTTTAATCCATTGTTTGCACCAAGGTGTGATACCCGGATGTTTATTGTTAATTGGTGATTATACAACTAGTACCTTACGATATAGCCCACCAGTATAGCCCAATATCACACTGCGCTTCCTGGCTGTTTGATCAGGCCATACGCTGGTGGTCGTTGAGTCAATACAGCATTTGCTATGTTTATTAGTAACAATCTGCTGAATGTAAAATAATTATTATGACTGCAAACATATATGTTCTAAGGTCACTCTTCTTAACTGACGTCACAGTTTCGCACCTATAGTATGCAGCTGCTGTTCATAAATTGGGAAAATATGCTGATTATGACAGGCAAGAGAGCAAGAAAACATGTTCATATTCGTGTTATGATAAGACAACATTATTTTTGCAATTATTAAAATATCCTTTGTTAATTTTTGTCACCATTACATAATTCAATTGTTGTTGTAGACGCGCGAAAACGCGTCAGCTAATGAAAACCTGACTTTCCAAATTATCCGACCAATGTTAACTACGCTTACAGCGGGAAGAAATTTCTGTCAGCCAATCAAAACTAGACATTGAGAAATGTTTCGTCCAATGAAAACCATACATTGAGCCTAAACCCTAGTTTAAGCTCAAACCGTGGTTTAAGCTATCAGAAACCCTAGTTTGAGAGTCCAAACGGTGGTTTCTGCCGCCAAGTGCACAATAATTGCTCAAACTAGGGTTTAAGAAAACTACCGTTTGGGATCACGATTGGCAGTTTTTTTCTTAAACTGTGGTTTGGGTCCAAACTAGGGTTTAGGCTTTTTATTTGATTACGACCTCAAACGGCAGTTTCTGGCCAAATGCACAATAATTGCTCAAACTGGGGTTTGAGAGCCTAAAACCCATGGTTTAGACTCTCAAACTGGGGTTTAAGGAATTATTGTGCATTTGGCGAGCCTAAACTAGGGTTTGGGAAGTCTAAACAGGGGTTTGAGCTCAAACCGTGGTTTAAGCTAACAGAAACCCTAGTTTGAGCGTCCAAACGGTGGTTTCTACCACCAAGTGCACAATAATTGCTCAAACCAGGGTTTAAGAAAACTACCGTTTGGGATCACGATTGGCAGTTTTTTTCTTAAACTGTGGTTTGTGTCCAAACTAGGGTTTAGGCTTTTTATTCGATTACGACCTCAAACGGCAGTTTCTGGCCAAATGCACAATAATTGCTCAAACTGGGGTTTGAGAGCCTAAACCCTGGTTTAGACTCTCACACTGGGGTTTAGGGAATTATTGTGCATTTGGCGAGCCCAAACTAGGGTTTGAGGTATCACTGTGCTAAATATAGTACACATCGGCCAGGGGGTATGCTTTAGTAGTCCGGTATAAAAAAATAGTGCAGACGTTTTGAGGCCACAGACCCAGTTTGCTTGTAAATCCTGATCCATTACAGCCCAATTTTACTTGAGAAACATGTTGGGGTGTTTTTAACACCAGTTTCCAGCATATTTCTAGCATTTAAAAGAAATTACTGAGCCTGCTTGTCACGTGATGTGAGCACTACGTCACAATAGGGAAATTGTTTTTCGCAATAAAATCAATATTGGACCAAATTTCAAGAATTAAAAGAAATCTTAATAATAGAGAACATTTTGTGCCGACTAATTTGACATGTACCTAAGCTTAAAGTAGTACCGTAGCATATCGCTATACACAATAATACAATGTAGCACAAAACTGTGGGTGGCGCTAGCTACACTGTGCAGTCTTATAAACATGTTTTTTGTCAGTGAAAATTTGTTCCCACGATATAACAATTCTTTCCCACGAATTAACAATTCATTCCCGTGGAAACGAATTGTTCATTCGTGTGAACGAATTGTTAAATTGAGGGAACAAATTGTTATTTCGTAGGAACTAATTAAAAAAAAAAGAAATTCTACGTCCGTACATATGTAACCAGAAAAGCGATACAGATCGACAAACAAATAAATTGTTCTGATTTTCCTTTAGTTATATTCATTTCGGACAAAAATGAGACACACCATGCGAGTTTGTACCTTCAGACATCTGCGTAAGTTCATTGAATATTTTTACAAAATTCAGAATATTTTTCATAAATAAAGTCAAAAGTTGACGAAATTTTCAGAGAAATTTTCTGAAAATTGTGTCAACTTTTGATATTGGGTACAGCCAATGTGCTTTTGTACCTTCGGACATCTACGTACTGCGTAATTGCATGAAATACGTTTACACAATTTACAATATTGTCCGTAAATAGTGTCAAAAGTTGACAACATTTTCCGGAGTAGATGCGGAATATAATTGTGTAAACTTTTGACATGGCGTGTCTCTACTGGCTGTACCCAATATTATTTCCCAGTATATAAGCCAGTGTAACTTTTACCTCCATTTACTCCTTTCTGTACGAAGGGTGTTCGAAGAGTAATCTAATTTGTGCTGGGATTCAACTGGGGGCTGTTTCACTAAACTCCGTACGACTAAATTGTTCGTAAGTGCAAATTTAGGATCGTCCGTCAATTTAAATTGATGGATTTACATTTATTGTATGTAGGCTGCATATAATGTACATCCAATAATCGTTCACATTTATTACGTGCATTTTCTGTTTTAATGTTAACAGAAATTCAAAATGTTAAGCAGAAAGATATAGAAATTGGATGTATTGGCTATATTTGTTGTGCACCGACTGATGCACATTGAAAAGTAGAGGTCTCATATTCCGTTTATAGAAAAAAATACCCTGTAAATCATTGTCGTTGTTATTTCCATCATTTGATTTGAATGTCAATGTCAATCTTTGTACATTGGATCATCTCTAAACCGGACACCAAGAAAACACAAGTGAGTTTCCTGGTCATTTATCTCAGGTGATAATGTCTGTTCGTGATCGCATAGCACAAAGCTATGGCTCAGAATGATCAAACGCCTGATGTGCAGTGAAACCTCCCTAAGCAGGATACCATGGGGACCTAACAGGGTGTCCGGTTTAGAGAGGTTTCACTGTAGTAAACATTTTTATTTATTAACTGATTATTTGTCTTCAGGTTTGGAAAGAGAGGTGTGCGGATTATCTTACATAGTTACTGGCGGCATGTGCAATGGTAAAACAACCTCCATGTTATTTGATGAAATACAATGGAACCCCTCTAAATCGGACACTCGGGAAGATATGGATGTTTAACTTGGATGTGTTTCGCTGTGATATATCTCCGATGACAATGGCATGATTGTAAAACACTAAAATGTTTCATAAAGTGCTCACATGTCTGATTTACAGTGGAACTTCTCCAAATCGGACACCCTGGGGACCTCCCAGGGTTTCAGGTTTGGCGAGGTTCCACTGTAAGTGCATGACAATTATTTTTTTACCAATCCGAAAAGTTGTCGGTATTAGTGTTCTGTCCAAGCGACTTGAATCTATAGTATGTCCACGGGATAAAATGTGCGATAATTGCTAACTCATTTAGGAATGTAAAAAAAAAGCAAAAACACACAGACGTTTTGGGATTTAAAATAACGCCAATCGTTAAAAAAATGAAACACTTATGAAATATGACAATGTGATTTTGTACGTAAGAAGATATTTAGTTTCTTTATAGAATATGTTTTTCAAATGTTTGATATTTTCCGTAAATGACATCGAGTGTTAATCAAAGCAAAAACGGAACATGAACATTTCATAAAATTCGGCGTCATTTACGGAAAAGATCACAGATCGTCGGCATGGTGATATGATGGTGTAATATACTTTATAAATACAGTGACTAGACAATGACTACAATTGTTTCTCCATGTGTAAAACGCTATATAACACCATCATACAGTGCAACCTCTCTACAACAGCCACCCATGGGAAGACGCAAAACTGACTGTTGTACAGAGGTGGCTGTTATAGGGAGGTTAATGCAGAATTAAATTTTGTCGTCTGATGTTTATTTATTTTCTTCAATAATTATCATCAAATACATGCTTTGACATCATTTGAGAATCATTTCCATTGGAAATGATTCTATATTGCTGTCAAACATGTTTTTATTGAGACAGATTGCTAAAGCAACATCAGACGACAATGTTCGTGCTCAGCAGTCTAGGGGTTAGATATAGAGGAAATCATCCAACTGTCGATGCCAATTGCGAAAAACAGCATCCTCCGATTAAGAAAAAAATAATTCTTAATAATCCCACATGTGATAATGTAATCTGTTGGATTAACTCGTATGTGACGAAAGGGGCTTATTGAGTTGTTGACCAGTGTAGTGTCTGATCTGGTAGCAGTCATTCAGGCCAATGCGGATATGTTCGAGGTAACTCATGGACGTTTCCACAACTGCATAGTGAAAAGTACTTGGTGCGTATGTGTCTGGGGCTTCACTGTTTACAAACTCAATGGGTTCGTTTTGTCATGGTATGTCACATATACTAGCCGATGGAATAAACTAGCGTTTTAAAATAATACCGTATTTTCGTAGCATACATACACATATATACACTGCCGCCTGTGATAATCTTACCAATATTTGTCAATTTCGTTATTTGAAAATACTTGAACATTGTGTATGAAATCAATCAGTTTGATTGACTGAGCCTGAGCTGTGCAACAGCTCAGGCTCAGTCGATCAAATCGCTTGATTCCGAGTTGGAATTGACAATTGTTGATTAACACACACGGCTGTGTACATATGCACACGATTGCAAGGATATACTGTTGTTAAAGAACAGTGGAATTGAATAAAACAATGGTAGACATCTGGAGATTCCAGTTTGGAACGGTCGTGCTGGTCGTACAGTTTGTATTCATTCTGTATTTTGCGTTTTTGGTGGAATATGTCGACGCCGACGGCAACGCGGCAAAACACTTGACAAAGATGTACCCACGTAAGTTCCAATGTAGCAGGTATAGTCATATATACAGCAACTGCGCCTCCAACCTGATCGACATAACGCATCAGTCCCCGCATGCAATCAGTGGTCGTCGGTGGCAGCGGTTAGGCACGTTCATATCATCATCATAACCATACCCTTCATTTTCGAACAGCGTCATTTATCACCCAAATACACAGCTCGTTATAAATAACGTTTTTAAAGTGGCCCACATAGTCTTCGGACTGGTGGTCACTATAAACAAACTGACCCAGTAGTAGTAACCTGGGGCCCGTTTCAGTAAGTGCACATTTGGAATAGTTTGGAAAGTTCAATTGATGGATTTATATTTATTGAACATATGCTGCATTCTCAATAAATGTAAAGCCAATAACTGTTTACAAGAAAATACAGTTAATGTGAAATTGACAGACTATCATAATTTTCCAGTTACGAACAATTAGTCGTATGAAGTTTAGTGAGTTGGCCCACTGATGATGAGACGGTGGTACTATAGAGACTACCGGGCTAGTGTGATTGTATATCAAGTGTATCAGCAAGGCTAGGAAACGCGTAGGAATTCCGAGGCTTCCGAGCGCAGCCTGAAACACGTGCTATGTCAAAGGACACTACAATGACGTCATATTTGTCAGGTATCGCATGTAATTCGTGTGCAAATTGTTGTATTTAGCGAAAGAATCTCGAACTTACCGTAATTCGGTATGTGACCCGCTTTTTATTAATTCGTTCCCACGAAATAACAATCCGTTCCCACGGTAACGAATTGTTAATTCGTTGGAACGAATTGTTATATCGTTGGGACGAATTGTTAATTCGAGCTAACGAATTGTTAAATTGACGGAACGAATTGTCATTTCGTGGAAATTAATTATTAATTCGATGGAACGAATTGTTATATCGTGGGAACGAATTGTTAATTCGAAGGAACGAATTGTTAAATTGAGGGAACGAATTGTTATTTCGTGGGAAGAAATTAATAATACAAATGCATGTCCCCTGCGGGGCTCCTCCGTACAATGCAGAATAGCAACATTTTGTTGTTAGTAAACTTTCTTTATGTAATAAGATGTGGCATAGTAGCACCTCTATGTGGAGCGCATTGGCCTAGTGGTTAGAGCGTCAGACTGCTAATCTAAAGGTCGTGGGTTCGAGCCTCACCGGAGGCGCTGCGTTGTGTCCTTGAGCAAGACACTTTATCCACACTGCTCCAGTTCACCCAGCTGTGAATGGGTACCGATAATTCGTAGTTGCTCTGTAAATACGAATTACCGGCTTCTCTCAAAAAATCTCTACCTCCGTTCTTTCTCCCATTCTTGGGAGACGGCATGCAAGGTCCTAGAGCCAGTGCCGCCGTTAAATACAAGCAAAAAAATAAATAAAAAAAAACCTCTCTAAACACGCATACTACTTTGTGTGCTTATTCCACTGTGATGTATTGATGCTGGCTGTTCCTGATTGAAAAAAACACCAAGGCATGTCTTTGGATTTTCGCATACCGTAACTACAGTGGGGGCCTCTCTATACACTTCACCAGGGGATATCCCTAAAGAGGCTCAAGTGTGTCTTTCGGATTTGTGCCGCTTACTAGACGAAACTGCCTTTATGCGATAGCTTTAAGTAGAGTTGAGTGGCATCACATCAGGGTCCAACTTATTTTTCAACATGAAACATTAAACGCCGGTGCGGAGTATGGAAGGTAATATCCGCCATAATTCTATGTGACTTGATGCTTGCGTGCTGATGACATTACAACTTATATTCATGTTATTTCATTCGTCATTTGTATTTATTACATTTGAAATCTGCTTGTTGTAATTGTATTTGTCTTCCTTACATGTCCTTACATGTCCATTCTGCTGATTGCTTTGTTAATTCGTCTTATTTACATTACAATTATTGATACGTCCTTATTCGTGTCCCTGTTTTATTGCACTAAGCATTTGCAATAGAAAGTAAGAACAAAGCACTTAGCACTTTGAATAAGGCCGAAAGCAGTAAGGACAAAGCCGTAGGAAGTTAGCATCAAGCTACAGTCCAAAAGCCGAAAGCCGCAAGCAGAAAGCATCAAGCTACAAGCAGAATGATGCAAGCAATATATGGGTTAGTAGTGCGTCATTATGACGTCAGATGGCACTGCTGTCCGCTCAAGTAATTCTCCCTCTAATAAAGTATAGTCCGACATCTGATTGGCTGTTCAAGTCACACCTCCAATGCCGGTGTTGATCTAAGATTTCACCCACAAATTATCACAGCATAGGTTAGAAGACACCAAATAGTTTTACTATATACTTTAACCGAATCCCATCCAATAAGGACAGTCTGTCCTACTTTCACTATTTGTATGGATGTTGTGGGACCTACTTGTACATGACCTGCAGCCGGTCTGTACTGGTTCTGCATGAATTAAACAATAGGTTCACTTATTCCTTGAAAGAAAAATCCAACCTCGTCATGTCCTCCAATATTGTTTACATTTTGTATTGGCCACGGAAACTCTGTTTACATCACATGACCAACACCCCCACATGTACCTCAAGTGAAACTGGGTAGTAATGGATCAAGATTTACAAGCAAACTGTGTCAGTGACCTCAAAACACCCGCACGATTTTGTTCATACAGGACTACTATTACCCCCTTGACGATTTCGCACAATTTATTACTCTTTAATCTATATTAACTAAATTGTATATATATGTATGGTGTTTGACTAATGTGTTTTATACATACACGTATCCTCATAATTAAATTACATATGTACGTAATTGAAAACAATCACATTTTTATAGTAAGTTGCACATATGGTAACTTACAGGTTGACTGTCAAATTGGCCCGTTACCTATGCAAACCAATAACCGTCAGGGATCAGACTAAGGTGGCAAACCACCATTGATTTTCCCTAAAACACTAAACCCGTTACCACACATTTTGCTATTCTCTGCTACTTTCATTTTTATTATGGATGTTGTGGGACCTATTTTTCAATAACCTGCACTTATTCTGCTCTGGATCTTGACTAATTAAAATATAGATTTAATTATTGTTGAAGCTGGGGTCCCATCTAGTAGGTACACATTTTTCTTTATGGAAATTAAATAAGTGTATAATTGCAACTAAAAATTACGAGTGCCAGCTACACAGATATAATTATTTAGTACTCATAGAGACTCGCGGTGGTATCAAGCTAGTTCCATATGCAAATGATGCAGTATTTTTTAATTATTTATATCAACTAAATGCTGAATATCGACATATCATAAAGTATGATATTGCACGTCAAAAAATAAATAAATGGAATAAATAGTTGCTGCCGTTTTAAGGAAACACGGTTATCGCCCCTGATATCAAACTGGCATTTCGCGTTTGATATAAAAAGTATAATAATTGTCAATTAGTACGTCTGGTAATGGTAAATCAATGTTCATTTTGCCAGAAAAATGTCAGATTGAAAGAATACAGAAAAACATGTCTCCCTATATTATAACCTAGCATGTAGCACTCTAGGTTTAAGGTTAGAGAAATTGACACCAGTTTCAGCATATTTGAAGTATTTAAAAGAAAACACTGAGCCTCCAAACCCCCCCTAACATTTGCCGAGTTAATATTTTTTACAAGTTACAAGGCACGTTTCTATGTTCGCGTTGAGAATTATTGTTTATTGGTGGGTGCAGCCAAAAAATAAACGCGGGGCAGCAGAAGCAGCATCATCGGACAGCAGCCACAACAACAACAACCTGAACTACAATCCTACGCTCGTTCAATAATATAATAAAGTATATATATATAGATTATGAGGCGCCAGCGATATAATCTATATTGTATCGTTCTCAGACCATGAGCTGAGAAGTTTAAATATACAAAAGTACAAAACTACTATATAGTTTGGTATTTTTGTACTTTTATATGAAAATCTTACAATATAATCTCAATTGTAAACTTCTCAGCCCTTGAGATTAGGAATTTATCAAAACAATGCTTGCTGTACAAGACTATAGGTGTTTTGTACGAAAACCATAATCTTCAGCAAAATATATGCAATGAACCGCGAAACCGCTATATCACAATCTCCCTAAGTCTGGCAGACTCTTGTCTGAATGGTTTCTCTATTTTATAGTATCTCTTTAAGGCCCAAACTCTATTTGCCCCACACTTTCCACACACTTGATACATAGCACAAGTACCCTTTCCACACACTAGGCATGGTTTCAAGGGGGTATTCTTTTTTACTCTAAATTTATGGGTTGCACAGTATATTGAGTTTTTCACTGATTTTATCGTGCATGGTTTATCTGAATGGATATTTTTGTATTGGCACATGTTTATGTTTATTTCTTCCATTTTTGCATTATATATACAATAATTTTTCTATTAAATAAAAGAAATATATTATAAATAAAACCAAAGATTAAAAAGAAATGAGTGCTACAGATGTACAAGATATTCTGAAACTCTATCGTGATAGAGTTATTAATGATGAGCAATTGCGAAAGATTGTTGATGCTTTGAAATCTTCAGAGACCAAAGCCGAGACTAAACCATCTGTGGAAGAAAACCGTAGGGAAAGACGTAGAAAAAAGAAGCAAAGAAGGAAAGAGAAACTTAACCAAACAAAGATTGAAAAAACCAATTCCAGCCCCACGATCAATAAATCGTGTAAAACCAATTCCAGCCCCCGATCAATAAATCGTGGAAAAAATAAAACTCCAGAATTAAAATTGATTGACAAGCCATTGTGTGCTTATTTCAAGTCATATGAAATCAATGCAAAGAAATATAAAGATCCTTCTGTTCTATTCGATGAAAATCAATCTGCTATAATAAAACAAATCAATCAAGATATAAAAGAATACAATGGAATAAAGTTTTCCATAGGCATTTCTTTAAAATTCTTCAAAGATGAAAACGGCGGAGAAAGAAAGTATGTCATCGGACAAGCCCATGGAGAACAAAGTGCTGTTCTTGATGGATCTAAAGTAGTTGAATTTTATAATAATCAAACTTCTTATCTGCAAACTTGGATTGAAAAATTTACAAATACAGCATCAGGCCTAGAGATTGAACACTGTATTAAACTGTACTTAAACATTGCAAAATATGAACCACTCAAAGGCTCTTCATATATCCCTTTACCCAAACCATTGATAAATAAAAAAGCAATAATCAATGTAAAGAATAATAATAATGAATGTTTGAGATGGGCTCTGGCATCCGCTATATACCCCGCAAAAAGTAACCTTAATAATATTTACAGTTACACAAAATATAAAGACAATTTGAACTTGAAGGAGATCGATTTTCCAACCCCCATAACGCAAATACCAAAAGTGGAAAAACAAAACAATCTTGCAATAAATGTTTATGGATACACAATAACAAAAAAGACAGAGAAAATAAGCATATTCCCATATTACATATCAGATCAACCAACAGAATTGAATAGAATTAATTTACTATTAATATCTCAAGACGATGAAGTTGATGAAGAAGGTGAAGAACCAAAGAAAGAAACGCAATATCATCATTGTTGGATTATTAAAAACCTAAACAGACTACTGTAGATCAAAACAAACACAAAAACAAAACATACTTCTGTGAACGTTGCCTATACGGATTCTCACAAGGAGACTTACTACTCAAGCATAAATAAGATTGTGAAGGCATCAACAAAACTGCAACACAAATAGAAATGCCCTCAAAAGATACCATATAAAATTCAAAAACCATCAAAACCAACTACCAGTTCCATATGTAATCTATGCGGACTTTGAAAGCATAATAACCCCTGAAAACAAACCTGCTGGTAACAAATCAGAAATAACAAGTGAACATGAAGCTTGTGGTTTTGGATATCAAGTTGTGCGGTATGATGGCAAAGCAGAAACAACCAGTAATATACAGAGGTGAAGATGTAGTTGAAACATTCTTAAACCATTTGAAATGTGAAACAAGCAACATCAACAACACTTTTACCAATCCAACTCAAATAACAATGACAGAACAAAACACCAAAGATTATGAAAGTGCAACCCATTGTTGGATATGTGAAACAGAAACTAAACAATACAAAGTAAGAGACCACTGCCATTTCACAGGTAAATACAGAGGAGCCGCACACACAAAAACTGCAACCTAAAACTCAAAATAAAACCAGGCACAACTAAAATCCCTGTAGTATTCCACAACCTAAAAGGATATGATAGTCATCTTATAATGCAAAAAATACACACAGCAAACCGCAACATAACTTGTATTCCAACAAACGCTGAAAAGTACATCTCATTTAGCATTGGACAACTCAAGTTCTTAGACAGTTTCCAATTCATGCCTTCATCACTTGAAAAGTTAGTAGATGCAATAGATAAATCAGATTTCAAAATCACCAACAATGTCTTCAACAATAAAACAAAACTATCTACTTTTACGTAAAGGGGTTTACCCCTATGAATATATGAACAACAAAGAAAGATTAATCAATGAAACACAATTAGCACCTATAGATACATTGTTTTACAGCAGTCTACAGATGAAAGTATCAACCAAAAAGAATATGAACACGCACAAAAGGTATGGAAAGAGTTCAACTGTAAAACCCTTGGAGTTATCATGATTTATACCTTAAAACTGATGTTGTTCTACTTGCTGATGTATTCCAAACATTTAGAAAAACATGTATAAATGCATACAAACTTGACCCATTACACTACTATACAGCTCCAGGTCTATCATGGGATGCTCTACTAAAAAACACACAAATAGATTTAGAACTACTAACAGATATTGATATGCATTTATTCATAGAAAAAGGTATGCGTGGCGGTATAAGTATGGTATCCAAAAGACATGCAAAAAGCAAACAATTCCTCTTGTAGCTGATTACAATCCAACTGAAGAAAACAATCACATCATTGTATTACGACGCAAATAACCTATACGGATGGGCAATGAGTCAACCTTTACCGTACTCCGGTTTCAAGTGGAAACCCTTAAACAGTAGAAACACAGTTGCTCAACAAAAACCAGGGCAAAGGTTTAATCCTTGAAGTACACTAGAATACCCAAAAAGCCTACATAAACTACACAACGATTATCCACTTGCACCGGAGAAACTAGCAGTAAAAAAAAGAATGGTTATCAGAATATCAAACAGAACTTCTTAACAATAGCAATATGATAAACATAGAGAAAACTTGTCCCAAATCTAAACAACAAAAAGAAATATGTATTACACTACAGAAATTACAGTTGTACATATCTCTTGGCCTAAAACTCACTAAAGTACATCGAGCCTTAGAATTCAATGAAAAACCATGGATGGAACCATACATTCGTCTAAACACCGAATTACGTAAAAAAGCAAAGTCTGCATTTGAAAAAGATTTCTATAAACTAGTGAACAATGCTGTATTCGGAAAAACTATGGAGAACCTACGAAAAAGATCAGATATCAAACTAGTAAGAACAGATGGAACCGAAAACGAAAGACTAAGAAAAATCATAGCTAAACCTAATTTCAATAGACGTGTCAAATTCTCAGATGAATTATCTGCTATACATGTAAACAAAACTAAACTAACGCTAAACAAGCCAATCTATGTTGGCATGTCTGTCTTAGACTTATCAAAACATCTAATGTACGACTGGTCCTATAACAAAACTGAAAAAGAAGTATGATGAAAACTGCACCTTGTTGTATACAGACACCGACAGTTTATTAGTTGACATCAAAACAGAAGATGTATACAAAGATATGTCTAAGATGAAAGATGAATATGACTTCTCTGATTATCCAAAAGACCATCCACTTTATGATGAAACAAACAAAAAAGTAATAGGCAAAATGAAAGATGAATGTGTTGGCACTTCAATAGCAGAATATATTGGTCTACGGCCTAAGCTATACTCTATATTACGAGCAGACGAACAACTCATCAAGAAAGCAAAGGGAGTAAAAAAATATGTAATCAAAAAACAAATAAACTTTGAAAATTACAAAGATGCACTTTTCAATAAGAAAACATACACTCATAACATGAATATGCTACGCTCCATACACCATAAAATATACGGACTAACAATGAACAAAACAACACTCTCACCACTCGACACAAAACGATACATTGCACCCGATGGAATCATGACATACGCGTTTGGGTATCAGCCGGAACAATAAGAAGCTCTTCCTTTACAAAGCCTCTCTTTGGTGCCGGCGCCTTCAAATAATACACTCTTATACCTTGGGTAATAAAATGATAATCAATCTTGTGAATATCAACACTCCATATCGGGTCAGTAGCTCTACGTCTGCCTCCGCCTTCTTGTTCTCCAGGTTGGTATAAATATCTTAAGTTTACAGTAGGACAGATGGAGTCGTTGTTTAATGTTTTAATTTCAATTGGAGAGGGTTTTTTCGTCTCCGAATTTATTGCAGTGATTACCGCTGGTAGCATCTTAACCCATTCCCTATTTCGTTTATGAGGATTGTCCAACTCCTTAGCATACTGATAACCAAACAATCTTTCAGCTAGTGTCCTGTTAAATCTTTCAACAATGGCTTGGTCTCTATGAATTTCTCTTCTACCGCGTCTTATATTTACATTATGTTATCCATGAACTGTGTAACAGCACCCATAAATTCTCTACCTGGATCTACTTGTAATAATTTTGGATATGTTAGTTTTCTTTTATGAATATTTTCAAAAGCTTTAGCAACTTCCTTGCTGTCCTTTGAAGTCAGTGGTTCTGCCTCTTTATATCTACTAGCAATATCAACAACAGTCAATGCATACTTATATGTTTTTCGACCAACAGTGTCATGTGGTAGGAATAATAAATCCGCTTGATGAACTTCATTCTTGTTAGAAACATCAAACTTTGGCCTCGCTATTTTCTTTGGTGCAGGTAAATAAATCTGCCATACCGCTTGTTTCTTTAAGAAATTCAATGCTTCTTTATCACTTACTTTAGCTGCTTTTGCTAATTTCTTAACAGCTGTTAAACCTTTCCAAAATCCTTTAGGACTGTAATACATTTTCTCCATTTTTTATTTCTACTTAAGATACATTTCTATAAATACACAGAATGAATCAACAAATCACACTAGCCAAGTTTGAAGAAAGGCACAAGGAACAAAATGAATATATACAATTAAATGGGCAGATTTAAAACAGAATGAAATCTATACTATTACAGATTACAGATGTGTGGATACTATTAATGGTGTAAGCTATGATTTTAACATTAAATGATGACACTAAAGCATGGGCACCACTCTTCTCAAATCTAAAATTGAACAAGCTAAATCTAAAAATAGGTGGAGTTGCCAATACTATGTAAGACCATTAGGGTTGAAGCCAAGTAAAAACAATACGAACAATAAGTATCATACTTTTGATTTTGTCTATTGAAAAACTTTTAAACCCTATTTTTTTTTTACCCGACCGCACTCAAATGAAAGTCAAAATTTAGTGCCCATTTATAATTTTAACATGTCTGTTTTGATTTGCTCTCGTAGTATTTTTTTTTCTTCAACAGAAATCTCAAACTTTATATTTTTGGTTTTCTAACATCTGCTTTCATTTGTTCATATTTATCCATCTCTCCCATGATCAATTTAAATTCTTCATCAGATACATTACCATCTTGTAATGCAGTGGAAACTTTATTTGCAATAGAATTAAGTTTTGCCATTGCAAGTATACATATTTCATCATGTTTTTCAGCCTTTTTCAGTAGTTTAGTATTAACAAATTTGCTTGTTAATGCAAATGCACCACATATACTACCCGCAATACCAAGGCCCAAGGAAACGGGCACTCCTACAACAGTTAATAATAGCCCGGCTCGTCCCACCCATTACCAGACCAACAGTAGTTAATCCAGACTGAACACCATTTAATATGTTCAAAGCTCTTTTATATTTATTTCGTATTGTTTTCCTTGTCTCAATCTCATTTTCTAGCTTATGTTTTAAAGCACTTATTTCACTAAGTCTATAATGTTCTGTTCTATTCTCCTCAACTGGTAGCGGTGGATACAGTTTATTACTCATTTTATTTTTCATAATTTTTAAATTTAAATATCTAATTCAATTAATACATTTACTATTGAAATGGACGCTCTACTAATTGTTGTAAGTGAAACGAAATTTAATACACTTCCAGAAGCAAGCTCGATTGGAGTTTGAAATATTGTATATGCCGAACGCTGTCCTTTATGTTTTGTTAAAGTTGCATTCACATTTGGAGTGCCATTAATACTAATCCCAATTTTTAGCTCATCGGTTGCAAATCCATCTCTTGTGACACTGCATAAACCCATTCGTAAAACTCTCCCACTACACAACATAGTATAACCACAATTTTCATGCGCTGAACCAGAAACACCATTTCCAAATGCAAATTCATAAGAGCCATCACGTAATGGCCCAGATTCTTCTGCCCATACAGTTATTATAGGTTTACCTTGCTTAAGGTCATGTATTGTTTGTTTTAGGTTTGGGACATACATTTTATCTTTTACAAGAGTAGCAAACTCATTCATTTTCTTTTTAATCAGCTCATCACCTGTATCACTATATGATTTAGTTGCGTGATAGTTT
This sequence comes from Conchocele bisecta, assembly GCA_029237695.1. NCBI lineage: Eukaryota > Metazoa > Mollusca > Bivalvia > Lucinida > Thyasiridae > Conchocele > Conchocele bisecta. The sequence continues at coordinate 99,914,994 of CM055270.1, forward strand.
GTATCTCCATATATAGACATTTTACTTTATTGTTTATCTTATTTCAAATACAATAAAAATTGGCAGTCCGTGATTATTTAATAAATTATTACTATTGTCTCTGACTTCAATTACCAACTCGTCTATGATACCACTTTGTAATTTTCTATATTCCGGATATTGAAATGATATTGTATCCGATTCCCCAAACGTAGTTTTGCTGATGGGTACAGTACAAATAATGTTACTTATATTTCCATCTAATAGATTGTGAGATGAACTGACTTGATTCAGATATATATAAACAGATTTGGTAGCAAAATCAACTGGATTGACGCTTGTATAAGTACCACTATCCAACTTGTGTGGATATATGTCAAAACCTAGTAATTTAAGTATATTTTCAGGAATATTAACCTCGTGTCCCGTTGTAACTGTAAAAGTACATTTCCCATTAGATTTATTTACACTAAGTGACAAAGCGGCATTACTTAATAAATTACTTAATCTATCAAATGAATATAATCCAGCGGGAATTGTCACTGCAGTTGGTTTTAGCTCTAACAGTAGACCACTCGTATGTTTCATCCTGCAAAATATTGTACCAACCAACCAGTATGTAAGACTTTTCAAACCAATTTCTCGCTTAGAATCCGTATTATCAATATATTCTTGTAATGGAATTGGTTTTGTAATGTCAGTTAAAGTTAGTATACATTTTTTTATATATATATATATATTATATATATTAAAAAAAACAACAACAATGGCATTCAAATTTAAAAAAGATGCAAACTACAATGTCAACCATATATATGCTTTGAAAACGGTTCCAATGTTTTACAATGTTGATGTTTATGTTACAAAAGATAAAAGTTTCAAAGCTACTTATTCCAACGCATTAGCAGGGTATCCAAACCCTCAATAACTGGTAATGTCTCAAACAACAACAAAGCATATAACAATTGGATGAATAATCAAATGGGGTGGTATCAGAATCAATTTAACTTTGCAATATGGTGTGCTACTTGTGGGTGGCGGTGTTTCATATAACCAGCATTTAACAATTACAAATGATCCGTTTTTGAGATCCTTATATGAATTTCATATTATGTATCAAACACTTCGAATCTTAGCTCAAATGAAAGTTCCTCTACCAGATGATCACAGCTATTGTTGGTATGATAATAATTTTGACCTTTCAGCTTACCATAGAATATGCACTGAATTTGGTATTAATCCAAATAAGGATTTCAGACAAAAAATAGACCATGGGAATCATAATCTTGGCGGTTTTACAATGTTTATGAGACCTTCAGGGGGTTATAGATTGAGCCATGGAGGTAGGGTATCACCATTTTTTGATGTACACGATTCTTTTACCCATCACGTCGATATTACTAATGCTTGGACTAGTTTTGTTCTAGATAATTCAATTGGGTTCACTCAAGCTGGAGTTGAACGATTAAATGATAGTATTAGAGTTTATGTGTGGTCAATTCTGGGAGCTCAATCTCAAACAAGAACTTCCATTATTGGTACTGGGACTGCATTTGATGCGCAAAAACAATATTTAGCCAATGTTAATGATGCAATTAATAGAGCTGTAGACTTACCCACAATAATTTCAAACTATCAAAATGTACTAAAATATGCAAGGTCAAAAGTTGATTTTGTATATGGAATTGGTTTGTATATGGCCCCAAGCAACATGGATTTGCAGATAGGAAGTATTCAAAATTACAATAATTTAATTGTAATTGCAAGTGGTGATCAAACTGTTGGGTTTAATGGTGATGTAAATAGTTTACCAGTTCCACCGCCTGTACAAACACCAGAAAAAAGTATTGTTAAACCTTTGGATGTTAAACCTTTGTGTGTTCCTCCTACAGTTTTTAAAACTAACACAGTCACAATACCTGAAAAAATAGAAGCAGTCAAACATGAAAATTATAAAACTGCACTAGTCACTGGTAGTATTGCAGTTGGGTTAGGACTACTATTATTTTACTTTCGAGATAAAATATAATCCTTAGCGGCCATATAAAGAAGCCCAGCAACTGTAATAATCAAAACCCATAAATTATTGGCTAGCCATCCAACAGCCTTTCCTGCTGCATTCAACACCCAAGCTACTATAGAAACCGATTATCCCTGGTAATGCATCCACTGCCTTCCTGCTAGCATACCCAGTAATGAACTCAGATGTTGTAATTGTTTCTTTATCCATTCTTTAGCTCCACCTTTTCCTGGTGGCTTGAGAGCGGCTGCACCACCATTTGCACCTCAGTAATACTTAAAATTAAAGTAGAGATTATAAACCCTATAGCTGTCAAAACAGAAACAATAGTTACCCCTGTTCTTTGAAGAGGGTTTTGAGTCTTTCTCTTAAAGTAGTATCTTTGTGTAATATTCTATCAAGGGTGTCTCTTTTATTCTGGATACTTGAGTTCTTAAATTTTCTCTATCAACTGAAATCGCATCAAGACGTGCTTCACGCTCAGATACAATAGCAGCAATTTCTTTTTCGACACGGTCTGCATCTGGACTGTCTGAATCAAATGTAGTTACAGCTGCCAGCTTTAACACTGCAGCATCTTTATTTTTATCCAATTCATTTAACTTGGCAAGGTTGTTGGTTAGTGAGCCTCTTGATTGTTGCAGTGCTTTGTTTAAGGCTTTAAGTTCTTCTCTTAATGGCAAAGTTTCAAAATCATGTGTAATTGTAGTTGATGTTTCTTTTGATAGTGATCAATGAGTTCTTTTACATGTGTTTCTGTTTCATCAACTTTACTTGGTAATTCAGACATTTCTATGTTTTCAAGATCTGGCAATTCGTTTTCTATAGTTTGTATTTTATTAACAGCTTCTGGAGCAAAGTGGACATCTTGTAGGTTCAATAACCGTTTTAATTCAGCTGTTCCTTTGCCCTTAAAAGTTCTTATTAATTTATTAGGGTCCCCATTTTTACTAATGCGGTGATCCTTCCAGAACAGTGTTTTGTTTTCTGTGTGTAGGTCTGGAATTAGTACTGAAACTCCTGATCTATTACGTTAAACTCCTTTTGGAATAGAGTTTTAAAAAAGCTCTAAAGTTTTTACTGGTAGAGGACGATCATTCTCTGGAGTTAGTTTTTCCGTTTGTAAATCAGGTAATGTCATTGGAACATCGGGGGGTATCAGTTGTGTTTCTTCATCACATCAGGGTCATACGTCTCATTATCATAATGCATAAAATCTCCTTCTCCACCTTCAGCCATTATTTATTATTTATTTTATAGTATGTAATTTATAAATAAAATTAAAAAGAATAATGACAACATACGGAAGAAACTTAATCCCTACAGACATTTAAGAGAGCCTCTCGGTGTAAAAGGAATTAGACAATCAGTTACAATAACAAATAATCCATCTACAATTGATCAAAACCAACAGCTTTTAGTGCGATTCCCAAATTTAGGTCCAAATGATTTAATCGTACTGGAACATTTCGTTTAGCTTTTACAATTGCATTAACCTCCACTGATGACAATCGCCGA
>CM055270.1:99919010-99972825 GCA_029237695.1 Conchocele bisecta
TGATTGGGATAAATTTAGGGTAAAACTTGGAAATAAAGTCGGAGGAAATGTTACAGCACCAACTACAGACATTTGATTAGTAGTGGGTAAACGAATCGTTGAAGTTTATACATAATACGGTAACTCGGCGCAGACAGAATCGTAAAACTCTATCCGTAAACGAATCGTTGTTTTTAAACAGTCTTATAAAATTATTGTTTCACCCTCTTCACCTAGTTGTTCTCCGATCCTATTTAGTCGCTTCATTTCACGAATATGTCTCTTGCTTAGCTTACATAATTTCGGTATAATATTGTAAATGCAACGTTTTTATCGGAACGTAATAAATTACGCTGATATTTTATGTATTCAATTATATATAGTGCTTTCAATTTATGTATATCATCAATAAGGTCATTATAAAATTCCAATTCCCATTCTATTTTATTATCCATTTTTGTGAGTATAACTTATAGTTTTCTTATCTTTAATAGGGTGTAAGTTGTGGTTAATTTTTAAAAAAAATTGAACATATCATATCTTTCTAACTGACTTTTCGATTTGAATTATTACTAAACGATAATACTTGCGAGCACGTAATCCCTTGTTAATCATTCGATGAGTAGCCTGAGTGCCACCGCATGGTGGACATAGTAATGACTCGGCTTTGGTCCCTACCCCACAATGCCGACAGGGGCGAGGCGAAACGGAACCTCTTCGCATCCATGCACGGTGATGTTTGCAATATTCGTAAATACCGGTACGAAAACATCTCTCGTGACTACCTGTCTTCAACCACGCACACTTAACTAGAACCATTATGTTATTATATATACGGAGTATAACATAGGGATTCTTATCTCTAATAGGGTGTATCTTCTCATGTCATAAATATATGGTGAAAAATATGTTCTCATACATACCCGCCGAACAGTAGTGTGTTTTTAAAAAAAATTATGCTTACTCCCCCCTTTGTGTTTGGAAAAATTAAAATTATGCCTACTCCCCCCTTCGTGTTTTGAAAAATTAAAATTACTCCCATTCTCATAAATATTCTCATAAAAATGGAGGAAAATCTGAGTAGTATATAAGAGTCATTAATTATAGCACCACCTGGTGGGAGGCACCACGTGTAGCCGGTGGCTTCCAGAGGGTGGTGGTATCATTTTGACTCTTATATACTACTCGTGTCAATTCAAGGATTAGACGCTTGATGTATATTTTGCTAAATATTTACAATTGTTTGTATCAAAGTGTGTACCTGTACCATTTTTGGTACACACTTTTGTACAAAAAAATGTACACACTTTTGTACAAACTTTGGTACAAAAAATTGTAATTTATTGTGTGCATATATTTTGCTGAATATTATGGTTTTCATACAAAACAACTATATAATTGTGTACAACAAGCATTGTTTTGATAAATTCCTAATCTCAAGGGCTGAGAAGTTTACAATTGAGATTATATTGTAAGATTTTCATATAAAAGTACAAAAATACCAAACTATATAGTAGTTTTGTACTTTTGTATATTTAAACTTCTCAGCTCATGGTCTGAGAACGATACAATATAGATTATATCGCTGGCGCCTCATAATCTATATATATAGTATTGCAAAATAGTTAAGGGGCGTGGCTTAGCGAGCGTAGCAAAACAGCGATGCAATAATCAATAATGGAACTCTGCATGTCACTACCAGTGAAACATCAAACTACTTAGAATGTAATCAACACACAACGCATTGAAACAGTACGAATGAATAAAGCATCACGCCGCATACATAGAAATGTAATAAGACGGATAGAACTTAGAATGTCGTCAGCCAGCAAGCATCAAGCCACATACAATTGTAATAAGACGGATAGAACTTAAAATGTCACCAGCCAGCAAGCATCAAGCCACATATAATTGTAATAAGACGGATAAAACTTAGAATGTCATCAGCCAGCAAGCATCAAGCCACATATAATTGTAATAAGACGGATAGAACTTAAAATGTCATCAGCCAGCAAGCATCAAGCCAAATATAATTATGGCGGATATGACCTTCCATAGTGCATCACCAGCGGAATTAGTAAAGTGCGCAGTGTGGGTCTACACGGGTCACAAATACCGGAAACCACACACCACCCCCCCCCCCCCCCCCCCCCCCCCCCCCCCCCCAATCACAGCCTGGGGTGTAGGCTGGTGGTAAACACGCAGACAGCAAATGTAGTTGGATTACAAAGCAAAATACAGAACATGATACCTAATGAGGTAAATTGTCTGCTTAATGAATCTCCGTATTTCGCCGATATAGATTCCGGAAACAGCCGATAGTTGCCGCAAATGACGACGGAAATTTACGGAAATTGTCGAGCACAGGCTCAATTTGCAATATATTTAAATCACATTGCATAACAGCGAAATAAATTTTGAACATTATAAGTGAAGGGATCAGTGGACGACACTGGTTAATTCCTTATAGACTTACCCCCTTGTTCTACTAATAACCCCTTTAGTTATATGTCCCGTCCTAATCGATGGACCGAGCTCAGGCGAGTATTCCAGGGGCCCGTTTCACTAAACTCTGTACACTAACATGTTCGCAGCCTATGCTCAATAAATGTAAATACATCGATTGAAATTTGCACTTACGAACATTTTAGTCGTACTACGAATTTTAGTGAAACGACCCCCTGGTTTCTAGTTGGGCATTTTTGTGGAAGCTGATTAGGGTCTACACTGATCACCGATGTGGCTGTGGCTATGGCTGGAGAAATGTGGATTATGGTATTTGTGACCAACATAGATCCAAGTCGAATAGCACACTCCTGTCACCTGATGACGATGCATATTGATTGTTAGTAACATAACGGGTATTACATCGGATGGAATGGCGAACAGTGTAGATCCTGATCAGACTGTGCGGATTCAAAGGCAGGTCTAGATATACACTGGTCGCAAAACCAATATGCCCCATTTCTCCAGTCACAGCCACATATAAGCGGATGACAGGAGGTGGAGGAAATGCGGAAGATAATTAATGTATCACTTTAATGTTTGATATCTACATCGCATTTCCTGGCGTATTTTAGCGCGATATGTTAACGGACAATGTTGAAATTTTGTGAAATATTTAGCAAACAATAGCGGGGTTGGGGCGCGAGCAGTGACCGCCCACCCTCCACCCCCGGAATCCGTCCTTGTAGCCGCTTCTTTCACTGACCATTCGATTGTCCTATGTGATACTATCCCATAAGCAGACCCAGTCATAATTCTATCGCATGCTGAGTTTTTCATCATCTTTTATTATTATATAGGTGCATGCATATTTTAAACTCAAAAACATGTACATGTACATATAGCTGCAAATATTATATGTGATTTTGTTCATGTACCTTCGAACATATGCGTAATTTCATTAAATACGTTTACAAAATTTACACAATTTTCCGCAATATAATTCCGCATGTACTTTTGACTTTATTCTGAAAAATATTGTAAATTTTGTAAACGTATTTAATGAAATTCACATCACACGTCGTGTCTCGTTTGGGTATAATTGTAACATGAGACAAGCTTTGTGGCCTTGTACGATTTTTCATGATTTTTGTTTTGAAACTGCGATATTTTCTGTAAATAGCGTCCAAGTTGAAAACATTATCATAGCAATGCGGACTTCTACTATTCATCCGTTGTGTTGAAGGGTTCGTCAACATTCGGGGTAATGTACGGAAAATATAATACCATTTGTGAGTAGAGATATCGCACAACGTCTTAAGACAAAATAATATGGTTCGTCTCGTATGACAGGTACAACACCTGACACAGCGGGCTTAATGTCATTTCAGCCGGTGTAAACACACATCTACACAGTCTGTTCAGGGTTTCTACTGATCGCCATTAATCTTTAGACCGCTACTCACAACAATTGTCGTCTGCTTTTGCTTTCATATCTTGCATTATTTCTCAATAAAAACATGGTTTGACAGCACTTTAGAATCATTTCCAATGGAAATGATTGTAAAGTGCTGTCAAAGCATGTTGTAAATTATTCTAAAGTGCTGTTAAAGCATGTTTTTGATGATATAAATGGAAAATAGAAAATAAACAGCAGACGACAAAAATAATAAGATAGCGGTCAATTAGTCAATAAGCATTTGACGGCTGGCTTACATTAAGGTTGTTGTGCCCTTCTCATGGCCCTATGTAAAGTCTATGGAAATCTAACAAAAAAAACATACACATAAAACGACAACTACTTACATCAATAAATCATATATATGTGTCCAAAAAGTCTGTATGCAGATGCTGTCAGTTTTATATGTACAATTTGGCTTTACACACCTGTGTAGAGACGTAAATATACATGTTCTACATCCAAGTTGGTCTATTATTTACATATTACAGGTGTGTGTGCAATTGTATTGGTAGCAATATCTGCATAATGACTTATATATCACATTGATATGGTTTATTTATGTCAGTCACTATTATTTTATTAGTAGGTTGTTTTATTAGATTTCCATTTACTTTACATGGTGCCACAAGAAGGGTAATATATATTCATGTCACATTGTATGTACATTGTCAATGGAGGTTGCACATTAAAACGTAATATACATACATGTGCTATTTGCATGTGTGTGGCAGCTGATCAGCGTCTACTCTGGTCACGCATGGTATGTGGCTATGGCTGGAGAAATCTGCTTCATGACATTTGTGACGAGCGTAGCTCCTGATCAAATAGCCCCGTCATGTAGCCTGATAACGAGGTATATAGCATCACGGATGTTTCACTAATGGAATGGCGAACAGTGCAGATCCTGATAAGACTGTGCGGATGCACAGGCTGATCTGGATCTACACTGGTCGCAAAACCAATAAGCCCAATTTCCCAGGTACAGCCACAACTATGTCCGATATTCTCACATATCTAGACCCAAATTCCCTTGGAGAAGTTTAAAGGTACATACCCACTCAGTAGGCACACCATGTTCTTTATATCAGAGACATAATCTGGGACATTTTCTGGCAAACTAAACATTCATTCACCACTATCCCACGTATTTGTTGCCTTTATTATACATTTTATATCAGACGTAAATGTGCACACTGATATCAGTGGCGATAACCGTGTTTCCATAAATGTTAACAGACATTACGATATATTCTCTCAGTGCATATTATTGTTTTGATGTGCAATGATACACTTTTATTTATCTGCCTAAAATATTGTTTGTTCAGGTGAGGCATTCAATTAGTATACATAATTAAAAAATAGCATGCCTCATTTGCATATGAAATTAGCCTGATACCACCGCGAGTCATTATCAGGAAAATAAGTATTACTATGATTATATCCGTACAGCGGGCACTCGCAATTTTTAGAACTGGTGGAATAGTGACACAATTTTACACTTATTTAATTCCTATACGTAACATTTTGTGCCTACTTAGTGGGCATGTACCTTTAACGATTGGCCGAATTATTTACTATATTCTATGTTTTGGCACGCCAGTCCCATTGACATACATGTACCCGATGTTGAGCGTGTCCTCAAATAACAAAGTAGTAATTGTTCGCCAGTTAAGTTTGATCTCTGTCCGAGGTAGGCTGTGACAATAACTCATATATCTAGATAGATAGGGTGTCCTGCTTCTTGGTTGTAATTAATCCTCATCACATATGTGGCTGTATAAGGCTTATGAAATTTGCTACCCGTGTAGACACAGACCAGACTATGCGCAGGGTCTGCACTGTTCGCCTTTAAGTAAAGCAAACTACAGATATGCTTGTAACAAACAGTATAGATCATTATCATGTTGGGCTACACCATCGCCCGTGCTAGTCTTGCCAATATTATATAGGCATATGCAGCATATGCTCAATAAATGTAAATCCAATAATTGTTTACAAGAAAACATTGTTAATGTGAAATGTACATACTAATATCCTAATTGTGCACTTACGAACATTTTAGTCGTACTAAGTTTAGTGAAACGGCCACCAGGGGCCCGTTTCACTAAACTTTGTACGATACAAATGTTCGTACGAAGATTTACATTAATTTTATTCTCACTTTTAACGTGTTTCTCTAATGCTACCATTTTTTACCATTTTGTACCGGGTTCATGTCATTAAATGCAGCATCCACTACAGATTTTCCACAATCGGCTGTGAGATCAAATGTTATTGTGGATTTCAAGTTTGCAGTTACGAACTTCTTAGTCGTAGGAAGTTTCGTGAAACGGGCCCCAGGACTGCGGAAAATGTCATAAGTCCTAGTTCCCCAGCCACAGCCAACTATTAGTGTTGTCACATCACTATTTTATATACAATCCAACAATACTGCATGGCCTCGACATTATCTTCTGTTATCGTATCGCAGTTTTGGACGATATTCATTTCGAAACTGAGCCATAATTACACAGCCGCCAGCGTTAATCTTGTCCAGATGTCAAAGTTTCTGAATATTGGCAGTCTCCACTCAGCCAAGCAAGCTGCTGGATTATATGCAATATATTCAAGTATTTGGAAATAAGAAACAAGAGTGTCGAAGGTCACAATATACGCCCGTCGAGGCAAAGCCAGTTCACAAGGGGAGATAACTCACTGAAAATCAATTGGGTTCTTCATCTTGCCTTGATAAACTGTGTGCCATAAAGTGTCCGAATTTTGGTTACGATCCGTCAAGTAGAACTTGAGTTATCGGGTGGACAAGGATACAGAGTACGAATATTAAACATAGCCGCCAAGGGGAGATACTCTTTGACAATAAATAGACTTCGTCATCTTGCCGTGTTAATATATGTGTACCGAATTTGGTTACAATCGGTCAACTTACGTTAGTGCGTGGACAAAGATACAGAGTGCGACAATTAAACATTGTCGCCAAGGGGAGATACGTCATGGGGAATTTCTGAGGAAACAACGTGCTTCTTCGTCTTGCCGTGATAAACATGTACATGTATACCGAATTCAGTTACGATCCGTCAAGTAAATCTCTAGTTATTGTGTGGACAAGCTTTGACCAAAAGTGAATACGTAATACGTACCGTTCTTTTCAAATGGGCGTATCAAAAGTAAATATTGTCAAGATTGGCGCAGACTGTGGTGTAATTATCAAACGCAGTTCAACATCGGTATTAGTGAGGTGGGTGTGTGATTTGGCCGGTGGAGTAGGCGTGGGCCAGGTTTACCGATCGCCAACAGTTTTTAATAGGTTTAATATTCAAATTATTCTAAAAAAAACAGTTTAGTCTTTCCGATCGCCAGCATTAACCTTTAATTTATTTAAATAGATTAAAATACAACAGTTAAGTCTTTGTTTACAGCCCGACAAATAAATGTGGCTATGACTGGAGAAATGGGGCGTATATGTTTTACGACCAAGTATAGATCCAGATTAGACTGCAGTCGGATCAGGATCTGCACTGTTCGCTATTCCAGCAATGAAGCACCCGCAATGCTTAGAACAAGCAAGATCTTTATCAGGCTACTCGTGTGTGATGATTATCAGGCGCTACACTGATTCACAAATCCCATAAGCCCCATTTATCCAGTCACAGCCAGATATAACTAACACAAAAAGTGTTCCTTACATTTGTGACCTGATCAGCTGGCACCGGAATATTTGTAATAAGTTAAAGGTACATGCCCACTCAGTAGACACAAACTGCTTTTTACAGGAATTAAATAAGTGTATAATTGTGTCACCATTCCACCAGTCTAAACAATTTAGTAGTGCACGCTGTACATATATAATAATTTAGTAATATTTATTTTATTGATAGTGACTCGCGGTGGTATCAGGCTATTTTCATATGCAAATGAGGCATGACATTATTTAGTTATGTAGACTAATTAAATGCGTAACCTGAACAAATAATATTTTCGACAAATTATAAAGCATGATCACTGTGCATCAACAAATAAATACACATAACCAACAATAAAGTCCGTTAACTGTTTAAGGAAACACGGTTATCGCCCCTGATATCAGTGTGGAAATTTACCTCTGATATAAAATGTTTAATAATATCAATCAATACGTGGAGTAATGGTGTATACATGTAGCAGCACTCGTAATTTTTAGAACTGGTGATATAGTGACACAATTAAACACGTATTTAATTCCTGCAAAGAACATTTTGTGCCTACTGAGTGGGCATGCACCTTAAGTTCATATCTACCCTCCACTAATACACACTGATACGGAGCCAACAATGTCGTTAGAAGCATCAACCAGGGAGCTGATCCTGGGCTATACTGATAAAATGACCCCAACATCAATAAACCTGGTTTTGTCTCGTGTAATAGCATGTACACGGGATCTGTGACCAGTGTAGCTTCTGATGAAATAGCACACTCCTGTAGACTGCTAATGATGTATATTCCTTTTTAAAAACATGACTGGTACTTAATTGATGGAGTGTCGAACCGTGCAGATCCTGGTCAGACTGTGCGGATGCACAGTTTGATCAGGATCTACATTGGTCGCAAGCCATAAACCCCATTTCTCCAGTGAAGGTCACATATTTGAATGATCTACTCGCATGTCCTGCAAGCAGGTAACATAGCGAGATTGGTACGGCTTGGTATATCCCATATATTGGAGGATACATTTTATAAGCTACAGGAAAATGGCCCTTATTATTAGCCGATCTATTTATAGATCGGCTAATATATTGGTCATCCATCGAATTCTGAAAAAGTTTGTAGCAACCCCCCTTTTCTCCGCTATTCGGTAATCTACGAACGCGAATTTTGCTGTATCACTTCCAAATTGCATCAACCGATAAAGTTTGCATTTTTGGCAATTATCTTCGTTTAAAACTTTAAATATAGCCAAATAACACAATTTTGAATACGTAATCAGCTGAACGCCGGAAGAGATTGAACCAGGAAGTTGTTGTTGTTGAAGTCCATAGTTGGCTCTAATGGCCATATACGCCAACATACGCCGATTATTGGGCTAATTTAAAGCTTTTATTTATTAAACAGAACAAGTTTCAGCCACGTATAATCGCGTAAAATGTGTTTATTCGGCTAATTTATAATCGACCTCTGCTCAAAATCTCATCCGACTAGCAACCCCAGCATCTCGGGTTTATCCCATTGGATCGCGTATGCGCGTCATTTGACGCTAGTTAATATTCACAAAATGTTCCACCAATCAAATTTGTTTACGTATCATGCAGGGATGGCAGGGATGCATCCAGCACGCGAGATTGCGGCAATCCCCCTTAATTATTGTCAATGTCGCAAATTATTGATTGTCTTGCGCCCGACATCGCCCAAAAAATCACGGATGGGCCCCTTTTTAAATGACCAGTGCGCACATTAAAAAAACAAAAAAAACGTAATTGACTATTTAAACGCGCTGCGTATTTAAATCATTGGAAGGCGTGCAGTTCAATCGAGTTTGTGCGGCCGTTGAACGTAAGCTTCGAGTCGATTTAAACCATTTACATCGATAAACAAGGGATAAACAAGTGACAACGTTAACCTGTTATGCTCCATTAAGAAGTAATAAGCTTATGGCAAATCATAATACTTTGGGGCCGAGCTACTAAAGTGACTGGTGTGGCATGGAAATATTGAGTTCAGATTTTGGGAATTTTCCTCATCTTGGATCCGTTTAATGCGGGATAGTACAACCCGTTGGCCCGGCCTTAAATGACCTTAGCTGTTGATAGGCCGTTAAACACCAATACTCACTCGCTCATTCATTCAAGCCCCCCCCCCCCGAGACTCAGTAACTACTAAAATGCGGACATATTTGAACCCTGATTTGATCGGCTAATAAAACATCATGCTCTGCATGAGTTATGATAAGTGTCGCTCTTGATCAGCTACCTAGAAATTGAAACGTCCAGATCATCACGTGTTGTCCTTCCATGCGTTGTCATAATACGGGTATGCTGTTATCACTATTGTGCTCAAGACACAGCATGACTTAACTTAATCAATACACTATTATTCGTGTTCCTTCCGTACATAAACATTCGGCCTGTTCATGGATTTGTATGTCCGGGTATGGCCTTCGTTCCGAAGGCCAACCAAGAAAGGTAACTAACTCGTCGCAGGGCGATGTTATTTTCGGGTGTTGATTTCGGTATTGCTCCATGTCGTGTTCGTTTACCCTGTCACATTGCATGATATGACCCCGGATTATCGCGACTAATGAGAGTGGGATGTTTTTTTCTGATTTTGGGGAGGTGTCATTAATATTCTGTTTTAGATTACCCACAGCAAATTACCGGTAGGGCTCACGTAAACACATGGCCAGTATAGTTTACATCATGGGCGGATTCAGGGGGGGGGGGGGGGGGGGGGGGGGGGGGGGGGTGCGAACCCGACGCGCCCCCCCCCCCCCCCCCAAAATAAAATTCGCCGAGTAAAGATGTTTTACAAGTTACAAGGCACGTTTCTACGTTCGCGTTGTGAATTTTATTGTTTAGTTTTGCTCCTAAAATGCGCCAGAACGCATGATATGCGATGTAGATTTCAAATTTGTTTCGGGGCGAATACCCCCGGACCCCGTAGCTCTATCCCGAGCTCCGCACGGTCTACGTACGAGCTTCAAAATAGTTACGCCCCCCACCAACCCATAACCCGAAATCCTGGATCGCGCCTGCACATGGTGTGTTGTTCACGGCGCTTCATGGAAATTAAACTTAATACAAATGGGATGCCGCCCAACAAAACGAACCTTATTATGCGTGGCTGTGACTGGAGAAATTGGGCGTATATGGGATTTGGTAAAATAACTCATGTAGTCCGATGGCGATCTGATTTCCTTGTTACAAGCATCACGGCTGTTTCATTGATGGAATGGCGAACAGTGCAGATCCTGATTAGACTGTGCGGATGCACATGCTGATCTGCACAGGCTGATCTGGATCTACATTGGTCGTAAAACCGATACTTCCGATTTCGCCAGTCACCGCCAGAGATTTGTTGTCAAATGTAGCCACAGATCAGTGTCTACATTGTTATATTTCCGTCGCTCAAAGAACATGGCGATCTTTCCGTTGAATTATCCTAGTTCGGATATTGGGCTGTGTCTAATGTGATTAGGATATACAGTTGTAGCAATTAGAGGTCCATTTTATTAACTATCAGTCGAAAAACCTGAAAATAATACGTTCGTACAGCACTGCCTGCGCTAATCTTGCCCACATTTGTGGCTGTTCCTCGAGAAATCGGGCTTATGCGTTTTGCGACCAGTGTATATCCAGATCAGCCTGTGCATTCGCACAGTCGATCAGGATTTGCACTGTTCGTCATTAGACATTACACCAATGAAACACCCGTCATGCTTCTAGCAAGCAACAATATACATGTAGATCGTTATCTGGCTGCAGGAATGTGCTATTTGATCAGGACCTACACTGATAACAAAAGCCTCATTTCTCCATTCACTGTCGTATTTGTCTTTCTTTTATTTCCAAATACTTGAATATTGTGCTTAAAATCTTGCAGCTTGATTGGATGAACCTGAGCTGTGCTACAGCTCAAGCTAAGCCAATCAGACAGCTTCATTGCGAGTTCAGATTGCCTATAAATCTTCAGAAACATTTACATCTGTAGCCTATTTCACCAAAATTGCTAAGCATACTTATCTTGCTAAGTACTATCGCGAATATCGTGAATGTGAACTGACTAAAGGACAGTCGCCTGTGGGTATTACGAAGTTGTCGATGGGAGACAACTCTGTAACTAATATATTGATCATTTACGCTGTTTATGAGTTCTGATCAGATTATCCATACTTATTTCTACATTCTCAATGATATTGACATGATTGATATTTGAAATGCGTTTCATTAAGTTTGCTTTGCACTCATCCGTTAATAGTTTAATTTCTAAATAGAAATCTAGTTTAATTTCTAAATAGAAATCTTAATTCGCCATAAGTTGTAATAATTGCTGTTCATTATATACCGTATAAAAAACATGCCTAAGTGGCCGGACAACTTCGTGCTAGCCTAGTCCTATGGGATCGGGACACGGCAAACTATTCAAACTGAAATGTCCCAGCCAACATGAAAATAATCCGATGCAGTAAAAGTCAACAAGACAGCAAGGCCTTACAAGAGTCAGTACACAAACTATTCCACTGCAGCGGTTGAACATTGTAAGTACTGTTCTGTAAACCACACTAGTAGACAGTCGCCCGCGATAATCTTGCCCAGATGCCAACGTTATGCAGATTTATTGGGAATCTCAACTCGCAGTGAAGCAGTTTGATTGGCTAGCAAGAGTTGTATCACAGAACAGCCTCAGCCAATCAAGCTGCTATTTTAAGCACAATATTCTCGTATTTGGAGAAACGACAACAAAAAAAAGCACCAAATGTTTGCAAGATTAGCTCGGGCGGTAGTGTATAGCACATGGGCATATTTTCCTTTAATGTGCTCATGGAACCCAGTGTAAGATCACGTGGTTTCAGCAACTACATGTAGATGCCATCCTGAACATGTTGGCATAAAACACCAGTTCTGGTAAGTTCATACATTGCTTATGCAAAAACACATTGCAATTTTGTTAATATACAGCATGTAACAAATCGTACCTAAATAGTGGCTGGTGACTGTAAAAATGGGTGATGGATCACACTGTTCGCCATGCTTCTGATAAGCAATATATATCATTACCAGGCTACAGGAGTTTGCTATTTGACCAGGAGCTACACTGATCACTAATCCCATTAGTCCCATTTCTCCATTCATTACCACAATAGCGTATGCGTTTTAATGTAGGCTTTACATTGGATTCGTCAGCAAGGGTCTTCTTCCAGGGACGGTGTTCCTCTGGCTGTACTGGCCGAGTTTCAACGGTGGCGGAGTGGACGGGGACGAACAACATCGGGACTATGTGAACACGTACCTCTATCTCTGTGGCTGTACCCTCGCCACGTTCGCATTCTCGGCTATTTACAACAATAAAGGGAAATTCTCCGCAGTATGTATAATACATACACAAAGTACAGAGCCTCGGGGAGGACATGGTCAGTTTGATTCAGATGTTTCTTTGATTCCCACGAATTAGCATTTGTTTCCACGAGTTAATAGTTCATTCCTATTCATTAATATTTTGTTCCCATGAATTAATATTTCATTCCCACGAATTAACCTTTATTATTAACTATTATTTAGTCCCACTAATTAACAATTTGTTCCCACTACTTATGATTTTGTTTCCAAGAATTAGTATTTCGTTCGTCGAATTAACCTTTATTATTAACTATTATTTAGTTCCCACTAATTAACAATTTGTTGCCACTACTTATGATTTTGTTTCCAAGAATTAGTATTTCGTTCGTTTCATTTTCCAGGACCACATCCAGAACGCGACCCTGGCGGGCGGGGTTGCCGTGGGGACGACAGCAGCCATGCCCTTGGAGCCCTGGGGTGCCCTTCTGATGGGCTGTGTCTCCGGCTTCGTCTCCATCACAGGCTTCAGATTCATTCAGGTAAACTCAATTATGGATCGTAGTTAGTTATTTCCCTTTTAATTTATTTATAGAAATCCGGTCCAAATTGTATAAGTTATGTTCGTATTGCTTGTATTGCCGCACGATTTGATCTGTAAAGGGGCCGTTATAGTATTATAGTGTTTTAGACTAGTGTTGATCCAGGTTATCCTATATATCTGCACAGTCTGATCAGGAACGGCATTATTTGGCAGATTCATATTTTGACACTCGTTAATTTTATTGAAAACAGTGTATACTCAGATCAGACTGCACAGAAATAAACGCTAAACTTAACCATAGGACCGGATTTATATAAATATATTTGCAAAGGGAAATAACAAACTATGCGCCATCGTGAAATATTTCACGTCGAGAAAATTCACCCATGCCCACCCACCCATTTGTTCCCTCAAATTAACAATTCGTTCCCACGATATAACAATTCGTTCCCACTAATAACAATTTGTTCCCATGGGAACGAATTGTTATTTCGTGGGAACAAATTGTTAAATTAAGGGAATGAATTGTTATTTCGTGGGAACGAATTGTTATTTCGTCGGAACGAATTAATAAAAAAAAAAAAGTATACGTCCCCTGTAGGGCTCCGTAATCATATATTGCATTCCCACTATGCACCAGAGCGGATGGACATACCAGCATGGATTTAAATGTACAATGACCGTGTTTAGTAAGTTTGGTATACATATTGATCATTATATAGGCAGCAGATGTCCAAGAAGACCGCCTCCCAGCAGTTGCGCCAAATCAGAGCGAGGCTAGAGTGTGAGATGAAGTCAGAAAGCCATTCGATATGTCACACACTCGCCAACCATTAACACGGACCTTGATCTGTGTTACCTTTGTAAATGTCACTGAAACACTTAGCCATTTTGTTGTATGGCCTTGCCTCGTTTCTAAAATAAACATATGAAAAACATATGAATTGCCTATGGAATTCATATGAAAATAACCGATATTAAATTCATATGCCACACATTTGGTAGTGTATAACCTTACCTGATCAATTCGATATCAAAATATAGTCATAGCCTGATACAATGTATTCTGTAATAGCCAATAATGACATTTCTGTATCAGGCTCGGCTCGGAAACGGTAGGAATTCCGAGGCGAGCCTCGGAATTCCAACCAGTTTCCTAGCCTTGCCTGATAAACTCGATATGAAACTAACATTTACACTGGTATTCTCTATGCTCGCTCCAGGGTTCGCATTGCGACTGCCCGTGCTAAACAACATTGACGACGGGAGTGACCTGTTTGACGACGGCCTCTTCTGGAACGTTGCCGACGATATGCCGACCATGGACGGAGACGACGGGTATGGATCGTATATACTGTTCTCCTGTAGTGAAATCTCCAGCATTGTTCATTGTTGTAACAATATTTTAGCAATTGCTTGTGGCAATTATAGTTGGGCATTTTTGTCTTTATACATGTGTCACACATACCCGCCTCTATCGTGCATGTGCGTTGAAGGATCGTAATTCCAGAGCTGGGAACATTTCCGGATAAACAGTTTGCTTAGAGCACATGTACAAGAATAAAATACTATAAACGATACTGACATTCGATTTATGTTCAATCACATGTGGCTTAGAGCACCCTTAAACACTAGTATAGTCATTTCCGTATTAATTTCAGATTGTCCCATTCATTAAAAGAGGTGTCAAAGGCAGACAATGTTTACAAACATGGCATATTTGCATGAGACTATTGGAAATCTTAATGTACAGTGGAACCACTCAAGACCGGACACACTGGGGACATCAGAGGATGTCCGGTTTAGACATGTTTCACTGTGAAACTTGCATATAACTACTACTCCAAGATACGCGTAGGTGCTTTGTGATCATGACATACATTATCCTCGGAGAAAATGGCAACGAAGCCTATCAAAATTATGTACAACTTACTTGTCTCTCTGTCCCGTTTGCAGGGGTTCAATTGTACGTTAGTTGCACATATAGGTATTCAAGTATTGTTTAATTGTTATTGTTGATAACGCATTACAAATACATTCAAAGTGATCTAATTAACATCTCCATTGACCTGTATTTTGTTTCAGTGCGATACACTTGCAGACTTACAGTCCCGAGGCGACGGAAGCCAGAAACGGTAGCACCAATGTCCGCTTATAACCGATCATACTCCAGATATGTTAACACTTATAGCCGGTATATTCACTCGTGTCTGCTCATGTTGTATACCAGGGGTCCGTTTCACTAAACATCGTACGACTAAGATGTTCGTAAGTGTAAATTTAGAATCGTCCGCAAATTCCAATTAATGGATTTACATTTATTGAGCTTAGGCTGCATATGCAGCCTATGCTCAATAAATGTAAATCCAATAATTGTTTACAAGATTACATTGTTAATGTGAAATTTACAGACTATCATAATTTTGCACGTATGAACATTTTAGTCGTACGAAGTTTAGTGAAACAGCCCCCAGACATGTGAACTACCATTTGTTTCCCATGCACGCTGTAATCATTTAACTTTGTAAAACTAATACATGTACAAACCGCCAGCGTTAATCTTGCCCACTTTGTCAACGTTTCTGAATATTTATTAGCAATGCCAACTAGCAATGAAGCAATTTGATTGTCTGAGTCTGTACTGTAGCACAGGTCAAGCTGCTGGATTTCAAACACTATATTCATGTATTTTGAAATAAAGACATTTCCAAATATTGACAAGATTAGCGCAGGCGGTAGTGTACATACACATATACATGTACAGTGAATTATTATAATGTCGTGTAGTTTTATATATTAGGTAATATATTCCTATAAGTAATTGTTATAGTTCTAGTCAGGGACATATGTGTTTTACGACTAGTGTTGATCCTGATCATTCTGTGCATCTTCACAGTCTGATCATGATCGGCACTGCTCACCGTTCAATCAATGAAACATCCGTCACGCTTCTAACAAACAATACAGATCGTTATCAGGCTACTGGAGGGTACTACTTGATCAGCAGCTCTACTGGTCACACATTACATAAGCCCCACTTCTCCAGTCACTGCCACATACAAGAGAATAACCACATGTTATAACCTAAATACATATATATAGAAAATAATAGGTTAGTGCCGTGAATGGGAAAAATATCTGGGCCGTTTACTCTGTCGAACATACTGGGCTATGTCATGCTATATGCGCCTTGGGATATGCGGCGGAACGAACTGCCTGTTGTTTGCCAGTGGCGGCCTAGTGGGTGACTGCGCTGGTCAGGGCGTGGCTGTTGTTCCTTGTTGTTGCCCGTTGGCGGTTGTGGTGCGGGGGCCTCTGGCTTTGGTTGTCTCTGTCTGCAGTGTCCCGTTCTACTGCGGGTGTGCCAGTGATTCAGCCCCTACTCAACCTGCGGTGTTGCTCCTCTTCTGCGGGCGGTGCGTTTGCCCGTATCACCTGGATCCACCCCTGCTTGGTCTACACTTCCTTCACAAATCGTATAATAGCATCAACAACTACTATAACACTGAGTATCCATATATGATAAGCACTCACACTCAGCTCTTATCACCGGCTGACGTACCGGTATAGTCGGTAGGAGAATGAAGTACCAACTAGTAAGCTGTATGTAACCGCCTCGTTGCCTCCTTCATTTAATTCACATATGTTGACTGCATTGCAACTATTAGTAAATTCGGAAACAAACGGACCAACGGCCATTGACCTGACAGTTCGCCGGGCTCAATTATATGGGATATGATACGAGAGATAACATGTTGAAATCACACCTATGATCTGTTCTCTCAGACGGAGATCGTCGCTGATAGTTCAGGACTACATGTATAGTAGTATTGCGTTCGTTTGCGGAAAAGTGCTACTGGAGAATTAGGACGACGAAACGATGGCGCTTGCATGACCGTTCCACCCATGTGCTGAGAAACCATTGCGGTATCCAGGCATGAGCGAGCGCCAATGCACAGCCAACTAGTCCGGTGACTGGACTATCATTCCGTTAGCACCTTGAGGGAGCATTGCGATTCCAGGGCCTGGGGGTCGTTTCACTAAGCTTCTACGACTAAAATGTTCAAAAGTGCAACATTATGATTTCAAATTTAACAATGCTTTCTTGTAAACAACTATTGGATTTACATTTATTGAGCATAGGCTGCATGCAGCCTGTGTTCAATAAATGTAAATGAATCTATTGAAATTTCCAGATGATCCTAACTTTGCACTTACGAACATTTTAGTCGTACGAAGTTTAGTAAAACGACGCCCAGAACATTGGAGGTCCAGCCTCTGTGGTCAGAATGTGCCAGGGCCATAGTACCAGCCCCATGCGCACTGCCCGGCTCCAATCTTAGACACGGGCATGTGTGCGGCTGCGAGCTGGGCGATAGACACATCGTCCAGCCAAGTAGGTCAGAACATTGCTGAGCTAAGCAGCACTGTTTGTTGCTGACCTATATCTCACATAGACATATCCCAGACCAGTACTACTATGATGGGTTCAGCTTGAAATAGGATATACTATGCGGATCGACAGTACTGTCATCAGTAGCCGATTTCATCAAAATTGCAAAGTACATGTATACTTATCTAGCAAAGTATACTTTGAGGGAGTAATCACTTATTTTTTCCAAAATGCGTTATTTAATATAGAACTAACGACAGCATATATTTGATGATTAAAAGTATGCAGAATTATTATACTGAATTTATTACATTATCACAGCCAAAATGGCTGTGATAATGTAATAAATTCAGTATAATAAAAAATAATAAATTTATTCTAAATTTGAGAATTTCTCCTCAAAGTATACTTTGTACAAAAGTATACTTTGCAATGTTGGTGAAATAGTCTACAGATAGGTAGCACAGAGCAGGAGCTACACATGGAGGAGCTGGCGGAGGAGTAAAAAAAACGAACATTTTTGAAAAATGACTCCGAAACCTGGATATATATATTGAAAATGATCTAAGAACACAAAAGCTAAATGTTGAAAACCGGTCCACTATTTCTGAAATTAGAAAAAATCCTCATTATGGAGATTTAACACGTGGAAAAAAATGTTCGCAAAACTATCAGTATTGGACCAAATTTCACTCAATAAAAAGAAGGCTCATTCTTCTGTTTTGCTAAATATTATCGAAAACAATAAATTTTTGCATTGTTTATATAGCCGTAAACTTTGGGCAGGTTTCGTGAAACAGACAGTAGTGGTATCGTCCAGACCACGAGACAAACACTGGTAGATAGTCAGTATACTACGGAGCCCGCAGTGAACATGGACTTTTCTTTATTAATTCGTTTCCCACGAAATAACAATTCATTCCCTCAATTTAACAATTAGTTCCCTCGATATAGCAATTCTTTTCCACGAAATAACAATTCGTTCCCTGGATTTGACAATTAGTTCCCATGAAATAACAATTCGTTCCCTCAATTTAACAATTCGTTCCCTCGAATTAACAATTCGTTTCCACTATATAACAATTCTGTTCCCACGAAATAACAATTACTATATCGTGGGAACGAATTGTTTTTTCGTGGGAACGAATTGTTAAATTGAGGGAACGAATTGTTAATTCGTGGGAACGAATTGTTATTTCGTGGGAACGAATTAATAAAACAATATTTCTACGTCCCTTGCGGGACTCCGTACTATACCGCTATAGTGGCATAGCCCATGTCGGGAATAGGAGAAGATCAACACAAAACGTTACCTGATAAATAGAATACAAGGATAGTGTTTTTTTATGTGTGGCTGCCACTGGAGAAAAGGGGCTAGTAGGTTTTGCGACCAGTGTAGATCCAGATCAGCCTGTGCATCCGTACAGTCTGGTCAGGATCTGCACTGTTCGCCATTCCGTCATGCATATAACAAGTAATATAAATCTGTATCAGGCTACGGGAGTGTGCTATTAGATCAGGAGCTACACTGGTCACAGATCTCAAAAGCCCCATTTCTCCCGTCACAGCCACATATAAAGTTTATCCGGCTCGGATTTATCACGTGACGGTGTTACCTCGCCGTGCGTGATAAACTCGATATCACAAGACACAAGCCTGGCACTCTCTATGTATCCGTTCCAGAAGCCGCGGAGAAGTAATGACGACGTCTCCACGAACCGTGACAGACCGCAGCCATACTGAAGGGTAACCAGACGGTGTAAAGGAGGCGGCGTATCGCGAGTTTGCGAAGGAAATACAGTAGAACCTCTCTAAACCGGACACCAAGACAATATATGTGATCTCAGTTTGGGAGATTTCTTGGTAACGCCTCTCAGATAATAAACACATGTTCATGATTGTAAAAGACATACGGATGTCCCAGAATGGTTATATGCCTGATGTACAGTGCAACATCTATAAACCGGACACCCTGATACCTCCCAGGGAGTCCGGTTTACAGAGGTTTCAGTGTATAGCCTTTATCCTCGAAAACTAGCGTCTGAAGCAGTCACATAGCATCATAGCATACATACACAACCGCCTGCGTTAATCTTGCCCATGGAGTCAACGTTTCTGAACATCTATTGATAACTCGCATTCAAGCTGTTTGATTGGCAAAGCCTGAGCTGTAGCACAGCTCAGGATCAGCCGACCAACCTGCTTGAGTTTCAGAAGTAGTTTATTCCATTGAGCCAACCTGTCCCTGAGCAAACATGCAATCCTGTCATATTATACAAGCTAGTGTCAGATGTCACAAATATGTCACAAGTATTTAGAAATAAACAAAGACAAATATTGGCAAGATTAACGCAGACGGTGGTGTATACCCGCGTCTGAAGCAATCAAGTGACACAATAGTATACCTATATCCATAGTAGAATACATGCATGTTTGTAGTTCCCACATTCCCATAGTAGACACCGGTGAAACGTCCATGTATTGGTGATCGTAGTGTGGACACATGTTTCAGTTTTCAGCCGGACTCACCAACAAAACTTGGCTTTCAAGCAATTTCCCTCTGGCAGGTGCTGGCAAAATGAGGGATCGTAGCTAGTTATCTTCCGTTGAATTTGTTTATAGAAATCCTGTACAAATTCTATAGTTTAGAGTCTTATTAATTGGAAAAAGGGCGAATGTATCATGATGTGTTATGAAAAGGAGCAATTAATACTGATTTCGATTAGTGTTGATCAGATCAACCTACATATCTGCGCAATCTGATCTTGGGCTACATTATTTGCCAGATTCATATGTTCACACTTATTAATGTTCTTGCGTTCAGTGCAAACCCAGGTCAGATTGCATATATGTGCAGTCTGGTCTGGATCTACTCTGTTCGCAAAACTCATCTTTTGTGCTATTCAGTAAGAAATAAACGTTGTAATACAGCATAGGATCGGATCTCTATAAATAGATTTGCAATGGGAAATAACCAGCTACGATCCCCCATTATTCAGTACATATCGTACACGAGTGAATATGGTCTTAGGACACGTGGTACCCCGGATCATCCTATAATTCATGCATAATTGCTTCGTAAATGTGATGTGATATATGCATAACATACATGTGAACATTATCTTCTTACTATATCCTACACAGTGCATGGAGTTGCCATGTCGGCCATCTTAGTGTGTACAAGCCATTGGCCAGTTTTACCTCTTATGGCGTTTAACACATACCAGTAATAATATGGCAAACACATGAATACTATTTGGTGTAACATGATGGGAAGACATCGGTGAACAGAGTGCCTATGCGTTGCTTCATCAAATGTATATGCAAATCTGATATATGAAGGGTTTGTTGACCCTAAGTTAAAATGTTTGAGAATTCAATAAAGACTGTGTAACACTAAGAACAATACACAGTGCTGTAGATATATACCTGTATTACCATACATACTGTATCGAATCCAGCGACTTGTTAGCAGTTATCTGAGTGTATTGTCACTATGTTCTACATGCCTACTATGCGAGTAAATACGTATTGCACCACATTGTATTAGATTACCTGCAATAGTATTTAATATATGTTTCAAACGCTCCAAGTGATGAACCTTTCCGATAGCATGTGCAAACTAAAATGGCGGAGATGGCAACGCAAGCTGTACCCTAAGAAGAACAGGGACATATATACTTTATGGCGATAGTCAGTCACATGTATGATGCTACCACATTTGAAACAAAATGTCATATTCTATAAAGTCAGTCCTTAATAACATGTGAAAACCTGTGATATCTTCTATAAATGAAATCGAAAGTTGACGAATTATTCATAGCAAATGAGGACTTCTCTGAAAAGTTCGTCAACTGTCGACGTCATTTACAGAACATATCGTGATTTGTGTAAATATGTTTCATGAGGTATCGCACATCTTCTAAGTACAAAATCACACGGTCTGTCTCTTGTTTGTAGTTCGAAACTAGATTGAAGATTTCGACCAGATGAATAACCATTGGAGCTAAACGATGATAATCACATATGCTAGAATAATAACGTTAATGATAATCAACTGATTGAAGGAATATAAGTGCATATATACATTATACAATTATTGTCTTTTGAGGAGATGTACACTAGATTTACGTACCTGAGGAAAGTCATATTCACCGAGGCCGAACGTATATGATACAACAACGCACGATATGTCTCGTGCTTTGGTTACGTGATCAGTGACACGCGCATGCTGCTATACCTGAATATCAGTATTGGACTCGTCTCGTTCCGCATAACATTCTCGGACTCGAGAATACAGGTGAATATCATATCATATTATATTATTTATATAAATAAACTCAAAGGGAAATAACTAGCTACGATCAATCAGTATAAAGATGGCATACATGTACTCGCTATGGCAAGCGCCATTAAAGGTACATGCCCACTCAGTAGGCACACACTAGTATTTATATCAGATACATCATCTGAGTCATTTTCTGGCAAAATAAACGTTCATTCACCGTTACCCTACGTATTGATTGTCATTATTATACATTTTATATCAAACTTAAATTACCGCACTGATATCAGGGGCGATAACCGTGTTTCCTTTAAAATGTTAACGGACATTACTATTTATTCGCTGTATTTATTTTTGATGTGCAATGATCATACTTTATAATCTGTCGACAATGTTATTTTGTTCGGGTGACACATTTAATTATGCATAAATAATGAAAAATATCATGCCTCATTTGCATATCAAAATAGCCTGATACTACCGCGAGTCACTATCAGTAAAATAAATATTACTAAATGTGTATATCTGCAAAGCGGGCACTCGTAATTATAAGAACTAGTGGAACAGTGACCCAATTATAAACATGTTTAATTCAAATGAAAAACTTGTTGTGCCTACTGAGTGGGCATAATTATACCTTTAAATGAAGTCATATGTGAGACAGTGCATTTAAACTTATCATTTGTAGAGAACAGTCTTTACAAGCTGTTTCGAACAGAAGCTACTGCCACCTGTCGTTACCTTGGTGACCGACAACATTATTGTTGTATTGATTGCGTCGCCGTAGCCATGTGAGGCTGACCTCTCCATGACAACGGTATTGACCGACATAGTCTCGTGTGTCTCAAGATCTCAAAGTCACTGAGGCGGATGCGGAAGTGGGTGGCAATAGCTGCGAGACTCGCCATATTTGTTCTCTAACAGTCGTGACACGTACCACTGATGACATTTGGTATCGACCGTCACGCATATTAGAGTTACGATCCCACATTTTTTGTTAACGTCAATGCGTCTCAGATATGCCTAGAATAAACTACAAGTGAACAACTATTTTGCAACTGTCCCGGAATATATTTCCAATTTACATCCGAAAATTGCAAACATACTGGATTCACTAGATTACCCAATGAAAATGTTTATTATGCATCACCAAGAGTCCAACTTTCTTTGTTGCAATCTCTGGAAGGAGATCACTTATCAAACTTGTGTGTACTTATCGGCTGTAAGCTTGGACGGTTTATGGCTTAATCTTGACAGCGTTGCATAACATACAGACGAATTAATATGCAGATTTTCAACTTTAATATCTGTGAAAAATAAAATAATTTTCGCAATTCTTTGAATAAAAGTTCAATATTATTCCTGACTTGGAAGTAAATACAATATTTAAAATCCATGTACAATAAGAAACTTCTGATATGCATCCGCACAGTGTGCCTACACTTGTTGAAAACTCACTAAGCCACTTTTTGTTGTGATACGACATTTTTAGATTGGATTCGAGTTGACATCTTTGTTAAATGATTGTCTCTTAAATAACACAACTGTTTTGCGACCTGTGCAGACCCAGGTCAGCCTGCACATCCGCGCAGTCTAATCATGACCTACACCGCTCGATACTGTATGGGGCGGACCAAATTCCAGTTCATAACACTTACTCCGCGGTTCATGCGTATAATTATACAATGGCAGAATGTTTTGTATGCCCCGCCGCGATATTAGGGTCATTTAGTGCTATATGTGTCTGTCCGTCACGTCCGTCGTCAGTCAGTCACGAACATTGTAACTGGTAAACGTTTAAACTGGAATAGCTACATGTAGATGCTTGATACAGTGTACATGTATATGGTATGTAGCTGCCTTATGACGTGTGGGTGTGCAAAGTAGCGTTCGATGTTTGATGTATATCGCCCCCTTTTGGACTCAGAATTAAAGTTGGGATTCCATCTGTTAGGCACAAACTGCTCTTTATAGGAAGTAAATCAATGTATAATAACTATTGCACCAGTTTAAAAATTAAGAATGTCCGCTATACGTATATAATGATTTATTAATCTGTAATTTACTGATAGCTGCGCGTAGTTGTATCAGGCTATTTTGATATACATTGGAGGTAGGACATTTTTAAATTATTTACATCAAATAAATGCGTCATCGGAATAAATAATTTATCGACATGTTATAAAGTATGGTTATTGCACATAAATAAATAGAGAATAAATACTTGTTTTCGTTAACATTTTAAGGAAACACGGTTTTCGCCCTCGATATCAAGAATGACAATTTATGATATAAAATGTACAATGCTGTTAATTAACATATCCAGTATTGGTTAATCAATGTTTATTTTGCCAAACAAAAGTCAAATCAGGAATGGATGATCAACAATATGTCTCCCTGTATTACAACCTCTGATATGGTAGTTTAAGCAAGTTCACATTTGAACTGGTAAAACGTTGAAATGGTGAAGGTGAATGTTTGGTACATGGTACATGGCTTCCTTCTGGTGTGTAGATGCGCAAATCGGATTGAAGTGACCGACAGGTGATGGATTTTCTCCCCATTATTGAAGTTCACATGTTTGTCTCGTTGTACTATCAAAGTTGTAGATGGGCTTTCGTTTCATATATAAAACTTCTTGTTTTTCGCTGTGTGGCTCTTTGCCTCACTTGGATAATCTTTTCATTACTGTATTACTGGCATAATGTCACTTGTCCTTGCAAATCAACATCATATGTGGCGGTGACTGGGGAAATGGGGCTTATGCGTTTTGCGACCAGTGCAGATCCAGATCAGCCTGTGCATCCGCACAGTCTGATCAGGGTCTGCACTGGTCGCCATTCCAAGCCGTAACAAACAAAATCGATCATTATCAGGCTATATGAGTGGGGTATATCTTATTTGATCTGGATCTACACTGGTCACAAATCTCGCTATTCCAGCCAAGAACAATCTGCCATGCTTCTAACAAGTAAAATATATCATTATCAGGCTTCCGGAGTGTGCTATTTGAACAGGAGTCACACTGGTCACAAATCCCATAAACCCTATTTCTACAGTCACAGCCACAAACATCACCGTACTTCATAGACATTGGTGCTGCACTCCGCCCCGGCGTAAAATGTTTCACCTCGAAATAGGCGCCGGATTCCTGATGAATTCCCATTCAGCTATATGCAGAAGATACTGCATAAACAGGCAAAGTTGCTAGAGGAAACTTGCGTTTATCATCATCTGGGACATTTTCTGGAAAACAAAACATTCATTCANATAGGAATGAATGGCCTTTTTGTGGAATTTATCGGGGTATAAACTTGGTAAAGTCTCGGGAATACTGGACGAAGGCCATTCATTCCCTATAATTCCAGCATTTGAAATAAATTCATCAAGAAAATGTGTTTATTTTCCGTTTTCTTAAGAATTATTTTAACTGCGCCTCACGGTTACGGAAAGTAGTTCGGCATATGGGAGTTTACTGGGATATAAATTTTGGACAGAGACTTGCTACGGACCAATAAAATGTTAGGGAATTGTGAAAATATTTGTGTGCTGGAATTATTCACAGGGACGATGTCCGTCTTTCCTTAACATGTTAACGGACATTACTATTCATTATCTGTATTTATTTTGATGGGCACTGATCATACTTTATAATGTGTCGAACATATTATTTTTCGAGGTGACGGATTCAATCAGTTTAAATAATTAACATATAGCATGCCTCATTTGCATATGAAAATACCCTGATACCACCGCGAGTCTCTATCGGTAAAATAAATATTAATAAATGATTATACTAGTATCTGTATAAGGGTCACTCGTAATTTTTAGAGCTGGTGTAATAGTGACATAATTATACACATATTTAATTCCTGTACGGAGTGTTTTTGTCTACTGAGTGGGCATGAACCTTTAATCAATCGCGCCATTTTATTTGATCAAATACACAAGCACATTCGTTATATGCAGGTGCATGCGTTCAGAAAATGTGATAAGCATGGGAGATAATTTGGCTTGGTATAATTTATCATTTTCGCTATAAATGTACCACTACAAGTATGAAAGAAATGTGTCATGTCTAAATGTTTGGTTGTGAAAGTATCATACATACTATTTGTATATACTACAGTGGAACCTCTATAAACCGGACACCCTGGCCCAGGGTGTCCGGTTTAGCGAGGTTTCACTGTAAATCAGACATTTGATTATTCCGAGCCATTGTTGTGTGCTATGTGGTCA
Source organism: Conchocele bisecta (assembly GCA_029237695.1). Taxonomy (NCBI): domain Eukaryota; kingdom Metazoa; phylum Mollusca; class Bivalvia; order Lucinida; family Thyasiridae; genus Conchocele; species Conchocele bisecta. Next base: position 99,945,378 of record CM055270.1, read on the forward strand.
CGAACAGGTTTTTTAACCGGAGATAAATGACCAAGAAACCCATACAAATTATGATCACAAATGATGAGTGTTGTCCGATTTCGAGAGGTTTCACTTTATAATAAGTATTGTTCCATATTAGGCCTAAGAAAGTAGTGTGCTTCGGGCAAACGGACCCTACCTATAAATATGCCGCCGGCCCTCGACTATTATGGCCGTTCAAAGCAAACAAATACATCAATGTACAAGGTGTCCTTTGCGTCCTTTATTCGTTTGTCATCCAAATAGTGAACATAGTCCATCATATTGGCACATACAACTGTCTAGCATTATTCAAATGCCGACCCTTCCTACCTATTTCTTTCATGACCATTGCCAGCAACACAGGTTCTTGTTATATGCCTTATACCAGTAAACGCAAACACTAGCTATTGTTCAGTATTATAAACATGTTTCCAATGAGGGGTATGTGATGAAACAGATATATAAACAATACACGTAGTTTACTAGTAGATTTGTATAGAATCTCAGATGATGTCTCAGAGATCCCGTATGTGTTTTGTCGTTCGCACTATTATATTTGATCACATTCCAAAAAACTTGCGTTATATTCAAGTACATGCATAAACTGTGCTAAACAGGGACGGTAACCATCGGTTGAAGAAAAATGTTTATAATGCTGAAAAATAACTAGTTATTTCTCAGTATTATAAACATTTTGTACTAACACGAAAAAAGCATTTTCCGGCGATACATTGTATATATGTATAATTAGGTTCAGAAATGTTATACAAATCTAAAATGAAACTACCTGTAGTTTTGCTTTATCTGTTTCATCACGTTCTATGCATATCCAGTGTTTTTTAAAGCATAGATGATGTTGGAAATTATTTGCGGTGTTTTGAATTTGCGGATATCCAGAGTCCGTGAACATAGCGAAAATAAACCCCCGTACAATACAGTGGGGTCAGCGTGTAAGTTCGTGTAAGTGCACACACGAACGAACACGACAGGTTGGAACCAACCTGTCGTGTTCGTTCGTGTGTGCACTTGCACGCTGACTGTACATCACAAACAGGCAGATTGGGATGAATAAACCGCCACGGTCTGCTTGTGTTCATGCATGTGAGACCAAATATACAATGCAGGTCAATATGTATAACAGTAAGACATGCTACTGGAAATATTGTTTTAATAAACAGCACATAAATATACATAGAAATACCCACGCCAAATCAGAACTCAGTTGTGCTGTGCGACGTGCGACAACACTATGTTGTCCGCCATTTTCAAAGTGGTGAATAATTATGTTCCTTGACTGTACATGTACTTGGGGTGTAGAAACAACATTAATGCACACACAACATACTGTGTTCGCCCTCAAATGTTATTTCCTGAACAAAAATATTTCACTAACAACTATTCTAATGCACGTTATAAATATCACGCAATCTGATTGGCTGATGGTCATTCATTACAGACATCTGTCGTACATACACTGTTGGTAACTACACGTATATACCTGTTTACATTGTTTTAAATTCACTATTTTAGACCACAGTGTCGAACCTTTAATACAAATAGTGACTTTAAAAGGTACATGATGTACATACCCACTCAGTAGACACAACATGTTCTTTATATCAGAGACATCATATGATACATTTTCTGGCAAAATAAACATGCATTCACCATTACCCCACGTATTGATTGGAATTATTATACATTTTATATCAGACGTAAATGTATACACTGATATGTGGGGCGATAACCGTGTTTCCTTAATATGTTAACGGACATTACTATTTATTATCTGTATTTATTGTTTGATCAGCATTAATCATACTTTATAACCTGTCTAAAGTATTATTTTCTCAAGTGACATATATATAATATATAAATAATTGTTAATAATTAAATAAATACCATGCCTCATTTGCATATGCAAATAGCCTGATACCACACCGTGTCACTATCAGTAAAACAAATATTACTAAATGATTATATTGTATAGCGGATACTTGTACTTTTTAGAACTGGTGGAATATTGACACCATTATACACGTAATTAATTCCTATGAAGAACAGTTTCTGCCTACTGAGTGGGCATGTGCCTTTAAAACAATGTGTATTAAATGTGTTTCCCTTCGTAAGTTATTGGAAAGTACTTTACACGGAAACAGCATCGTTAATATCGTAATTAATACTATATAATATATATGAATATTAAGCATGTGATAGAGAACATACAAGTTCATAATCGAACAAGCCATGTAAGTTTGTACATACGAACATGTGCTATACCTCATGAAAACTTTACGTTTCCGTAAATGACGTAGAAAGTAGACGAAATGTTCAGAGCAAATGCGGAATGGTATTCCGTATTTTCTGTGAACAATTCGTCAACTTTAGACGTCATTGTAATACCGTATTTGCTGTAAACAATTCGTGAATTTTTAACGTCATAGGCGGAAAATATCACAATTTCGGTAAATATTTTAATTAAAATCGCATATATTACGTAAAAAGTTACGTGGCTTCTCTCATATTTGTTAATATAGTATTCACAACTTGGTTATCCATCGCTATATTTAGTTGTGACTAGATAAATATGGCTTATGGGTTTTGCATCCGCACAGTCTGATCAGGATCTGCACTGTTCGTCATTACTTCAACGGAACGCCAGTCTTGCTTCTAACAAACAATATGTGTTTAAATATATGCTTCAGGTATGCGCTATTTGATCAGGATCTACACTGTTCACAAATCCCATAAGCACAAGGTATCCAGTGTCATCGTCACATATACATGTATGTCAACACATAGAGAGGAGACGCACGTTATCAGTAGCCTATTTCACCAGCAGTGCAAATTATACTTGTCTAGCAATACTAGATATACTTATATATCATTTATCTTTCCTGAAATGCATTATTTCATATAGAACTAACGACTGCATATATTATTTATGGTTAAGAGTATGCATAATTATTATACTGAATTTATTACATTATCACAGCCAAAATGGCTGTGATAATTTAATAAATTCAGTATAATACAAATTAATAAATTTTTCCTAAAATTTAAAATTTCTCCATCAAAGTATACTTTGCTAGAAAAAGTATACTTTGCAATGTTGGTGAAAAAGGCTCTTGATCTAACCTTGCTGGTTATCGACATGAGGAATATTTGTCTTGTGAACCATCGATACTTTAAAGTTAGCTTAACTGTCACAATTGATAATACTGGCATGTGCATTTTCACTGACCTACATGTACATGCAAGTGGATGGATTTAAATATATACATTACATTGTAAATACATACATTACATTGTAAATGTATATATCGGGTGGACATGGTGGATAATAAAAACTCCCAAACTTTCAAATTGTCATATCTCAGAAATTATGTATAATATTTCCTTATAGACAGACAAAATATCGTTTAATGACATTTTATCAGGTAACTTGCCCTGCATCGACCGAATACGTACTGACCTGATACAAACATCCGGGTTACAATGAAGTGAATACTGAAGTTCCATTAGTCGGATGACGTCACGTGACGTTACCGAATGGCATTAGTGTAATGACACAACGTAAACAAGTCCGCGTTCTGTCCATGGATAACGATGTCATATGTGGTCATTTTCCAGTGATAAATATAATACCATGCTACTGTCTTTTTATATCAAGTTTATCAGGCCTGGCTCGGCAAGCCTTGGAATTCCTACGCGTTTCCTAGACTTGCCGGATAATTTGATATCAAACTACACTGACCTGGTATTCTCTATATCTCAGATATGTGACAGTTTCAAATCAGTATCTGTTTTAATACTGGAGTGATGGTGCATGATGGTGCTTAAAATGTTAAAATGACAGTTTATTTGTTTAATTTTCCAGTTTTTCAGTATTCAGTGAAAGCAGACATTTTAATTTTGGTCCATGATTTTTTTTATATGTCAGCACACATACGGTACTACAAGTAGAGTTTAAAATGTTTAGATTTCCAAGCTAATTGCGTGAAGTGAGAAATTATGAGAAATGATATCGAAATTTCAGGTACACGTATGAGAATTTGAAAGTTGGGGCCAATTATCCTCATCCACCCGATTTAAGAGTGAGACGCATTTATGGTGTATGAACGGGGTGAAAACTAAAATTACAGGTATACCTGTAATTTTAGTTTTGACCCCGTTCGTGCACCATACACTACCATACCATACTGCATACCCGATGTTTCAAATGTATTAGTTACTTCTCGTGACGGTGCGTTTCTTAGGATATGTGCTTTGTCTCATTTACACGAATATAATCAAACCTGACACTTTATCAATATACATGTACAATGTCAGTGGCTGTGATTAGAGAAATGGGGCTACTGGGTTTTGCGACGAGTGTAGATCCAAACCTGCCTGTGCACCTCCGCAGTCTGTCAAAATCTGCACTGTTTGCAATTCAATCAATGAAGCACGCATCGTACTTCTATCAAGCAACATAGACAATGGGAATATGTCATTTGATCAGGAGCTACACACGTGACACATCCCATCAGCCCCGTTTCTCCAGTCACAACCACATATCATAATATATTGTACTACTGTCTGTTCCACTAAACATGCCTGCATTTTACGGTCAGAGAAACAATGCAACAACTATATTTGTTTCGATAATATTACATTTTAGCAAAATTTAAGAATGAGCCTTTAGTCCAATATTGATTTTATTGCGAAACAAACAATTTCCACATGTTCAATCCACATAGATAACTTCACAGTGAATATGTATATGGGGATTTAACATGGGAAACATGTTCTAATGTCAGAATTAGTACCGTTTTTCAAACTGTAACATGTGTTTCCTTAGCTAGATGATTTCCAAGCTATCTAGCTAGATTTCAGAATCAATTTCCAATTTGTTTTGTTTTTCGACTCCTTCTCCAGGTTCTGCACCTCTTTTTACCCATGTTAAATTCCCATAGAGAACTCATTTTTCGTGAAACGGACAGGAGTATTGTATATTGAGGGAGCGGAGTGAGTCATTTAGTATTTTAATTTATCACAGTACGTCAGAAGACGGGACATATTGACATGTAACAAAGTAAATATGTACAGTGAAACCTCTCTAAACCGGACACCAAGAACATATAATGTGATCTCATGTTGACAGGTTTCTTGGTAGCGCTTCTCAGATAGCAATGCATGTTCGTGATTGAAAAATACATAAGTATATCCCAGAATGGTCATATGCCTGATTTACAGTGGAACATATCTAAACCGGACACCCTGGGGAGGTTTCACTGGGTGTCCGGTTTATAGAGGTTTCACTGGGTGTCCGGTTTATAGAGGTTTCACTGTGCGTGTACATACTCGTATAAACGCAACGGTTACAATTATATCAATGCAGTTTACATACATATATTTAACGCATTCACCCAACCAGTGCAAACTTCATTGTACACCTCATTTGCATATGAAAATAGCCTGATACCACCGCGAGTCACTATCAGTAAAATAAATATTACTAATTGACTTTATCTGTATAGCGCGCACTCGTAAGTTTTAGAACTGGTGGAATAGTTACACAATTATACACGTATTTAATCTATAAACGAACATGTTGTTTCTACTGAGTGGGCATGTACCTTTAATACACGGTGAACATGTTGTGCCTACTGAGTGGGCATGTACCTTTAATACACGGTGAACATGTTGTGCCTACTGAGTGGACATGCACCTTTAATACATGGTGAACATGTTGTGCCTACTGAGTGGACATGTACATTTAATACACGGTGAACATGTTGTGCCTACTGAGTGGGCATGTACCTTTAATACACGGTGATCATGTTGTGCCTACTGAGTGGGCATGTACCTTTAATACACTGTGAACATGTTGTGCCTACTGAGTGGACATGTACATTTAATACACGGTGAACATGTTGTGCCTACTGAGTGGACATGTACATTTAATACACTGTGAACATGTTGTTTCTACTGAGTGGACATGTACATTTAATACACGGTGAACATGTTGTGCCTACTGAGCGGGCATGTACCTTTAATACACGGTGAGCATGTTGTGCCTACTGAGTGGACATGTACATTTAATACACGGTGAACATGTTGTGCCTACTGAGCGGGCATGTACCTTTAATACACGGTGAGCATGTTGTGCCTACTGAGTGGACATGTACATTTAATACACGGTGAACATGTTGTGCCTACTGAGTGGGCATGTACCTTTAATACACTGTGAACATGTTGTGCCTACTGAGTGGACATGTACATTTAATACACGGTGAACATGTTGTGCCTACTGAGTGGACATGTACATTTAATACACGGTGAACATGTTGTGCCTACTGAGTGGGCATGTACCTTTAATACACGGTGAGCATGTTGTGCCTACTGAGTGGACATGTACATTTATACACGGTGAACATGTTGTGCCTACTGAGTGGGCATGTACCTTTTAATACACTGTGAACATGTTGTGCCTACTGAGTGGACATGTACATTTAATACACGGTGAACATGTTGTGCCTACTGAGTGGACATGTACATTTAATACACGGTGAACATGTTGTGCCTACTGAGTGAACATGTACCTTTGATACACTGTGAACATGTGTTGTGCCTACTGATTGGGCATGTACCTTTAATACACGGTGAACATGTTGTGCCTACTGAGTGGACATGCACCTTTAATACACTGTGAACATGTTGTGCCTACTGAGTGGACATGTACATTTAATACACGGTGAACATGTTGTGCCTACTGATTGGGCATGTACCTTTGATACACTGTGAACATGTGTTGTGCCTACTGATTGGGCATGTACCTTTAATACACGGTGAACATATTGTGCCTACTGAGTGGACATGCACCTTTAATACACGGTGAACATGTTGTGCCTACTGAGTGGGCATGTACCTTTATTACACATGGTGAACATGTTGTGCCTACTTTGTGGGCATGTACCTTTAATACACGGTGAACATGTTGTGCCTACTGAGTGGACATGTACCTTTAATACACGGTGAACATGTTGTGCCTACTGAGTGGACATGCACCTTTAATACACGGTGAACATGTTGTGCCTACTGAGTGGCCATGTACATTTAATACACGGGTGAACATGTTGTGCCTACTGAGTGGACATGCACCTTTAATACACGGTGAAAGCCCACTGTATGCAATACACTTGGATACATAGATACATAGTCATTATGTCTTGGATACATAGTGTATTTTTATGTAAACTCTAGCTTGACTTTGCCTGATGTAATCGCAAATGAACATATAGGAGACTACTATCTAAGTGCAATAGCATCCAGTTTTACTACTTGCCTAACACTATGTACGTGTATACGGAGCCCTGCAGTGGACATGGATCTTTCTTTGTATTAATTCGTTCCAACGAAATGACAATTCGTTCCTTCAATTTAACAATTCGTTCCCTCGAACTAACAATTAATTCCCACGATATAACAATTCGTTCCCATGATATAACAATTCGTTTCCCCGAATTAACAATTCACTCCCACGAAATGACAATTCGTTCCCTCGAATTAACAATTCGTTCCCACGATCTAACAATTCGGGAACGAATTGTTAATTCGTGATAACGAATTGTTCAATTGAGGTAAAGAATTGTTAATTCGTGAGAACGAATTGTTAAATTTAGGGACCGAATTGTTATTTCGTGGGAATGAATTAATAAAACAAATTCTACGTCACCTGCGGGGCTTCGTACGTGTACGTGTGACACAACGAAATTGGCTCATTCGTATCAGTGGAAACAAATGGTGTGGTGTGGGAAATAGACCGTGACATACAGATTCAAGGGTCAGCGCCCACAGAAGGAGAAACAGTTTTCTAATCATATTATCTCTTTGCCCGTATGTAACATTTATGAAATAACACAATAGGTAAACAAAAGCTCTACGCTCAATCAATGTAAATCCATCAATTTAAAAGATCCTAAATTTGCACTTACGAACATTTTAGTCGTACGAAGTTTAGTGAAACGGCCCTGAGGACGGAAGCGGTCTAGTATTGTTAGTGTTGCCCGAACCACAGCACTACTGTAGGGCCAATACGAAATCGTCGAAAGTAGCAATTGAATGGGTCAATGGAAGACAGGGGCTAACTCTCTGATGGAGTTAGCCCCTGTCTTCCATTGATCCATTCTAAAAGTCCATCTTGCTCGGCACTGTTTTATTCGCTCTGGCAGCAACAATCAGGTAGGCGCCGGCCAATATCATTGATAGCTGTAAAACAAGCAAGAAAGCGATAAATGTTTGCTTGGATATGTCCCTGGTGGTACGTTTGAAAGACAAGCATTTTTACGTGCCCATGGACACACGGACGGACGGACAGACACGCACAACACAACCCAAACACGATGAGTATATCGTCTGTACGGTGTAATGGGGCACATACGAGCTAATATTTCCAATATTTGTCAATTTCTTTCTTTCAAAATACATGTACTTGAGTATTGTGCTCGAAAGCAAACAGTTTGATTGGCTGAACATGAGCTGTGCTACAATCATATTATTTCATTGCGAGGTGGTATACATGTATGACGTTTAAAAATTCAAAAATTCTGCAAAAAAAACAGAAAACCTTTTGAAAAAGTGGGTTCCTGGTTTTTGCAGAATGTTTTAATATATTGTATTATTGCTGAAAGGTTGTATAATAAGTTGAGAAGAACATGTGAGAGAGCACTGCACTTTCTTGGCTGGATTTATAGAACATCGCCGATTTAATGGCGAGCAATAATTAGTAAGCCTCTCCATTTTTTCCATAAACAAGTGGCCGCACAATTAAATATTATAAACTTACATACATTTGTAAACATGAAATGTGTACAATACTATAATATAATACGTGTAGCATTATACCAGTAGGCGCCGTATAATAATTGTGGCTACATACACAATGTGTATGATCTCGTGGTACTATACGTATTTGGTATAGTGTCCTTATTACGTAACGGATTTTGATGAAAAATGGTGCATCAAACGCGTCTTGTTAAGCTGCATTTGGTGGTATCTGTATTTTCGCCCAAACTTCTGTCGTTTTTGCGACACGGAAATCGATTTTTCGCAAAAACGACATAAGTCTGTGCCAAACTCCATATAACACCAAATGCAGCGCATGAAGACGCGTTTGCTGCGCCATATTTAAAAATCCGTTGCATATTAAGGAAACTCAAATAATACTTACTTTGGAGTGGGCGATGTTGTTGTTGTTGTAACCACGTGATCATGCACCTTGATACATACATGAGACAAGAAACTGTGACTGCTTACCCTAGCATGCGATGTTTCATGAACATATTTACACAGCAACCGCGATATATTTTTTGTAAACGACCTCGACAGCGGACGAATGTTCATAGGAAATATTTACACCATCTATATTTTCATAATGCAAACACCCATTCGACCTATTGTGCTTACATCCCAATACAATACAGTCATTAAACTCACGTGACGTCGCGTGATGTTGTTGATTGGTTATAGTTCGCAACGTCTCTGTTCCAGGAATAGCGACAAAATGACGTAAAACAAGAATATTGTTCATTTTAATTTCATATTTGGTTATTCACATTTTTGAAGCTCTCAGAAAATGCAGTGTAATATAAATAATCCAACCATGTGTTGTTGCGTTTACTGGGGTAAACAATGCATTGGTATGTTTAAAGTGCGTGGAGTACTTTATTCGGACTCCACGCACTTTAAACAGACCAAATGTATTTTACACGTCAGTAAACGCAACAGCCCTTGATTTTATTCTTTAAATTTGAATACTATTCCGAATTCTTTTACGAACAATATCGCAGATTGTAAAATACATTTTATGAGATATCGCACATCTTCTTAGGTACATGCTTGTTTCGTATTCTAAGCACTGAATGTCATTCATGGCACTATAATCACATGTTAGTCTCTTGTGACGATTATATTCGCCCCTCAAGCTCTACGCCCCAACGTACATTCGCCCACGCATTCAGAACGCCCTAATATAGGCGTGTATGATATTCGCTTCCTGTAGCAGTCCGGTTTATGAAGAAAGGCAAGATCTCATATTCACAGAACACAGTCAAAATCACTTAACCCTTTCAACACCACAGACCTGTATAGTGGTATTAGCCAACAGTGTATATCCAGATGAGCCGGCTCGTGACGAGCCGTCTCATCAGGATCTGCACTTATTGCTCATACTTTTCTTCTTTGCCTTAGAATAAAAACACCCCCTTTTCATAAATCGACTGATCTAAACATCATTTTCTGATGATTGCATTGGTTGACCAAAACAACATATTATAATCAATTCAAGTTACTAGGAGGGGTGAACTGGTTAAAATAGTGTCCGCCAGCGGTCATGTATATACATCTACAGACCAACACAACTATTCGTTATCTAGAATACACAAGCAAGCGTACAACGCTGACAAAGTTATGTTTATAAATAAAATAAATGTGAAGAAATAAAGCAATATACTACATTATTATATACATTTACGTACTTTCTTTTCGCACTGAAACACAATGGAACGCAAACCGTCAATGCATGTATGTTTCCACATTGACGTCTCGTGAGTCTGTATTGGTCAGTGCCGGGAAACTACGTTTCAACTCTCAATAGTTCGTTCTAAATCACCACTGATTTTTTTATTTGATTAGATTTTGTATATTTAGGCGAGTGCGAGTGATTTACGTATATTATTGTTACTTGATTTGTATGTGGATATATGCCACTCGTTCTGCCGCGCAACGATATTGCGCTCTAAAGTCGCACAATATCGCACGCTGCGGAACTCGTGCATATACATGTATCCACATACAAGTCAAATAACCTAAACTATTATTTTACCGCATTTTAAGGGATATTTCTACAATTTGTATATTTTATTTATTTCACAGCACGGTTTATGACCATACAGTATACGTGTTTTATTCTATATACATTTCATGGTGACGATTCGTGTTTTTATCATTCAGCATACACGTAAATGAGGAAACGTTGTAAACTATCCTTTACAGTTTAGTATGACCGGCTATGAGAAAAGTTGAAGCATCGCATTCTGACAAGCGACAATGCTACTCTACTACTACTACTGTCTGTTCCACGTTTTTCTGCCGACGAGCTTTTGGCTATTAAACACATTATGTCTATATTTAAATGTAAGTACTTTTTCACAAACAACAAACAAGTCACCCTCTCCAATTTTGTTTGTTGGAGATGACATTCCATCAAATATTGATTTTATAGCAAAACAACGATTTTCCTATGGGAATTTAACATGGGGGCAAAAGAGGTGGAAACAGTGGGGGAGGAGTAAAAGAAGAGAAAAATGGAAAATGGAAATTGACCCCGAAACATCTCTAGATAGCTTGGGAATAATGTAAATAAGAAAACAAAAGTTAGATTTTTAAAATCGGTCCACAAATAAAAATGTTTTCAAACAATCTAATGTTAGCCCCCATGTTAAATTCCCATAGGAAAAATTGAGGAGGGCTACTTTTGTGTTATTGATGAAAAAACTACTTACATTTAAATATCTTTTAGACGTAATGTGTTTAATAACCAAACGTTCGTCGGCACAGAAACGTGGAACAGACTGTAGTAGTGTCGCCTGCTACAGGTGTGATGGTTGTTTGAAAACATCGGCATTGTTTCAGCAGTTCCATAATGAATAGCGTACACTCCCGCCTGCGATTCGCTTACCAAGAATTGCAGTCCAGCGGTCCTTGAATTGCAATTCTTCCCCTCTGGAATTGCAGTCTAATTGCGGTCCAAACGCGGTCCCGTTTTTGCGGTCATTCTTTCGCGATACCGTTTGTGCGGTCATTCTTTCGCGGTCCAGTTTGTGCGGTCATTCTTTCGCGATACCGTTTGTGCGGTCATTCTTTCGCTATTTGCGGTAAAAACTTACCGTATCATCGTATAGTACAGTTTGTTTACATTATCAGTGATCATACAAACGTACTATACGAATATTATATAAACATACCGATATCCGTTCGTATATACGATATATCCGTACGGATGTGGTATGAATATAAAGTGGGTCATCGTGTGGTTAAAATATACCGATGCACCGGTTCATTTCGAATGTAAACATCCGGTTTTCATTTCGATCATCTGCCACAATTTTAAGTTTTTCAAAATGAATACATTTTCAGTTTTACGATACAGAAATAATATTTAAAACTGAGGATTGTGAAGTACTGTATCACAGTACATATACATGTGTGTTCAATATACAGTAATTCATCAGTAATTCATCACTGTACTCCGCACCAACGCCGGGGACACAAAACAATGATACCCCACGCACACCAGCCATCTACATTTGGCGTCCTAAAAGTTCCGGTCTATATCCCACAGTGGGAACAATGTGTATCACCACCACCACCAGTTTTTGTCTATGACTACACTACACCCCCCCCCCCGACCACCACTTCTGTCTGTAACGCAGGATGACGTGGCCGACTGATCAAGTGCTAAACTAGTCCTTGTGCGATGACCGACTGATCAATTGCTATACTAGTCTTGGTGCGATGGCCAACTGATTAAGTTCTAAACTAGTCGTGGTGCGATGGCCGACTGATCGAGTGCTATACTAGTCTTGGTGCGATGGCCAACTGATTAAGTTCTAAACTAGTCTTGGTGCGATGACCGACTGATCAATTGCTATACTAGTCTTGGTGCGATGGCCAACTGATTAAGTTCTAAACTAGTCTTGGTGCGATGGCCGACTGATCAAGTTCTAAACTAGTCCTGTTGCGATGGCCGACTGATCAAGGGCTAAACTAGTCTTGGTGCAATGACCGACTGATCAAGTTCTAAACTAGTCGTGGTGCGATGGCCGACTGATCAAGTTCTAAACTAGTCATGGTGCGATGACCGACTGATCGAGTGCTATACTAGTCCTGGTGCGATGGCCGACTACTAATCAAGGGCTAAACTAGTCTCAGTGCGATGGCCGACTGATCAAGGGCTAAACTATTTCTGGTGCGATGGTAGACTGATCAAGTTCTAAGCTAGTCCTGGTGCGATGGCCGACTGATCAAGTTATAAACTAGTCCCGGTGCGATGGCCGACTGATCGAGTGCTATACTAGTCCTGGTGCGATGGCCGACTGATCAAGTGCTAAAGTAGTCCTGGTGTGATGGCCGACTGATCAAGTTCTAAACTAGTCCTGGTGAGATGGCCGACTGATTGAGTGCTATACTAGTCCTGGTGGGATGGCCGACTGATAAAGTGCTAAAGTAGTCCTGGTGTGATGGCCGAATGATCAAGTGCTATACTCGGCATGGCCGACTGATCACGTGCTATACTGGGCATGGTGAGATGGCCAACTGATGAAGTGCTATACTGGGCATGGTGCAATGGGCGACTGATCAAGCGCTATACTAGTTATCGTGCGATGGCAGACTGATCAAGTGCTCTACTAGTCCTGGTGCGATGGCCGACTGATCAAGTGCTATACTCGGCATGGCCGACTGATCACGTGCTATACTCGGCATGGTGAGATGGCCAACTAATCAAGTGCTATACGTACTGGGCATGGTGCAATGGGCGACTAATTAAGCGCTATACTACACTCCCGCCTGCGATTCACTTACCAAGAATTACAATCCAGCGGTCGTTGAATTGCAATTCGTCCGCTCTGAAATTTCAGTCTAATTGCGGTCCCGTTGTTGCGGTCATTCTTTCGCGATACCGTTTGTGCGGTCATTCTTTCGCGGTCCAGTTTGTGCTGTCATTCTTTCGCGATACCGTTTGTGCGGTCATTCTTTCGCTATTTCCGTTAAAAACTTACCTTATCATCGTATAGTACAGTTTGTTTACATTATACAAACGTACTATTATACAAAAACCTACGATATCCGTTCGTATATACGATATATCCGTACGGATAAGGTATGAATATACAGTGGGTCATCGTGCGGTTAAAATATACCGATGCACCGGTTCATTTCGCATGTATACATTCGGTTTTCATTTCGATCATCTGCCACAATTTTAAGTTTTTAAAAATGAATAAATGTTCAGTTTTACGATACAGAAACAATTTAAAACTGAGGATTGTGAAGTACGGTATCACAGTGCATACACATGTGTGTTTAAAACAGTAATTTATCATTGTACTCCGCACCACCGCCGGGGACACAAAACAATGATCCCCCACACACACCAGCCATCTACATTTGGCGTCCTAAAAGTTCCGGTCTATATCCTACAGTGGGAACAATGTTTATCACCACCACCACCAGTTTTTGTCTATGACTACACTACACCCCCCCCCCCGACCACCACTTCTGTCTGTAACGCAGGATGACGTAGCCAACTAATCAAGTGCTATCCTAGTCCTGGTGCGATGGCCGACTGATCAAGTGCTATACTAGTCTTGGTGCGATGGCCGACTGATAAAGTTCTAAACTAGTCTTGGTGCGATGGCCGACTGATCAAGTTCTAAACTAGTCGTGGTGCGATGGCCGACTGATCAAGTTCTAAACTAGTCATGGTGAGATGGCCAACTGATCGAGTGCTATACTAGTCCTGGTGCGATTGCCGACTGATCAAGGGCTAAACTAGTCTCGGTGCGATGGCCGACTGATCAATGGCTAAACTATTCCTGGTGCGATGGTCGGCTGATCAAGTTCTAAACTAGTCCTGGTGTGATGGCCGACTGATCAAGTGCTATACTCGGCATGGCCGACTGATCACGTGCTATACTGGGCATGGTGAGATGGCCAATTGATCAAGTGCTATGCTGGGCATGGTGCAATGGGCGACTGATCAAGCGTTATACTAGTTATGGTGCGATGGCGGACTGATCAAGTGCTCTACTAGTCCTGGTGCGATGGCCGACTGATCAAGTGCAATACTCGGCATGGCCGACTGATCACGTGCTATACTTGGCATGGTGAGATGGCCAACTGATCAAGTGCCATACTGGGCATGGTGCAATGGGCGACTAATCAAGCGCTATGCTACTTATGGTGCGATGGTAGACTGATCAAGTGCTCTACTAGTCCTGGTGCGATGACCGACTGATCAAGTTCTAAACTAGTCATGGTGCGATGGCCAACTGATCGAGTGCTATACTAGTCCTGGTGCGATGGCCGACTGATCAAGTTCTAAACTAGTACTGGTGTGATGGCCGACTGATCAAGTGCTATACTCGGCATGGCCGACTGATCACGTGCTATACTGGGCATGGTGAGATGGCCAACTGATCAAGTGCCATACTGGGCATGGTGCAATGGGCGACTAATCAAGCGCTATACTACTTATGGTGCAATGGCCGACTGATCAAGGGCTAAACTAGTCCTGGTGCGATGGCCGACTGACCAAGGGCTAAACTAGTCCTGGAGCGATGGCAGACTGATCTAGTTCTATACTAGTCATGGTGAGATTGCCGACTGATCAAGTGCTAAACTAGTCCTGGTGGTTGGTGCGATGGCCGACTGATCAAGTTCTAAACTAGTCCTGGAGCAATGGCTGACTGATCAAGTTCTAAACTAGTCCTGGAGCGATGGCCGACTGATCAAGTTCTAAACTAGTCTTGGTGCGATGGCCGACTGATCGAGTGCTATACTTGTCCTGGTGCGATGGCCGACTGACCAAGGGCTAAACTAGTCCCGGTGCGATGGCCAACTGATCAAGTGCTATACTAGTCCTGGTTCGATGGCCGACTGAACAAGTTCTAAACTAGTCCTGGTGCGATGGCCGACTGATCAAGTGCTATACTAGTCCTGGTGAGATGGTAAACTGAGCATGTGTTAAACTAGTCCTGGTGCGATGGCCGACTGATCAAGTTCTAAACTAGTCCTGGAGCGATGTCCGACTGATCAAGTTCTAAACTAGTCCTGGTGCGATGGCCTACTGATCAAGTGCTAAGCTAGTCCTGGTGCGATGGCCGACTGATCAAGTGCTAAACTAGTCATGGTGCGATGGCCGACTGATAAAATCGCATGCAATAATAACTAGATGGCCATGGCCTGCATGTCGTGACCGCCGAGGCATTTGATAGTACCGGTACAAATAATTATTTGTATTGCAACAAAGCTTTAGCCCGTTGACTTAAAAACATGCCGCACCCGCCGAGGCTTTGATAGTATACCCAAAAACTTTAACTAAAAAACACTTCAACCAAAAACTTTATCCTGAATGCACACCAATGTGCCGACTATATCGCTCTGTCTGCAAGCGGGCCCAACAAAAACTTTAAGGGAAATTTCAAAGTAATTTGACCGTGACATTGGGCACATATAAATAATAATGAAAATGTGGGTGACAAATAAACCGTATGTGAAGTTTCGAGTGAATTGGTGAAGCGGTTTCAGAGATATAGTGTTCTTAAAGGTACATGCCCACTCAGTAGGCACAAAATGTTCTTTATATCAGAGACATCATCTGAGACATTTTCGGGCAAAATAAACATTAATTCACCATTAATACACATATTTATTGGCATTATTATACATTTTATATCAGACGTAAATTTCCACACTGCTATCAGGGGCGATAACCGTGTTTCCTTAAAATGTTACCAAGACATTACTATTTATTGTTTGATGTGCAATGATCATACTTTATAATCTGTCGAAAACATTATTTTTTCAGGGAAACACATTAATTAGTATAAGTAATTACAAAATATAATGCCCCATTTGCCTATGAAAATAGCCTGATATCACCGCGTGTCACTATCAGTGAAATAAACATTACTAAATGATTATATCCATATAACGGGCACTCGTAATGTTTAGAACTGGTGGAATAGTGACAAAATTATACACTTATTTAATTCCTACAAATAACTGAGAATACACATAACTTTAATTGTTGTGCCTACTGAGTGGGTATGTACCTTTAATTAGCATAAATTATTAAAAACAAGAAATGCGTCTGTCGAACGCGGATGCCACCTGCAGCATATTTGAGAAACTGTGACAAAGTGGTTAACCGAAAAGTGTGACGGACGGACAGACGGACGGACGGAAGGACGGTCCAAACACTGTATGCCACCCGTTTCTTCGAAACCCGGTGGCATAAAAATATCATGCCTCATTTGAATATGAAAATAGCTTCATACCACTGCTAGTCATTATCAGTAAAATAAATATTACTAAATGATTATATATGGATAGCGGGCACACATAATTTTTAGAACTGGTGGAATAGTGACACAATTATACACTTATTTAATTGCTATAAAGAACAGTTTGTGCCTACTGAGTTGGCATGTACCTTTAAAAACTTTAACCTTAAATCAAAAAAAATTAACCGGACGCACGAAGTGACGTACATATGGATGTACGTACGTACGTAGGCCAATGTGACAACTATATCGCACTGTCCACATGCAGACATGTCAAAAACTTTGAGGTAAATTTTCAAAGTAATTTGACCTTGTTGTTGGGCACAGGGGTTGCAGGGGTTGAGCATAGCATGAAAATATGGATGATGATAAACACACATGTGAAGCTTCGAGTGAATTGGCGAAGCCGTTTCTGAGATATAGTGTTCTTAAAAACTTGAACCTACGGTAAATAAAAACCAGATGGCCATGGCCCGCATGTTGAGCCCACCGAGGCATTTGATGGTGTCGGAGTATATTTATTTGAAGTTTGAATTAACGTATGTAAAAGCTTTAACGCAAATTTGAAAGTCATTTGACCTTGATCTTGGGCATGTGGGTCGCATGTGTGGGCTATAATATGAAAATATGGATGATAATAAAGAATTATCTGAAGTTTGAAGCAAATCTGGGAAAGTGTTGTGGAGATATAAGGTATGCAAAAACTTTAAAAAAAAATTCAAAGTCATTTCACCTTGACCTTGGGGCACAGGGGCCGCATGAGTGGGACACAGAATGAATATATGGATGATGACTAATAAGCATTTGATGTTTCAAGTCAATGTGACTTAGGATATGGTATTTAAAAACATACACCGATTTCGGACGGACTGACGCACGGACGTCATTGTGATCACTAAGTCTCGCTTTCCGCAAGCAGGCTCGGCAAAAAAATACAGATGGACGTCAATGTGCAGACT
Organism: Conchocele bisecta; assembly: GCA_029237695.1. Classification (NCBI taxonomy): domain Eukaryota; kingdom Metazoa; phylum Mollusca; class Bivalvia; order Lucinida; family Thyasiridae; genus Conchocele; species Conchocele bisecta. The sequence goes on from CM055270.1 coordinate 99,963,451, forward strand.
ATAAAGCACTGTCCGCAGGCGGTCGCGACAACAATTGTCCAACCCCTTTTTAAAGGTGCAAGCCCACTCAGTAGGCTAAAAATGCTCTTTATGGGAATTAAATAAGTGTATAATTGTCACTATTCCACTAGTTATAAACAATTACGAGTGCCCGCTATACAGATATAATCATTTGGTAATATTTATTTTACTGATAGTGACGCGCGGTGGTATCGGTATTTTCATGTGCAAATGGGGCATGATATTTTATAATTATTTATACTATTAAATTAAATGCATCAACTGAAAAAAAAAATTGACAGATTATAAAGTATGATCATTGCACATCAAAAAATAAATACAGAGAATAAATAGTAATGTCCGTTAACATTTTAAGGAAAGATATCGTCCCTGATATCAATGTGGACATTTTCTTCTGATATAAAATGCATAATAATGCCAAACAATACGTGGGTAATGGTAAATGATCTGGCCAGAAAATGTCTCCGATGATGTCTCTGACATAAAGAACATTTTGTGCCTACTGAGTGGGCATGTACCTTTAACGCTAGCTCCGCCCTGTCCAGTGAGACCTATGCATGTGTTAAGTTTCATAAAAAATATTGCAAAGGGTGTTCGCGTTATGCTCCGGACAAATCAGTGCGCGAAAAAACAAAGGGAGGTAACAAAACTAGAAAATGTGTTCATAGAACACGGATACCCCACATATCGCTTTGATAGTAAACAAGGCAAAATTCCAGTGTCCAAAAGGGAGAGATAATCCATGAAACGGGGTTCGAATCAAAAATCGAAATAAACTTTCCGCATCTACTCATCATAAGGAAGCTACATATCAAATTTCAGTGCTGTAGCTATTACAAAAGTTTTACGAGTTACAAGACAAAATTTTCAAATTCTAATTCAAAAAGAGGGAGATAATCCATGACTCGGGGGTCGAATGAAAATAAACTTTGCAAATCTACTCATCATAAGGACATACCACGTTTCAGGTGTGTAGCTATTAGGGTTTAAAAGTTTACGAGCTACAAGACGAAATTGGAAAATTCTAACTTGAAAAGGGGGAGATAATCCATGACCATGGGGTCGAATCAAACATACATGTACCAAGTTTCAGGTATGTAGCTATTACGGTTTAAAAGTTTTTCGAGTTACTAGGTTGGTGACGGACGGAAGAACGGACAAGGTCAAGGGTAACACTAAATGCCCCCTCCACTATCGTGGTGAGGCAAAAGTTGTCATATACAAGTAACTTACCTTAGTTCATCAGTTACACATCAGACGATGAATGAACTTTAATTATGGTGTAGAATATTAAAGTTATTCTGTCATTATATTCAATAGTGCTGCATTGACATGACGTGAAATTAAAATATGCATGACATGATCTGGAAGGAAAACCACAGACCAAACACGCATATTCAGAATCACGTCTGTCGGTTCTTATCCAGCTCCGATTTCTGTCACCTGTCCACACAATTCAGAATCCAACATTGTCGCAAATTTAATCCTCTATGTTGGTGTACGTTAGAACAAAATGTCACTTAGTATATTATCCAATCCATTGTAATCTCTTGTTTCTCTAAATAAATGCGTCCAACAATCCCTGTAGCTGCTATCGTGATACAAAATGTTAAAGGTTCCGTCAGCGCCTCACATATTGATCTTAATATCCACCATTTTGATTCCAAGTATCAGAATAATGATGTTTCCATGCGCCGTCGTAGTGTTATCTGTCAGATTCCGTTGTTTATTTGATCAAATTGATGGACAAATTTGTGTCCGCTAATGTCGCCAAGAGCATAATCTGTGACGTTGACTGTAATAATTTGGCATAACTTCTAACTTGTGAATTGTTGGTTGAATGAAGTGATCACTATGGTGAATACGTGTGTATTTGTGCCCGGTTTGCAGGTAGAGCGATGGTGTGGTAAACCAGAGATCCCCGGTTCGATTCCGGGCTGGTGCACATCTTTCTCACCCTGTGACATTTAGCGCCCAACGTAGTTGCGGGAAGTAACTCTGCAGAATACTCCCGCATCGTCCGTACCGAGAGTTTATAATGGTGCTCTCCGTAGGTTTCCCCTGCAAAGTACCAAATCACATATGTCACAATTAACAGCTAAAGCACGAATGAGATCCGATCCGGTACTCTGCAGGAAAAACCTATGGAGCACCGGAACTCTGGGTACGGACGATAATTGAGTATTCTGTTGCCCAACAAAGGACCGCGACTGATAAATACTCCCAAATTGTACCAAAACATATGGAATTCGGAGACAAAAATTAAACATAGAATTTGAGGACGAATTTCAATTTGGCGGAGAAGAATGTCACAGTACGCAACTGACCATGGTGATGAATTGTGTATGATCTTATTGTGCCTTGTTAGCTTGCTCGGTAGAGCCATGGGCATGGTACGGTAAACATGAGGTCCCTGGTTCGATTCCGGGCCGTTATTTATCTTTCTCACTCTGTGACACAAGTAAACCGTTTTATTTTAAAGAAATGGCTATCACCGGAATAAATATTATCTTCACAAAATTTGATTCGGGCCAATAGAAATCAACAGCCAGAACAGAGCGTTTGCAGTAATATAAATCTAATTCCAAAATAAATGTTTAATATTTTTTTTATGATCAGGTTTCGAAAATTAAAATATGCTTTTCTGTTAAAATTATTATCAATATGTTCACCATCTTATTATGGTTAATATGCAATTCACAGTCTCCTTGCAGCTTGAAATTGAAAGACATTATGAAAAGTTGTGTTGATCTCAGAAATTGTCATGTCGACTATAGGATCGCGTCGAAATAATGTCAACATAATAGGAAAACGTAATTTGATACCGACGAAAACGTAAACAAAACGACAAAATTGATACTTTGTTTTGCTATATTATACCGTAGACCACACATTATCATTTGCTTTTATATGAAAATAAATATATTGTCAGCATGATGGTGTCTATTAATTTGTTCTTGATATTCGGAACGGCAGTGAGTGAGTGACGACATTTTGTTTTGTCCAAGAAATTGTCAAGGTCAATGTTTCACTGTTTGTCTCGCAATAACCCGCCGATTTATATTTGCGCACCAAAAAAAACAGATCACAAATACCGCTGACTTTCTAGTCACTTTGAATTAGATAGATAGGATAAAATTTTGGATTGGAACACGGATACGTTTGTCAACTATTTCGATTTTATTGCCGCATTGGTTAAGCAGAGCGGTCCGCTGGTTTTACCGCAGAGCGCAGCGTAAAGCGGTCATTCTTTCGCAGTTTACAGACAAAAAGGAGCGTAAATTTCAATTAAAAGCGGAGCGCAGCGCTAACTGCGCTATAAGTATTGCAATTCCGCAACCAACTCTTTGGACCGCAGTCACATGATTGCAGTTCCGATTGCGGTCCAATTGCAATTAATGGGAACGCGAATTGCAATCCTGCGCTCCAGGAATTGCAATTCGCCTGGTAAGAGAACCGCAGGCCACTCTGTAGCTAGGCACTGACTGATCAGACCGGAATGTCACTGATACAGTGCAGCCTCGCTATTCCGACACCAAGAAAACACTTGTGATCCTATTGTTGGTGAGTTTCATGGTCAGTTATCTCATGTGCTAATGTCTGCTCGTGATCGCATAGCACACAGCTATGGCTCAGAATGATCAAATGCCTGATTTGCAGTGAAAACCTGTCTAATCCAGACACCCTGTGGACCTCCCAGGATGTCCGGTTTAGAGTGGTTTCACTGTATATGCATACACTGTTTACAAAGACAATACTCCCCGTTTTCTCATGGCTGGTCATAATTTATAGTAACATGTTTGTGTAGTAGAAAGTCAGTTATAGAATTGTAGCTTTACGCAGAACTGCCAGTTTGACATTTCACTAATTATCATTGAATAGTCCCTTGCGAATTCGTCAGTACAATATATTGGAACAATATACTCATAACTTCGCTGTGCTTGTGTAAACAACTGGGGCCCGTTTCACTAAACTTCGTACTACTAAAATGTTCGTAAGTGCAAATTTATGATGGTCTGGAAATTTCAATTGGTGAATTTACATGTATTGAGCACAGGCTGCATATGCAACCTATGCTCAACAAATGGAAATCCAATAATTGTTTACAAGAAAACATTGTTAATGTGAAATTTACAGACTATCATAATTGTGCACTTACGAACAGTTTAGTGAAACGGCACCCTGATACTTGTATATAATGTATGTGCACATTTTCCATTCCTCCTGATATAATTAATTTCCGCGTGTCAGGTTTCTTACATGTTTGTTAATAATACATACATACATGTAATGAAACACACTGTCTGTTTCACAAAACTTGCCCAACGTGTACGGCTTTCAAGTTTAAAACAATGCAAACAAAAACTATTATGTTCAATAATATTAAAGTTCATCAACATTTATGATTGAGCGTTTTTAATTAATGAAATTTGGTTCAATATTGATGTCATTGCGACAATACAAAATCCATAATTATGTTAAAGTGTAGCGATTTTCAAAATTTAACTTTCCTTTTCTTAATTAGGTCATTTCCGAGCTATCTAACCAGGTTTCAGAGTTAAAATTAGTTTAGTTGTTTTACTCCTCTCCCATGCTGTTCCTCATGTTATATTCCCATAGACAATTGTTCATACTAAAATCAATAGTTGACCAAATTTCACGAAATAAAAAGTATATTAATTCTTAAATTTTGAAAAGATCTATACTTTCTTGTTATCGTGATACACCCATATAATAATAAACATCCATCTTAACAAGGTCTTATCAATACACGTACATGTTTCCTTATGTAGAATGTCGTGAAATATCATTCAACAGTTCGGCTTGAAGAAACAAAACAGTAGTAGTAAGTAGTAGAAGTTCACAACTAAATCTCGCTTAAACTGGAGAAATCCGGCTTATAGGATTGCTATCAGAGTAGATCCAGATCAGACTGCGCATGCGCAGTCTGATCTGGATCTACTCTGATCCTCATTCAACACATGTCCTGCCACAAACCGATAGAAAAGAGACTTAACAAGCTGAACAAATGCACTACTGTACACAACCGTCGGCGTTAATCTTCCCAATGGTCACAACGTTCTGAACATCAATTGACAATGACAACTCGTAATCAAGCACATTGATTGTCTTGGCTCAGGCTCAGCCAATCAAACTGCTTGATTTGAAACGCAATATTCAAGTAGTTAACTAAATAAATTGATACAACGTGAATTGGTGTAACGCCCTAGCAACCGCTAATGTCATTTTGGGACGGGACTGCTTGATTTGAAACGCAATATTCAAGTAGTTGAATAAAATAAATTGACAAACGTCATGTGTTTAACGCCCCCAATAACCGCTAATGTCACTTTTTTGGGATGGCACCTCGGATTCAAGTCTCATCCGAAATACCGGGGGAATGAAAATACTATGACAGTACATATTGTTAAGATTAGCGCAGGCTGTAGTGTAGTAGATATGTAGCCGATTTCACAGATGCAGAATTATTATACTGAATTTATTACATAATATGATAATGTAATAAATTCAGTATAATACAAAATTAATAAATATATCTTTCAATTTATAACTTCTCCCTGAAAGTACTTAGCAAGATAAGTATACTTGCAATTTTGGTGAAAAGCTATATGGATCATACTGGTCACAAAAGTCTCAAGCGCCATTTCTCCAGTCACAGCCACACATCACATACGGGAGACAAGCACACCTAACATGCCGTACTGTGTGACAAGTGATTGTGCAACTTAGTTGCAGAAAATAACATTTAAAGCTTACAATGTTGCAAATATGAAAACATTTCTCTAATTTCAAATCACTCATTTTACAGATATTTCATTGCAATTCACCGCAATACACAGCCTATCACTTGCTGCATTTCACTACAGGCACTTTGTGGTATGAACGAGAAAAGCCTCTGTCCTAGCGAACTTTTAATCTGTCCTAGCGAACTTTAATCTGTCATAGCGAACTTTTAATCTGTCCTAGCGAACTTTAGAACTTTAATCTGTCCTAGCGAACTTTTAATCTGTCCTAGCGAACTTGTAATCTGTCCAAGCGAACTTTTAATCTGTCCTAGCGAACTTTTAATCTGTCCTAGCGAACTTTAATCTGTCCCAGCGAACTTTTAATCTGTCCTAGCGAACGTTAATCTGTCCTAGCGAACTTTTAATCTGTCCTAACGAACTTAATTTGTCCTAGCGAACTTTAATCTGTCGTAGCTAACTTGTAGTCTGTCCTAGTGAACTTTAATCTGTCCTAGCGAACTTTTAATCTGTACTAGCTAACTTTAATCTGTCCTAGCGAAACACGTAATCTGTCCTAGAGAACTTCTAGCGAACTTTAATCTGTCCAAGCGAATTTTAATCTGTCCTAGCGAACTTTTGTCCTAGCGAACTACTGCAATCTGTCCTTGCAAATTATCAAAATATAATTATCACCATGTCCTAAATACACTTCCGTAGAATATGCTTCAGGTGTGACAGGCATAACTTGCGTTATTGCTCGGAAAGTGATATAGAATACGAAAACAAAAATGGTCGCCAATGTGATTAAGTCGTCAGCAGTCAGGCTAGTCAATCAATCTGCTTTATTTTATACGGAGCCCCGAAGGGGACGTATAATTTATTTTTTTATTAATTCTTTCTCACGAATTGTTATACCGTGAGAAAGAATTGTTCAATCCGTAATTTCAAGCCCAGTGTTTAAGTATTTTGAAATAAGCAAAATGACACATATTGGCAATATTAGTGCAGGCGGTGATGCAGCACACGTGTGACCGATATATTGTAGTGAATCACTCACCTGTATCCATATCCATTTTACTGCATGTCAGTGGCGTGTGTTCATTGGATTACCCTCTGTCACACAGGCGATTCTAGCGTGTCTAGTATTATTATATTTACACCCGGGCACTTTTGAATTGTTTTGTACATTGTTTAGAAAGGTGTTTTATGTATATACAAACAATAATTGACCATCCAAGACACGCTAGAATCGCCTGTGCTCTGTCATACATATATATATAATCACTTACATCACAGTCATGCATACACTACATACATGTAGCTGAAGGTAGACTATTATCCATTTTTGGCTGGCAATACGTGTCATGAATACCGTGTCTAACCCGTCCTGGGGGCCGTTTCACTATACTTCGTACGACTAAAATGTTCGTAAGTGCAACATTATGATAGCCTGTAAATTTCACGTGAACTATTTTTTCTTGTGAACAAAAATTGGATTTACATTTATTGAGCATAGGCTGCATCTGCCGCCTATGCTCAATACATGTAATTCATTCAATTGAAATGTACAGACCTTCCTAAATTTGGGCCCTTTTCACTAAACTTCGTACGACTAAAATGTTCGTAAGTGTAAATTTAGGATCGTCTGGAAATTTCAATTGATGGATTTACATTTATTGAGCATAGGCTGCATATGCAACCTATGCTCAATAAATGTAAATCCAATAATTGTTTACAAAAACAAATTGTTAATGTGACATTTACAGACTATCATAATCTTGCACTTACGAACATTTTAGTCGTAAGAAGTTTAGTGAAACGGGCCCCAGATGCGTTAGAACCGATACTCACGTGTCCTGAACGCCGCGCTAGGGTAAAATGTTCACGCCAGAATAGGCGCCGGGTTCTTGACGAATTACCATTCAGTTACATGCAGGAACTACTGAATAAACACGTGTTCGTCTAGTAACTTCCCCAAACAAATAGTGCCGGTTACTAGACGAATATTGCGTTTAGAGCAGAGCAGCATCTCGTCTGTAAACCGGTGGATTTGTCGATGTGAAACATTGTACGCCGGCGCGGAGTGCAGCACCAGTTATAGAGAATAGTAGGTTAGTGCCGTGAATGGGAAAAATATATGGCAAGGCTTAGGAAACGGAATGGGCGAGGCTTTGCCGAGCACATACCGTTTCCGAGCCGCGCCAGATATTGTTCCCATTCACGGCACTAACCTACTATGCTATTTATCCCGTCAACACCTACCTACTAATGGCTTTAAAATGCAAACAAATAATCCCAGCCACCGCACATATTCTTACGCAGTGATTAGGTCGTATTGACAGGATATCAAAAATGTTTCACGGCACTGTGTTTCACGGCACATACGCACTGTGTTGACGGGATAAATAGTTATGACATGTATCGCCATAAATAAACACATCACCATCCTTACACACTGACAGCAGATAATTGGCGTTATATTTTATTCCGTACAATAATAATATCACGATGTGTCGTTACAGTGCTAGCCAGAGTAGAGAGTGGTACAATCGATGTCTGACTTAGAAACGAAGCGGCGGCTTTCATTATCTCAATCAATAGACGATACACGTACATGTCTATGTAAGGTGTTTTACCATACGAGTTCTCATGAAATGACAATTCGTTCGTGGGAACGAATTTTTCAATTGAGGGACGAATTATTAATTTGTGTGAACGAATTCTTAATTCGTGAGAACTAATTGTTAAATTGAGGGAACGAATTGTTATTTCGTGGGAACGAATTAATAAAATAAAGAATTATACGTCCCCTGCGGTTCTCCGTATTAGACAGAGTAGAGAGTGGTATAATCGATTTGTGACCTAGAAACGAAGCGGCAGCTATCATTATATCAATCAATACACGTACTAAGGCAGTTCACTGACAGTGCTCATATAATATAAATACATCCAATTAGCGTCTCAGCTTCTACATCACATTTGTATTAGCATGAATATTGGTTATTGTGTACATGTACACAACGACGACCGGGAACCGAATAGAGTCGGCCGCACATCAATGCAGGTGTTTTGTTTCTATATGTGAATTAAAACTGGTCTACAGCAACCTATGGCGCCGTGTTAGTTTATCAAACATAATGGCATTGTGATGTTTATTCAGCTTTATAAGTCGCTCTACACAATTGATTTGATGAAATTCCATCAAATATTGATATTATTGCGAAAAAACGATTTTCCTATGGTAATTTAACATGGGTGTCAACTTCCAAAACTTTTGAAAATTGCCTCCGAAACCTGGCGAGATAGCTTGAAAATAATGTAACTAAGAAAGCAAAAGATAGATTTTGAAAATCGGTCCACAAATATAAAAAAATATTTAAAAAAAAATCTATTGTTAGCCCCCATGTTTAATAATTTGTTTTGGGGAGGGCGACTTTTTTGTTATTGATGAAAAAGTACTTACTTTTAAACATTTTTTAGATTTAATGTGTTTAATGGCCAAAATTTGGTCGGCAGCAAAATGTGGAACAGACAGTAGGTCCATAGTGCCCGGTGTTTTCGTCAACTATAAACGGAATGTTACATTTAACACATGCCACCATAATAA
>CM055270.1:99973325-100030822 GCA_029237695.1 Conchocele bisecta
GATTTAAGCAGGCTGTTGTGTATTCTATAAGCCGTCAAATACATCTTCATTGTTAAGATATTATTCATATTCCATTTATGTTATGACGTTTCGTGATACAAAAGTATAAACAATAAAATACAGTATGCGTGCTTCAAACCTCGGTATAAAAATATGAAATTAAGAGAAATCCATTTTCCAGTAGCCTGCAACATACAGAACGTATTAAGGACATAGTGTTATCGTGTTATTACACCATGCTGAAAGTGAATTGTGGTGGTTGGTTGTGAGCATGCGATGGGTAATTTAACGATCGGGATTGATCCCTACCGGATACCTGGTTAGTCTCACAGGTGCGACGTTGGCTTTCTTGTATGTGCTAGTTGAATCTGGTTATACCGATCATACTGGTATTACATTTAGTGGAGGGGCCAAGTGACTTTGGTGTCGTATGGACCCGGCACCAGGTCAGTTTATTCTAATTTTAGGACTGAATATATATTTATTTCCATGTGAATATTCCTTTGTGATTTTGGGATTCTCTCACCAATGCAGCCAGTTGCATGTACACGCGGGATCGAACCAGTTGGCCCGGCGTTAAATAACCTCAGCAGTTGTAGGCCATTAATCACCAATACCAAACAAGTACAAATAAAATTACAACAGTCGAGCCCCTGTAAATCAGACATAGAGTTGTGCTTAATTTTGATAGGCTTCGTTGTCATTTATCTCCGGGGATAATGTATGAGTTTTTTAGTTTCATGTTTGAGTGTTATGTTTTAGTGTCATGTTTTTACTCGGAAGCGTCCAATTTCAGCACAACACTGCGCATGATTGGTCTGTTTAAAGTTTGCGAGGAGTCCGAATGGTTCTATTAATTATATTTACATTGCATTTTCTAATAGTTTCAAAAATGTAAATAACCAAATATATCGGTAAAATTAAGAATAATCTTATTTTACGTCAGCTTGTCACAATTCCTGGAACAGCGACGTTGCCGATCTAGAGCGTGTAGTTATTGACAGCCTCTTGGAAATGAATGAAGTCAAACGAACTTTAACCAATCAACAACATGGCGTGACGTCACATGAGTCTAGTGTATATCAAAATGAGCCGGTGTTTCATCATACCGTCAGAAACTAGAGTGGAACATCTCTAAACCGGACACCCAGGGAGTTCCCCAGGGTGGCATTTTTAGTGTAGTTCCACTCTAATGTTCGTCTATGCCAACTTCAAGACATGCATGTCTGTGCTTTGCATTCATGAACGTGCATTGTACGTAGTGGATAGTGAATAGATACACGGGCAAGTGAGAGGTGGGTTGGTCTGCTAACAGGATAACAAACAAATACATTTTGCAAATACCTGTTAAACACAAAGCTAAATACTAGCGATGGCAGTTAACAAAACTGGACCAATAGCAGTTAACAATAAATAGATGTACATGTATGTTGACAAAATGGCAGTTATCAAAATATGAAATGACTTGCTGACCATTTTAACAGAATACCACGCCTCCGCGTCATTTTACCATTCTGCCAACCCGCGATATGGGAATTTATCATGTTTATAATTCACTCTACTTTCGAAACCAATGGCTGGTCAGTATCGCGCTCCACTTACTTCACATACTGCAAGATTTAGCCCCACTAAGTTATATATTACCATGTTTAAGGTACATGCCCACTCAGTAGGCACAACTGTTCTTTACAGGAATTAAATAAGTGTATAATTGGGTCTTTATTCCACCAGTTCTAACAATTACGAGTGCCCGCGATATAGATATAATCATTTAGTAATATTTGTTTTACTGATAGTCAATCGCGGCGGTATCAGGCTTATTTCATATGCAAGGAGGCATGATATTTATACTAATTTAATGCGCCACGTCAAACAATGATATTTTCGAAAGATTATAAAGTATGTTCATTGCACATCAAAACACTTTCCAGATAATAAATAGTAATGTCAGTTTTAAGGAAATATGGTTATCGCCCCTGATATCAGTGTGAAAATTTACGTCTGATATAAAATGTATAATAATACCATTCAATACGTGGGGTAATAGTGAATGAAGTTTATTTTGCCAGAATATGTCTCAGATGATGTCTCTGATATAAAGAACAGTTTGTGCCTACTGAGTGGGCATGTACCTTTAATGACTACCTGTTTGACAGGAAATGGATACTCAATACATAGATGGGAGACTGCATTATACACATGTGTAAGTATAAGTATGTTGCTGTTCACATATTGAATGTTTAATGAACTAATGACTGCGGTCGCTAACGTTAACGCTCACTAGCATTTAATTCCTTAACATCCAATATGTGAACAATGACTTATAATTCCAGCACAAAAATATTTACACAATTCCCTAACATTTGATTGGTCCTTAGCAAGTCTCTGTCCAGAATTTATATCCCAGTAAACTCCATGCCGAACTACTTTCCGTAACCGTCAGGCGCAGTTAAAATAATTATTAACCAAACGGAAAATAAACACATTTTCTTGATGAATTTATTTCAAATGCTGGAATTATAAGGAATGAATGGCCTTTTTGTGGAATTTATAGGGGATATAAACTTGGAAAAGTCGCGGGAATACTGGACGAGGCCTTCCGGCCATCGTCCAGTATTCCCGCGACTTTTCCAAGTTTATACCCAGATAAATTCCACAAAAAGGCCATTCATTCCTATAATACATGTTTTTGGTATTACTGCCGTGATACCTTCATAATGGTTTGGAGTCGAAAGTTCAAAATGTCCATTTGTTTTCAACGGTAATTGAAATGCGAGATGGGATACAGTGGAACCTCTATACACAGGACCTCCCAGGGTGTCCGATTTAGAGAGGTTCCACTGTAAAACAGACATATGACTATTTCACGACATACGTAGATGCTTTGTGGTCATGAACATACATTAGTATTTGAGCTAAATGCAATGAAACAAATCAAAACTCAGTACAACTAACATGTATATGTGTCCGGTGAAAAGAGGTTTCACTGTATGTGTTTAAATTATATGAGGACATGCTCGTATGAGTGCATATACTACTGCGCAGTGAATTCTCATTTCAGCCACCATACATTGTACATGTAGTAGCTGTATCAGACATCGACCAGTGCTGCTTCTTGTGGCGTTTGAACCAGACCACAAATATGATATACATATGCATACAAGAATTGTGTACAACATGTACCACAGATATTCGAGAATAACGTGATATCGGTTGTTTTCATCAACCTTATATAAAAAGTCTGATTTCCGAAGAGTTTGTTGACACTTTGTTAAACTATTTGAGAATCTAGTAATATCACAACGGTGGATATGTAACAGTAACACATGTGCGTGTTGCTTGGTTTAAGGGTTCCAACTGACTCTCATGCCTTGAATACCTATTGACCAAACTCATATGCCACACCGGGTTAGAACCGGCTGGTAGAGCGGGACAAACAATTGTATCCTACAATATCAGAATGCCGGGATTGCGGATCGAGCCCGGGCCACCAGAATGACAGTCGGAGGTCGTAACATCTCGGCTACAATTCCACTCTAATGACTCCATGTTCTCTAATGATTGACTTTCTGCATGTATATACAAAATGTAAGAATGAGCCTTTTTTATTTCGTGACATTTGGTCAAATATTGGTTTTAATACGAAAAAATGACTTATCTATGGGAATTTAACATGGGGGGAAAAGATTGGGTAGAGGAAACTGTGGGAGGCATCATAAACGACTTTTATTGTCGGAAATTGACTCTGCAACCTAGCTAGATAGCTTGGAAATGATCTATCTAAGAAAACAAAAGTTAAATTTCCACTATTTCTGAAATTAGACAAAACAATCCCCATGTTAAATCCCTATATACATCTTCACTCACTCTGTGAAGATGTCTATGGGGATTTAACATGGGGAAATTGTGTTTTTCGCAATAAAATCAATAATGGACCATATTTCGCGAAATACAAAATAGCTCATTCTTTAATATTGATAAAATTTAATAATATCCGAACAATTATTGTTTTTGCATTGTTATATGGACGTATAATGTGGGTTTGTTTAGTGAAACAGACAGTAGGGCAATGCAATCATTTATACCATGTTACGCTATTTCTAATTAGCCCCGCAGTGGACGTAGCATTGTTTTTTTTATTAATTCGTTCCCACGAAATAGCAATTCGTTCCATGAGTTTAACAATTCGCAATTCGTTCCCACGAATTAACAATTTGATCCTTCAATTTAACAATTCGTTCCCACGAAACAACAATTCGTTCCCACGGGAACGAATTGTTAATTCGTGAGAACGAATTGTTATATCGTGGGAACGAATTTTTAATTCGAGGGTACGAATTATTGAGGGAACGAATTGTTAAATTGAGTGAACTAATTGTCATTTCGTGGGAACTAATTGTTAATTCGAGGGAACGAATTGTTATATCGTGGGAACGAATTGTTAATTCGAGGGAACGATTTTTTTACATATTTCGTGGGAATTAATGAATAAAAACAAATCCATGTCCCCTGTGGTTCCGTACTTTTCCCATGTAAGTTCGAAACACTGATATAACGCAGTTGATTCAAGAGAGATAACTAGCATTCTCCCGAGCAAGATATGGATTCATATTTATGTCCCCGGAATTATTTCGTTCTTGCTGTATAAATGTACCCATTTTTAATCACAGGTTGAAGTAACACACCAACGCCTATAAATACATTAAATATACCTAAACGTATCAATAAGTAAAACAACAGTAAGTTAAACTTTTGTTGTAATTCATGTTATAACACATTGCATTGTATTCTAACAAAGCGTAAACTTTCTGTTTCAACTGATTTGTCCCACTTATTGATACTTTTAGGTATATTTACATGTAATGTATTTATGGACCTTCGTCCGTTACTTCAACCTGTGTTTTTAATTAATGGAATATGTAACAGACCATGTTATAATATATGCAGGCGTGGAAGGTCTAAGGACCCGTTGGACACATGTTCATCATGTGATTAAACATAATTGCTCCCTAACTGTGATGGGTTAACATGTTTGTGACCATCGTCTCGTTACTGTATACAATCCGGCTCAAAGAGTGGCCAAGTCGGCCATCTGCGTGTCTTCCAACCATCAGCCAGTTGCACCTTTGTAGCCCTTCGCGCCCTCGATAACGCACCTCCCCCCCTAAATTAATTCCTGCGTACGGGCCTGCTGAGGTTATGATCTGTTATATAATGCAGACTCCCGTCATAGCCACTTCCGTTGATTGAAAACAAAATAAACAAGATGACCGCCGTCATACCTTCTTCATCCTAAGTCCAACTGGATAGCAATCATTATCACATCGGTTTTTCGTTCATCCCATAAAGTGCCTATGTCTCCCATTCGAGAATTGTGTTCAACAGTTAGACATTCAATCTGGTAATGAGTAACTTACTTGGGTTAAATCAGGCAATATGTGAAATAGTGAATAGTAAGTATTGTATGTTATTATGGTGGCATGTGTTAAACGTAACATTCCCGTTTATAGTTGACGAAAACACCGGGCACTATGGATCTACTGTCTGTTCCACATTTTGCTGCCGACCAACTTTTGGCCATTAAACACATTAAATCTAAAAAATATTTAAAAGTAAGTACTTTTTCATCAATAACAAAAAAGTCACCCTCCTCAAAACAAATTATTAAACATGGGGGCTAACAATAGATTTTGTTTTAAATAGTTTTTATATTTGTGGACCGATTTTCAAAATCTATCTTTTGCTTTCTTAGTTACATTATTTTCAAGCTATCTCGCCAGGTTTCGGAGGCAATTTTCAAAAGTTTGGAAGTTGACACCCCATGTTAAATTTACCATAGGAAAATCGTTTTTTCGCAATAATATCAATATTTGATGGAATTTCATCAAATCAATTGTGTAGAGCGACTTATAAAGCTGAATAAACATCACAATGCCATTATGTTTGATAAACTAACACGGCGCCATGGGTTGCTGTAGACCAGTTTTAATTCACATTATAGAAACAAAAACACCTGCATTGTGTGTGGCGGCCGACTCATTCGGTTCCCGGTCGCCGTTGTGTACATGTACACAATAACCAATATTCATGCTAATACAAATGTGATGTAGAAGCTGAGACTCTAATTGGATTTATTTATATTATATGAGCACTGTCAGTGAACTGCCTTAGTACATGTATTGATTGATATAATCATAGCTGCCGCTTACTTTCTAGGTCACAAATCATTATACCACTCTCTACTCTGGCTAATACGGAGAACCGCAGGGGACGTATAATTCTTTATTTTATTAATTCGTTCCCACGAAATAACAATTCGTTCCCTCAATTTAACAATTCGTTCCCACGAACGAATTGTCATGGGAACTCGTATGGTAAAACACCTTACATAGACATGTACGTGTATCGTCTATTGATTGAGATAATGAAAGCCGCCGCTTCGTTTCTAAGTCAGACATCGATTGTACTACTCTCTACTCTGGCTAGCACTGTAACGACACATCGTGATATTATTATTGTACGGAATAAAATATAACACCAATTATCTGCTGCCAGTGTGTAAGGATGGTGATGTGTTTATTTATGGCGATACATGTCATAACTATTTCTCCCGTCAACACAGTGCGTATGTGCCGTGAAACACGGTGCCGTGAAACATTTTTTTTGATATCCTGTCAATACGACCTAATCACTGCGTAAGAATATGTGCGGTGGCTGGGATTATTTGTTTGCATTTTAAAGCCATTAGTAGGTAGGTGTTGACGGGATAAATAGCATAGTAGGTTAGTGCCGTGAATGGGAACAAATCTGGCGCGGGCTCGGAAACGGTATGTGCTCGGCAAAGCCTCGCCCATTCCGTTTACTAAGCCTTGCCATATAATTTTCCCATTCACGGTACTAACCTACTATTCTCTATAACTGGTGCTGCACTCCGCGTCGGCGTACAATGTTTCACATCGACAAATCCACCGGTTTACAGACGAGATGCTGCTCTGCTCTAAACGCAATATTCGTCTAGTAACCGGCACTATTTGTTTGGGGCAGTTACTAGACGAACACGTGTTTATTCAGTAGTTCCTGCATGTAACTGAATGGTAATTCGTCAAGAACCCGGCGCCTATTCTGGCGTGAACATTTTACCCTAGCGCTGTGTTCAGGACACGTGAGTATCGTTCTAAACGCATCTGGGCCCGTTTCACTAAACTTCTTACGACTAAAATGTTCGTAAGTGCAAGATTATGATAGTCTGTAAATGTCACATTAACAATTTGTTTTTGTAAACAATTATTGGATTTATACATTGAGCATTAGGTTGCATATGCAGCCTATGCTCAATAAATGTAAATCCATCAATTGAAATTTCCAGACGATCCTAAATTTACACTTACGAACATTTTAGTCGTACGAAGTTTAGTGAAAAGGGCCCAAATTTAGGAACGTCTGTACATTTCAATTGAAGGAATTACATGTATTGAGCATAGGCGGCAGATGCAGCATATGCTCAATAAATGTAAATCCAATAATTGTTCACAAGAAAAAATAGTTCACGTTAAATTTACAGGCTATCATAATGTTGCACTTACGAACATTTTAGTCGTACGAAGTATAGTGAAACGGCCCCCAGGACGGGTTAGACACGGTATTCATGACACGTATTGCCAGCCATACATGGATAATAGTCTACCTTCAGCTACATGTATGTAGTGTATGCATGACGGTGATGTAAGTGATTATATATATATGTATGACAGAGCACAGGCGATTCTAGCGTGTCTTGGATGGTCAATTATTGTTTGTATATACATAAAACACCTTTCTAAACAATGTACAAAACAATTCAAAAGTGCCCGGGTGTAAATATAATAATACTTAGGAAGGTACAAAACTCCCATTCGCCACCATTGTAACGAAAACTCACACAATGTAGACACTTGGAACTCGCCTATAAAACGCATTCAGCATGTCGTAACTGCTGTTTGGGGTGAATTTTCGACATAAAGTTTACAGTTACCATTACATTAACAAAAATCTCAAGGATTTCGGGTGTAAACTGTACTAAAAACGCGTCTTACTAACCTAAATCCGCGTTTTAAAATCATACACCTGCGTTTCCTGATTAACAATGAATGTTAGCCGCCATCTTTGAAAATATCGAATCACGTGACACGCACTGATTTGGTTGGCTAATCGAAATGACGTTAGTAACCAACCAAACCACTGCGTGCACGTGATTGAAACATTTTCAAAGATGGCGGCTAATAGTCATTGAGAATGCGGAAGTGAACGTGTATGATTTTAAAAAGCGAATTTAGGTTAGTGAGACGCGTTTTTAGTACAGTTTACACTCGAAATCTTTGAGATTTATGTTAATGTATTTAGCAACTGTAAAATCTATGCCGAAAACCCACCCCAAGCAGCGGTTTCGACACGCTGTAATGCGTTGTATAGGCGCGTTCCAATTGTCCACATTGTGTGGCTTTTCGTTCCAATGGTGGCGAATGGGAGTTTTGTACCTTTCTAAGTATTATTATATTTACACCCGGGCACTTTTGAATTGTTTTGTACATTGTTTAGAAAGGTGTTTTATGTATATACAAACAATAATTGACCAACCAAGACACGCTAGAATCGCCTGTGTGACAGAGGGTAATCCAATGAACACACGCCACTGACATGCAGAAAAATGGATATGGATACAGGTGAGTGATTCACTACAATATATCGGTCACACGTGTGTTGCATCACCGCCTGCACTAATATTGCCAATATGTGTAATTTTGCTTATTTCAAAATACTTAAACACTGGGCTTGAAATTACGGATTGAACAATTCTTTCTGACGATATAACAATTCGTTCCCACGAATTAACAATTCGTTCCCGTGGGAATTAATTTTTAATTCGTGGGAAAGAATTAATAAAAAAATAAATCATACGTCCCCTTCGGGGCTCCGTATAAAATAAAGCAGATTGATAATGTAGCCTGACTGCTGACGACTTAATCACATTGGCGACCATTTTTTGTTTTCGTATTCTATATCACTTTCCGAGCAATAACGCAAGTTATGCCTGTCACACCTGAAGCATATTCTACGGAAGTGTATTTAGGACATGGTGACAATTATATTTTGATAATTTGCAAGGACAGATTGCAGTAGTTCGCTAGGACAGATTAAAGTTCGCTAGGACAGATTAAAAGTTCGCTAGGACAGATTAAAATTCGCTAGGACAGATTAAAGTTCGCTAGAAGTTCGCTAGGACAGATTACGTGTTTCGCTAGGACAGATTAAAGTTAGCTAGTACAGATTAAAAGTTCGCTAGGACAGATTAAAGTTCACTAGGACAGACTACAAGTTCGCTAGGACAGATTAAAGTTCGCCAGGACAGATTAAGTTCGTTAGGACAGATTAAAAGTTCGCTAGGACAGATTAACGTTCGCTAGGACAGATTAAAAGTTCGCTAGGACAGATTAAAGTTCGCTAGGACAGATTAAAAGTTCGCTAGGACAGATTAAAAGTTCGCTAGGACAGATTAAAGTTCGATTAAAAGTTCGCTAGGACAGATTAAAAGTTCGCTAGGACAGATTAAAGTTCGCTAGGACAGATTAAAAGTTCGCTAGGACAGATTAAAAGTTCGCTAGGACAGATTAAAGTTCGCTAGGACAACGCTATGAAAGATTAAAGTTCGCTAGGACAGATTAAAGTTCGCTAAGACAGATTAAAAGTTCGCTATGACAGATTAAAGTTCGCTAGGACAGATTAAAAGTTCGCTAGGACAGAGGCTTTTCTCGTTCATACCACATAGTGCCTGTAGTGAAATGCAGCAAGTGATAGGCTGTGTATTGCGGTGAATTGCAATGAAATATCTGTAAAATGAGTGATTTTGAAATTAGAGAAATGTTTTCATATTTGCAACATTGTAGGCTTTAAATGTTATTTTCTGCAACTAAGTTGCACAATCACTTGTCACACATTACGGCATGTTAGGTGTGCTTGTCTCCCGTATGTGATGTGTGGCTGTGACTGGAGAAATGGCGCTTGAGACTTTTGTGACCAGTATGATCCATATAGCTTTTCACCAAAATTGCAAAGTATACTTATCTTGCTAAGTACTTTCAGGGAGAAGTTATAAATTGAAGGATATATTTATTAATTTTGTATTATACTGAATTTATTACATTATCATTTTATGTAATAAATTCAGTATAATAATTCTGCATCTGTGAAATCGGCTACATATCTACTACACTACAGCCTGCGCTAATCTTAACAATATGTACTGTCATAGTATTTTCATTCCCCCGGTATTTCGGATGAGACTTGAATCCGAGGTGCCATCCCAAAAAAGTGACATTAGCGGTTATTGGGGGCGTTAAACACATGACGTTTGTAAATTTATTTTATTCAACTACTTGAATATTGCGTTTCAAATCAAGCCGTCCCGTCTCAAAATGACATTATCGGTTGCTAGGGCGTTACACCAATTCACGTTGTATCAATTTATTTAGTTAACTACTTGAATATTGCGTTTCAAATCAAGCAGTTTGATTGGCTGAGCCTGAGCCAAGACAAGCAATGTGCTTGATTACGAGTTGTCATTGTCAATTGATGTTCAGAACGTTGTGAACATTGGGAAGATTAACGCCGACGGTTGTGTACAGTAGTGCATTTGTTCAGCTTGTTAAGTCTCTTTTCTATCGGTTTGTGGCAGGACATGTGTTGAATGAGTATCAGAGTAGATCCAGATCAGACTGCGCATGCGCAGTCTGATCTGGATCTACTCTGATAGCAATCCTATAAGCCGGATTTCTCCAGTTTAAGCGAGATTTAGTTGTCAACTTCTACTACTTACTACTACTGTTTTGTTTCTTCAAGCCGAACTGTTCAATGACATTTCACGACATTCTACATAAGGAAACATGTACGTTTATTGATAAGACCTTGGGTGGATGTTTATTATTATATGGGTGTATCACGATAAAAAGAAAGTATAGATGTTTTCAAAATTTAAGAATTAATATACTTTTTATTTCGTGAAATTTGGTCAACTATTGATTTTAGTATGAACAATTGTCTATGGGAATATAACATGAGGAACAGCATGGGAGAGGAGTAAAACAACTAAAATAATGTTAACTCTGAAACCTGGTTAGATAGCTCGGAAATGACCTAATTAAGAAAAGGAAAGTTAAATTTTGAAAATCGCTACACTTTAACATAATTATGGATTTTGTATTGTCGCAATGACATCAATATTGAACCAAATTTCATTAATTAAAAACGCTCAATCATAAATTTTGATGAACTTTAATATTATTGAACATAATAATTTTTGTTTGCATTGTTTTAAACTTGAAAGCCGTACACGTTGGGCAAGTTTTGTGAAACAGACAGTATGTTTCATTACATGTATGTATGTATTATTAACAAACATGTAAGAAACCTGACACGCGGAAATTAATTATATCAGGAGGAATGGAAAATGTGCACATACATTATATACAAGTATCAGGGTGCCGTTTCACTAAACGGTTCGTAAGTGCACAATTATAATAGTCTGTAAATTTCACATTAACGATGTTTTCTTGTAAACAATTATTGGATTTCCATTTGTTGAGCATAGGTTGCATATGCAGCCTGTGCTCAATACATGTAAATTCACCAATTGTAATTTCCAGACCATCATAAATTTGCACTTACGAACATTTTAGTAGTACGAAGTTTAGTGAAACGGGCCCCAGTTGTTTACACAAGCACAGCGAAGTTATGAGTATATTGTTCCAATATATTGTACTGACGAATTCGCAAGGGACTATTCAATGATAATTAGTGAAATGTCAAACTGGCAGTTCTGCGTAAAGCTACAATTCTAGAACTGACTTTCTACTACACTAACATGTTACTATACATTATGACCAGCCATGAGAAAACGGGGAGTATTGTCTTTGTAAACAGTGTATGCATATACAGTGAAACCACTCTAAACCGGACATCCTGGGAGGTCCACAGGGTGTCTGGATTAGACAGGTTTCACTGCAAATCAGGCATTTGATCATTCTGAGCCATAGCTGTGTGCTATGCGATCACGAGCAGACATTAGCACATGAGATAACTGACCATGAAACTCACCAACAATAGGATCACAAGTGTTTTCTTGGTGTCGGAATAGCGAGGCTGCACTGTATCAGTGACATTCCGGTCTGATCAGTCAGTGCCTAGCTACAGAGTGGCCTGCAGTTCTCTTACCAGGCGAATTGCAATTCCTGGAGCGCAGGATTGCAATTCGCGTTCCCATTAATTGCAATTGGACCGCAATCGGACTGCAATCATGAGACTGCGGTCCAAAGAGTTGGTTGCGGAATTGCAATACTTATAGCGCAGTTAGCGCTGCGCTCCGCTTTTAATTGCAATTTACGCTCCTTTTTGTCTGTAAACTGCGAAAGAATGACCGCTTTACGCTGCGCTCTGCGGTAAAACCAGCGGAACGCTCTGCTTAACTAATGCGGCAATAAAATCGAAATAGTTGACAAACGTATCCGTGTTCCAATCCAAAATGTTATCCTATCTATCTAATTCAAAGTGACTAGAAAGTCAGCGGTATTTGTGATCTGTTTTTTTGGTGCGCAAATATAAATCGGCGGGTTATTGCGAGACAAACAGTGAAACATTGACCTTGACAATTTCTTGGACAAAACAAAATGTCGTCACTCACTCACTGCCGTTCCGAATATCAAGAACAAATTAATAGACACCACCATGCTGACAATATGTTTATTTTCATATAAAAGCAAATGATAATGTGTGGTCTACGGTATAATATTGCAAAACAAAGTATCAATTTTGTCGTTTTGTTTACGTTTTCGTCGGTATCAAATTACGTTTTCCTATTATGTTGACATTATTTCGACGCGATCCTATAGTCGACATGACAATTTCTGAGATCACCACAACTTTTCATAATGTCTTTCAATTTCAAGCTGCAAGGAGACTGTGAATTGCATATTAACCATAATAACATGGTGAACATATTGATAATAATTTTAATAGAAAAGCATATTTTAATTTTCGAAACCTGATCATAAAAAAAATATTAAAAATTTATTTTGGAATTAGATTTATATTACTGCAAACGCTCTGTTCTGGCTGTTGATTTATATTGGCCCGAATCAAATTTTGTGAAGATAATATTTATTCCGGTGATAGCCATTTCTTTAAAATAAAACGGTTTACTTGTGTCACAGAGTGAGAAAGATAAATAACGGCCCGGAATCGAACCAGGGACCTCATGTTTACCGTACCATGCCCATGGCTCTACCGAGCAAGCTAACAAGGCACAGATCATACACATTTCATCACCATGGTCAGTTGCGTACTATGACATTCTTCTCCGCCAAATTGAAATTCGTCCTCAAATTCTATGTTTAATTTTTGTCTCCGAATTCCATATGTTTTGGTACAATTTGGGAGTATTTATCAGTCGCGGTCCTTTGTTGGGCAACAGAATACTCAATTATCGTCCGTACCCAGAGTTCCGGTGCTCCATAGGTTTTTCCTGCAGAGTACCGGATCGGATCTCATTCGTGCTTTAGCTGTTAATTGTGACATATTTTTTCTGTACTTATTACACAGAAATGAATAAGTATAATACTGACATTTCTTTCAATTGAAAAATACAGAAAATATGTCGCAATTAACAGTTGAAGTGCTAAATCAGATGTGATTTGGTACTTTGCAGGGGAAACCTACGGAGAGCACCATTATAAACTCTCGGTACGGACGATGCGGGAGTATTCTGCAGAGTTACTTCCCGCAACTACGTTGGGCGCTAAATGTCACAGGGTGAGAAAAGATGTGCACCAGCCCGGAATCGAACCGGGGATCTCTGGTTTACCACACCATCGCTCTACCTGCAAACCGGGCACAAATACACACTTATTCACCATAGTGATCACTTCATTCAACCAAAAATTCTCAAGCTAGAAGTTATGCCAAATTATTACAGTCAACGTCACAGATTATGCTCTTGGCGACATTAGCGGACACAAATTTGTCCATCAATTTGATCAAATAAACAACGGAATCTGACAGATAACACTACGACGGCGCATGGAAACATCATTATTCTGATACTTGGAATCAAAATGGTGGATATTAAGATCAATATGTGAGGCGCTGACGGAACCTTTAACATTTTTATCACGATAGCAGCTACAGGGATTGTTGGACGCATTTATTTAGAGAAACAAGAGATTACAATGGATTGGATAATATTACTAAGTGACATTTTGTTCTAACGTACACCAACATAGAGGATTAAATTTGCGACAATGTTGGATTCTGGATTTTGTGGACAGGTGACAGAAATCGGAGCTGGATAAGAACCGACAGACGTGATTCTGAATATGCGTGCTTGGTCTGTGGTTTTTCTTCCAGATCATGTCATGCATGTTTTAATTTCACGTCATGTCAAAGCAGCACTATTGAATATAATGATAACTTTAATATTCTACACCAGAATTAAAGTTCATTCATCGTCTGATGTGTAACTGATGAATTAAGGTAAGTTACTTGTATATGACAACTTTTGCCTCACCACGATAGTGGAGGGGGCATTTAGTGTTACCCTTGACCTTGTCCGTTCTTCCGTCCGTCACCAACCTAGTAACTCGAAAAACTTTTAAACCGTAATAGCTACATACCTGAAACTTGGTACATGTATGTTTGATTCGACCCCATGGTCATGGATTATCTCCCCCTTTTCAAGTTAGAATTTTCCAATTTTGTCTTGTAGCTCGTAAAACGTTTAAACCATAATAGCTACACACCTGAAACTTGGTATGTCCTTATGATGAGTAGATATGCAAAGTTTATTTTCATTCTACCCCTGAGTCATGGATTATCTCCCTCTTTTTGAATTAGAATTTGAAAATGTTGCCTTGTAACTCGTAAAACTTTTGTAATAGCTACAGCACTGAAATTTGATATGTAGCTTCCTTATGATGAGTAGATGCGGAAAGTTTATTCCGATTTTTGATTCGAACCCCGTGTCATGGATTATCTCTCCCTTTTGGACACTGGAATTTTGCCTTGTTTACTATCAAAGCGATATGTGGGGTATCCGTGTTCTATGAACACATTTTCTAGTTTTGTTACCTCCCTTTGTTTTTTCGCGCACTGATTTGTCCGGAGCATAACGCGAACACCCTTTGCAATATTTGTTATAAAACTTAACACATGCATAGGTCTCACTGGACAGGGCGGAGCTAGCGTTAAAGGTACATGCCCATCAGTAGGCACAAAATGTTCTTTATGTCAGAGACATCATCGGAGACATTCTGGCCAGATCATTTACCATTACCCACGTATTGTTTGGCATTATTATGCATTTTATATCAGAAGAAAATTTCCACATTGATATCAGGGACGATAACCGTGTTTCCTTAAAATGTTAACGGACATTACTATTTATTCTCTGTATTTATTTTTTGATGTGCAATGATCATACTTTATAATCTGTCAATTTTTTTTTCAGTTGATGCATTTAATTTAATAGTAATAAATAATTATAAAATATCATGCCCCATTTGCACATGAAAATACCGATACCACCGCGCGGTCACTATCAGTAAAATAAATATTACCAAATGATTATATCTGTATAGCGGGCACTCGTAATTGTTTATAACTAGTGGAATAGTGACAATTATACACTTATTTAATTCCCATAAAGAGCATTTTTAGCCTACTGAGTGGGCTTGCACCTTTAACAAGGGGTTGGACAATTGTTGTCGCGACCGCCTGCGGACAGTGCTTTATAGTCTGCACATTGACGTCCATCTGTATTTTTTTTGCCGAGCCTGCTTGCGGAAAGCGAGACTTAGTGATCACAATGACGTCCGTGCGTCAGTCCGTCCGAAATCGGTGTATGTTTTTAAATAAACCACCTATCCTAAGTCACATTGACTTGAAACATCAAATGCTTATTAGTCATCATCCATATATTCATTCTGTGTCCCACTCATGCGGCCCCTGTGCCCCAAGGTCAAGGTCAAATGACTTTGAAATTTTTGTTAAAGTTTGTGCATACCTTATATCTCCACAATACTTTCCCAGATTTGCTTCAAACTTCAGATAATTCTTTATTATCATCCATATTTTCATATTATAGCCCACGCATGCGACCCACATGCCCAAGATCAAGGTCAAATGACTTTCAAATTTGCGTTAAAGCTTTTACATACGTTAATTCAAACTTCAAATAAATATACTCCGACACCTCAAATGCCTCGGTGGGCTCAACATGCGGCCGGCCATCTGGTTTTTATTTACCGTAGGTTAAAGTTTTTTAAGAACACTATATCTCAGAAACAGCTTCGCCAATTCACTCGAAGCTTCACATGTGTGTTTATCATCATCCATATTTTCATTCTATGCTCAACCCCTACAACCCCTGTGCCCAACATTAAGGTCAAATTACTTTGAAAATTTACCTCAAAGTTTTTGACATGCCTGCATGTGGACAGTGTGATATAGTTGTCACATTGGCCTACATACGTACGTACATCCATATGTACGTCACTTCGTGCGTCCGGTTAATTTTTTTTTATTTAAGGTTAAAGTTATATATTACCATGTTTAAGGTACATGCCCACTCAGTAGGCACAAACTGTTCTTTATAGCAATTAAATAAGTGTATAATTGTGTCACTATTCCACCAGTTCTAAAAATTATGTCTGCCCGCTATCCATATATAATCATTTAGTAATATTTATTTTACTGATAATGACTAGCAGTGGTATGAAGCTATTTTCATATTCAAATGAGGCATGATATTTTTATGCCACCGGGTTTCGAAGAAACGGGTGGCATATAGTGTTTGGACGGTCCTTCCGTCCGTCCGTCTGTCCGTCCGTCACACTTTTCGGTTAACCACTTTGTCATAGTTTCTCAAATATGCTGCAGGTGGCATCCGCGTTCGACAGACGCATTTCTTTTTTTTAATAATTTATGCTAATTAAAGGTACATACCCACTCAGTATGCACAACAATTAAAGTTATGTGTATTCTCAGTTATTTGTAGCAATTAAATAAGTGTATAATTTTGTCACTATTCCACCAGTTCTAAACATTACGAGTGCCCGTTATATGGATATAATCATTTAGTAATGTTTATTTCACTGATAGTGACACGCGGTGATATCAGGCTATTTTCATAGGCAAATGGGGCATTATATTTTTTAATTACTTATACTAATTAAATGTGTTTCCCTGAAAAAATAATGTTTTCGACAGATAATAAAGTATGATCATTGCACATCAAACAATAAATAGTAATGTCTTGGTAACATTTTAAGGAAACACGGTTATCGCCCCTGATAGCAGTGTGGAAATGTACGTCTGATATAAAATGTATAATAATGCCAATAAATATGTGTATTAATGGTGAATTAATGTTTATTTTGCCCGAAAATGTCTCAGATGATGTCTCTGATATAAAGAACATTTGAACATGCCTACTGAGTGGGCATGTTCCTTTAAGAACACTATATCTCTGAAACCGCTTCACCAATTCACTCGAAACTTCACATACGGTGTATTTGTCACCCACATTTTCATTATTATTTATATATGCCCAATGTCACGGTCAAATTACTTTGAAATTTCCCTTAAAGATTTTGTTGGGCCCGCTTGCAGACAGAGCGATATAGTCGGCACATTGGTGTGCATTCAGGATAAAGTTTTTGGTTGAAGTGTTTTTTAGTTAAATTTTTTGTTTTTGGGTATACTATCAAAGCCTCGGCGGGTGCGGCATGTTTTTACGTCAACGGGCTAAAGCTTTGTTGCAATAAAAATAATTATTTGTACCGGTACTATCATTGCCTCGGCGGTCACGACATGCAGGCCATGGCCATCTAGTTATTATGGCATGCGATTTTATCAGTCGGCCATACCCAGACTATTTGCACTTTGTCATCGGCCATCACACCATGACTAGTTTAGGCACTTGATCAGTCGGCCATCACACAAATACTAGTTTAGCACTTGATCAGTCGGCCATCGCACCAGGACTAGTTTAGCACTTGATCAGTAGGCCATCGCACCAGGACTAGTTTAAAACTTGATCAGTCGGCCATCACACCAGGACTAGTTTAGCACCTGATCAGTCGGACATCGCACCAGGACTAGTTTAGAACTTGATCAGTCGGCCATCGCACCAGGACTAGTTTAACACTTGATCAGTTTACCATCTCATCAGGACTAGTATAGCACTTGATCAGTCGGCCATCGCACCAGGACTAGTTTATAACTTGTTCAGTCGGCCATCGCACCAGGACTAGTATAGCACTTGATCAGTTGGCCATCGCACCGGGACTAGTTTAGCCCTTGGTCAGTCGGCCATCGCAGCAGGACAAGTATAGCACTCGATCAGTCGGCCATCGCACCCGGACTAGTTTAGAACTTGATCAGTCGGCCATCGCTCCAGGACTAGTTTAGAACTTGATCAGTCAGCCATTGCTCCAGGACTAGTTTAGCACTTGATCAGTCGGCAATCTCACCATGACTAGTATAGAACTAGATCAGCCGGCCATCGCTCCAGGACTAGTTTAGCCCTTGGTCAGTCGGCCATCACACCAGGACTAGTTTAACCCTTGATCAATCGGCCATTGCACCATAAGTAGTATAGCGCTTGATTAGTCGCCCATTGCACCATGCCCAGTATGGCACTTGATCAGTTGGCCATCTCACCATGCCCAGTATAGCACGTGATCAGTCGGCCATGCCGAGTATAGCACTTGATCAGTCGGCCATCACATCAGGACTAGTTTAGAACTTGATCAGTCGGCCATCGCACCAGGACTAGTATAGCACTCGATCAGTTGGCCATCTCACCATGACTAGTTTAGAACCATGCCCAGTATGGCACTTGATCAGTTGGCCTTCTCACCATGCCTAGTATAGCACGTGATCAGTCGGCCATGCCGAGTATAGCACTTGATCAGTCGGCCATCACACCAGGACTAGTTTAGAACTTGATCAGTCGTTCATCGCACCAGGACTAGTAGAGCACTTGATCAGTCTACCATCGCACCATAAGTAGTATAGCGCTTGATTAGTCGCCCATTGCACCATGCCCAGTATGGCACTTGATCAGTTGGCCATCTCACCATGCCCAGTATAGCACGTGATCAGTCGACCATGCCGAGTATAGCACTTGATCAGTCGGCCATCGCACCAGGACTAGTAGAGCACTTGATCAGTCCGCCATCGCACCATAACTAGTATAGCGCTTGATCAGTCGCCCATTGTACCATGCCCAGCATAGCACTTGATCAATTGGCCATCTCACCATGCTCAGTATAGCACGTGATCAGTCGGCCATGCCGAGTATAGCACTTGATCAGTTGGCCATCACACCAGGACTAGTTTAGAACTTGATCAGTCGACCATCGCACCAGGAATAGTTTAGCCATTGATCATTCGGCCATCGCACCGAGACTAGTTTAGCCCTTGATCAGTCGGCAATCGCACCAGGAGTAGTATAGCACTCGATCAGTTGGCCATCTCACCATAACTAGTTTAGAACTTGATCAGTCGGCCATCGCACCACGACTAGTTTAGAACTTGATCAGTCGGCCATCGCACCAAGACTAGTTTAGAACTTTATCAGTCGGCCATCGCACCAAGACTGGTATAGCACTTGATCAGTCGGCCATCGCACCAGGACTAGTATAGCACTTGATTAGTTGGCTACGTCATCCTGAGTTACAGACAGAAGTGGTGGTCGGGGGGGGGGGGTGTGTAGTGTAGTCATAGACAAAAACTGGTAGTGGTGTTGATAAACATTGTTCCCACTGTAGGATATAGACCGGAACTTTTAGGACGCCAAATGTAGATGGCTGGTGTGTGTGTGGGGGGGGGGGGGGGGGGGGTCATTGTTTTGTGTCCTCGGCGGTGGTGCGGAGTACAATGATGAATTACTGTTTTGAACACACATGTGTATGCACTGTGATACCGTACTTCACAATCCTCAGTTTTAAATTGTTTCTGTATCGTAAAACTGAACATTTATTCATTTTGAAAAACTTAAAATTGTGGCAGATGATCGAAATGAAAACCGGATGTTTACATGCGAAATGAACCGGTGCATCGGTATATTTTAACCGCACGATGAACCACTGTATATTTATACCATATCCGTACGGATATCGTAGGTTTTTGTATAATAGTACGTTTGTATAATGTAAACAAACTGTGCTATGCGATGATACGGTAAGTTTTTAACGGAAATAGCGAAAGAATGACCGCACAAACGGTATCGCGAAAGAATGACAGCACAAACTGGACCGCGAAAGAATGACCACACAAACGGTATCGCGAAAGAATGACCGCAACAACGGGACCGCAATTAGACTGCAATTTCAGAGTGGACGAATTGCAATTCAACGACCGCTGGATTGCAATTCTTGGTAAGTGAATCGCAGGCGGGAGTGTAGTATAGCGCTTAATTAGTCGCCCATTGCACCATGCCCAGTACGTATAGCACTTGATTAGTTGGCCATCTCACCATGCCGAGTATAGCACGTGATCTGTCGGCCATGATGAGCATAGCACTTGATCAGTCGGCCATCGCACCAGGACTAGTAGAGCACTTGATCAGTCTGCCATCGCACGATAACTAGTATAGCGCTTGATCAGTCGCCCATTGCACCATGCCCAGTATAGCACTTGATCAGTTGGCCATCTCACCATGCCCAGTATAGGACGTGATCAGTCGGCCATGCCGAGTATAGCACTTGATCATTCGGCCATCACACCAGGACTACTTTAGCACTTTATCAGTCGGCCATCCCACCAGGACTAGTATAGCACTCAATCAGTCGGCCATCACACCAGGACTAGTTTAGAACTTGATCAGTCGGGGATCACACCAGGACTACTTTAGCACTTGATCAGTCGGCGCCATCGCACCAGGACTAGTATAGCACTCGATCAGTCGGCCATCGCACCATGACTAGTTTATAACTTGATCAGTCGGCTATCGCACCACGACTAGTTTAGAACTTGATCAGTCGGTCATTGCACCAAGACTAGTTTAGCCCTTGATCTGTCGGCCATCGCAACAGGACTAGTTTAGAACTTGATCAGTCGACCATCGCACCAAGACTACTTTAGCCCTTGATCAGTCGGCCATCGCACCACTACTAGTTTAGAACTTGATCAGTCGGCCATCGCACCAAGACTAGTTTAGCCCTTGCTCAGTCGGCCATCGCACCTGGACTAGTATAGCACTCGATCAGTCGGCCATCGCACCACGACTAGTTTAGAACTTGATCAGTTGGCCATCGCACCAAGACTAGTATAGCAATTGATCAGTCGGTCATCGCACCAGGACTAGTTTAGCACTTGATCAGTCGGCCACGTCATCCTGCGTTACAGACAGAAGTGGTGGTCGGGGTGGGGTGTAGTGTAGTCATAGACAAAAACTGGTGGTGGTGGTGATACACATTGTTCCCACTGTGGGATATAGATCGGAACTTTTAGGACGCCAAATGTAGATGGCTGGTGTGCGTGGGGGATCATTGTTTTGTGTCCCCGGCGGTGGTGCGGAGTACAGTGATGAATTACTGATGAATTACTGTATATTGAACACACATGTATATGTACTGTGATACAGTACTTCACAATCCTCAGTTTTAAATATTATTTCTGTATCGTAAAACTGAAAATGTATTCATTTTGAAAAACTTAAAATTGTGGCAGATGATCGAAATGAAAACCGGATGTTTACATTCGAAATTAACCGGTGCATCGGTATATTTTAACCACACGATGACCCACTTTATATTCATACCACATCCGTACGGATATATCGTATATACGAACGGATATCGGTATGTTTGTATAAAATTCGTAT
This sequence comes from Conchocele bisecta, assembly GCA_029237695.1. Lineage (NCBI taxonomy): Eukaryota > Metazoa > Mollusca > Bivalvia > Lucinida > Thyasiridae > Conchocele > Conchocele bisecta. Next base: position 99,995,239 of record CM055270.1, read on the forward strand.
AGTACGTTTGTATAATCACTGATAATGTAAACAAACTGTACTATACGATGATACGGTAAGTTTTTGCCGCAAATAGCGAAAGAATGACCGCACAAACGGTATCGCGAAAGAATGATCGCACAAACTGGACCGCGAAAGAATGACCGCACAAACGGTATCGCGAAAGAATGACCGCAAAAACGGGACCGCGTTTGGACCGCAATTAGACTGCAATTCCAGAGGGGAAAAATTGCAATTCAAGGACCGCTGGACTGCAATTCTTGGTAAGCGAATCGCAGGCGGGAGTGTACGCTATTCATTATGGAGCTGCTGAAACAATGCCGATGTTTTCAAACAACCATCACACCTGTAGCAGACGACACTACTACAGTCTGTTCCACGTTTCTGTGCGGACGAACGTTTGGTCATTAAACACATTACGTCTAAAAGATATTTAAATGTAAGTAGTTTTTTCATCAATAACACAAAAGTAGCCCTCCTCAATTTTTCCTATGGGAATTTAACATGGGGGCTAACATTAGATTGTTTGAAAACATTTTTATTTGTGGACCGATTTTAAAAATCTAACTTTTGTTTTCTTATTTACATTATTCCCAAGCTATCTAGAGATGTTTCGGGGTCAATTTCCATTGTTTCTCTTTTTTTACTCCTCCCCCACTGTTTCCACCTCTTTTGCCCCCATGTTAAATTCCCATAGGAATGTCACGGTACGTAACTCACTGTGGGGAGGAAATGTGTATTCGTGCCCGGCTAGCTCAGTCGGTTAGAGCGATGGTACGGTAATCCAGAGGTCCCCGGTTCGAGCCCCGGGCCGGAGCACATTTTTCTCACCCTGTGACATTTGGCGCCCAACATGGGGCCGTGACTGATATATATACTACCCAAAATGTACTAAATATATGGAATTCAGAGACGAATTAAAAATAGAATTCGGGGACGAATTCCAATTTGGCTGGGAAGTATGTCACGGTACGTAACTCACTGTGGGGAGGAAGTGTGTATTCGTGCCCGGCTAGCTCAGTCGGTTAGAGCGATGGTACGTTAAACCAGAGGTCCCGGGTTCGAGCCTCGGGTAGGATATGCATCTTTCTCACCCTGTGACAGGAAAATCGTTGTTTTGCTATAAAATCAATATTTGATGGAATGTCATCCAACAAACAAAATTGGAGAGGGTGACTTGTTTGTTGTTTGTGAAAAAGTACTTACATTTAAATATAGACATAATGTGTTTAATAGCCAAAAGCTCGTCGGCAGAAAAACGTGGAACAGACAGTAGTAGTAGTAGAGTAGCATTGTCGCTTGTCAGAATGCGATGCTTCAACTTTTCTTATAGCCGGTCATACTAAACTGTAAAGGGATAGTTTACAACGTTTCCTCATTTACGTGTATGCTGAATGATAAAAACACGAATCGTCACCATGAAATGTATATTGAATAAAAAACACGTATACTAGTATGGTCATAAACCGTGCTGTGAAATAAATAAAATATACAAATTGTAGAAATATCACTTAAAATGCGGTAAAATAATAGTTTAGGTTATTTGACTTGTATGTGGATACATGTATATGCACGAGTTCCGCAGCGTGCGATATTGTGCGACTTTAGAGCGCAATATCGTTGCGCGGCAGAACGAGTGGCATATATCCACATACAAATCAAGTAACATTTCAATAATATACGTAAATCACTCGCACTCGCCTAAATATGCAAAATCTAATAAAATAAAAAAATCAGTGGTGATTTAGAACGAACAATTTTGAGAGTTGAAACGTAGTTCCCGGCACTGACCAATACAGACTCACGAGACGTCAATGTGGAAACATACATGCATTGACGGTTTGCGTTCCATTGTGTTTCAGTGAGAAAAGAAAGTACGTAAATGTATATAATAATGTAGTATATTGCTTTATTTCTTCACATTTATTTTATTTATAAACATAACTTTGTCAGCGTTGTACGCTTGATTGTGTATTCTAGATAACGAATAGTTGTGTTGGTCTGTAGATGTATATACATGACCGCTGGCGAACACTATTTTAACCAGTTCACCCTTCCTAGTAACTTGAATTGATTATAATATGTTGTTTTGGTCAACCAATGCAATCATCAGAAAATGATGTTTAGATCAGTCGATTTATGAAAAGGGGGTGTTTTTATTCTAAGGCAAAGAGAGAAGTATGAGCAATAAGTGCAGATCCTGATGAGACGGCTCGTCACGAGCCGGCTCATCGGATATACACTGTTGGCTAATACCACTATACAGGTCTGTGGTGTTGAAAGGGTTAAGTGATTTTGACTGTGTTCTGTGAATATGAGATCTTGCCTTTCTTCATAAACCGGACTGCTACAGGAAGCGAATATCATACACGCCTATATTAGGGCGTTCTGAATGCGTGGGCGAATGTACGTTGGGGCGTAGAGCTTGAGGGGCGAATATGATCGTCACAAGAGACTAACATGTGATTATAGTGCCATGAATGACATTCAGTGCTTAGAATACGAGACAAGCATGTACCTAAGAAGATGTGCGATATCTCATAAAAAGTATTTTACAATCTGCGATATTGTTCGTAAAAGAATTCGGAATAGTATTCCACATTTAAAGAATAAAATCATGGGCTGTTGCGTTTACTGAGGTGTAAAATACATTTGGTCTGTTTAAAGGGCGTGGAGTCCGAATAAAGGACTCCACGCACTTTAAACATACCAATGCATTGTTTACCCCAGTAAACGCAACAACACATGGTTGGATTATTTATATTACACTGCATTTTCTGAGAGCTTCAAAAATGTGAATAACCAAATATGAAATTAAAATGAACAATATTCTTGTTTTACGTCATTTTGTCGCTATTCCTGGAACAGAGACGTTGCGAACTATAACCAATCAACAACATCACGCGACGTCACGTGAGTTTAATGACTGTATTGTATTGGGATGTAAGCACAATAGGTCGAATGGGTGTTTGCATTATGAAAATATAGATGGTGTGAATATTTCCTATGAACATTCGTCCGCTGTCGAGGTCGTTTACAAAAAATATATCGCGGTTGCTGTGTAAATATGTTCATGAAACATCGCATGCTAGGGTAAACAGTCACAGTTTCTTGTCTCATGTATGTATCAAGGTGCATGATCACGTGGTTACAACAACAACAACATCGCCCACTCCAAAGTAAGTATTATTTGAGTTTCCTTAATATGCAACGGATTTTTTAATATGGCGCAGCAAACGCGTCTTCATGAGCTGCATTTGGTGTTATATGGAGTTTGGCACAGACTTATGTCGTTTTTGCGAAAAATCGATTTCCGTGTCGCAAAAACGACAGAAGTTTGGGTGAAAATACAGATACCACCAAATGCAGCTTAACAAGACGCGTTTGATGCACCATTTTTCATCAAAATCCGTTACGTAATAAGGACACTATACAAAATACGCACTTTGAATCGGTACTTGTTGTTGTTGTTAGTACCACGAGATCATACACCTTGTGTATGTAGCCACAATTGTTATACGGCGCCTACTGGTATAATGCTACACGTATTATATTATAGTATTGTACACATTTCATGTTTACAAATGTTTGTAAGTTTACAATATTTAATTGTGCGGCAACTTGTTTATGGAAAAAATGAAGAGGCTTACTAATTATTGTTCGCCATTAAATCGGCGATGTTCTATAAATCCAGCCAAGAAAGTGCAGTGCTCTCTCACATGTTCTTCTCAACTTATTATACAACCTTTCAGCAATAATACAATATATTAAAACATTCTGCAAAAACCAGGAACCCACTTTTTCAAAAGATTTTCATTTTTTTTGCAGAATTTTTGAATTTTGTAAACGTCATACATGTATACCACCTCGCAATGAAATAATATGATTGTAGCACAGCTCAGGTTCAGCCAATCAAACTGTTTGCTTTCGAGCACAATACTCAAGTACATGTATTTTGAAAGAAAGAAATTGACAAATATTGGAAATATTAGCTCGTATGTGTCCCATTACACCGTACAGACGATATGCTCATCGTGTTTGGGTTGTGTTGTGCGTGTCTGTCCGTCCGTCCATGTGTCCATGGGCACGGTAAAAATGCTTGTCTTTCAAATGTACCACCAGGGACATATCCAAGCAAACATTTATCGCTTTCTTGCTTGTTTTACAGCTAGCAATGATATTGGCCGGCGCCTACCTGATTGTTGCTGCCAGAGCGAATAAAACAGTGCCGAGCAAGATGGACTTTTAGAATGGATCAATGGAAGACAGGAGCTAACTCCATCAGAGAGTTAGCCCCTGTCTTCCATTGACCCATTCAATTGCTACGTTCGACGATTTCGTATTGGCCCTACAGTAGTGCTGTGGTTCGGGCAACACTAACAATACTAGACCGCTTCCGTCCTCAGGGCCGTTTCACTAAACTTCGTACGACTAAAATGTTCGTAAGTGCAAATTTAGGATCATTTAAATTGATGGATTTACATTGATTGAGCGTAGAGCTTTTGTTTACCTATTGTGTTATTTCATAAATGTTACATACGGGCAAAGAGATAATATGATTAGAAAACTGTTTCTCCTTCTGTGGGCGCTGACCCTTGAATCTGTATGTCACGGTCTATTTCCCACACCACACCATTTGTTTCCACTGATACGAATGAGCCAATTTCGTTGTGTCACACGTACACGTACGAAGCCCCGCAGGGGACGTAGAATTTGTTTTATTAATTCATTCCCACGAAATAACAATTCGTTCCCTAAACTTAACAATTCGTTCTCACGAATTAACAATTCTTTACCTCAATTGGACAATTCGTTATCACGAATTAACAATTCGTTCCCGAATTGTTAAATCGTGGGAACGAATTGTTAATTCGAGGGAACGAATTGTCATTTCGTGGGAGTGAATTGTTAATTCGGGGAAAGGGGAAACGAATTGTTATATCATGGGAACGAATTGTTAGTTCGAGGGAACGAATTGTTAAATTGAAGGAACGAATTGTCATTTTCGTGGGAACGAATTAATAAAAGAAAGATCCATGTCCACTGCAGGGCTTCGTATTTACGTACAGAGTGTTCGGCAAGTAGTAAAACTAGATATGATGCTATTGCACTTAGATAGTAGTATCCTATATGTTCATTTGCGATTACATCAGGCAAAGTCAAGCTAGAGTTTACATAAAAATACACTATGTATCCAAGACATAATGACTATGTATCTATGTATCCAAGTGTATTGCATACAGTGGGCTTTCACCGTGTATTAAAGGTGCATGTCCACTCAGTAGGCACAACATGTTCACCGTGTATTAAATGTACATGTCCACTTAGTAGGTACAACATGTTCACCGTGTATTAAAGGTAAATGTCCACTCAGTAGGTACAACATGTTCACAGTGTATTAAAGGTACATGTCCACTCAGTAGGTACAACATGTTCACAGTGTATTAAATGTACATGTCCACTCAGTAGGCACAACATGTTCACCGTGTATTAAATGTACATGTCCACTCAGTAGGTACAACATGTTCACAGTGTATTAAAGGTACATGTCCACTCAGTAGGTACAACATGTTCACCGTGTATTAAAGGTACATGTCCACTCAGTAGGTACAACATGTTCACAGTGTATTAAATGTACATGTCCACTCAGTAGGCACAACATGTTCACAGTGCATTAAAGGTACATGTCCACTCAGTAGGTACAACATGTTCACAGTATATTAAATGTACATGTCCACTCAGTAGGTACAACATGTTCACAGTGTATTAAATGTACATGTCCACTCAGTAGGTACAACATGTTCACAGTGTATTAAATGTACATGTCCACTCAGTAGGTACAACATGTTCACCGTGTATTAAATGTACATGTCCACTCAGTAGGTACAACATGTTCACCGTGTATTAAAGGTACATGTCCACTCAGTAGGTACAACATGTTCACAGTGTATTAAATGTACATGTCCACTCAGTAGGCACAACATGTTCACAGTGCATTAAAGGTACATGTCCACTCAGTAGGTACAACATGTTCACAGTGTATTAAATGTACATGTCCACTCAGTAGGTACAACATGTTCACCGTGTATTAAATGTACATGTCCACTCAGTAGGTACAACATGTTCACAGTAGGTACAACATGTTCACCGTGTATTAAATGTACATGTCCACTCAGTAGGTACAACATGTTCACAGTGTATTAAATGTACATGTCCACTCAGTAGGTACAACATGTTCACCGTGTATTACATGTACATGTCCACTCAGTAGGTACAACATGTTCACCGTGTATTAAATGTACATGTCCACTCAGTAGGCACAACATGTTCACCGTGTATTAAATGTACATGCCCACTCAGTAGGCACAACATGTTCACCGTGTATTAAAGGTACATGTCCACTCAGTAGGTACAACATGTTCACCGTGTATTAAAGGTACATGTCCACTCAGTAGGCACAACATGTTCACAGTGTATTAAAGGTACATGCCCACTCAGTAGGTACAACATGTTCACCGTGTATTAAAGGTACATGTCCACTCAGTAGGCACAACATGTTCACAGTGTATTAAATGTACATGCCCACTCAGTAGGCACAACATGTTCACCGTGTATTAAATGTACATATCCACTCAGTAGGCACAACATGTTCACCATGTATTAAAGGTACATGTCCACTCAGTAGGCACAACATGCTCACCGTGTATTAAAGGTACATGCCCGCTCAGTAGGCACAACATGTTCACCGTGTATTAAATGTACATGTCCACTCAGTAGGCACAACATGTTCACAGTGAATTAAAGGTACATGCCCACTCAGTAGGCACAACATGTTCTCCCGTGTATTAAATGTACATGTCCACTCAGTAGGCACACATGTTCACCATGTATTAAAGGTACATGTCCACTCAGTAGGCACAACATGTTCACCGTGTATTAAATGTACATGCCCACTCAGTAGGCACAACATGTTCACCGTGTATTAAAGGTACATGCCACTCAGTAGAAACAAACATGTTCGTTTATAGATTAAATACGTGTATAATTGTGTAACTATTCCACCAGTTATAAAACTTACGAGTGCCCGCTATACAGATAAAGTCAATTAGTAATATTTATTTTACTGATAGTGACTCGCGGTGGTATCAGGCTATTTTCATATGCAAATGAGGTGTACAATGAAGTTTGCACTGGTTGGGTGAATGCGTTAAATATATGTATGTAAACTGCATTTATATAATTGTAACCGTTGCGTTTATACGAGTATGTACACGTACAGTGAAACCTCTATAAACCGGACACCCAGTGAAACCTCTATAAACCGGACACCTAGTGAAACCTCCCCAGGCTGTCCGGTTTAGATATGTTCCACTGTAAATCAGGCATATGACCATTCTGGGATATACTTATGTATTTTTCAATCACGAACATGCATTGCTATCTGAGAAGCGTTACCTAAAGAAAACCTGTCAACATGAGATCACATTATTATGTTCTTGGTGTCCGGTTTAGAGAGGTTTCACTGTACATATTTACTTTGCTACATGTCAATATGTCCCGTCTTCTGACGTACTGTGATAAATTAAAATACTAAATGACTCACTCCGCTCCCTCAATATACAATACTCCTGTCCGTTTCACGAAATATGCCCGAATTTTACGGCCGTATAAACAATGCAAAAACGATATGTTTTTCTATATTAAATTTTATCAACATTTAAGAATGAGCCTTTTATTACGAAAAATGAGTTCTCTATGGGAATTTAACATGGGTAAAATGAGGTGGAGAACCTGGAGAAGGAGTCGAAAAACAAAACAAATTGGAAATTGAGTCTGAATTCTAGCTACATGTAGATAGCTTGGAAATCATCTAACTAAGGAAACACATGTTACAGTTTGAAAATCGGTACTAATTCTGACATTAGAACATGTTTCCCATGTTAAATCCCCATATACATCTTCACTGTGAAGTTATCTATGTGGATTGAACATGTGGAAATTGTTTGTTTCGCAATAAAATCAATATTGGACTAAAGGCTCATTCTTAAATTTTGCTAAAATGTAATATTATCGAAACAAATATAGTTGTTGCATTGTTTCTCTGACCGTAAAATGCAGGCATGTTTAGTAGAACAGACAGTAGTACAATATATTATCATATGTGGTTGTGACTGGAGAAACGGGGCTGATGGGATGTGTCACGTGTGTAGCTCCTGATCAAATGACATATTCCCATTGTCTATGTTGCTTGATAGAAGTACGATGCGTGCTTCATTGATGGAATTGCAAACAGTGCAGATTTTGACAGACTGCGGAGGTGCACAGGCAGGTCTGGATCTACACTCGTCGCAAAACCCAGTAGCCCCATTTCTCTAATCACAGCCACTGACATTGTACATGTATATTGATAAAGTGTCAGGTTTGATTATATTCGTGTAAATGAGACAAAGCACATATCCTAAGAAACGCACCGTCACGAGAAGTGACTAATACATTTGAAACATCGGGTATGCAGTACGGTATGGTAGTGTATGGTGTACGAACGGGGTCAAAACTAAAATTACAGGTATACCTGTAATTTTAGTTTTCACCCCGTTCATACACCATAAAGGCGTCTCACTCTTAAATCGGGTGGATGAGGGTAATTGGCCCCAACTTTCAAATTCTCATACGTGTACCTGAAATTTCGATATAATTTCTCATAATTTCTCACTTCACGCAATTAGCTTGGAAATCTAAACATTTTAACTCTATACCTGTAGTACTGTATTTGTGGTGCTGACATATAAAAAAAATCATGGACCAAAATTAAAATGTCTGCTTTCACTGAATACTAAAAAACTGGAAAATTAAACAAATAAACTGTCATTTTAACATTTTAAGCACCATCATGCACCATCACTCCAGTATTAAAACAGTTACTGATTTGAAACTGTCACATATCTGAGATATAGAGAATACCAGGCCAGTGTAGTTTGATATCAAATTATCCGGCAAGTCTAGGAAACGCGTAGGAATTCCAAGGCTTGCCGAGCCAGGCCTGATAAACTTGATATAAAAAGACAGTAGCATGGTATTCTATTTATCACTGGAAAATGACCACATATGACGTCGTTATCCATGGACAGAACGCGGACTTGTTTACGTTGTGTCATTACACTAATGCCATTCGGTAACGTCACGTGACGTCATCCGACTAATGGAACCTCAGTATTCACTTCATTGTAACCCGGATGTTTGTATCAGGTCAGTACTTATTCGGTCGATGCAGGGCAAGTTACCTGATAAAATGTCATTAAACGATATTTTGTCTGTCTATACGGAAATATTATACATAATTTCTGAGATATGAAAATTTGAAAGTTTGGGAGTTTTTATTATCCACCATGTCCACCCGATATATTTACAATGTAATGTATATATTTACAATGTAATGTATATATTTACAATGTAATGTATACATTTACAATGTAATGTATACATTTACAATGTAATGTATATATTTAAATCCATCCACTTGCATTTACATGTAGGTCAGTGAAAATGCACATGCCAGTATTATCAATTGTGACAGTTAAGCTAACTTTAAAGTATCGATGGTTCACAAGACAAATATTCCTCATGTCGATAACCAGCAAGGTGAGATCAAGAGCCTTTTTCACCAACATTGCAAAGTATACTTTTTCTAGCAAAGTATACTTTGATGGAGAAATTTTAAATTTTAGGAAAAATTTATTAATTTGTATTATACTGAATTTATTAAATTATCACAGCCATTTTGGCTGTGATAATGTAATAAATTCAGTATAATAATTCTGCATACTCTTAACCATAAAATATATGCAGTCGTTAGTTCTATATGAAATAATGCATTTCATGAAAGATAAATGATATATAGTATATATATATTGCTAGACAAGTATAATTTGCACTGCTGGTGAAATAGGCTACTGATAACGTGCGTCTCCTCTCTATGTGTTGACATACATGTATATGTGACGATGACACTGGATACCTTGTGCTTATGGGATTTGTGAACAGTGTAGATCCTGATCAAATAGCGCATACCTGAAGCATATATTTAAACACATATTGCTTGTTAGAAGCAAGACTGGCGTTCAGTTGAAGTAATGACGAACAGTGCAGATCCTGATCAGACTGTGCGGATGCACAGGCTGATCTGGATCTACACTGGTCGCAAAACCCATAAGCCATATTTATCTAGTCACAACTAAATATAGCGATGGATAACCAAGTTGTGAATACTATATTAACAAATATGAGAGAAGCCACGTAACTTTTTACGTAATATATGCGATTTTAATTAAAATATTTACCGAAATTGTGATATTTTCCGCCTATGACGTCAAAAATTCACGAATTGTTTACAGCAAATACGGTATTACAATGACGTCTAAAGTTGACGAATTGTTCACAGAAAATACGGAATACCATTCCGCATTGCTCTGAACATTTCGTCTACTTTCTACGTCATTTACGGAAACGTAAAGTTTTCATGAGGTATAGCACATGTTCGTATGTACAAACTTACATGGCTTGTTCGATTATGAACTTGTATGTTCTCTATCACATGCTTAATATTCATATATATATATAGTAGTAATTACGATATTAACGATGCTGTTTCCGTGTAAAGTACTTTCCAATAACTTCCGAAGGGAAGCACATTTAATACACATTGTTTTAAAGGCACATGCCACTCAGTAGGCAGAAACTGTTCTTCATAGGAATTAATTACGTGTATAATGGTGTCACTATTCCACCAGTTCTAAAAAGTACAAGTATCCGCTATACAAATATAATCATTTAGTAATATTTATTTTATGATAGTGACACGGTTGTGGTATCAGGCTATTTGCATATGCAAATGAGGCATGGTATTTATTTAATTAATAACAATTATTTATATATTATATATATGTCACTTGAGAAAATAATACTTTAGACAGGTTATAAAGTATGATTAATGCTGATCAAACAATAAATACAGATAATAAATAGTAATGTCCGTTAACATATTAAGGAAACACGGTTATCGCCCCACATATCAGTGTATACATTTACGTCTGATATAAAATGTATAATAATTCCAATCAATACGTGGTAATGGTGAATGCATGTTTATTTTGCCAGAAAATGTATCATATGATGTCTCTGATATAAAGAACATGTTGTGTCTACTGAGTGGGTATGTACATCATGTACTTTTAAAGTCACTATTTGTATTAAAGGTTCGACACTGTGGTCTAAAATAGTGAATTTAAAACAATGTAAACAGGTATATACGTGTAGTTACCAACAGTGTATGTACGACAGATGTCTGTAATGAATGACCATCAGCCAATCAGATTGCGTGATATTTATAACGTGCATTAGAATAGTTGTTAGTGAAATATTTTGTTCAGGAAATATCATTTGAGGGCGAACACAGTATGTTGTGTGTGCATTAATGTTGTTTTCTACACCCCAAGTACATGTACAGTCAAGGAACATAATTATTCACCACTTTGAAAATGGCGGACAACATAGTGTTGTCGCACGTCGCACAGCACAACTGAGTTCGGATTTGGCGTGGGTATTTCTATGTATATTTATGTGCTGTTTTTTAAAACAATATTTCCAGTAGCATGTCTTACTGTTATACATATTGACCTACATTGTATATTTGGTGTCCCATGCATGAACACAAGCAGACCGTGGCGGTTTATTCATCCCAATCTGCCTGTTTGTGATGTACAGTCAGCGTGCAAGTGCACACACGAACGAACACGACAGGTTGGTTCCAACTGTCGTGTTCGTTCGTGTGTGCACTTACACGCACTTACACGCTGACCCCACTGTACTGTACGGGGGTTTATTTTCGCTATGTTCACGGACTCTGGATATCCGCAAATTCAAAACACCGCAAATAATTTCCAACATCATCTATGCTTTAAAAAACACTGGATATGCATAGAACGTGATGAAACAGATAAAGCAAAACTACAGGTAGTTTCATTTTAGATTTGTATAACATTTCTGAACCTAATTATACATATATACAATGTATCGCCGGAAAATGCTTTTTTCGTGTTAGTACAAAATGTTTGTAATACTGAGAAATAACAAGTTATTTTTCAGCATTATAAACATTTTTCTTCAACCGATGGTTACCGTCCCTGTTTAGCACAGTTTATGCATGTACTTGAATATAACGCAAGTTTTTTGGAATGTGATCAAATATAATAGTGCGAACGACAAAACACATACGGGATCTCTGAGACATCATCTGCGATTCTATACAAATCTACTAGTAAACTACGTGTATTGTTTATATATCTGTTTCATCACATACCCCTCATTGGAAACATGTTTATAATACTGAACAATAGCTAGCGTTTGCGTTTAATGGTATAAGGCATATAACAAGAACCTGTGGTGCGGGCAATGGTCAATAAAGAAATAGGTAGGAAGGGTCGGCATTTGAATAATGCTAGACAGTTGTATGTGCCAATATGATGGACTATGTTCACTATTTGGATGACAAACGAATAAAGGACGCAAAGGACACCTTGTACATTGATGTATTTGTTTGCTTTGAACGGCCATAATAGTCGAGGGCCGGCGGCATATTTATAGGTAGGGTTCGTTTGCCCACCCGAAACCACACTACTTTCTTAGGCCTAATATGGAATCAATACTTATTATAAAGTGAAACCTCTCGAAATCGGACAACACTCATCATTTGTGATCATAATTTGTATGGGTTTCTTGGTCATTTATCTCCGGTTAAAAAACCTGTTCGTGACCACATAGCACACAACAATGGCTCGGAATAATCAAATGTCTGATTTACAGTGAAACCTCGCTAAACCGGACACCATGGGGCCTCCCAGGGTGTCCGGTTTAAAGAGGTTCCACTGTAGTATATACAAATAGTATGTATGATACTTTCACAACCAAACATTTAGACATGACACATTTCTTTCATACTTGTAGTGGTACATTTATAGCGAAAATGATAAATTATACCAAGCCAAATTATCTCCCATGCTTATCACATTTTCTGAACGCATGCACCTGCATATAACGAATGTGCTTGTGTATTTGATCAAATAAAATGGCGCGATTGATTAAAGGTTCATGCCCACTCAGTAGACAAAAACACTCCGTACAGGAATTAAATATGTGTATAATTATGTCACTATTACACCAGCTCTAAAAATTACGAGTGACCCTTATACAGATACTAGTATAATCATTTATTAATATTTATTTTACCGATAGAGACTCGCGGTGGTGGATCAGGGTATTTTCATATGCAAATGAGGCATGCTATATGTTAATTATTTAAACTGATTGAATCCGTCACCTCGAAAAATAATATGTTCGACACATTATAAAGTATGATCAGTGCCCATCAAAATAAATACAGATAATGAATAGTAATGTCCGTTAACATGTTAAGGAAAGACGGACATCGTCCCTGATATCAGTGCGGAAATTTACATCTGATATGAAATGTATAATACTGCCAATCAATACATGTGGTAATGGTGAATAATTCCAGCACACAAATATTTACACAATTCCCTAACATTTTATTGGTCCGTAGCAAGTCTCTGTCCAAAATTTATATCCCAGTAAACTCCCATATGCCGAACTACTTTCCGTAACCGTGAGGCGCAGTTAAAATAATTCTTAAGAAAACGGAAAATAAACACATTTTCTTGATGAATTTATTTCAAATGCTGGAATTATAGGGAATGATGAATGGCCTTCGTCCAGTATTCCCGCGACTTTACCAAGTTTATACCCCGATAAATTCCACAAAAATGCCATTCATTCCTATAATGAATGTTTTGTTTTCCAGAAAATGTCCCAGATGATGATAAACGCAAGTTTCCTCTAGCAACTTTGCCTGTTTATGCAGTATCTTCTGCATATAGCTGAATGGGAATTCATCAGGAATCCGGCGCCTATTTCGAGGTGAAACATTTTACGCCGGGGCGAGTGCAGCACCAATGTCTATGAAGTACGGTGATGTTTGTGGCTGTGACTGTAGAAATGGGGTTTATGGGATTTGTGACCAGTGTGACTCCTGTTCAAATAGCACACTCCGGAAGCCTGCTAATGATATATTTTACTTGTTAGAAGCATGGCAGATAGTTCTTGGTTGGAATAGCGAGATTTGTGACCAGTGTAGATCCAGATCAAATAAGATATACCCCACTCATATAGCCTGATAATGATCGATTTTGTTTGTTACGGCTTGGAATGGCGACCAGTGCAGACCCTGATCAGACTGTGCGGATGCACAGGCTGATCTGGATCTGCACTGGTCGCAAAACGCATAAGCCCCATTTCCCCAGTCACGGCCACATATGATGTTGATTTGCAAGCACAAGTGACATTATGCCAGTAATACAGTAATGAAAAGATTATCCGAGTGAGGCAAAGAGCCACACAGCGAAAAACAATAAGTTTTATATATGAAACGAAAGCCCATCTACAACTTTGATAGTACAACGAGACAAACATGTGAACTTCAATAATGGGGAGAAAATCCATCACCTGTCGGTCACTTCAATCCGATTTGCGCATCTACACGCCAGAAAGAAGCCATGTACCATGTACCAAACATTCACCTTCACCATTTCAACGTTTTACCAGTTCAAATGTGAACTTGCTTAAACTACCATATCAGAGGTTGTAATACAGGGAGACATATTGTTGATCATCCATTCCTGATTTGACTTTTGTTTGGCAAAATAAACATTGATTAAACCAATACTGGATATGTGTTAATTAACAGCATTGTACATTTTATATCATAAATTGTCATTCTTGATATCGAGGGCGAAGACCGCGTTTCCTTAAAATGTTAACGAAAACAAGTATTTATTCTCTATTTATTTATGTGCAATAACCATACTTTATATGTCGATACATTCTTTATTCCGATGACGCATTTATTTTATGTAAATAATTAAAAAGTGTGCTACCTCAAATGTATATGAAAATAACCTGATACAACTACGCGCAGCTATCAGTAAATTAAAGATTAATAAATCATTATATATGTATAGCGACATTCTTAATTTTTAAACTGGTGCAATAGTTATTATACATTTATTTACTTCCTATAAAGAGCAGTTTGTGCCTAACAGATGGAATACCAACTTTAATTCTGAGTCCAAAAGGGGGCGATATACATCAAACATCGAACGTTACTTTGCACACCGACACGCCATAATGCAGTACATACCATATACATGTACACTGTATCAAGCATCTACATGTAGCTATTCCAGTTTAAACGTTTAAGAGTTACAATGTTCGTGACTGACTGACGACGGACGTGACGGACAGACAAATATAGCACTAAATGACCCTAATATCGCGGCGGGGCATACAAGACATTCTGCCATAGTATAATTATATGCATGAACCGCGGAGTAAGTGCTATGAACTGGAATTTGGTCCGCCCCATACAGTAGCGAGCGTTGTAGGTCATGATTAGACTGCGCGGATGTGCAGGCTGACCTGGGTCTGCACAGGTCGCAAAACAGTTGTGTTATTTAAGAGACAATCATTTAACAAAGATAAAAACTCGAATCCAATCTAGAAATGTCGTATCACAACAAAAAGTGGCTTAGTGAGTTGTCAACAAGTGTAGGCACACTGTGCGGATGCATATCAGAAGTTTATTATTGTACATGGATTTTAAATATTGTATTTATTTCCAAGTCAGGAATAATATTGAACTTTTATTCAAAGAATTGCGAAAATTCATTTATTTTTCCCAGATATTAAAGTTTAAAATCTGCAAATTAATTCGTCTGTATGTTATACAACGCTTTCAAGATTAAACCATAAGCCTTCCAAGCTTACAGCCGATAAGTACACATAAGTTTGATAAGTGATCTCCTTCCAGAGATTGCAACAAAAAAAGTTGGACTCTTGGTGGTGCATAATAAACAATTTCATTAGGTAATCTAGTGAATCCAGTATGTTTGCAATTTTCGGATGTAAATTGGAAAATAGTTGTTCACTTGTAGTTTATTCTAGGCATATCTGAGACGCATTGACGTTAACAAAAAATGTGGGATCGTAACTCTAATATGCGTGACGGTCGATACCAAATGTCATCAGTGGTACGTGTCACGACTGTTAGAGAACAAATATGGCGAGTCTCGCAGCTATTGTCACCCACTTCCGCATCCGCCTCAGTGACTTTGAGATCTTGAGACACACGAGACTATGTCGGTCAATATCGTCGTCATGGAGAGGTCAGCCTCACATGGCTGCGGCAACGCAATCAATACAACAATAATGTTGTCGGTCACCAAGGTAACGACAGGTGGCAGTAGCTTCTGTTCGCAACAGCTTGTAAAGACTGTTCTCTACAAATGATAAGTTTAAATGCACTGTCTCACATATGACTTCCTTTAAAGGTACATGCCCACTCAGTAGGCACAACAAGTTTGTTATTTGAATTAAACATGTTTATAATTGGGTCACTGTTCGATTAGTTCTAATAATTACGAGTGCCCACTTTGCAGCTATACAAATTTAGTAATATTTATTTTACTGATAGTGACTCGCGGTAGTATCAGGCTATTTTGATATGGAAATGAGGCATGATATTTTCATTATTTATGCATAATTAAATGTGTCACCCGAACAAAATAACATTGTCGACAGATTATAAAGTATGATCATTGCACATCAAAAATAAATACATCGAATAAATAGTAATGTCCGTTAACATTTTAAAGGAAACACGGTTATCGCCCCTGATATCAGTGCGGTAATTTAAGTTTGATATAAAATGTATAATAATGACAATCAATACGTAGGGTAACGGTGAATGTTTATTTTGCCAGAAAATGACACAGATGATGTATCTGATATAAGTACTATTGTGTGCCTACTGAGTGCGCATGTACCTTTAATGGCACTTGTCATAGCGAGTACATGCATGTCATCTTTATACTGATTGATCGTAGCTAGTTATTTCCCTTCGAGTTTATTTATATAAATAATATAATATGATATGGTATTCACCTGTATTCTCGAGTCCGAGAATGATATTCGAAATGTGATATTCACCTGGAGGTGAATATCACATTTCGAATAACACTCTCGGACTCTTCTCGCGGAACGAGACGAGTCCAATACTGATATTCAGGTATAGTAGCATGCGCGTGTCACTGATCACGTAACCAAAGCACGAGACATATCGTGCGTTGTTGTATCATATACGTTCGGCCTCGGTGAATATGACTTTCCTCAGGTCCGTAAATCTAGTGTACATCTCCTCAAAAGACAATAATTGTATAATGTATATATTCACTTACATTCCTTCAATCAGTTGATTTATCATTAACAACAGAGTACCAAATAGAAAGGGATTTTCCCAAGCATATCCCTTTTTCGCTCACTTATTTGCTCTCTCGCCACGACTGATTTCCACGTTTGAGCAGTTTTGGCATCGAAATGTGGTCAAACTCGCAAATTGGAAGCTCATCAAATTCGCCTCTAAAACTGATCATTTCCAGGTTTCAGCGGTTTTGGTGGGCATTGTAGGAAATTTCCTACATTAGAAACTCTCCATTTGCAGGTTTTCGTAGTTATTGACAGCAAAACAAACAACGGAATATGGGCAGTGTTATTTAATAAATTAATTTAATAAATATAAACTCGATTGTGGGAAATTTCCCACAATTGAAATACAGAATGTACAATTTAACAAAATAATTACAAATTGGACACTGAAATGCCAAAAAATACAACTCCGACAATATCCGAATATAATGAACTAAACTTGATGATTAATCGGTTTTCATTGTAGGAAATTTCCTACGTTCGATTTAGGTGTTTTACTTTTGTCTAGGAAATATTGTTAAACTTCTCTAAATAAATTTCAACACTGAAATTCAAAACATACAACTTTGACAATATCCAAATGTACATCAATTTAATTGAACGTAGGAAATTTCCCACAATTAAACCTCATTTACAGAAAAGTCAGAAAACGATTGTAGGAAATTTCCTACGTTCCATTCAAGTGACTTACTTTTTGCAGGATATATTGTCAAATACATGTAACTTTCAACACCGAGATTCAAAACATAAAACTTTCACAAAACTATGATCAGTCGTATTTGTTTTACAGAAACAACAGAAACCGATCGTAGGAAATTTCCTACGTTTGATTCAAGTGACTTACATTTTTCAAGGATATATTGCCGAAGTTAATAAATTTCTACACTGAAATTCAAAACATACAACTTTGACAATATCCAAATGTACATCACTTGAATTGAACCTAGGAAATTTCCCACAATTAAACCTAAAAATCATTCATTTTATATCAGTCGTATTTCTTTTACAGAAAAATCAGAAACTGATCGTAGGAAATTACGTTCGATTCAAGTGATTTGCTTTTGTCCAGCATATATATACGAAGTTCTCTATGTTAATAAAGTTAACACTGAAATTCAAAACATACAACTTTGACAATATCCAAATGTACATCACTTGAATTGAACGTAGGAAATTTCCCACAATTAAATCTAAACAAATAATTCATTTTAGATCGGTCATATTTGTTTTACAGAAAAGTCAGAAACTGATCGTAGGGAATTTCCTACGTTCGATTCAAGTGATTTAATGTATCTAGGATATATTGACAAAGTTCTCTATGTTAATGAATTTCAATAATTCAAAACACAACTTCGACAATATCCAAGTACAACTGACTTGAATAGAACGTAGGAAATTTCCCACAATTAAACCTCAAAAGTTATTCATTTTATATCAGTCGTATTTCCTTTACAGAAAAGTCAGAAACCGATCGTAGGAAATTTCCTACGTTCGATTCAAGTGATTTAAAGTATATAGGATATATTGACAAAGTTCTCTATGTTAATGACTTTCAATAATTCAAAACACAACTTCGACAATATGCAAGTTGAAGTATAACTCACTTGAACGTAGGAAATTTCCCACAATTACACCTAAAAAAATAATTCATTTTAGAATAGTCGAATTTATTTTACAAACAAGTCAGAAACCGATCGTAGGAAATTTTCTACGTTTGATTCAAGTGATTTACATTTGTCTAGGATATATTGCCGACGTTCCTGAAGTTAATAAATTTC
Source organism: Conchocele bisecta (assembly GCA_029237695.1). Classification (NCBI taxonomy): domain Eukaryota; kingdom Metazoa; phylum Mollusca; class Bivalvia; order Lucinida; family Thyasiridae; genus Conchocele; species Conchocele bisecta. The sequence continues at coordinate 100,014,408 of CM055270.1, forward strand.
AACACTGGAATTCAAAACATACAACTTTGACAATATCCAAATGTATATCACTTGAATTGAACGTAGGAAATTTCCCACAATTAAACCTAAAAATCATTCATTTTATATCAGTCATATTTCTTTCACAGAAAACTTAGAAACCAATCGCAGGACATTTCCTACGTTCGATTCAAGTGATTTACTTTTGTCCAGGATATATTGACGAAGTTCTCTAAGTTAATAAATTTAACACTGAAATTCAAAACATACAACTTTGACAATATCAGTATCACTTGAATGGAACGGAGGCAATTTCAAACAATTAAACCTAAAAAATAATTCATTTTAGATCAGTCATATTTGTTTTACAGAAAAGTCAGAAAGAAACGGATCGTAGGAAATTTCCTACGTTCGATTAAAAAGTAATTCATTTTAGATCAGTCGTATCAGCCTCCACCTACCACCCACCACCACCCGCCACTCCGCTAGTAGTTCTCTAAATCGTGTGTGCAACCTTTCTCTAGATTTTGATTTCCTACTTTGTAGAACGAGATTGTTCTCGTACGCAGTTCTATCTGTCATTCGTCTGTGTTGGTTGTAGTGCCTGTAGTTTGTTGTAGTTCGATGTATTTGGGGTTTTCGGAAATCCGTTCCCGATTTTTCGTGGGTGTTGGGAGTGTCGTGTGGTGGTGGAAACGGTGCCACCTCTGGTGGTATCATTCTGATTTTCTCCACAAAAAAACCTGTTTTTCGAGGGTGCTGGTGAGTACTTTTGTTCATTAGATTTTTCCAAAATGTGTCCAAATACACATATGGGTGGTATCATTTCTGTGTCCAAATACACAAATGGGTGGTATCATTTCTGTTTGCATCTTGGGGAGGCGAATTTCTTCTACGACAAGTTCTATCTGTCGTTCGTCTGTGTTGGTTGTAGTGCCTGTAGTTTGTTGTAGTTCGATGTATGATTCTGGTTTTCTCCACAAAAAAGCCCGTTTTTCGAGGGTGCTGGTGAGTACTTTTGTTTGTCTTCTTTTTACAATCCATTATTTTCAATGTCAATTTCAAAAAATGTTCACTAAATATGGTCGGCGTACAACGAGACGGTTTCGCGGTTTAAAATATGTTTGTGTTGGTGGCTAGTTTGTGTTTTTGGATAAAAACACCATTTTTCGATACTGTTGGGAAGGGTTACTGGGTAATATAGACGCTTCCAGCTTTTGTGGTATCATTTTGACTCCCTATATACTACTACATGTACCACATTTAGAAAATAGTTCCCAGTATAGACGCTATAGTGTAATTAATTTATATGAAACAATTTAGTAACCTTCAATTGTAAAATATCTATAATACTGAAAAATACTGTCAAATTGGTTTCGGAATTATTATTTTGTACTTGTATTATTTTTATAATATTAATATTTTGTTCAGATGTAAAATATGTCAACATAAACATTAAAATACTAAATCGCAAATTGATTTAATTACTAAATCGCATATGAGTGGAATCGTAACTCTGGCTGCAAACAGTACTTGAGTACATGGCAAGAGTTACAGTTCGCAATTATACTGCTTCAAACAGAGCTCCAGATAAGCTGCGTATTTACTTAGATAACCAATTACAATTGTCAAAAAAAAACAATTGAAATAAGAAGTAGCGAGTATCAAAAAGCAATACACATTTTGTGGTACCTTTATCATGCTGCAGAAAACAATAAACAGACCACAAATATAGCATATTTTTCTTATTTTCCATGAAAACACAACTTGGTATTTCATTAGAATTGTCTCCATGTTTTCATTTTGAAGCAAACTACCGTAAGTACCCTATGTTTTTGGACACCCTAATTATTCGGACACCCGTATTTTTCAAGAAAATAATTATTGTTTGTGTCTCTAAAATTCCGGACAGGTGAAAAATGTGGGCGTTTTGTTAACCCTAAAAAATTGTGTTGAGTTTCAATTTGCAATAATTAATATCCGTATATGTACGAGTGTTACGGTACCACAACTTGGCCAGGTCCCTTGTATGGCATAATTCGGTATTTATTTTACACAAAGCAACACACAAATTTCGTCTGTGTAATATGTGTCGGAGTGTAAGCGAGTCTCGGATTAGGAATTCAAATTCGTGACAGATATTAAAATACAATCAACTTCTGTAAATTACGTTGAAAACTGACATAAATTTCGGAGCAGACATTATCGTATTTTGCTGATATTGATTTTCAAAATCTGTCCTATCAGTATCTTCCGTAAATGACGTTGAAAGTTGACATACATTTCAGAGCAGATCTGGAATTGTCAGTTTAATACATAAAATCATTATCAAAACAAGAATTCCGCCACGGAAGCGGTGTCGCGCCTGCCGAGGCATTTGACCGGTGAACATTACAAGTAAATAAATGACCTTGACCTTCAGACTTTGGACATGGGGGTGTGCGTAATGAAGCATCATCCCTAGACAAACATTGATGTGAAATATTATCAAAGTCTGGCAAGGGGTTAAAGAGATATTGTGAAAAAACAATAACTTTAACGTATTTCTGTTACAAAACAGGTGAACATTACAAGTAAATAAATGACCTTCACCTTGATAATTTGGATGTGGGAGTGTGCGTAATGAAGCATCATCCCTAGACAAACATTGATGTGAAATATTATCAATGTCTGGCAAGGGGTTAAAGAGATATTGTGAAAAAACAATAACTTTAACGCATTTCTGTTACAAAACCGGTGAATATTATGAGTAAATATATGACCTTGACCTTGATAATTTGGATTTGGGGGTGTGCGTAATGAAGCATCATCCCTAGACAAACACTGATGTGAAATAGTATCAATGTCTGGCAAGGGGTTAAAGAGATATTGTGAAAAAACAATAACTTTAAAGCATTTGCCTTACAAAAAAACCGGACGACGCGGACGACGCAAAAAGCGCGGGCTATAGTCGCGCCTCTGCTAAAGCAGGCGCGACAAAAACGACGATGCAATATGGGTGGTAGTACCACAGGTGATTCTAGTGTGTCTTGGATGGTCAATTATTGTTTGTATATTTCTAAACAATACATACACGGGGTTTAAAATTTAAAATTATTTGAAATATCACTTGCCCTAAAGTCCTAGTAGATGCAAAATCCTACTAAGCCCTAACTGGTTGCCACTCGCCTTATATTTTATACAGATATTTCAATATTCACTATGTTCGCCTTTAGTAGGCTATATATGCTACTGTACATGTATGTTATTTGTAATCTATCTCCAGATAGACAATCCAACAGTTGTCATTGTATAATGAATAAATATATTTGTAATTGCAATTCTGTGATCTATAGGTCTATTCTTTGTATGCCATTCGTTTGTCTTATTTTTTACAGGTCTATGTCCATTCGTGTTCAGCGATTACCATGGATATCTTGACTTTGTCTTGTTAATATATCTACAGAATTCACTGTTTGCATATTTTGTGCAGAAATAGGAAAGCTTCCAAAACATTATAATGTATAGGTTTCTTTTGTCTGCACATTATTTATACATGATACAGATACTTATACCGGCTAACTTGGGTCAGACAGTGACATACTCACAATATTTGCAAGTATTGTTCATATTTGTTAAAGAAAAACATCCCATTTTTATAATTGGACTGGTCTGAAAATCATTTTCAAACGAAAATCAAGCGATCCGTCTCATCGGAATGCTGTGTAGTTTGGAGGAAATGATATTTTCGCATGTGCTAACTCTGTCTGCTAGCAATATTGCGTGCTTACACCGATAGCGAACATGGACATTACAGAATGCCATAAATTAATTATGGGCGAATTTAAATAGCGGACGACAGGCGGCCTAGGCCCGGCGACCATCCCATAAATCGAGACACTTGCACGATAACTCGCTGCACTAACTTAAGTGAAGATGAAACCGTGGCTGCAATCAGACATATGTGACGGAGAATTTGCGTATTTCCCATTTATATTGTAAATCTATAGGTAAGTATTGATACAATTTCAATTCTCGCCGCTTGAGCCACGACTTAAACTCGTCCATAATTATAATTGTTCCGGTTGGTGCAAACGCTTTTATTAAATTCAAAGCGTTTTTGAAATTATCAATGGTATTTGATAAATAAACGGAGAACGGTGCATAACTATATATTTTTGTATTCACGATCAATCATGGATGATCCAAAATTCACTTCACCGGTCGGACGACCGTCTACACAAAGCTACTCGATCGAGAAGATGACCAAGTCGCCATGGCGATCGGTCAAGTGGAATTTTACACCCCTGATACAAAATAATTCAAATGCGCCTGGGTGTAATAATAATTGTTTTGTACATTGTTAAAAAGTTGTTTCATGTATATACCAACAATAATTGACCATCCAAGACACGCTAGAATCACCTGTGGGTAGTACCAGAGGCAGACCTGTGTTTAAGCATACCGTAAAGACCCGGGCGTCTATTAGAATCACAACTGGCTCCGAAGTCCATGGTGGGCGTTTAATAGAGGCAAGTGTTATTCAGCAAAGGGAAAATGATAAAAAAAAAATACAATGTTCTGCTATCTGAACAAAAACATAACTAAGGGACGTTACTCTCAAACGCCAGACTTGATTGTGCCGTCTTGTCAGTTTATAAACATTTGTCCAAGACGTTTCTGCCCACTCTGGTCATTATGGTACAGTCGGTAGAAATGTTAAATTTAATGGTAATGTATATCAAGACAGCGTCAATCATTAATGATTTACGCCTACGGACGTTTCGTCAGCGTTTCGGCTGTCGGGTTTGAGATGCTTTGAAAATGGCGTCTCCGTAACCGTGTAAGTTCTGATCACCGTGTAATTGCGGTTACGTTGATGTAAAAATATATTGGTCTAATAAGTATGTAGCTGTGGCTGGATAAATGGTATGCATGGTCCCTGATTGGTTGCATTGTACTTGAGCCCCATTTCTTCATATCACAGCCAGATAACACTGTATCGCTATGTGCACTGAATTGGAAAATACACAGCAGCCTCAGGCTAATAAAAGTCACACGCCAACAGGTAATTAAGGGATTAACAGCATGTGTAAAAGTCAAATATTGCACAATATAAAGCAAATGTATATTTGGCTTATTTTTACAGAAACAGTATGAGAATGAATTGGTAAAAAATTGTAATACATTTTCATAGCTCAGACTAAGCCGAATGTTCTGTCTGTAACGTAAGTCGTCGAGCGTTACAGACAGAACATTCGGGTTAAGCTCAGACCAGAGCATTTGGGACATGTACGTACATGTACTGCAAGACGATTTCCTAAAATGATCACTGAAGACCCTGAATAGTATTATAGCTGCTGAAGCTAAGGGTTATAATTAGCACTTCCTGTTTTGACACATGTAGATACCGATAGTCATGTGTAATATAATTGTCGAGATAATTAAAACATGACATGCTGACATACATCACCATTATTATTATGCATGTATGATTAGTTGCCAAGACAAATTTGTAGACTTTCAAGTGTCGGATTTAAGTGGATATCAAAGATTCTGATCAATACCTGACGGGGATTGCCTTGCCGTATTGATGTCAACTGTCTAATTTGTTCTCATTCAAGTGTAGGATTTGTTAATACTAAGTACATGATTTGTCCGCATTCAAGTGTAGGATTTGTTCATTCTAAGTATAAGATTTGTTCGCATTTCAAGTGTAGGCCTGATTTGTGAATATCAAAGCGTCTTATTGAAACCTGGCATGGATTGCCTTGCCGGTTATTGAGTTAAGCTCAACAAACAACTGAGAGAAATAGGAATTACATGAAACAAACAAATTCTGTTTCACCAATTCATGTTGAATAAAGTTATGACTGTATTCCCTATCTTTGTGATGCAACTGCCCGGATAACCGCCACACATTTCAATAAACAAATGTTTCAATAAACAAATGACGAACAGTGTAGAACTTTAACATATTTAGCGGCCGAATTTGATGATGCGGGTTTACCACAAGATTGTGACCCAGGTGGACCAGCACAGGGCATACGTACACTGTTAGTGTTAGTTATTGTTCAGTAAATTATAAACATGTGTTGCAATGGATGGTTACTAATTAATGTATTTAACTTAATTTCCCTAGTATGAAGATGATGGGCATTTCTTTCTAACTGGGCTGTAGTAAAATAATTTCACAGCAAACAAGATAAAAACCTTACCCCGGTACATGTATAGCAACAATCCCATTTTTAGTAGAAGAAATGATTTTTGATTCGAGCATTGTTAGGACTTCCCACCTAAACATCATATCACTTGCGCCGAAATTGGACCATTGCGCTATTTAGTCACACCACTTCGGCTTTCCGCCATTTGCATGATTTGTAAAGTTTTTAAAGTGCGTTTTAAAGTGCAAATGTCCACCGTTTATGGTCAGGTGATGCTTCAAAGCTGCACATAGGTAATTGTCACTTGCATTTATTGATGGTAATTTGGCCAGTCTATTCCGCAGCCTGATATATGGATCTTTGCTTTCATGGTTAGAAAGTAACCTAATTTCGGACAGATCATCATCATGTCGGATGTGTTTTCGACTTGTTTTTGGAAGGATTATAAGTTTATTCATTTACCGCTGTATGTTGGCCTGATTATGTTTGCTCTTATGCTATTTCGTTGAGTATTATCTCTCATTTGCATATATTAACTTTTGTAATGGTGATTTTTTAGGGATCTTTGCATACAATGGTGTCTGCTAATTCTGCGCACCTAAGGCTTTCCAAACAAATTTATATGGCATTACCATCTCCATCAGTCATTCAGTTCAAACTTTCCTGAATTATTCCAACGCATTTCAAAGACGTTTGTGCAAGTAAAATATCATAGCGTGTTGACGTCAGTAAGTGACGTAAATTGTGTGATGCATGACATCACATGCGTGTTTGCAACGTCACATTTGTTTCGGCTAATGCTGCGCATCTGGTAGCGTAAACAAAATGGCGTGCAGCATACTGGATCAGCATAGCAAAATTGGTATTAAACATGCAGCAGAACTATCCAGTGACATCATGGCAGGTTAGTTCCTTCGCTTAACAGTTAATTTGGTAAATAAGACAGCTATTCCATCAGCAGAGAATTTTACACATTTTGTCTATATTCGGAATAAAATTGTGCCACAGTGTAGCAATTAATGTAGAGAGCGGAATGTGTTATAAAGTGAAAAATATCTTGTCGGCAGCTGGGGTCGAACCCAGGCCGCCTGAGTGAGACGAACATTTTACCACGTCGCTATAAAAGCCGGCTTGTACCGCAAGGCAGTACAAATGTTTGATTATCATACCAAGGCCGTACTACTACACATACACAAAATATATTTCTCCCACTATGTGACATTATTGAGAGCAACGGCAACAATATTAATCAAAGATATCATCAATCATACATTGATTATTCACCTAGTAAAGTGTGTATTAGCAAAATTTATTGTGTTATCGGCTAATTCTGCGTATCGGCGAATGTAGCGCAATTCACGTCAAATTTAGCCTTGCGTATATCATAATAAAATATGTGGATTTCAGAATAAACAAGCGGAGTAATTGCTGCACTGTAGCACAATTTTATGTCATTCCGATTGTTTGATAAAAAGTTATTCCGAATATAGTCAAAATGTGTAAAATCCTCAGACCCTACTAAATTAACTGTTCAACTAAGAAACTAACCTGTCATGATGTCACTGGATAGTTCTGCTTCAAGTTTAACGCCAATTTTGCTATGCTGATCCAGAAAGCTGTTATCCATTTTGTTTTCACTACCAGATGCGCAGCATTAGCAGAAACAAATGTGACGTTGCCAACACGCGTGTGATGTCATACATCACACAATTTACGTTACTTACTGACGTCAAAATGTTATGACATTTTACCTGCACAGACATCTTTGAACTGCGTAAAATATTCATGAAATTTTGACTGAATATGGGGATGTTAAAGGTACATGCCCACGCAGTAGGCACAAACTGTTCTTTATAGGAATTAAATAGTTGTATAATTGTGTCATTATTACACCAGTTCTAAAAATTACAAGTGCCCGCTATACAGATATAATCATTTAGTAATATTTATTTTACTGATAGTGACGCGCGGTGGTATCAGGCTATTTTAATATGCAAATGAGGCATGATATTTTTTAATTATTTTAATATACTAATTAAATGCGTCACCTGAAAAAATAATATTTTCAACAACACATTAAAAAGTATGATCATTGCACATCAAAAAATAAATACAGAGAATAAATAGTAATGTCAGTTAACATTTTAAGGAAACACGGTTATCGCCCCTGATATCAGTATGTAAATTTACGGCTAATATAAAATGTATAATAATGCCAATCAATACATGGAATAATGGTGAATGAATGTTTATTTTGCCAGAAAATGTGTAGGATGATGTCTCTGATGTAAGTAACAGTTTGTGCCTACTGAGTGGGAATGTACCTTTAATGACATATACATTTGTTTGGAAACTTTCCGAAAGCCTTAGGTGTGCAGATTTAGCCGACACCATTGTACCTATCTATGAAGTAGGACAAAGAACTATTCAAACACAATCGAAACAAGTTTAAATGTCAGTATCATGCCCATATTTAGTCCAAATTCCAGCAGCATATAAGCCGAGGCAGTTCAAAGAAGTCTGTGCATGTTAAAAGTCTCATAACATTCGGACGTCAGTAAATTACATCAATTTATTGTGATGTCTGATGCCACCTCTGTGTGTTTGCAACATCAAGTTTATTTCTGATAATTCTGCGCATCTCGCAGTGTAAACAAAAATGAACAGCGTACTGGATAACACATCAGCATAGCAAAATTGGTACTAAACTTGAAGCAGTATCATGTAGTTTCTAACTGTCACTCTTGCAATGTACTACCGTACTGTTCGCAGCCATAGTTACTATTCCACTCATGGCTTCCTCTCAGTCTGCAGAATAGCGAATCTGATCTAATTTGCACTTTATAGTTAAATGTGACTCACTGACATATTTTATATAGTTTACTGAATTTAATTATATTATAATATGACAAGTACAAACTAATAATTCCGAAACTAATTTTACAGTACAATATTTTTCAGTATTATAACTTGTTTTACGATAGAAGGCTACTAAATTGTTTCATATACATTAATTACACTAGCGTCTATACTGGGAACTATTTTCTAAATGTGGTATAGTATTATCATTTCTGAACGTACTGGTACATGTATAGCGAAAATGCCAAATTATGTCATACCAACTTATCTGCCCTGCTTAGGACAGGTTCTGAAGGCATGTACTTGAATGTAGCGCATGCTTTGGGGAATGTGATGAAATAAAATGGTGTGATTGATTGATAATATGTGGCTGTGACTGGAGAAATGTGGCTTATACTAATTACTATAGGATATGTGACCAGTGTAGCTTCTTCACACTCGTGTAGCCTGATAATGATCTATATTGCTTGTTAGAAGCATGACGGGTGTTTCATTGATGGAACGGCGAGCAGTGTACATCCTGATCAGACTGCGGATGCGCAGGCCGGTCTGGATCTACATTGGTTGCAAACCCCATAAGCCCAATTTCTCCAGTCACAGCCACATATATGTCATTTACTGCCCATGAATTGGAATTATTGGATACTACCGTTGTATCTGAGGCACAGTCGGTAATCACAGTTTTAAGGGACATTGCACATTTCGTACCAGCCAATGGCGGTTGTTCACTACATAAATTCATTGAAAGCGAGAGTACATTATTTTTGTCGCGCCCGCTTGCGGAAAGCGCGATATAGTCGGCACATTGTTTTTGGTTAAGTTTTTTGGTTAAATTTTTCGTTATACTATGTCTATAACTGCTTTGCCCATACCTTGAAACTTCACATGGTTGTTTATCATCATCTATATTTTCATTCTACCCCCCTCCCGTGCAGCCCCTGTGCCCAATGTCAAGGTCAAATTACTTTGAAGTTTTTGGTTAAAGTTTTTGGTTAAAGTTTTTGGTTAAAGTTTTTCGTTATACTATATCTCTGCAACTGCTTTGCCCATTACCTTGAAACTTCTCATGGGTGTTTATCATCATCCATATTTTCATTCTACCCCCACCCGTGCGGCCCTTGTGCCCAATGTCAAGGTCAAATTACTTTAAGTTTTTTGTTAAAGTTTTTGGTTAAAGTTTTTTCATGTACAATATCTCTGCACCTGTCAAGGTCAAATTACTTAGAAGTTTTTGGTTAAAGTTTTTTCATGTACTATATGTATGCACCTACTTTGCCCATTACCTTGAACCTTCACATGCCTGTTTATCATCATCCATATTTTCATTCTACCCCCCACCCGTGCGGCCCTTGTGCCCAATGTCAAGGTCAAATTACTTTGAATTTTTTTGTTAAAGTTTTTGGTTAAAGTTTTTTCATGTACTATATCTCTGCACCTGCTTTTCCCATTACCTTGAAATTTCACATGGGTGTTTTTCAGCATCTATATTTTCATTCTACCGCGCTCCCGTGCGGCCCCTGTGCCCAATGTCAAGGTCTAATTACTTTTAAATTTTTGGTTAACGTTTTTGGTTAAAGTATTTGTCGCGCCCGCTTGCGGAAAACGCGATATAGTCGGCACTTTGCCGTACATCCATACGTGCGTGTGTCCGGTTAAAAGTTTTTGATTAAAGTTTTTCTATCTACTATATCTATTTTTTTTAGTGTCCATGCCTCGCCCCAAGGCGCGACATGCAGGCCGCGGTAATCTAGTTTATTGCAGACGTCCCTTAAAAGACACGCATCACCTAATGAGTTTGCAACCAGTGTAGTCCCTGATCAACCTGTGCATTTGTAGTCTGTTCAGGGCATACACTGTTCGATAATGAATTTGATCAAACATAATAATGTATACTGTTCTATATCTGTTTCAGTTTGACGTAGATGTTTTGTTGAACCCGGACAATGAATATCTTCAGTATGACCTGCCACTGTGCATCAATGTCATCACCTTGTTGGAACACTTTCGTCACAGTCAAACTCAATCACAGAAGCTCTGTGGCATGCAAATATCTGACATCGAGTGTGAAATCTTGCATCACAACATTTGTGAAATCCTGTATCACGTAGCTAGAAAAGCTGCGTCACATCATGTGAAAACCTGCATGTGTCGACATCCTGCACCATATCACTTGTGGCATCCCGTGTCACATTACTTACGAGTTGCTGAGATCCTGTGCTACATCATTTCTGTGATCCGCAGCGTCCCCATGATGACATCACTTGTCAGATCCTGTGTGACAACACTTCTGAGATCCTGCGTCACACCAAATGTGGAATTATGCGTCACATCACATATGAGATCCCGCGTCCCATCACTCGTGAGTTGCTGAGGTCCTGCGTTACATCATTCCTGAGATCCGCAGCATCACCATGATCACATGTGCATTATTCCTGAGATACTGCGTCACATCATTTGTAAGATCCTGCGTGACAACACTTCTGAGATCCTGTGTGACACCAAATGTGAAATTATGCACAGCTTCACGTGTGAAATCCTGCGTCACATTACTCCAGATGTCTAACTCCATTTGTTTGCCATTGAATTTCCATTGATACTGGTGAAATATTGGATTTGACTGAATTAACATGGCCTAGGATGACCTTAGCTTTTGACAGACCATTAAACACCATTAAATTAATAAATTGTTCTTCCTCATCTGCATATTTCTCCATGTAAACAACATATAATTATTATGGCTTTGCTATGTATATTGACAAACGTGTATGTCCTTAGTTGTACATGTAGTAAATATCTCACAATCATGTGCATGTGCCGCTTTTGTCAAAAAGTTTGTACATGGTTCGTCATCACGGTATAACTTTAATATTACTTGACGGATTGCTTCAATGTTTGGACACTTGATGCATGTGAACATTGCGAACACACTTATGCCACCATTAACATGACTATGGCCTGTTTTACCTTCATATTTTTGCGGAAACACACTTTATTTTCGTAAGAAAAAGTTTGTACAAGTTTCTTCATCATGGTATAACTTTAATATTACTTGACCGATTGCTTGACGGATATCCTAGACAAAAGTAAATCACTTGAATCGAACGCAGGAAATTTCCTACGATTGGTTTCTGACTTTTCTGTAAAACAAATACGACTGATCTAAAATGAATTACTTTTTTAATCGAACGTAGGAAATTTCCTACGATCCGTTTCTGACTTTTCTGTAAAACAAATATGACTGATTTAAAATTAATTATTTTTTAGGCTTAATTGTTTGAAATTGCTTCCGTTCCATTCAAGTGATTTACTTTTGGATATTGTCAAAGTTGTATGTTTTGAATTTCAGTGTTAAATTCGTCAGTATATCCTGGACAAAAGTAAATCACTTGCATCGAATGTAGGAAATTTCCTGCGATTGGTTTCTAAGTTTTCTGCAAAAGAAATACGACTGATATAATTGTGGGAAATTTCCTACGTTCAATTCAAGTGATATACATTTGGATATTGTCAAAGTTGTATGTTTTGAATTTCAGTGTTGACATTTATTAACTTCAAGAACTTCGGCAATATATCCTAGACAAATGTAAATCACTTGAATCAAACGTAGGAAATTTCCTACGATCGGTTTCTGATTGTCTGTAAAAGAATATCGACTATTCTAAAATGAATTATTTTTTAGGTGTAATTGTGGGAAATTTCCTACGTTCAAGCGAGTTATACTTCAACTTGGATATTGTCGAAGTTGTGTTTTGAATTATTGAAAAGTCATTAACATAGAGAACTTTGTCAATATATCCTATATACTTTAAATCACTTGAATCGAACGTAGGAAATTTCCTACTACGATTGTTTTCTGACTTTTCTGTAAAAGAAATACCGTACGACTGATATAAAATTAATGATTTTTTAGGTTTAATTGTGGGAAATTTCCTACGTTAAATTCAAGTGATGTACATTTGAATATTGTCAAAGTTGTATGTTTTGAATTTCAATGTTGAAATTTATTAACTGAGAGAACTTCGGCAATATATCCTTGACAAATGTAAATCACTTGAATCGAACGTAGGAAATTTCCTACGATCGGTTTCTGACTTTTCTGTAAAAGAAATACGACTGATATAAAATGAATAACTTTTGAGGTTTAATTGTGGGAAATTTCCTACATTCTATTCAAGTTGAATCGAACGTAGGAAATTTCTTACGATCGGTTTATGTTGTTTCTGTAAAATAAATACGACTGATCACAGTTTTGTGAAAGTTTTATGTTTTGAATCTCGGTGTTGAAAGTTACATGTACATGTATTTGACAATATAAACTAGACAAATGTAAATCCTTGAATCAAACGTAGGGAATTTCCTACGATCGGTTTCTGACTTGTCTGTAAAATAAATGCGAATAAATAAATTATCATTTAGGTTTAATTGTGGGAAATTTCCTACGTTCAATTCAAGTGAGTTATACTTGGATATTGTCGAAGTTGTGCTTTGAATTATTGAAATTCATTAACATAGAGAAGTTTGTCAATATATCCTAGATACATTAAATCACTTGAATCGAACGTAGGAAATTTCCTACGATCAGTTTTTGACTTTTCTGTGAAACAAATATGACCAATCTAAAATTAATTATTTTTTAGGTTTAATTGTGGGAAATTTCCTACGTTCAATTCAAGTGATATACATTTGGATATTGTCAAAGTTGTATGTTTTGAATGTCAGTGTTGAAATTTATTAACTTCAAGAACTTCGGCAATATATCCTAGACAAATGTAAATCACTTGAATCAAACGTAGGAAATTTCCTACGATCGGTTTCTGACTTGTCTGTAAAAGATTTTCGACTGTTCTGAAATGAATTATTTTTTAGGTGTAATTGTGGGAAATTTCCTACGTTCAAGCGAGTTATACTTCAACTTGGATATTGTCGAAGTTGTGTTTTGAATTATTGAAAAGTCATTAACATAGAGAACTTTGTCAATATATCCTATATACTTTAAATCACTTGAATCGAACGTAGGAAATTTCCTACGATTGTTTTCTGACTTTTCTGTAAAAAAAATACCGTACGACTGATATAAAATTAATGATTTTTTAGGTTTAATTGTGGGAAATTTCCTACGTTAAATTCAAGTGATGTACATTTGAATATTGTCAAAGTTGTATGTTTTGAATTTCAATGTTGAAATTTATTAACTGAGAGAACTTCGGCAATATATCCTTGACAAATGTAAATCACTTGAATCGAACGTAGGAAATTTCCTACGATCGGTTTCTGACTTTTCTGTAAAAGAAATACGACTGATATAAAATGAATAACTTTTGAGGTTTAATTGTGGGAAATTTCCTACATTCTATTCAAGTTGAATCGAACGTAGGAAATTTCTTACGATCGGTTTATGTTGTTTCTGTAAAATAAATACGACTGATCACAGTTTTGTGAAAGTTTTATGTTTTGAATCTCGGTGTTGATGAAAGTTACATGTACATGTATTTGACAATATATCCTACACAAAAGTAAGTCACTTGAATGGAACGTAGGAAATTTCCTACGATCGGTTTCTGACTTTTCTGTAAATGAGGTTTAATTGTGGGAAATTTCCTGCGTTCAATTAAATTGATGTACATTTGGAAATTGTCAAAGTTGTATGTTTTGAATTTATTTAGAGAAGTTTAACAATATTTCTTAGACAAAAGTAAAACACCTAAATCGAACGTAGGAAATTTCCTACAATGAAAACCGATTAATCATCAAGTTTAGTTCATTGTATTCGGATATTGTCGGAGTTGTATTTTTTTGGCATTTCAGTGTCCAATTTGTAATTATTTTGTTAAATTGTACATTCTGTATTTCAATTGTGGGAAATTTCCCACAATCGAGTTTATATTTATTAAATTAATTTATTAAATAACACTGCCCATATTCCGTTGTTTGTTTTGCTGTCAATAACTACGAAAACCTGCAAATGGAGAGTTTCTAATGTAGGAAATTTCCTACAATGCCCACCAAAACTGCTCAAACCTGGAAATGATCAGTTTTAGAGGCGAATTTGATGAGCTTCCAATTTGCGAGTTTGACCACATTTCGACCCCAAAACTGCTCAAACGTGGAAATCAGGGAGCAAAAAAGTGAGCAAAAAAGGGATATGCTTGGGAAAATCCCTTTCTGTTTGGTACTCTGTTTAACGTTATTATTCTAGTATATGCGATTATCATCGTTTAGCTCCAATGGTTATTCATCTGGTGGAAATCTTCAATCTAGTTTCGAACTACAAACAAGAGACAGATCGTGTGATTTTGTACTTAGAAGATGTGCGATACCTCATGAAACATATTTACACAAATCACGATATGTTCTGTAAATGACGTCGACAGTTGACGAACTTTTCAGAGAAGTCCTCATTTGCTATGAATAATTCGTCAACTTTCGATTTCATTTATAGAAGATATCACAGGTTTGCACATGTTATTAAGGACTGACTTTATAGAATATGACAATTTTTTTCAAATGTGGTAGCATCATACATGTGACTGACTATCGCCATACAGTATATCTGTCCCTGTTCTTCTTATGGTACATCTTATGCGTTACCATCTCCGCCATTTTAGTTTGCACATGCTATCGGAAAGGTTCATCACTTGGAGCGTTTGACACATATATTAAATACTATTGCAGGTAATCTAATACAATGTGGTGCAATACGTATTTACTCGCATAGTAGGCATGTAGAACATAGTGACAATACACTCAAATAACTGCTAACAAGTCGCTGGATTCGATACAGTATGTATGGTAATACAGGTATATATCTACAGCACTGTGTATTGTTCTTACTGTTACACAGTCTTTATTGAATTCTCAAACATTTTAACTTAGGGTCAACAAACCCTTCATATATCAGAATTTGCATACATTTGATAAAAGCAACGCATAGCACGCTGTTCACCGATGTCTTCCCATCATGTTACACCAAATTGTATTCATGTGTTTGCCATATTATTAGTGGTATGTGTTAAAACGCCATAAGAGGTAAAACTGGCCAATGGCTTGTACACACTAAGATGGCCGACATGGCAACTCCATGCACTGTGTAGGATATAGTAAGAAGATAATGTTCACATGTATGTTATGCATATATCACATCACATTTACGAAGCAATTATGCATGAATTATAGGATGGTCCGGGGTACCACGTGTCCTTAAGACCATATTCACTCGTGTACGATATGTACTGAATAATGGGGGATCGTAGCTGGTTATTTCCCATTGCAAATCTATTTATAGAGATCCGATCCTATGCTGTATTACAACGTTTATTTCTTACTGAATAGCAAAAAAGATGAGTTTTGCGAACAGAGTAGATCCAGACCAGACATGCACATATGTGCAATCTGACCTGGGTTTGCACTGAACGCAAGAACATTAATAAGTGTGAA
>CM055270.1:100031322-100124179 GCA_029237695.1 Conchocele bisecta
TATCACAGATGTAAGTACATGTATTATATTATACATCATATATACATGTATTATACCCCACATCTAATATGCATTGTAGTATATCACACATCCTTTGTACATGTAATATATCACTCATCCAATATACATGTAATATATCACACATATACAAAACATTTCATATATCGTACGTATTATTTATTCTGTCTCAGCCAAGCCGCCAGCTTATCGTACGAGTCGTTGACCCCCACACGTGTGACGACTAGCACAACTTACGATGAGCTGAATGTTTCTGGTATGTTGAAACCCCCATTTATCAGGTACCGACCTGAGCTTTGCATTTTCCAAATATATATTGACTGAAAACGAATAACCATATCGAGCACGGACAATCTAACCATATCCGAATCACAAATGGTTCGAAGTTGATACTTTATTGTTGAATTTCGTTACAGGAAAGTCTGAGTTCCATTACAGGAAATCAACCTTGTTTTTGCTCATTATGTGCCACAAAACTGTTGACCAGAACACCGCCCTCTTGTGTGTTAATTGATGCCACGTTTAGCCGTGTCTGATATACGTGATATCTTGCATGTGAGATACATCTGTTATCCCTTATTTTCATTAACGGTCGAAAGGATCAGCCCAGCCCGCCCTTTGAAACTTGGTATGCAGCTTCTTTATGGTGTTGATTCGCAAAGTTATTTTTGTTTCGGCCACTGGAGATGGATTATATCATATTTTGAGACTTACACATTTACAATATTGCCTTGTAATTCGTCAAACCTTTCAACCGTAATCGCTGAAGGCTTCACCCTTGGTATGTAGCTTCCGGATAATAAGTAGATGGGCAAAGTTAGTTTCGATTATTCATTCGACCTCCGGCTGATATATTATCTGCCCACTATTGGACTTTCATATTGAAAGTTATCACTCATAAAACTTTAAACCACATTATAGCTGGTGGCTTGGTACTTGGAATGCAGCTTCTTTATGGTGTATCACTGAGCAAAATTAATCGCCCTCCGATTCTACTTGGAATGTAGCTTCTTTATGGTGTATCACTGAGCAAAGGTAATCGCCCTCTGATTCTACTTGGAATGTAGCTTCTTTATGGTGTATCACTGAGCAAAGGTAATCACCCTCCGATTCTACTTTGAATGTAGCTTCTTTATGGTGCATCACTGAGCAAAGGTAACCGCCCTCCGATTCTACTTGGAATGTAGCTTCTTTATGGTGTATCACTGAGTAAAGGTAATCGCCCTCTGATTATACTTGGAATGTAGCTTCTTTATGGTGTATCACTGAGCAAAGGTAATCGCCCTCCGATTCTACTTGGAATGTAGCTTCTTTATGGTGTATCACTGAGCAAAGATAATCGCCCTCCGATTCTACTTGGAATGTAGCTTCTTTATGGTGTATCACTGAGTAAAGGTAATCGCCCTCCGATTCTACTTGGAATGTAGCTTCTTTATGGTGTATCACTGAGCAAAGTTAATCGCCCTCTGATTCTACTTGGAATGTAGCTTCTTTATGGTGTATTACTGGGCAAAGGTAATCGCCCTCCGATTCTACTTGGAATGTAGCTTATTTATGGTGTATCACTGAGCAAAGGTAATCGTCCTCCGATTCTACTTGGAATGTAGCTTATTTATGGTATATCACTGAGCAAAGTTAAAATCGCCCTCCGATTCTACTTGGAATGTAGCTTATGTATGGTGTATCATTGATCAAAGGTAATCGCCCTCCGATTCTACTGGGAATGTAGCTTTTGTATGGTGTATCACTGAGCAAAGGTAATCGCCCTCTGATTCTACTTGGAATGTAGCTTCTTTAGGGTGTATCACTGAGCAAAGGTAATCGCCCTCTGATTCGACTTGGAATGTAGCTTCTTTATGGTGTATCACTGAGCAAAGGTAATCGCCCTCTGATTCTACTTGGAATGTAGCTTCTTTATGGTGTATCACTGAGCAAAGGTAATCGCCCTCTGATTCTACTTGGAATGTAGCTTCTTTATGGTGTATTACTGAGTAAAGGTAATCGCCCTCTGATTATACTTGGAATGTAGCTTCTTTATGGTGTATCACTGAGCAAAGGTAATCGCCCTCTGATTCTACTTGGAATTTAGCTTCTTTATGGTGTATCACTGAGCAAAGGTAATCGCCCTCCTATTCTACTTGGAATGTAGCTTCTTTATCATGTGTCACTGATCAAAGGTAAACGCCCTCCGATTCTACTTGGAATGTTGCAATTTTGCGTCAATTCCTGAAAGCGGTAGGTGGGGCTGCCGTGTTCTATGAAAACGTTTTCCAGTGTATGTATGTTCAGGCGTAGGAACTCCGAAGCTCGCCGAGGAATTCAAATCGTTTTCGAGTGGAGTATGATAAACTCGATATCAAAAGACACTAGGCTAAGCACGGTATTCTATTTTTCAGGAAACTTTTTACGCTACAGACGGAGCAATGGCGACATAGGTATCTTTGAAATGAAGGCGGACTTGGTTATGTTGTGTCATTAAACTAAGGTCATTCAGTAACGTCATGTGACGTGGTTCGACCAACGAAACGTCAGTTTTCAATTCGTTGTAACCCGGATATTCGTATAAGTTCAATGCCTGATGCGACATTATGTTATCAGTCAGTACGTATTCTGTCAATACGGACCTCGTTACCTGATACATGTTTTGACAGCATAGGCGATTATCGTACAACGTCATGTTCAAATCATACTTTTATTATGAAAAAACTATGAAAAGCAGCTAAGGAGGTACATTTCAGCAATATATTGATTAAGCCTGACATTCGTTCTATACGTTTCCATTTCAGAGACGGCCCAGTCTGGTAATGTGAGGGGAGGAAGGTAAGTATAATTATGTGGTTCCTGGTTGGTCAATATAGGGCCTGGTCATCTGTCCCCGTGACTGGAGACACGGGGCTTATGGCATGTGTGTATATTCAACTTGTTGATCTTCTAGCGCCTTCCTGATAATGGAAAGGTGTTTGTTAGAATAATTACGGGCGTTACACGGACTGTAATAGTGTACAGCCTGGTTCGACTGCATGGAGGCATCGTCATAACACTACACTGGTCACACATTCAACCATAAGCCCCGTATCTCGAGTCACAGCCACACTTCAGTAGTATAGATCATGATGCGCCATAATAACCACCCGAATCGCTGACTGGGTGGATACATGCGATAAGTATTTCCCCGACCGAATGGCGTACAATGAAACACCTGATCAGAATAAGTGGATAATATCCTGGTCTGAAGGTTCGCTGGCACAGAGGCAATATACTAGGAGAACACTGAACCCTAAAGGGACCGACAAGCCTATGCAAATGGAAGCTAATACGTTGGACCATATAAATGGTAAATGCACAGGCGCGCCTTCAACGGCACATACAGACACGCCAGGGTAACAGGATTATAGAGTTATATTGGGACAGCAGACAGTGAACATGTACTCGGAAATATTTATTTTGGCTGTTGTTGGCTTTCATATTATGACACATGGTCTAATAGAAATGCTGTCTGACAAAGCTATAGTTAGATAGTATTACAGAAACTAACATAAACCCGTAAACACTGCAAGGTATTCGCTGCTGTTACTTCTATTGGCGGAATTCCGTTTCAGCGGAGCAGGGCCGTATGAATCACTGGAGCGGAGGCGAGACGAGAACGCCTTGACTTACGAGGAATTAACACTGCAGGGTAAGTCAGCTAAGTTCAGTATGAGTATCGTGTACCACATAAATTATGTATGTACTTTACGCACACTGTTGCTACCAATGAACGCAACGTCATTTTGACAACTAAACGTTTTACATGACATATCACTACTGTGTTCGGGGCACGTGACTTTAGCTGGCCATGTGCATCTCACTCGGATAAAATGGGACAACTTGGCATAGCTTCTTCGAAATAGGAAATCGGCAAAATGGTGGCAATTACCGTAAGTAGCCCAATGACGTAACTGAAAACAATAATTTCGCGTTTACATATAATCATTCCGCGGAATTGTCGTGATCCGTCTTCGAAATATGGGATTTTTCGCAATAACAAAATGTTACCGATGCTACGCGGGATAGACGTTTTTGGCATCTACATCGTCACCATTTGATGTAAGTATAATTTAATAAAGATATGCCACATCATTAACACATATACCATTATGTTATTGATATAACGGCCTTTACAATGGTATATCGGATGTCAGGTATCGTTACAGATGATGTTCACCGGCTTGCTCGAAACGTTGTTATAGGGCGCCAAATACGTATTGGTAGCAATAACGTGCGTAACGTCAGTGTGCACCGAATGGGTTAGGGTGAAGCTCCAGGGACCCGTTTCACTAAACTTTGTACCTCTAAAATATTTGTATAAAGTGAACATTTATGATAGTCTCTAAATTTCACGATTGTTGAATTTATTCAGCGTATGCTCAATATCGGTTAATCCATCAAATTTGCAGGCGATCCTAAATTTGCAATTACGAACATTTCAGTCGTACGAAGGTTGTTTCGCAATAAAATCAATATTTCGTTGATGTTCATCATATAAAACAAATGTGGAGCATTACCGAAGCATCACGGACGTCACTTGTTTAGAAATTATACAGTAAAGGTTAAAGATTACTGATTTATAAAAACACGTATTTATGGATAATCAGGACTCGTAACATCTGAACAAGTGTTGTACAATTCATACCAGTGTGGAACATGTCAAGCGTAACACTGGCTTGTTCTCTCAATTCGTTCTTTACATTTCGGCCTTACATTTCCAATCCCAGCACACTTGCAAACAACACAAAGTTCTTAGTAATAGCCGATTTTGAGATTTATTTTTGTTTCAATGTTCAGATTTAATGACACCTATATATAGGTAGTAAATGTTAACATTAGTGAATTACAGTAATTTGTTTGATAAATTTATTAAAATATTCATACGAAATGTTTTATCGTACGAAGTTTAGTGTGTTGATGGTCATTGACCTGTGATTATGGAACGTTTGTCGTGAGAAAAACTAGGGACGTCATGTCGATTGCAAGAGTGACCTGGTGTATCTCACAGCAGATACAATGGATTCAGCCTCACCGGCAGTATGAGGTATAGTCACACTATATGGCTATAGTCCAACCGTATATGGGATCTCGCATATCACAATGCACTACACATATATAACTATCACTTAGTCAGCATAAGCCATAAATAAAGCACATGTATTACCAAATTACGGCAGCCACTTTTCCTAAAGTCAAGTTCAATGAGTTAAAAATTTGTGTTATTTATTTTCAAAATGTGAGTTAAATTGTTTGACATATTATCTCTGTTACCGTAAGTCGGATTGGATTAAAACTTCATTTAATTATTAATAACATCATCATCCTTATTTGCATTATGTTGTCCACCTATGTCGTCTAGGATGATTTAGAAAATTGTGTTCAAAGTTGGGGTCCGATCTGTTAGGGCTATTCCAGGAAAAATTCTCTGGGGGGGTCGGACCGCACTTTTATTTTTGACCTGTGGGTCGGGGGTGTCCGACAAAATTAATTCCGGTTGGTTGTGGGGTCGGAAGCTATATTGTTCTTGTTGGTAGGGGGTATTCAATTTACATTGATTCTGTTGGGGGGGGGGGGGTGTGCACTCATATAATTAATTCAATGCTGTGGGTGTTCGCGTCGATTAGAAAATTAGATTTTCGCTGCCTCACAGCTTCTATTTCGTGTTATTCACAATGCATCATGCATTGTAAAACGCTCATGTCGATTGGCCAACAAAATGACACTTCCAAAGTAGCGTCCAGTGAAAACTGCCGATAGATAATTACGTCCGGAAGCTGCAATTCGTACTAAGCGTTGTTCGTTCGCTTCCATTTCGCCACCGACGAATAAGACAAACACTTTCGGCGCGCCCACATTTTCATGCGTCGTTCACGATTTTTTTGACAAATTGTTACATACGCAAGGACGCGTTTCGGCAGAACACGGCAGCATCACATGTACATACCAGTGGCGGATTCAGGGGGGGGGCCCCTTCAGAAATTCAGTTTTTTTTTTTTTTTTTACAAAATATTGAGCGTAGAATGCAGGAAATGGGCTTCCTAAATTCAAACATTTTCCAGGGTAGCATGCCCCCGGACCCCCCTAGCCAACTCCCTCGCACCGCTCAGTCGACGAAGGAGCATACCTCGTTCAAGTTCCATGTGGCCCCCCCCCCCACCCCACCCACTTGGTGAAATCCTGGATCCGCCACTGCATACAGTACTTCTCGGCGCGATTTTTGCCTTCGTCCACCTGACCCCGTGATCAGATGGAGAGTGGACGTAAAACCTCCTCCCACCGTGTCGGTTGGTCCCAAATCCCATTCGTAGCGATGGAGAGGCAAAATCTCCACCGAATCTCTAAGACCGAATCTGCCGCACACCGCGTTCCCCCTTGCTAACACACGGCGCATCACCGTGCCAGTATACGGTATTTGGTCCACTCCTCTGCCCCCCACCCCCCCGTGACCCACCGAGTTAACACACGGCGCGTCACACTGCCAGCTTACAGGTCATCCTTCACGACGAGGAAACATAATTTAAGTAATCGATGGAAATCGAGCGACCATACATATTTAAAATAACAGCCGACATAACGGCGGGAAAAGGTAAACGGCCTACGTGAGAATTGACATTTTCTTCCAAGATTTTCATGTTGTAATCGATCGCATTTCCCATCCACCATATGGAAGCCGATACCAACAACACAAATATTCGTGTTTCGAATTTCTGTTTGTAACCGTGACACCGATCTATTGAATCGCATCCATTCAAAAACTAATACTTAAAACACACCAATACATATTTCACGGAAATTGAGAGGATTAACATCTCGTACCAAACCTATTTAATTAAGGAATAAAACGAATATAAAAGCATCAAATATTTTAGTGTAGACGATTCTAGTGTGCTGCCAATATAGTTTTATTAAGAAATTAAAAATATGAAAAAAATATCTTTCAACCCTTTACCTATAGAACATGTTTTAACAAAACTTGAGAATCATCATGGAGGACGATTCTCATATGCACAGTGCAGTAAAACATTTTTTGTTAAGACTGTGGCGTTTTCGTTTTGAGCTCTCAAGACCACGACCATTTTTCGCGATCATCGACCCCTGCGCGATGATCGCGAAAACGCGAGATGTAGCATGTCCCAAACACGACATGTATAAATCGAGACAATTCTCATCTGCTACCAAACATGTTTTATTGAGGAATAAAACGAATATAGAAGCATCAATATTTTTTCTTCTATCAATATATCTCTTGGGAGACGATTCTCGTGTGCTGTCAAAATCCAAGAAATCAAAGACATGTGACAACAATTTTTTTTTACAAAACATTAAAATCGTACTACATAGACGATTCACATGTGTTGCCAAAGCATGTTTATTAAGACTACAATACGGACAAAATGTGAAAAGAATACATTGGTATTTTTCTTTACTTTAAAAACATAAACATTTTTACAAACTATGAGAATCGTCTTAGAGACGATTCTCATGTGCTTACCAAATCTTGCTTTTATAAAAAGATCTCGAACATAGGTGAAAATGCACAAGCTAATGCGTAAGATCATCGATGACGTGAGCGACTAGAAAAAAAATTCATAGCGTGGTTTTTGGTATGTTGTGTATTTCCGATGAATTATAAAGGTCATTCAACACTTTGCACATGAAACTGGATTACCGACTGATGATTGTAAACACCATCAGGTTTTGTGCAGCTAGACCGAAAATGATATGTCGCAAATGTGCTAGTTTGGGAATGGCGGTATGTTGGTTTTATGTTAACAATCTCGCGTTTTTTTATTTTTGCGATCTCGATCCTCGCCTTCCGCTTTTGGAAATACGATTTGCCCATGCATGTGTAATATATCATATTACTGTTGACTTGCGTTCTAACGAACGTACATTGCATATAAACATGCTAGTTCGAAATGCGTTCTACGTACGTACGTGCAGGTTAGCGCAAAACTCAATTTCAACTGTACACACACATAATGACATGAACAAACGTATTTCCAAAAGCGGAAGGCGACATCATGAAAAGGCCGAGGCGAAATCGCGGCATCGCGGTCTCGAAAACACGAGATAGCCAGGCGAAAACGCGAAATTAATAAAATAGAATCTCACGTTTTCGCCTCGCGATTTGGGTCTTCGCGATCTTGTGTATATATATATATGTTTGACGATGCGATCCAGTAATCAATAACACGTATCGAAATGTGATGGTTTTTTTTTGCTCAATAAACGTGTATTGACAGCACATTAGAATCGTCCTCTTAAGACGATTATCATGTTTTGTCAAATTATGTTTTTGTTGTCAAGAAATATAAATGTTTGTCCACATTTGTTCTATTAATTAAAAAAAATAAAAAAATGTTTTTGCAGCACATGAGAATCGTCTCCTAAGGACACTGTTTACGTGTCCTATAGCTCGCGATTTCGAGCTTTGGAGACGAAGACGCAAAATTCTATCATATTCAATCTCGCATTTTGCAACCTTGCCGCGCGTGTTTTTGCTTCGCGATCTTTCATGCATGTTGGAATTGCGTTCTACATGCATGAGCAAAACGAATCCGAATGTTCTGTCTGTAACGCAGTGATATTCGCCCCAAGTTACAGACAGAACATTTGGGTTAGAGCAAAACTTATTTTGAAAAGCGGAAGGCGAGATCGCGAAAACGCGAGACGATTCTCATTATTTTAGAAAACGATTCTTATTTTGTTTTATTGTTGATAAATGTGTTTCGAGTATGCTGCACCCCCTGCGTACGGGTCTTTCGTAACCTGTGTCAGTTGTCGTATTATTTTGAGTGGCTGACGGGGACGAGTGTCAAGAAGGGCGAAACACGGAGCCGGTCATTAAATTAAACGAATACTAACGGAGGCCGATACGATTTCTAATTACTTCTAATAATTGACACTTTCCATTTACTGATCGGTTGGCAATGAAGGCTTATGACCGTATTTTACATGTACAGTTCAGGCCCGTAGCCAGACCTGTTTGAAGGGGGGGGGGGTCATTTCGAAGGCCCAATGGACCTGAGGTAATCCAGGGGAGTTTAAAAAAGTGGACCTCGAGGCGGGGGGGGGGGGGGTGGGGGTGGGGGCGTCCGACCTCCCCCCCCCCCTCCCCCAACCCCCCTCCTGGCTACGGGCCTGCAGTTTACAGTACATTTATAGATTGGGAATACAATAGTTATCATATCTAAATAATGAATCGTGTTGTCTGTAAACGTGTATTTCTGTATGCGCCGGTGCATAACGACATGGTAAATAATTCAGTACTGGTGGTAGGGGGTTTTAACCTAAATTCAGTGCTGTTGGTAGTGGGGGAACAGCTAAATATCAGTGCTGTTGGTTGTGGGGACGAGGACATAATTTCAATTCTGTTGGTAGCGGGGGTCAAAAAAAAAGTGCGGTCCGACCCCCCCCCCCCCCCCCCCCCCCAGAGAATTTTTCCTGGAATAGTTTTTCCCTTATGGCACATGAATTTAATAAGTGTATACTTGTGTAAATATTGCAACCAGTTTTAATATTACCAGTGCCCGCTATACAGATATCCTAATGTAGTAATGTTCAATTTACTGATAAGAGACGCGCGTTGTATCAGGCTTTATTTCTTTTTGATATGCAAATGATGCCGGATATAAAATCACTCTTAGCCAGTTTAGGCGTGCTGGTGAATGAAACATACACATGTCATGTACTCCCTGGGGTTAGAAAAGAAAATATAAATAATAATCTGGGCTAACTAAACATACATTTTTATTCACATAGTGAATGGTTAAGAAACTAAATGCTGCAGTCGCTAACCCTCACATGAATGTGACTCCAATATATAAAACAATAACCTTTTATTTACATTTATGTATTATGACGGTGTAGCCAACGTCGCTGAGTGGACAACTCAGCAGTTTGTTGTCTTGTTTCAAATCACGTGAAGACAATACTATGAACATAGTGGATAATGTGTGGTAGTCCTGTATACGTTCTCTATGATTTTATGTTGATACAGATACATCGATGACCGAGTATGAAAACCTGAGGATACAGCCGAGATGATTCAAGAAGCTGAACATGTTCATACCTTCAATACCACTGAACGCCTCACATTTCTGGCTGTGACTGGAGAAATATGCTTATGGGATTTGTGACCAGAATAGCTCCTGATCAAATAACATACTGCTGTAGCCCGACAATGATCTATATTGTTTTTTGAAGGATGACTGGTGTTTTTTCATTGATGGGACGGCTATCAGTGCGAATCCTGAATCAGCTGATCTGGTTAAATATACTGGTCGCAAAACCATAAGCCCTATTTAACAACAGTCACAGCCACGTATCTGCTAATAGTGGCAGAAAAAGGATATAAACTGACGAAGTTCAATACATCAGGTATCTGCACAAAGTGAGTGATTAATACACTTTCGGATTCGCTTAACAGCATCAAAAAAGCGATGTTTGCAAACTTCAGTTTGCTTAATGTCACGGCAGCCATATTGGATGAAATTTAGAATACGCAAAACCATTTGTGTCGTGGTAGGTTTATGAATACAGGAGCCGAAATCGGTGAATGCATGATTTATAGTAATTTAAAACAAAACTTCGTATAACGCAGGCAGTCCCCAGATACAATGGAATAATTTTTTTTTAAAAAATTTTTTTTATAAAAAACAATAATAATTTTTTTTGGTGGCCACCTTCTTAAAATCCATTTGTCTAGAGTATTGAAATATATTAAAATATGCATTTGCTCTAAAGTTACATGTCCACTCAGTAGGCACAATGTGTTTGGTTTTTATATCAGAGACATCATCTGAGACATTTTCTGTCAAAATAAACATTAATTCATCATTTACCCCACGTTATGGGATAGGAATTATTTTACATTTTAAATCAGACGTAGATTTCCACACTGATATCCGGGGCGATAATCGTGTTTCCTAAAAATGTTAACGGACATTACTATTTATTCTCCGCATTTATTTTTGTTGATTTGCAATGATCATACTTTATAATATGTCGGAATAATTTTCTATCAGGTAACGCATTAAAAAAAAATAATAAATAATTAAAAAACATCATGCCTCATTTGCATATGGGAAATAGCCTGATAGCACCGCGAGTTCATTATCAAAAAAAATAAAATATTTTACTTAATGTTTTATAACTGTATAGTGGGCACTCGTAATTGTGACTGGTGAAATAGTGGCACAAATTATACACTTAATTTAAGTCCTATACAGAACATTGTGTGCCTACTGAGTGGGCATGTAAAGAGTATTTGAAAGATACATTTATGTAATTGTATGGATGAGTGTTTGGCGTTAGCATACAGTTAAGAAAAGGTAACACATATTGCTACATTGCTTACCAAATCGTTTTAGTGCAATATCACAAATACCTTTTTTGTATGTATATATACTAATGTTATAACCCATCATTTCTATCAATTTAATCATGTGTTCTTCAAATGATATCCACGATGAGTACCATACCGTAGGACATAACGGAGGTATATCCACATATGCAGTAAACAAAACTAAATATAGTTACTTGCTCAGTGGAACTATGTGTTCTGCAAGTGGCATTCAGGATAACTATGGAACTATAACTTAATTTATATCACTACAAATATCGAAATATGATGAATTATATTTACTTGCACAGTCACTCATAATAAGGCTTACCATGGCAGACACTTACTAACATTAAAATGCAGATAAATAAGTTATTTACTTAATAAAGGAATATGTTTATATACTTATCCGAACGTAACGTACACTCAATATTTCCACTCGAGAATGTTACGATAAATTTGGCAGAATGATTCATTTGGAGGTAGTATTTCGTCTGTATGGTTGGTAATGCACACATACGCATTTGTGATTCAACGCTCGTTTTGTTTCAGAAATGATCCTCTGTGAGGGATGTTTGGCAGATGCGCAATCGGTGTGTAGCAATCTAGTTTGGAACTGATTTAATAGAGCGGGATAGACTAAGACTGGAATAAAACAACGTACACCAGTGACGTCTTGTACATCGAGATCGTGTGTTAGCAATACAAATCACTATACAGGTTACAACATCAATTAGCGTAATATTATGAATAGCCATACTGAAAAAATTATTACATTTAGACCCCTGTAATACACAGTTGACGTTTTCTCAATTCGTGGTTACAAAAATTACAGAAATAATAAAGCCAGGCGTTATTTATTGCATTCACACTGCGCAGTTAAATGGAAACTAATCATGCATGGATGTCCACAATTATTTTGGTGTCCATCTTGGAGAGCATTTAAATAACATATTTTTTTAATTATTTTAATTGAAAGACATCGTACAAAAAAAAATAACCTTAAAACTGTACTATCATGGACAAAACGAATGCAGAACATAGAAATTGAAAATTTGCAAGCAACTATGGTTAATTTATTTACTATGTGTTGTATTGGCAGCCAACTTGGACGTCATTTTGGATTATAAACGAAATGTTCAGACTTCTTAAGTACGTGCTTGAATATGAGATGTCAAAACCTATAAAAATTATGTCAATTATTGTGAGTCAAATTGGTGTTTTATTTAGTTTTGGCAACATCCTGGGATACCATCTTGAATTTTGAAAAATTAAAAAGAGTTATCTGTTAAATTCCAATAGCATGTGGTATGTAGGTGCAAAAATCAGATAAAAGCAATTGCATATTCGCCAACGGGTTCAGCTCAAAATTCCCCAAATATCGGACCGGACTCTTACATGTAATGCCATATTTTGGAATTAAATGCTAATGAGACTAAGCTTATATAAATGTATACTGAGCGAGTGTCTTTTGATATCAAGTGTATCAGTCTGGTATTTCTAATTGGCTAATGTGTGAAAATTCTATGTGTTGAAAAATCTGATAAATATTTCATTAAATTATGCATAAGTGAAATAGTGAAAATATACTGGATTTGTAATCTGCTTGAGAAACTAGGAGCATAAAGCAAGAATAAAATCCCATTTTATGTTAATGGCAGTACTAATGTTTGTTATTTCCTGGTTCCTGCAGCCTGTGATACCAAGCCACATGTTAGGCAGAGGATTTATATAAGCTTGCGTTCAATCCAATCCCATTTGTATAAGTATGTATATACTATGATTGATGCCTTACTTGTAAACTATATATACAAACAAAATATGTTTAAAAACTAATCTGCTTCAAATGTTTTCTTGGTGTTATATTTATTGTAACTACACCAAAGAACATTATAACATTAAAACTGTGCATGCCATTTGTTTGAAAACGTGCATTATATCAACAGTAGCATCTAATTTCAAATAACAGTACGTGGCTAATACAAGTCATATATTTGTTACTGTACATGAATGTAGAAACGTATATTACATGTTCTTTACCATTTAATTTGAGAAAAGCAATGGCAAACTTTAGGTGCTCCAACCACAAGTTAAACATTGAAGTCGGCAGACATGCTGGAATACAGAGAGAGCTCCGGATTTGTCCGTATTGCCAAATACATACAAATCGAGAAATTCTGGAAGATGAATACCATGCGTTTTTTCATTGTAAGCTATACGATGATATTAGATTGATCTACCTACCTGCTCAAATGTATTCCAACAGGTCTTTAGACACATATATTGATATGGTTCAAATACTCACAAAACGATTTACACAATTTCCGTATATATTTACCATCTGTTAAACAAGCGTAACACGATATAATTCCATTAGATGTTCACTGATATTTGTTCAATTGTACATGTTATGGGCCAGAGGCCTACATCATCCAATAAACTATTGTATTGTATTGTATTGTAATGTACTTATATACTCAATAGTAACAACACTTGTATGTGATATGTATTTATACGTATACACTATTAAGTTGTTTTCTTAGATGTTTATTATGCAGAACAATTATCAACAGTTGTATATTACTTCATTTATGTTAATCAGCTGTACATACTTGTATCATTACAGTTCATTTACTGACTCAGATGGAGAGGTACTGAGCTGCTGACCAGTCTAGCAAGAACGTATGTTCCAATTGAGTAAAATGTACACTGTTGATAGTCAATATATTGATTTCTCAGAACAATCCTCTAAGTTTGAAATGTATTATCACTCAATTACATTGTATGCGTGCAGGGTCAACAGTCAACTATTTCAGTAGACATTACAGTCACTGATCTACATATACTATTAATGTGAGGACATATCCTCATCAGCACGTCTGTGTCCAGTAGTATGTTACAGTCTTACTCATTGACAACGCCTAATGAAATGGGTGATCATTTTAAAGGAATTACCATATAATGACATACAGACGCAATGCATGTCCTTTTCTCATTTGAAACAAGACATTTGGAACTATATTTGTAAGCTAAATTGGTAAGACTAGTGTTTATTTTAACAGTTGTGTTACATCTATTGTGTTCAAGGCATCGTCATAGCTATGTTTGAAATGAATGTGATTCTCGGTAGTCTTCTGAAACTTTAGGTTATTATTCTTTACCCAGTTCCCTTTAAAATACGCTGCTGAACCGCATTGGAATAACTGTGTCTATGTTTTTTTCTGCTGGCCACATACTATAGTATCCCAGTGACTTGGAATACAATTTGAAGTGCTTCATTTCGAATTTCTATTGCAGAATGCTTTTCATCACACTTGTGTGTGACTAGACTCAAGGAACTGTTTTGTTCTGTTTTATTAATATGTGTTGAAGTCTTCTCTATATGTAGCAAACCAGCTGCGACAGACTGATTCCTTTGTTGGTCTGTGCTGAATCGGAGTACAGAACAGCATGTTTGATGGCTGGTTGCAAACCTTTCAATTGCGCAATCAGACAAGATCCATTTTCTGGTTTAATCCTACATGTAATATGCTGGATTAATTGTTAGCGTCTGCTTTTTATTGTCTATACTTCATGTTTCACATAAAATAATATAGTTTATAGTTTATGCATGTATCCAATGGAAATAATTTTAAGGTGCTACCACACCATGTTCGTATTGATGACAAAATATGAAACAACAGAAGACGACAATTTTCGCTTCCCGCATTCTACGGGTTAACAACGTATAACTCACTAACATGACAGTTTTTGTATATACATGTCCTATCTTACTAACAATTGAGCAAGGTGTACATGTATATAGAACAGCCTCAATGTCGACTGTTGCTGTAAATACTGACTAGTCAGTCCTGTTTATCTGTCTGTAAGTTTATTTTTCTTTGCGGGATTGTAAATGACGTTCTTGTATTTCTGTTTCAGCACATGTCAACATATTTGCCTTTTACTATTCATTATATGCAATGTATGTGTTACAGCAATCCTCTTTAGGTTTGTGAGAAAAATGATTGTACTCATTACGAACAATATATTGATATGTAATTAACGATGCAGGGTTCATTCCATGTTCTGCACACTTCAATTTTTACAAGTCGTACTTGTCCGCAGTGATATATATTTTCTCCATAATCTACTCTTAGAGAATCCCTATTTTGTTAATGACTTTCCATCACAGGGAATGATTCTATGTGCGCTTTTATATGAATGAATACAATATTTGTGTCGATAATATTAAATTTTATCAAAATTTGGTCCAATATTGATTTTATAGCGAAAAAACAATTTCCACATGTTAAATCCGCATAGATATCTTCACAGAGTGAAGCTTTCTATGGGAATTTAACAAAGGGATTTGTTTCTCAATTCAGAAATAGTGGACCGATTTTTAAAATGTAACTTGTTTTCTTAGTTAGATCATTTCCAAGACATCTAGCTATGTTTCAGTATCAATTTCCTAAATGTTTCGCTTTTCGACTCCTCCCCCAGGGTCTCCACCTCTTTTTCCCCATGTTAAATTCACATAGATAACTGATTTTTCGTAATAAAATGAATATTTGACAAAATTTTACGAAATATAAAGAAGGCTCATTCTTAAATTGTGATCGAAAAATATAATTGTTTTTGCATTGTTTATTGCTATGTTTCAGAGTGTACATTGATGCCCGTTTCTGAGCTTACAGCTTCACGTTCGCCTTTATGTATACCATGTATAGTAAACATAGTAAACATAGTAAACATAAGCATGTACATATAAATGGTTTCGGAAATGCATGGTTGTATTCAAAATTGAAACATACATTGCATATACTTATTTACCAGCGCGTTGCGCGTCAAATACACACACATGTTTGGCTTTGTTACACCAACATTCAAATATTATCCATAGGATAACACAGCATTTATTTTCAGAACAGACAAATTTAACACACACACTCGAGATGGTTGACAAAACACTGATACATGGTGCAATATTAATTTCGGCAGCCATCTTGATTTTATGAAAGTATCATCATTAAATATTCATGTGAAAGCTGGTTTTGATAACGCTATCAAACTAATTTATGTTGCCTAGTTCATCAATTTGTGATTGCCGTTAATTACCTGAAATGTAATGTCTTGGGACAAGCATGGAGTAAATTGTAGAAGTGTTGAACTTTAACAGCCATCTTGGATTTATATATGGAATTTAGGCTATCACAATATGTGTCACTGCCTGTCCAGATAATGTAACAAGGTGATGAAGTTTATATACACTGTACATATAGTTGCCCATTGTTTTGCGATATTTCTCGCATGTTTCGTGGCCATCTTGAATACCATTTTACATATCTCATAATTAGGAATTAGTATCTCTTAATTAGGACAATGCTAGTTTTTTAACAGCTTTCCAGAACAATTTTAAAAAAGCTGCTTGAATTTCAATGTATTTTGCCTCCGAAAATAGAATGGTTTGATAGACAATTTGCGTCCTTTCTCATAGTATGCAATCAAATGCGACAATATGTCCATAGACTACCAGTTACGGTGTCCACTCGTGTATCGCCCGTGTCCTGGGAGGAGCGGGATGCCCGTATCTGTAATACGGCATTGAAGCCGCACAAGTGAAGACATCGGTGGCACACTGTACTCACCACAGTGACTATGATTGTCCTAAACTCCATCACTCGGACCGTGTACACCACAGGGTTAATCATGGAATTCATCGAAATGATTGTAAAAACTGGAAATTTCAAAGCACGTGATAACCGCCATGATGGATTTATGGAGCTTATACATAGCACTGATATCGCTGGCCAGGTAAACAGGTTTATCAACATCAGTAGTATACACAGCAACACAAACGCCGTCTGTTGGTTGCTGATTGCGCGTTCGTGGCTCTGGTTGACGGCGACATTCAGAGCGGACGTCATATCCTGGTAGCCAGGCACGTGATTCATGGCTCTTGTTCTTAAATTCGGGTTCACGTTTCGTGCCTCGTTGTTACCATTACTCGGACTGTGGTGAGTTGCACTCTTCTCGTGTACTGAAGTTCCATACACATTTACCAGCGGTATGTTGTTTTGATCCGATGTTGCCTGTATGGCGTGGACTTTACCCTCAATCGTCGAGTTATCGTGTAATCTTTATAGTTTTCATACTGCTGCCGATTGCTCCATTTTCCCGCATTTCAATGTTTCTCGCTGGGATATCGGAATCTTCCTGCACCGTCCGCGATATTAACGTGTCATTTGTCTGGATTTAATCTGTTTCTCCAGTGTTGATGGATACTTTCTAGTCTTCCACTTGTTACGTAAGAAATATATATCGCTGTGTATAATATATTTGTAACAATTAACGGGAACAGACAACAGCTAAAGTATACCTTCATTACATTTGGGAGATTGGCGCCAAACGCCGTCTCCATAGAACACCCGCCATATCTCGCGTTCCGGGACGAGCCACAGTAGATATGGGATGGTACAACACATGGCGCTCCGGCACCAGGCGGCAGTATTGACGAGGACAGTGTGTCGATTCTTCCACGTCGTCTTGTTGATTCGATGGAGCGAATAATCACGTACCGGTGAATGCCAATTCCCAGAATGTTGAACAACGATGATAGTTGTGTCGCCTGGAAAACAGAGAATACCAGTCTACTGTTCATTTCATGTTTTTCTGCAGACCGAATTTCGGCGGCTAGTAAGAACATTTAATCTAAAAAATATTTAAATTTAAGAACATTTTCATCAATGACAAAAAGGTCACCCTCCCGATATTTCTATTTGATGAAATTTCATAAAAAGTACCGTGAGGCGAACAGGAGGTGGAGAATGGCCGGCAGTGTCGATATAAGGTAACTAGAGGAAATTGACGCCGAAACCACAGGCGCTTTGTAGTATGAACAACAAAATGCTTGTTACATCATATCCGATTTTACTCCGATAATACATATGTAGACGGTACGACACTCGCCATCTGTTCAACCAACGGAAGTTGTACTAGTGTACCTTGGGTCCGGCTCTCTTGTTCAGTACTTGCAACGCGGGTACCGGCCTTCGTGTGCGTTACTATTACTGAATTAGCTAGCCGGGCAGAAGGTAAATAACCCACTTCCGTTGGTTGAACAGATGGTGAGTGTCCTACATTCTTGATATTTTATATCCGAGTAAAATTGTGTATGCTTTAAAGAGGCTTTACTCGTTCATACCACAATGTGCCTGTGGCCAAAACCTGGCTAGATAGTCTAGAAATAATGTAACAGGTTTCGAAATTATCGAAGTGTAGTTGAGATTATTGTTTTATTCTCATTTCCGTGTTTCAGGTTTCATGCAATGATATAACAAAACATGTCCATTATGACTTAACGGTGCATGCCCACTCAGCAGCCACAAAATGTTCTTTATATCAGAGACATCATTTGAGACATTTTCTGGCAAAAATAAACGTTCATTCACCATTACCACACATATTGATTGGCACTATTATACATTTTATATCGGACGTAAATATACACGCTGATATCAGGGGCGATAACCGTGTTTCCTTAAAATGTTAACGGACATCACTATTTATTACCTGTATTTATTTTCTGATGTGCAATGACTATCCTTAAATAATATTTATTTTCAGGTGACGCATTTAGTTAGTATAAATAATAAAAAGATAACACGCCTCATTTGCATAGGAAAATTTTAGTACTGGTGGAATAGTGACAAAATTATGCACTTATTTAATTCCAATAAAGAACCGTTTGTGCCTACTGAGTTGGCATTTACCTTTAAACCAGCGACTGCACTGATACCGTGACTTTGGTGAACAAAATAGCATCCGTCCACACTGAGCGCCGGCTGCTCTGAGACTACACTGGACACCACTCTTATGACCACTACTTTCTTTGTATGAGTTGCATACACCGCTTTCTATGACATTGCATTAATGCAAATGGCTCGTAGAACCATTTGTATTATTTCTTCCTGCACTAAAAGTGACATATATATGCAAGATTTAACAAACTAAGTATAATAAGTTCACTTATTAATACATGTTCCTGTATTACCCGATACGGGAAACACATATATCCGTGTTTCCTATGTCGGATTGTACATTTTAAACGAGGATAACGGTGGTTTTGTTGCCCCGGAATGCTTTGCCACACACCTTGTAACACGATATTAGAAACATGAACCCACTTGTTCCGTTGTCACGTTTCACGTTTTTATACTTTGAGGGAGACATTTTAAATTTAAGGATAAATTCATTAATTTTTATTATCCTGAATGTATTACATTATCGCAGCCAAAATGGCTGTGATAATGTAATCAATTCAGTATAATAATTCTGCATACTTTTAATCATCAAATGTATGCAGTCGTTAGTTCTATATGACATAATGCATTTCGGGAAAAATAAATGGTTGGTGGTGGTCTGGCAGTTGTGGGTGCCCTGTGCGTGTGGAAATACCCCCTATTACACCAATCCTTATAGAAAAAACAACCAGCCACTGTTCCGAAGAAAGTTACGAAACCGATTTCGCCCCATTTAAACATTGATCTCGATCCCTTTTATGTGCAATAATTATAACAATGGCTGAAAACGATGGTAAAATGATAGTGAATGGGCTTTATCACGCCGTGGTGATATCGGGTGTCAGTATCGGGTATGCTCGACTATCAAAGATGGCCCTAGGAGGGTCCGCTCCCAAATTGGACTTTACTGTGAGAGACGTAGGGCTCGCGACCTTAGATGTAGCGGCCGCAGTTTGGACCCGAGATTATCTAATTAAAGTTGGAATTCTACCTGTTAATATATGGAAATAAATGGCTTCGATGGGAATAATGATAGGTGATGCGCTTGTAGCAACTTTATATTCTCGAAAATGAGAAGCTCGAACGTGGATGAGGAGCGGAAGCGTCACGATTTAGCTGTACAACAACTAATTAGCGCAAAGGAAGCATGGTCGAAAAAACGAACCGCCCATCTAGACTGGGTCAACGAAGAGCTTCGCCCCGAGAATCACGCCGCGCAAACTTTCCAGAACGTTGAAGAAGCCAACCGCAAGTACGCGCTGGCATATCCGCAGAAAAGTCTCGCGCCGCTGGATCCCGAGCCCCAACTTTCAGATTTCTATGTACCGTCAGAGCCCCAAAAAAGACCGCGAGATCGCGTTCATCGTCGTGGGAATGGGTGTGGTGGGTCTCGTCGGCTACTATATTCAATCGAGATTTCAAATTAATTAATTATTTAAAAAAAAATATATATATATATAGAACGATGTTAGTTGACGAACTTTATTTTGCTATGATCGATGTAGGCTACACTGCCCTAAAACACCGTATAGCTGGCGCAAAGGGTTTGATTCGTCTGGCCCCGAGATTCTCTCGAGACGTGGCGCGAGGACGAAAAAGCGGCCACCCTTTTCGCAAAGCGGATGTTAGATTCCTCCTCGACTCCAATCGGGTTGAGGGATGAATTAGATTCCTCCGAGTTCCTTCAGAACTTAACCTCCAAATGTGATTGTACTTCCAACAAAGGTTTATTATTAACGACGCAGTGACCGGATGATCTGGCGAGGGCATGTTGGAGATTGTCCGATATATTAGAATACTTCACATACGATGAACACGCGTAAACTTGATACCAAACTAACGCGCAAGCTAGCGAATACATACTATAGCCCTCGCGGCTACTGGAAGGGACTCGCAGCCATCAAGAACCTCGCCGCAGCGACCAAGGTTTCAGAAAACGCTGTCAAGGAATGGCTCAAGAAGCAGGCCATCTGGCAGATCTATTTACCCGCGCCTCACAATATTCCGCGCCCGAAATTCGATGTACCGGTGCCGAACCAAGTTCACCAAGCGGATCTCCTGTTTCTCCCTCACGATCGTGTCGGTCGCAAAACGTACAAGTACGCACTGACAGTCGTTGACGTAGCGAGTCGCTATAAGGGGGCTGAGCCGCTGGCTACGAAAGAGTCTAAGGAGGTGGCCGAGGCTCTTTCTCGAATATATAAAAGGAGTCCTCTCAAATGGCCGAATCTTCTCCAGGTCGATCCCGGCCGTGAGTTCATGGGCGCGGTCTCTCATATATTGGCTAAGCACAAAGTTTCTGTCAGACGCGGCCGCGTCAACATCCACCGAGACCAGGGGATCGTGGAGCGGTTCAATCGAACCCTAGCTGAGAGACTGTTCGGTCACCAATATGCCAAAGAGCTTGTAGACCCTCATACCCGATCGACCGAGTGGGTGGCCAGGCTGCCGGCCGTGGTCTCCGCAGTGAACGGAGAGGTAACCAGATTGATCAATAAGAAGCCCGTAGATGCCATCAAGTCTAAAAAGGTGACGAGCAAGCCATCTGCCGTCTCGTGCGGGCGACCCGTTGGTTTAGCGGAGCAACGGCTTCCATCGGATGTTGACGTCCGGTACCTCTATCAACCGGGAGAGCTCGAAGGTGGCAGCCGCCGCGCGACTGATCCCGTGTGGTCTCTCAGTGTATATCATCTTGATCGATCAATTACCAAACCCGATGAGCCCGTGCTCTATTATTTGGCTGATGGTCCATCTCGCGGTTTTGTTCGCGAAGAACTTCTTATGGTGCCCTCTGACACCCAGCTACCCTCGGATCTTTTGATTTCTTAATTCAAGAGAGGTTCTGTATGTATTCCGTCTGGTAACACGCGTCTTTTATCGTAGTACGCCGAGAGTCCTAACTTTTGTTGACAGTACGTTTTCATAACACCGTCTTTCATTTTAAATCCTCTATTTTGTGCTACATCTATAATGTGTTTTCCATCATCTGTAGTTTCACTTAGTACTCGTTTATATCTATCCCAATTTAAATTGTTAGTTCTCTTGGACATTCCTATCGCAGAGTTTTTATTAATAGAATTAATTTTTTCTACGAAATAACACTTACTAGATAACTCTTTCGCTCCATTTATCCCAAGCCAACCATTTATTGTTTTCTTTTTCAAACTCGTCTAAGTAAGTTGGTCTAATTTAATTCCTCTATTGTTTTTTCACTAACTCCTATATACGTACTATCCGTGTGCATCTGTATTAATTCAAAGTCTTCTCTTTTTACGTATTTGTCTAGAAATTCGTAGTAAAATTCCAACAATCTCAATTTAGCTAGTTGATAAACCGCTATTCCACAGTGGAAGGGGCTCTTTAGTGCATACCGGGGTTTTCGGGAAGATATTTCGTACGCATCTCATATTTCTTCCAAATCGTCAAAGAATGCAGATCTTGACGCTTTGTCAACACAGGTTTCGTCTTGTGTATATGTCGTATTTAAATGTCTCTCTTTTGCCTCTATCATTTTTCCACAACACAAATTGCCTAATAATTTCATTATATCCGCTATTGGTTTCTTATTTGGTTCTACATCGCCTGTTCGTCTTGCGGCTGTAACTTCTTTTGCGAACCATTCGAAGGGTTTACCACTAATATAGTCTATAATACGATACACTCTGTGGTTATTTCTAGGCCGTGTTTTAAATACCGTTTCAATAGTCGCGCGTACAGCAGTACTTTGGTGGCCGACATAGATCCTACCAATTTTCTTCCATTTCCTCTAGTTCTTCCAGTATCTTCGAAATATTTTATCATGTGTTCAGGAACCTCATCAACATCTACTTCCCTGTTTATAAAAAGTGGAGACATTTCAGAAAACTTATCCACCAAGTTAAAATCAGAGATTTTGGGAACTTCTATATCCACCTCCGCAAACCCAAACCAGTCTCCAGATAAAACCCTTTTACAAAACTTTTTAATAACTTTAGGATTATGTGGGGAATCTATATGATGTATAGTTTCTTTTCCGCACGGCATATCTTTATTTAACGTAGATAAATATAATGCGTTTGCATCATACCCCAAAATAGCCTTGCAAGGTTTCAAACCCACTCTAATATTTGAAACATCGGCTTCTGCATAGCGTGTAAATACGATTGATGGACCCCCGACTAGAGCGTCTTTCATCATTTCGTATGTTTCTTCTTTTGGCGCATATAGAGCCCACTCCGATATAACCACCTTTGTAGATTTGTGTTCTTTAATGATTCCTCGCAATAAATATTGTATAGCCACACCTGGTAGTGTTACCGCGTCTTTGAAAATATCTACACCCCTGTGTTTATAAAATTCACACATTTTTCCCACAGCTTCTAGGAATGGTGCCACATCCAAATTGTTATAATATTTCAGCCAATCTCTGAAGGTTTCCATATTCTCTTGTTCGAAAATTCTACGACACTTACTTAATTCTGTTTCGTCTAGTAACATTTCCCCAGATAGTTTGGAATACCAATTCTCTATATCAGGCAGTCCTTGGTAATCCAGTTTATCTGGAGAATCGAACCAATCGTAAGGGAAGAACGATTTCTGGTCTTTGCAGTCGTAGGCTTTTATCCAATTAGCGTAACTTACACAAGGTCCTAGGCAAAGCATTACATCAAGAAATCGAAACTCGGGGAGTAAATAAAATATTGTTGCGTTTGCCCTTTTTCCAACCATCACTTTCTTTGTTGTTGATGACAGTTCACCTACTAGATATTTCTTTATTAAGTTTATATCGTATTTACTACTATTGAAACCTAGAACAGGTACTTGCTCTATCCACTGTTCGATCTGAGAAACCTGCTTTTTATGTAAAAGTTCTGTATTAAACCCATATCTTAACCACACTTCTTCTCTTATAGCTTTTCCCCTGACTTTCAAATCTTCTACGATTTTTTCTATAAGTTTTGCAGGATCTTTATCACAAATATGAGTTACTGTTCCTGAGAAATTATCTCCTATACTAACGCTTACCGGAACGTGCTCGGCCTCGTATTCTAGACTATTACCTAGCGTTTTAAATTCTGGGTTGAGATACGCCTCAAAATCATATACTATCTGATATGGATAAAGAGTAGTGTCGCAATCGATCTTTATATCTTTAACCGTTCTTTGGAATTCGCATTCCCACATAACGACTAGGTTGAATTATTTGCTTCTAATAAATGTATCTCTTCTCATAGTGGATGCGCGTTCTTTTGTTCTATGCTTTGCATGAATCTCACACCCGTGCCAGTAACAGCCGTGATATTGATATACGGTATTGTTTTCTTGACAGTATCCATCTACTGGAGCTCCTAAAATCCATCTTTCACCCCCATGTCCGCACTGTTCGTGGTGAATGTGAGTTCCCTCCCGCTTTTCCACAGAGTACATCCAATCTATCGCCCCATAACTGTTAGAACATTTTGGGTAGAACGCTTTCTCGAACGACGAACGCGGGCGCTCTAAATAATTACCATCACATATTACTTTTGTCTCACCTTTCATACATTTTGGTCCGTGTCTCTTCATATTACTCGCTTTCGTGAATTTCTGTTTGCAATTATCGCAGGCGTACATTTTCGATAGGTTTTTAAGGTTTTTTATCAGAAATGCGTGATTATTAAACAGTCCTATTGTCATTGGTTTATTACCTATTTCCTTGTAGTGTGCTGGTACCTTTTTCAACCACCATACGTCACATTTGGTCGGTTGATATACTTCTATACCGATTTTAAAAAACTCTTCAACCTTTTTCAGATTTGAAAAAGGAATTGGTGAAACCACATTACTACCGAAATATTGCTTACTAAATTATTTCGCCTTGTCCGTACATCTGTCCAGGTCTTTTACCTGTCATATGCATCGCGAACATCTGAACAGACAAAGGTCGTCATTATACTTATCTAAAGAATACATACCTTTTTTATTCTTCAACCATTCTGGAAGTTCTCCTCCCGCTGGTTCTTTAGATTGTAGTCCCAATCTAGTCCACTATTGCCCTGTATTAACTTTACGAAAACCTCCACCCCATCTTACAAACTTCCACTTTGTATTCGGTCTGTCTATTTTATCGGACATTATTCGTGTTTGCTCCTTATCTGACAGCCATTTTTTTAACGGTTTTCGTTGATGATAGTGGTTCGCTACCGAGATTTTTGTGCATTATTATAGTTATAGGTTTTCCATTTTTAGTTTCCTCCATATGTTCTAGCTTGTAAGAATATGAATATCTCAAATAAAAATTTGTTGTTAGATACGGAGCGAGTTTATCGGACATGCGTTCAGACTCGTTGATGTCAATGTTTTTACGAAATGATAATGTAACTACCCGTCTTCCCTTTTCTACCTTTTCCAATGTTTCATCATGAGCCCCCAATATTTCTTCACCTTCTGCCACTATCGCACGAACGATAGATTTTTTCTTATTATTTGGTATTGGGTCACCTGTGCGTCTAATTTGGGATAAATTATTGGTGCTTGAAGGTTTTATTACACTAGCCCTTAACCCCGCAATACTTTATTTTCGAATTCTGTTACCAACTTCCTCTGCTAGTGAGAGGTCTTTAAAGGCTCCTCGTTTGTGGGCGCGGGTAAACCGCTTCATAAACGCCTCATTCTTTGTGGCGTTTATCAACTTTGTCAACCCCCTAACTCTCAACCGTTTACTAGTAATCCCTAGATATTCGGCTTCTCTTCTCAAAACTTTCTATTTCTGGCGTTATCATATTTTCTATTGTTATAACCTATGAAATTTATCTGTTCAATTGGTCGTGAAAACATCATGTTTTTTTCACGACCAATTGAATATATAACGAGAACAATTATAACATGAATGATCATGTTATAAAAGAACGCTTTGAGTGTATGTTATTATTATTGAGGCCAACTACATGTTTGCAAGTAGCATGTAAAGTTATAGATATCAGGGTATGGGATCAGTGGTTTCCAACCTGCTTTTCCGACGTGACGTATTCTGTGACGTCATTTTTACAGTAAATTTTCTTGAAACTTTTCCAAGCAAACGGACGGATTTCGATGATATGTATAGAAGTGACATACCGGTTCGATGGTATGTATCACACCATAGAAGTGACGTACCGGTATGGGTGCTCTAAAAGTTCTTTACGATAACCTATAACTGTCGTGAAGAATCAAGTACCGTTTATTTCTTACATTCACGTTCTTTAGATTTTTATTCACATCCATGGTAACCGATTCTTCGTCAAAACCAGAAAATTGTTAGATTAAAGCAAACTATACCATAATGCAAGAACTGGCATCATTAAACGAAGCTAATCCCCTCGCTGGCAGCCTTGATAATAAACTAGATGGCCGCGGCCTGCATGTCGCGCCTTGTGGCGAGGCATGGACACTAAAAAAAAAGATATAGTATAACGAAAAACTTAACCAAAAAACTTAACCAAAAACTTTAACCAAAAACTTTAACCAAAAAACTTAACCAAAAAACTTAACCAAAAACTTCAAAGTAATTTGACCTTGACATTGGGCACAGGGGCCACACGGGAGTGGGGTAGAATGAAAATACAGATGATGATAAACACCCATGTGAAGTTTCAAGGTAATGGGCAAAGCAGTTGCAGAGATATAGTATAACGAAAAACTTTAACCAAAAAACTTAACCAAAAACTTTAACCAAAAAACTTAACCAAAAATTTCAAAGTAAGACCTTGTCATTGGGCACAGGGCCGCACGGGAGTGGGGTAGAATGAAAATATGAAGTAAACATGGAAGTTTCAAGGTAATGGGCAAAGCATTGCAGAATAAGAAAAATTTAAAAAACTTAACCACAAAACTTAACCAAAAACTTTAACCAAAAACTAACCATACCCAAAAAACTCAACCAAAAAATTTAACCAAAACAAATAACCAAACAACTTAACCAAAAACTTTAACCGGACACACGTACGTACGTACGTACGTACGCCAAAGTGCCGACTATATCGCGCTTTCCGCAAGCGCGCGCGACAA
The DNA here is from genome assembly GCA_029237695.1 of Conchocele bisecta. Taxonomy (NCBI): domain Eukaryota; kingdom Metazoa; phylum Mollusca; class Bivalvia; order Lucinida; family Thyasiridae; genus Conchocele; species Conchocele bisecta. The sequence goes on from CM055270.1 coordinate 100,058,503, forward strand.
AAAGTACTCCGTGACCTTGGGCGGTCGAACGTGGGTCATATGAGTCTACTCATATGCTAAACCATGCTCCATCCATAGACACACATTATGGTCAAATAATATCAAAATCGTGGCAGTTCACAAGTTATTGAAAAATGAAAGGTGTTACTAGCGTACGTACATACGTACGCAGTACATGGACTAACGATATACCACCTCTTGCCTACCGTGAGGGGATACTAATTGGGAACCTGTTAAGCACTTACTGCGTTATGTTTCATTAAACTCTGTCTTTCCATTATAAAGATATTACATTCAACATCCTGCACCACCTTTAATTGACATGGCGCAATTTTAAATATTGCGCGGGCCCAATTTTCCCAATTTTAGTACTTTCCCCTCCCCAACAAAAAAAAACGGCATCTAGTCGCACGCTGACTGAGCCGCGGTCTATAAACTTACCCAGGGAGATTACATAGCAAACATAGTGTAACGCTTCCACTGGCGGTTTGTTTCGGTGAGTCCACAGAGTACAACAGTCCGACTTGGCAACGCCACCTAACGACTTATCACCGGCACTGCAGTGCATGATATAACAATCCTAAAACCATCAACTTCTAAAACTGGCGTTTTGAAGAAAGTCATGAAATATGCAATCTTAAATTCGATAAAATTGACGCAGTACAATTTCAACGACGTTATAAGCCAAATATATGAGTGCCAGAAATAATCCACATTCAGACACATGAACATTTTTGCCATTTCTCCATTTCATTGTCGAAACTCCAGACGGTTTTACAGAATGTGAAAGCCATGGAAAATGTATACTGGTTATCAAATACTCCTACAAGCACCAATATGAACCTGTGAGTGAAATTCACGACAGGTCATACATTACATCGAAACAGAAATTATTGCCTTGAAAAAGTCTGAGAAATATTACACACACACAAGTACACATTCAAACGGCTGTATGTCAAAAATTGTTCTGCGACTTTGCACTGCAGTGGAGTAGCCAGATTCATGCAGAGGGGGTGTGAATTGTGAATGGAGTTTGGAAGGGGGTGCGAGAACATACATTCAATTTCTTCCATTGTAGTGATTTTCACATATATTATACAGGTAGTTATTTCCCCCAGAAAACGTAGGTTAAAGTAAAAAAAATACACACCTGACTAAATGTTACGGGATGCAATTACACACCATGTCACTGGACTTTGTACTGTACTGATCACACCCACTGTGAATCCATGTGACAAGTGTTTTGTATGATGTGGTGTTTTGTGAATGAGCTGATAAGACAAGTGTCGTGCCTTTGCACTTAATGACTGGGTGCCAGACATCCTTCAGCAAAGTTGCAAATCATGATTTGAATTGGGGTCCCATCTGTTAGGCACAAAGTGTTCTTTATAGGAATTAAATATTAAATAAGTATAATTGTGTAACTATTCCAACAGTTTTAAAAAATACGAGTTCCCGCTACACAGAAATATTCACTTAGTAATCTTAGGTGTACTGATAGGTTGTATCATCGTGCTATTTTTATTGTAAATGAGGCAGGTCATTTTTAAATTATTTATATCAACTAAATGTGTCACCTGAATAAATATTTGTATTGACTTGTAACAAAATATGATCATTGCACATCAAAAGATAAATAGAGAGAATAAATAGTTGTTTCCATTAACATTTTAAAGAGTCAATGTTATCGCCCTTGATATCAAAGTGGCAATTCAAGCTTGATGTAAAAATAATAATAATGTAAAATTAACATGGCAGATATGATTTTTTTTAAGAATTTTACCAAATGTTCTACGACGGCCATCTTGGATTATGCGACAACCTCCATTTTAACAAATATGAAAATGCTTCACCCACGCACCACAACTGTGAAGTCTGACCAGCGTCAAAAATCAGTACTGTATCCGAAAAAAACAAAAGAAATCAGTATGGTAAGATATGTTATTCTTGCTTTTAAGGACTAGAGCAAGTGAGCGGGGTCTCACACATACCCTCGGCCGCAGCAAAGTCATTTGGCCTTGACCTTTGGCATGAAAGCCGCGTAGGTGAGATATAGAATGAAAATATGGCTGTTGATAAAGAAGTATGTGACATTTCCAGTCGATCCAACATACGGTTGCAGATAAATTGTGTACTTAAAACTTTAATGCAAATATTTCAAAACATTTAACACAATTTGATCTTGACCTTGGGCATGAAAGTCACATGCGTGTGCTTTAAAATGAAAATATGGATGTTGATTGTTGATAGACAAATATATGAAGTTTCAATTCAATCTGACTTACGGTTGCAGAGAAATTGTTTACTTAAAACTTTAACGCATATATTTCAAAACATTTAACGCAAGTTTCAAAGTAATTTCACCTTCACTGTGTGCATGAAAGCCGTATGTTTGTTTAATGGTGTTTAACGGCCTATCAACAGCTATGGTCTAATACTCACATAAAGGATATAACTGTCGGATACCTAATTCCAAAGTTGTTTTGTTTGTTTATTTGTGTTTAACGGCCTATCAACAGCTCAGGTCATATAAGGCTGGGCAAACGGGTTCGATCCTTTATTAACCTGCTGCTGCAATGGGGTGGGGGGGGGGGATCCCAAAATCAGAACGGAATATTTTCATCGAGAAAAAATATAGTCGGCCCTGAAATTAGAATAACCTGACCTGATGCCAGATCCATACCACACCAAAGTCACTTGGCCCCTTTCCCTAAAAAAGGATTACGAATAATCGTAATACTCACACAAGAGATATAACCAGATTCAACTGTCGCATACAAAATGCCAAAGACGTATGTGAGGGCCAAACCAGGTCTCCAGTCGGATTTCCGGTAAAGATGAATCGCGATTGTTAAATTACCCATCACATGCACCCACCAGGGCTATTGAAAGAAAATATTGATCTTCGAACTTCATAAAGAAGTATATATATGAAGTTTCAAGTCAACCCGACTTGCGGTTGCAGAGACATTGTGTACTTAAAAAATGTGACATGTTTGATGCAAATATTTCAAAACTTTAAGTAATTTGACCTTTGCAGGAAAGCCACATCGGTGTGCTACAGTATAAACAATATGGATGACGATAAAGAAGTATATGAAGATTCAACTCAATGCGATTTACGGTTGCAGATAGAATGGGTACCCAAAAACCTTTAACGCAAATCTTACGGATGGGTGAAAATACAAAAACTATATACACCTCGACATACTTTGTATGCCTGGGTATAAATCATGATTGAAGGCACTGTGTTACAGATGATGCCTCAATACGTTGTTTGTCACATCATGCACTGCAAATGACCAATATCAACCAATTGCACCATTTCATTCGAAGTCAAATTTCGAAGTCGAAATTTATTGTAATTTGTTACAAGTTTGACCATTGGGCATTGATTTCAATTATAATCATGATAATAGCACAAAAATACATCATTCATTCGTAAATTTTCGTTTCCCTTCGAAAGTCTACAAAGTTTGTCTTTGGTCTATTCTGGATGTTTCAAGTAAAATCCTTTATTGCGAAGATAACTGAAACCATGTGAAACCAACCAAATATAGACTTTATAGACTGTGGACGTTAAACAGAAATGTATGAATCAAAGATTTAATGCAATACCTTAAATGCTAATCACTCTAGGTTGGCGGTAGGATTTTTAAATTTGCTCAAATATGTGTCTGTGACTGGAGAAATGGGGCTTATGGGATTTACGACCAGTGTAGATACACATATCCGCACAGGAACTGCACTGTTCACCATTGCATCAATGAAATCTCAATCATGCTTCTAACAAGCCACATCATTATCAGGCTACAGGAGTGTACTATTTGATCAGGAGCTACACTGGTCACAAATCCCATAAACGACACACCGGTTAAAGTAACGGACCAATACCTATAAATACATTAAATATACCTAAAAGCATCCATAAGTGAAAAAAATAGGCTAAACAAATTATTTACTCCCATATATCACACATGGAGTAAATACATTTTGTTTAGCTTATTTTTCTCTCACTTATTGATGCTCTTAGGTATATTTATGTATATAGGCCATGGTCCGTTACTTCAACCTGAGGTCACAGCCACATATGTGTAAAAGCATAGTATATTTCTGACCATTTCAATATCTAGTCCTTCAAGTGTCACATAATCAGAAATGTACAAATGTCATTCTGTCCACCACAAGAATGAGTCGCCGATTGAAAAAATATTGACAAATCTTAAAACTGCACAAGTCAGATTTGTGTGAATAAGATTCATTCTCAATTCCATCAACACAAGAAGTAACATGTCTTAATGACACATCCTTTCGACAGGTTGATTAGATGATTAGAGCAGAAATCAGAGTTAAGAACCACACAAAAACTGCCGCTGGCATGGATGGTACTCCGGTTAAATGGTTATTTTTTTGTAACTGAACTTGTCTTTCTCAAGCTCTTCCTCGAGGGTTATATTTTCAGATGTCGCTGATCTTAAGATGATGACAGTCTGTCATGGCGACACTATATTTTGCTTCGTGTAGGTCGGGAACTGGATCAGTTCCCATTTCGCGAGTGTTTGGCAACTTGTTCCCCAGGTGGAGTAGTGTCTTCGGGCAGCGATTCTTCTGGTGGCCTTTGTCCTTCAACAGCAGAATGAGAAACAATTTCCGCCTTATCTGCTTCTTCTGGGACCGCCCATATACTATCTCAATAGCCCTGCTGGTGTCTGCCTCGACTGCAGGGTGAAGTTGAAGAGGCTCGACGAATAATGCAGATGGCTAAGATATGTAGACGGCTTCCCTGAAACAAACAATCAAACACTATTATGTACATGGTTAGCCTTTTATTATTGAATTTCTTACAAGTATTAACCATTACTCAGCAAATGACTCCGCAACTTTGCAACATGAAACAGTGCTTAGAGAACTACATCCCACCCGGGCATCAAGCTCACAACACTTGGATAAATGTGGTAAGCGAGTAAGCCACATTGTTCATAGTTGTGAACAGTAACTCTTGAAATCTACAACCGTACTGTCCGTAGCAGAGTTACGTTTCCATTCATAGTCTTCCTCTGCAGAATAGTTAATAAGAGATCTGGTTCGCAAATTACATGTAGCAGCTAAAGTTGGCGTCCCATCCACAGGTTGAAGTAACGGACCGAGGTATATATATATGTGTGTGTTATAGAGGGAGTAACAAAACTTTGTTTAGCTTTTTTTTTTCGTTTATGGACGCTTTTAGGCGTATTTAATGTACGTTACAATGTACTTCAACATGTGGTCCCATCTAGTAGGCATAAAAGTTTGCCTATAATAATTAAATAAGTGTATAATTGTGTAACTACGGTACATGTATTTCGCCAGTTTTAAAAATTACGAGTGCAGGCCCACTATACACATATAATCATTTAGTAATATTGATTTTACTGATAGTGACTCGCGGTGGTATCAGGCTATTTTGATATGCAAATGAGACATGACATTTTTAAATTATTTATACCAATTGAAAGTGTCGCCCGAACAAATATTTTTATTGACACATTATAAAGTACGATCATAGTGCACATAACAAAACTAAGCAGACAGAATATAGTTTCCATTAACCTTTAATGCAAACACGGTTATCGCCCCTGATATCAGTGACGAAATTCAGGTTTCATATAAAAAGAAAAAGTACATGTATATTTTCACGTACAAATGGGGGGAAAATCCCAAAATCAGAACTGAATATTTACAATAACAAAACTATATATTCAGCGCTGAAATCAAAATAATCCTGGTCTGATGCCAGGTCCTCGCCACACCAGAATCACTTGGCCCCTCCCAAAAGCAGTAGGATAAGTAATAATCTTACTACCTTTATAATGGGCAATAACCCAATTCAACTCCCTGGAGGTAACAAAAGAGCCAAAGATAAAAATGTACTGAAGGGTCAAACCAGGCAAATAGTGATTCCTATATGGAGGAACCACTACCGTTAATTTATGTCGTCTCGTTCTCCCGACCACCACCCTCGTAAAGTTTGGTATTACTTTTATAATATTTTTTTTCAGATGGAAAATATACAAATTAGGACACAATTAACAACTAAAGTGTAAATCAGATCTGATTAGCTATTCTGTAGAGGAAGTCTACATATAACATTTATTTGTTTGTTGGGGTCTAACGGCCTATCAACAGATGCGGTCATTTAAGGCCGGGTCAATGGGTTTAGTAATAAATCCCATATATTACCTGTACAAGTACATGTTCAAGTACATGTACAAATGGGGGGGGGGGGGAAATCCTAAAAATCAGAAATGAATATTTACAATAAAAGAACTATATACTCAGCCCTGAAAATCAGATGATCCTGATCTGATGCCAGGTCCTCGCCACACCAGAATCACATGGCCCTCCCAAAAGCAGTAGGATCAGTAATAATCTTACTACTTCTATAATGGGCAATAACCCAATTCAACTCCCAGGTAACAGAAAGAGCGAAAGATGAAAACGTACCTGAGGGCCAAACCAGGCAAATCGTGATCCATACGTATTACTTTTACAATATTTTAATTTTGTTCAGATGGAAAATATACAAATTGTGTCTCAATTAACAACTAAAGTGTAAATCAGATCTGATTAGCTATTATGTAGAGGAAGCCTACATGTATGAATGGAATAGTAACTCTGCTACAGACGGTACAGGAGTAGATTGCAAGAGTTATTGTTCGCAATACAATAAATGTTCAATAATAATGAGAATGTATACATACATATCTGTAACATGTATCAAACCAATGAAAACTGACATTTGATCTGCATATAAAAAATGTTCATTTCCGGCTAATTCTGCGCAGGTAAATGCACATTCACGTAAGTTTGCCCAGCTTACGTCAGATAAAATTATGTTGATTTTGGAATATGATCAGCTGATTAAGAACGGGGTCATGATATACTAAGTTCACATAAAGTTATTGAACATGAATCAAAAAAAATTAGTGGTCCTGCTTACTATTAATAGAATCAACAACGATTTGTTAAAAGAAAGCTTCTAAACAAATAATTACACATGAACATATACCTTTATGGTTTTATTTTATTCAGTATTATTCCGCCAAAACTTCAAGGACAAAATGGACTGAAATTTTGATCAATTTGGCGGGGTCTCCGCAAAGTGGATACGATAATAGACGGACAGATGAAATAGTAAAAAGCCATCTGTTTAGCCGTGCTTTATCTCGGCTAGAAAGCTGCCTTGGATTGTTCAGGGAATTTAGACTGACTAGGGGGAATTTTCACGAAAATTATTAATAGGTTGCGCAGAATTACAGACACTGATTGTAATCCCAACAAACATCAGTCTCCACCCCGCAATAAGTTGCGTGGGTCACCCCAAAGAAAGTCCCTCATTCACCACCCAGGACCAAACATGGGTTCCCTGTGTACAAAAAACTTTAGGAAGCACCCACAGCAATAAAAATACTTAATAGCACTTGTTTTACTTGTTGGTCACTGTTGTTTATAGTTTTCTAAATCGTGTAATCACGTGCTTTTCTGAAACATTAGTTGTCTAAGAAAACAACATGATAATCAGACATGTAAAATACTGGTTGTGTGCAAAGCCACATACACGTGCGAAGCCGGGGTAGAGCACTTACTTAATAGAAATACTGCACGGCCGATATTCATGATATTTCGGGAAAAGTCACCGCTGTGCAAATGCAGGGTACCTGGATTCGCACACCTAAATGTTTTAGTTTTTTCCTCACTGTTGTTACAGTTTTTTTTAAGCACATTTGACTCTGGGGGGGGGGGGGGGGGGGGGGGGTTTGGAATGAAAGCCTATATTAGACAATAGATAACGATAAGAGCCTAATAGAATAATGGAAATTTGACGTGTTGGACTGAAACATATATTCAAAGTGACTTACAAGTATCGAAGGTGCCACAAGACACACGTACGTCAGGAGTACGAGATGCACCATAAAATTAGAAATTAGCCTATTTAATACAAACAATTGTGGAAACAACATTGGTCGCGAAAACAATGACTCGGCATCATGTGTGTGATTTTTGGGAAAAGTATATGATTGTTAAAAGCACAGGCAATGTTGAATATCCCTCCACCTACTTGAATTCATGTTATATTGAATACAATGGAATTATTTTAGTGCCCTGTGGTTAAAGTGCTGTCGAAGTCAGCAGATTCAATTATTGGTCTACAGTAATAAAGATATAATTCCTACCTGAACGAAGTTTCCGTGGTTGGCAGTTAGTAAACTTATGTAAAATGTAGGGGTTCAATTTGTGCGTCTTGGCTGTCGCCGTTATTGTCCTCTCAATTTTAGGCACATTGCAGAAATGACGTCTGTAGCATTCACAAATCGTGGAGTAAACAATGAGTTTCTGTATTTCCGTAATTTCCGTATTTAGAGTTATAAGGCAATGAAGACCAGCACTAATTTCCGAAGGTTTGGTCAGTAGGCTACGTGTAAATGGCAATATGACCAATCTTGGTATTATTACGCGTTTGAGCAGGTAAAACTAAATTAAAGCAGTAAACCAATAGATAATGACAACACTTACTTCCTTATATTATGAATGTATGTTATTCGTTGATTGAATTGTGGACATAGCAAAAACGTAATAGACCTTTTAAAAAGATGTTTATTTTTCGGAATACTTTTTAGTAGCGTAAATATAATTTTAGCCTAATTAACACCAAATTTAGTATGACGTCTCAATGAAAATACAATCGCATTTAAACAACAAATAGTTGACTTTTTAAACGGAAAATTTGTTATTGGGATTGTTTTATTTACATTAAAAAAAGTGTCCTGTGTCCAATAAATTGGACACATGACACTTTGGCGGTTTAGTAAAAGGTTCAATATTGACTCTATGTGTACGGGTGTTCTAATGGGGCGCCATACGGGATAATCGTATTTAAACTAAATTTATTGGAAGCTATTTTTTTTGCAAATTAATGGTATTTTTATTTTCATATAAACCTATCAGAATGTTTACAGGTGTTATCATGTTTCAATATTGAAAACTATAACATATAGCTTGTTGGTATTGGCTCACTTTCTTTTACGAAAGTTTCCCGCTGCGGAACCCATTCGGCCATCGACCGATTTGTAATTAAGAACGCCTGTAAACTATTTCACGAGTATATAGGCGTTCTATGGAAAATATCATATATTAATGGAGTGTGAGACTTGTTGTAAGGACGTTTACGGTAAAGACTATCTACGAAGGCATCTATCGAGAGCGTAGAAAATTTCCTTGTGTCGCCCGCAATTTCAATGCCCCAGATTGCCTTCTTGTAAGAATTCATTAGTGCCCACAAAACTTCTTTGTAGACCAACGCACACGCCAAGCCGTCAGTTGGTCTAAAGCGTGAACCGTGGTAGATAGAGCTGGTAGTATTAGTTGCTGATCTAGAAATGAATTAGCTAAGATTGGAAGGAGAAAAAATGGGGTGTTGGAATATAACTATGCGGGAGGAGGAGCATTGAATTTCATTAATTATTTCGACTGTTCTCCATATAATATTCATAAGATTTGCTGTCGGGGAGACAATATGCCTCGTTAAGACGCGTTATTTTTGATTTTTCGGGGGTGGTGGGTGGTAGTATAGAGGGTTATAAATAAATCCACCGTAGGTGGGTATCATTTTGACTTCCTCTATATACTACTCCTCCTACTTCTCTATTATTGATGTGCATTACCGTAACGCTTGTTTCCGACAGGGTGCAATAATAGCGTGCAGGGTTGTTTAAAAATTAATATTCTTACGATTGGTAACATTTATAAATGAACATTTACATAAGGATGGTGGTTGTATCAGTACTTCCAAATTATGTGATGCTGTGAAATTAAAAAATAATCGCTAATATGATCCTTTTATTACATATTAAGGTGCTGTACCATCCTAGCTGTAAATTCAATTTGGATGCCTGTAATATATGGTTTTTACATGTACAATTTGGCTTCTACACACATGCGTACAGACGTAAATTACACATGTGCTAGATCAAATTTGTTCTGTATCTGCATATTACATGGTGTGGTTAGTGTGTGCATTTTTTATTGGTAAAACAATTGCATAAAGATTACTTGTGAATCGCATCCATATGGTTTATCTTACATTATGAGCTATTGTTTTATCAGTAGGCGATTGTATTATAGTTTCCAATTGAAATTTACATGAGGACCACACGACGGGTACAACTTACGCCTAGCACATACCATATGAAATTACGGGGTACTTAGTGTATAGCCTGTGATTCGCATTTATATATTTTATTACCATGGACTACGTGTATTATTTTATTTAAGATATGACCTAGGTGTATTATTTAGTGTTATACACTCCATAGTGTATTATTAGTGGGTTAATAAACTCATACTGGAGTATTAGTGTTCTTTACACTCACTAGTGGTATTTTAGTGTTCATACACTCACTACTGTATTATTAGTGTTCACACACTCACTAATGTATTATTACGTGTTCATAACTCAATATGTATTATTAGTGTCATAACAGATACTGTATTAATAGTGTTTCACACACTCACTAATGTATTATTAGTGTTCATGCACTCATAGTGTTATTAGTGTTTCATACACCTCACTAGTGTATTATTAAAGTGTTCATGGCACGTCACTAAGTTTATTATAAGTGTTCATACACATACTACGTATTATTAGTGTTTAACACAATGACTAGTGTATTTTAGTGTTCAATACATCACTAGTGTTATTATTAGTGTTCATAACACTCACAGTGTATTATTGTGTTCAAAACTCAATACTGTATTATTAGTGTTCATAATTCACTAGTGTATAATTAGTGTTAAAATTTCACTAGTGTATTTATTAGTGTGCATACAACTCATACTGTATTAGTAGTGTGCATACATCACTACTGTATTATTTAGTGTTCATACATGACTAGTGTATTCATTAGTTGTTCTACCCTCCCTACTGTATTGTTTAGTGTTCATACACTTGACTAGTGTATCAATAGTGTTCACACGATTCATAGTTGTATTATTATTGTTTTACTACCTGCCCTATGTTATGTTTAGTGTTAATACACTGAATAGTGTATCATTAGTGTTACAGATTCATAGTGGTATTATTAGTCTGTTTCATACACTCCATACTGTATTATTAGTGTCGATACACTCCCTTCAGTCTTGTTAGTCTGTATTACCTGACTAGAGTATATTAGTGTGTCACACATTCTTAGGTTGTTATTAGTGTTCATACCTCACTACTGTATTATATTGTTATACACTCAGTACTGTATTGTTAGTGTTCTTTACACTGATAGTTATATCTCATTAGTGTTCATACACTCACTGTGTATTATTTAGGTGTTCATACACTCAATACTGTCTTATTAGCTGTTCATACATGATAGTGTATCATTAGTGTTCTTTCATCACTAGTGTACTTTTAGAAATGTTCATTACACTCACTAATGTATCATTAGTGTTCAGTACACTCACTAGTGTATTATTAGTGTGTTTAATACACTCATAGTGTATTAATTAGGTTCAATACATTCTCTAGTGTACTATTAGTGATTTCATAACTCATAGTGTCTTAATAGTGTTGCATAATTTCATAGTGTACTCTTAGTGTTCATTACATCGGTACTAGTGTATCATTAGTTGTTCTTACACTCACTAGTGTATCATTAGTGTTATACATCTCTAGTGTATTATAGTGTTCATACAGTCATCTTGTGTTTATTAGTGTTCATACACTCCCTAGTGTCAACTATTTGGTTCATACGCGCGCACTCACTAGTGTATTAGTAGTGTTCATACGACTCACTAGTGTACTTTTAGTGTTTCATACACTCACTAGGTATTATTAGTTGTTATACATCATAGTGTATCATTAGTGTTCATACACGTCACTAGTGTGATATTAGTGTGTAACATCACGTAGGTGTATTTTAGTGTTATACATTTTCACTAGTGTATCATTATGTTACATACACTCACTAGTTGTACTTTAGTGTTATACACTCATAGTGTATCATTATGTTCATACACTCAATACCTGGTAGTTCTTAGTGTTATACTCTCACTTAGTGTATTATTAGTGTCATACTTCACTAGCTGTATCTTAGTGTTTAGCACTCACTATTGTGATTTTTAGTGTTCATACATTTGCACTAGTGTATTTTTAGATGGGCATACATTCATAGTGTTTTGTGTCGTGTTCATAACACTCATGTTTATCATAGTGTTCATTCACATACTAGTGTTCATTAGTGTTTATCACTCATAGTGTAGTATTAGTGTTTATACACTCAATAGGTATGAATAGTGTTTATACATCACTAGTGTATCATTGTGTTCTATACACTCACTAGTGTTATCATAGTGTTTATACACTCATAGTGTATTAGTTAGTGTTCATACATTCACTAGTGTAATTATTAGTGTTATCACTCCTGTGTATCATTAGTGTTTATACATCAGATAGTGTGTAAAACTAATTTATGTCCACTAATATGTTAAGACCCGTGTTTTATGTAAGCAAATTATACTAAACTAAAATAATTAGAGCTAGCTTTAATATCATGAACTAGCTCGAATTTATTTAAAGCTAGTTATACTACATTTGGAGCTAAGCTCCGTTGATTTCGATAGGTATAGATACATTAGATTTTGCCACTGTTCACCGATTTCCATAAACGAAACACCGGGTGCAAGCTTCTAAAAGCAATATAGGTCTCAATCGAGGAATGGGAGTTTGCTATTTTAACAGGGGCAGCTGACCATAATCCTTTGCAACTGTCTAGTATCGTATATAAGAGTCACAATGATTACCTCCCACCTCTGGAAGCCAATGGCTACGGCGGGAAGCCTTCCCACGGTGTGGTGCTATAATTAATGACTTCTTATATACTACTCGAGAATTTTTTCTCCATTTTTATGAGGTAATATGTATGAGAATGGGTAGTAATGTTAATTTTTCAAAAACACGAAGGGGGGTAAGGGGTGTAGGCATAATTATAATTTTTCAAACACAAAGGGGGGAGTAAGCATAATTTTTAAAAACACGACCTTACTGATCGGCGGGTATGTATGAGAACATATTTTTCATCAACCGCGAGACTTAGTTTTTGACATGAGAAGATACACCCCTATTAGAGATAAGAAATCCCTAATGTTTTCTCAGTATATTACAGCAATCTGTCCTTCATATATTACAAATTAGACTTACACCCTATTGAAAGATAAAAATCTATTGGTTATAATCAGTATAATGGTCTACCATAAAGAAAGATGAGAAGAGCAAGCTAGAGTTGGGATTTTCCTAGTGAGGTCTTGAGGACTCAAGAAAAAGATATAGCAGATAGGATAAGTGACGGCGGGCGAGCTCATCGTCTACGAGGAGAGGTGCGACGTGCAGGTTTCAACGGGACCTGGCCCGCTGACCCTGAATACGCTCCGAGAAATTGGAGAACGAGACGACGGCCAGTCTGTCGCGCCACTGCTTACGCGCGCGTTGTAACAGAAGATTCCCGCAGCCGCGCGTAGAAAACCACTATTCAAGGCTCACTACAATAAGATTTTTATCAAGGTTGTTGGGAGACCTTAAGAGTAGGAGAGATATCGCCAGAGCGTGGAGGAGGGTTCCCAGGATTCTCGCCGAAGAAGCCGAAGGTTAGGGAAACTGTGATAGGGGGTAGGAGGAGAAGATAGTATGGACTGTCGAGAGGGGGGTAGTGGGGAGATCGCAATGCGTAATGAATACAATTTCGTCCAGAGCTGACACGGCGTGTTATCTGAGGTATTCGTGCTCGTATCGTATTGGAAATAGCGCCCGACTTCTATGATCAATCACAAACAATCAAGGGCAGTCCGAGGAATAATAACGAGATCGCCAAGGCGAGAGTGGATAATCCGGATTGAGAGAAAGGTCGAATGGACATCGACAAAGTGGTGAGGAACCAACACAAAATGGACCTTCGTTCGTTGGATATCGCGGTTTCGAGGTGAAGATGGATCATCGAGCTCAACAAACTTCTCATGGGGCGTGAGAAAAACTCCCAGACGGGTTAAGACAGAAAAAGGAATGTAGTTCCGTCGACACGTACGACGACTAATTGTGTTGTTTAGGTGCATAGCCATACCGTGGAGTGTGAGACCAGGACCGCTGTTTGTGAGAAGTGCAACGCCCTTAGCTAACGAATATCTCGTCACGATACCGGACGGATAGTAAAGGAATTCCCTTGAAAGATATTAAGAAGGGTCTAAGAGACTTCAAGGTGTTGCGATTTCGCGTTTACGAGTCCCACGATGAGGGAGTGTGGTACCTAATGAAGTGTCGGCAAACTACGAGTTAGGGCGACTCAGACAATGACGATAGGAATGTTTTGGAGGTCTCACTCGTTGCTTCATAAGAACCTCCGCAAGATGACGAAACGAGTCGGGTGCTCCGGATGATTCCAAAACGGTTCACAAAAGTCGTTGGTAAAACTGCACAGGCACGCGCCACCTGCATTGGGTGGGAAGACCGTGGTGAATGTCCAGGTAAGAGGGTAGAGAGGGACGCAGTCGGCTACGAGATGGCGTTCTTATCCTACGGGATCAGGCGAGTACTCTTTCATTCAAAGGTGAACAGAGAAGATGAGAGGGTGGGAAAACACTACAACCGCCGACTGTGGTCACGGTGGTGAGAAGTGGGTGCCCCTGGTAGATCCGGTCAGACGGTTACTCGTCACCGAGGGCGACCGAGCCGTGTGTTCAGTTTCACGGATGCTGACTGGCACGGGGTGTCGAGCATTGCATGAGAGGTTAACGCGAGATCGCTGTACAAGAGGACGTAAAATTCAAGCGCCAAGATAGGTAAGGGGGGTTTCGAGTGGTGGTGATGTGGGAGTGCGAGTGGTTGAATGAGGGTTGAATACCTACTATCCACAATTGCCACGCGAAGGTTAGGAGGAGAGGACTCTGTTACCTCTCCAGATAGTCTATGTACTTCGAGGCGTATCTCGACAAGTCAAAAACACTCACACCCGACAAGGACTGATACTCGCGAGGTGACGTTCCTGATATCTGTGTCTTTGGGGGATACGAGGCATGAAGGGTTAACCCACGGAACGAGATCGACAGACTAGTCGGAAGTTCGTGGACCGAGCTACAGATGTGAGGCAAGGCAATCAGGCGAGGGTTAGGAAGAAGTATCTGGCCGGCCGATATAGATATGCTATTCGAATGTCTCAGCAAGCAAGCTGTTAGCTTGGGTTGACCCAGTCCCGGGTGGTGGGGGGTTAACTGTTTGCCAAGTTCGACCTTGAACATCATCAAGCAGTCATTTGTCGAGGGAAGTAGAAGTTTGGAGGCACCGTGATAAGGTGATGGTGGAAAAGAGAGCCAGCACGACGATGTTTCTGTTGTACCCCAGAGTTTGAGGATTCTCGACTATCATCCAATATCTGACCGGTACACGTACGACCTGTGGGTTAAGGCTCGTAGACTGTAAAACGATTTAAAGTCTCACTTGTACGAGTGTTCGATAGCGCGGACAAGTCTCGACCACTCGGGCGGCCCAGACTATCCGAGTGGTACTCGATGTTGAAGGTGGTGAGTTCCTATCTGTCGTTGTCCGAGTGGAAAGAGTGTAAGAAGGTTGGTTCCAGGAAAATGGGATGAAGGACGTTCAAGGAAGGTTGCAACACTACAACGACTTGGATGTCGGACCGTTCCTGGAGCTGTGACTAAGATGACGGAGTTCTACAGAGGAAGAGGTGTTGGAAATACTCAAGGATGCTGTGTCTCATGACCTGGTGTTTCCCTTCAGTACCTAATTCGTGGGACGATCGCGATGGGGAAGGGGCCACCCCGAGCTGTGGTCGCCGAAGTCTGAAACTTATGAGCTGATGAAGCGGGATTCGTCGGGTGGTCAGTCATTGTGTTCTCCAGATACGCAGAGGCTGTCAGTCGACGATCAGGGGTCAGGTAGGTAGTCGGTAGGAGAGATGTGCAAGGCAGGGGTGATGGGGTACGACGCCAATGCGCTGTATCTGTCTACCCTATCGAAAGACATGCCGTGCCGGGGAGGAAGACGATTGGGAGTGTGACGGACCCGGAAAGACAGTCGTATTATAGGACTGTTTCGGGAGGAAGGTGTCAGGAGCCGAAAAAAGTGGTGTCGGATCTTGCGAGTTGGATATAGAGGTCCCGGAACGTTGAGAGAAAGTTTCGGAAATGTCACCGCTGTTGTTCATTCGAGAAATCGATTGAAACGATGTTCGCAGCACATGAAGGACTTCGTGGCCGGTACTGGAGGAAAGGATCGAAGGACAGGAAAGCGTCGTGGGGGCAATGTCCGCCAAGAAGTGTATTATCTCCCCACTGCAAATGTGGTTCTGGAGCACGGTGCTGATCATCAAGGCGGTGCCTAGGTGATAGATACACGCGGAACCGTTTCAATGGTTTCGTGGACAGGTCCACGTGCCAGACCGGACGGAGGACGTAGACAAGAGAAGACGGTGTTGGCGGAGATATTAAAATGGTTGGCAACGCCGTGTTTGTGGAAAGATGATAGAGGCACTAGAGACTCCTGAAGAACACACATATACGACAGGATGAGAAGACTGTCGACCGGGCACTGAGGTCGGGCGTGGTTCGAGGACCTGGAGGAGATTGGGGAAGGCTTCGAGATATCGTGCAGAAGACTCGAGTGGTGATCAAACAGACCGTTTCAGTGTGGTTATAGCGGTTACAGGTTGACCCAAGCTCCGGATGCTGGAGTGTCTATTACTTTTTCTAGGGACAAAGTCCGTGGAACGCGGAGATTTCGAATCTGATACAGATGGACACTGACAGCATGTACTTCGCGCTGTGGAGAAAACGCGCTGGCGGCGGTGGTGAGAAAGAATATGCAGAGATGTCGTTTAATAAGCGAGAGAGAGTGGTTGGCGTGGGAGTGTGGAGCAACAGAACTCCGGGCTGTTTCAAGCTGGATTCGAAGGGGATAGAGCATCGCTTGTGTAGCAAGTGTTACTACTGTGAGTGGTGGATGGAAAATCTAAGACTCGGGCAAGGGGGTTGTCGAAGAGATCTAACGATTGACTTGGGGAAGGTATAGAGTGCGCTCTCGAAGGGGGTAGGGATATGGCGGAGAACAGGGGATTCCGCAATGATTAACGGGGTGGATGAAGACCTTACTGTCAACAAAAATTAGGACTTCGGGAACTACGACAAGAGGAGAGTGATGAAGACGGGTTGACACAGAGCCTATAGGATAGGTAAAAAAAAGGAAACTCTGGAAAAAAAAGGATAGGAATACTAAAGACTTAACGTTCCGGGGGCAACTGGGTGTAGAAGGTACTAAGATAGTTCTTCGCGAACCAAAACCGCCGTGATGACCTATCAGCCAATTAATAGAGCACGGGCTCATCGGGTTTGGTAATAGAGCGATCCAGTGGCCAATTACTGTTCATTGACACACGGGATCAGTTCGGCGCGGCGGCTGCCACTTCAAGTATCCGGTTGATAGAGGTACGGACGTCCCCAATATTCTGATGGAGCGCTGCTCCTCTAAACCAACGGGTCGGCCCGCGCGAGACGGCAGAGGGCTTGCTCGTCACCTTTTTAAACTTGATAGCATCTACAGGCTTCTTCCTATCTAAATATTGGTCACCTCTCCGTTCAGTGAGGATACACGGCGGGGAGTCTGGCACCCATTCGGTCCGATCGCGAATGACGGTCTAAAGTCTTAGCGTGTATTGGTGTCGAACAGTCTCTCAGCCAGGGTTGCGAGTGAAGCGTACACGAATCCCCTGGTCCCGGTGGATGTTGACGCGCCGCGCCGCGTGTCTGATAGAAACTTTATGCTTAGAAATAGATGAGAGACGCGGCCATGAAACTCGCGGCCGGATCGACCTGGAGAAGATTCGGCCTTTGAGGAGGACTTCCTCTTACTATTCGTGAAAGAGCCTCGGCCACTTCCTTAGACTCTTTGTGGCCAGGCTCAGCCCCTTATAACGATCGCTACGTCAACGATTGTCGCGAGTGGTAGTTTTGCGAACCGCGCGATCGTGAGTACAAATAGAGAATGGGAAGAGAAAGGAGATCGCTTCGTGAACTTGGTTCGGTAGTCGGCACGTCGAATTCGGGTCGCGGAATATTGTGAGGCGCGGGTAAATAGAATGCAGATGCTGCTTTGTGGCCTTCCTTGCAGCGTTTTCTGAAAACCTGTGGTCACGCCGCCGCGAGGTTCATGATGGGCGAGTCCCTTCAGTGGCAGCGGTGGGCTATAGTATGTATTTTTGACAGCTTGCGCGTTAGTTTGGTTATCAAGTTTGCGCGTGTTCAATCGTATGCGAAGTTATTTATATATCGAACATCTCAAACATGCCTCGCCAGTTCGTCCGGTAACTGCGTCGTTAATAAATAAACCTTTGTTGGAAGTTTCGCTGCAGCCCCAATCGCGTTTGGGTTGGAACAGGGAGTGGGAGGGAATCTAGAATTCAACATGTTGATGGAGGAATTTAACATCCGCTTTGCGAAAAGGGTGGGCGCCTTTTTTCGTCCTCGCGCCAGTCTCGAGACAATCTCGGGCCAGACGAATCATACTCTTATGCACCAGGTAAACGTTGTGTTTTGGGCAGTGTAGCCTGTTCATCGATAATAGCGCTCATAAAGTTCAGTCAACTAAATCGTTTTCTGTCTATCTATATTTTTATAAAATAAATTTGTTTTTAATGAATTAATTTATATCTGGAGAATTGAATAGCGTGCCGGACGGCACACCACACCCATTCCCACGACGATGAACGCGATTCTCGCGGTTTTTTGGGCCTTGACGTTACATAGAAAATATGAAAGTTGTGGCTCGCGATCCCATTGGATCGAGACTGTTGGGGAGTCCTTGCCATAGCGTGTACTCGCGGGTTGGCTTTTTAAGTTCTGAAAAGTTTGGCGGGGTGATTTTCGCGGCGAAGGGTCTTCATTGACCCAGTCAGATGGGAGCTGGTTTCGTTTTTGACCCACGCTTACCTTTGCGAATTGAGTTGTTCTACAGCAAATCATGACGCTTCGTCTATCCACGTTCGAGCTTATTTTAGAGAATATAGTTGCTACCGTTCTGAACGCCAATGCGTTTACAAGCGCAAAGACCTATGTATTAACTGTTGTACGATTGAAGCCATATCTTTCCATATATTAACTGGTAGAATTTCCAAGCTTTAAGGATAATTCTCGGGGTCAAACGAGCGGCCCGTAGCGTCGCGAGAGCCTAGTCTCTCCGTAAAGGTCCAATTTGGTGAGCGGTTCTCCTAGGGCTCATCTTGATAGTCGAGCATACCCGATACTGAAACCCGCTGATCACACGGCGTGATAAAGCGCATTCACTAAATTTTACCATCTTGTTCAGCATGTGTTATAATTATAGATATAAAAGGGGTCTTGTCAATGTTTAAATGGGGGCGCATCCAATTCAACATTGTTGATGTTGGTGTTCGTAAACTTTCTTCTGTACATGGGCTGGTCGTTTTTTCGTGGTTTTCCACACGCAAGGGCGACCACAGCTTGCCAGACACCAAGAACCAACTCCAATTCACGAATTGGGTTCAATCGGATTTCGCCCCAACTCCAACGGCAGTAGGTATTGGGTGACAATTCTAAAGATTTGGGTGGGCTTCCCTTCGTGAATTTGGGGTGTTGTTGTAACCGGTGGCGGTGGCGAACTATAGAGAACGACTAGCTTCACGGATTGGATAATCTTGTCCATCCTCCTATACCTCTTGCTCCGGCGCAACAACCTGCCCCCCCACCCCAGCCCGCCCCTGCGACTCGCGCTCAATCCCTCTACAGGTTACCGCGAAACTATGGCGAGGACGGCACCGCGATAGAACGGCCGAAGTCATGTAGGTCGCTCAAATATGCCACCGACGTTCTTAAAAACGAAGGCCGACACTGTTCAGCGTCCAATCGCACTTGGGGGAAATACTCAACGATGACCCTCCGTTAACCTCTTCGCGAACTCCGTGACTCGATAAGGCCTACAAAACGGTCTGGGCGAACTGGTCTTAACCTCTCCAAATCACGGCGCTGGGATGAAACATATCCGCGGCTAGAAGAAAGAAAACTGGAGGAGGACGGGGTGAACGATTAGAGATCTTACGAGCGGATTCGCCGAAACGGGCTGCTCGGTGTCGCTGTGTGCGGGATGAAAGAGAAGCTCGCTTGGAGGACGCTCGGCACGTGAGGCTGCTCTCGACACAATAAGTCGGATCTGCGTATCAATCTCGAGGGTCCGGAGACGACACTCGGTGAGCGTCTTCGCACTCTGTTCAGAGAGCAGGGCGTCACGCATAGCAAGGATCCTCGTTGCTACTCGGCAATGACTATATCACATAGGTTCAGCTTTTCACTGGTGGTGCGGCGCCACCACCCGCGGCTCAGCACCAGCACCCAGGCTCCATCCGGTGAGGGGCCACAAGGAGTGGGTAAAACAACTAACTAAAAAGCCCTCGCCAATCTTCTAGTAAAGTTAGCTGGGTGGCTCTGCGCACTACCTGGACTGTCTGGAGTAAGTATTGTTTCTTAACTGCTATTATATTATCAAAAACGGCGGATGGCTAGCAAAAAATACCTGGGCTTTATGTGGCAATCGCCGGTCTTACCTACTATTCTTCGCAGAGAGTTCCTACAACCAAGGTAATAATCCGATCGCCTATCGCTACGAGGTGCGATGACGAGCCCTAATTTCTCCTCCGTGCGGGTGTTGTGCTTCCAATTTCACACAATTTGCGATTGGTTTGTGTTTCTCCAATTCGCAGATTGGTTTGTTGAAGGAAATCGATGGTGCTCCAATTTACGAATTGGGGTACTGGGTTCGATTGTGTATCCAATTTACGAATTGGGGGAGGTTATCGATTTTGTGATTTTTTGAAAATCGGTTCCCTACTGTTGGGGGTGCGTTGATGATATCCGTTAGTTCACGCTTAGCGTTGTGGCGTGATTTCGCCGAAATTTTTAGATTGGCGGTGGCGATTACGCTCTGATTATTGTAACCGTCAACCGGGTCTGTCTCGGTTAGTATATATTGCTCGACGCCATATAGGACCTATTCCAAATACATAGTTACTGGGGGTTGCTGGCATTTGCAAATAGTCCTGATAATTATGGGATCGCTTCTGCTAGTCCACCCTTAGCTGAGATGGCAGTCGCTCTAAAGTGCCAAGATTGTTTTTGTGCAGCAAAACGTGTTACCGTGTTCGTATAGAACTGCGAGTTTGCTTCTGTGCGCCGAGGATGGCCGCGAATGATTCTTTGACGCAAGAAGTAACCCCGGCCTGCGTGAACCCTTAGACCCGTTCTAACTATAAATGTACCCCACGCGTTCTGAGCCTCAGCAGCCTGCTGTATGTAATTTCGACGTGAGCCCGTTTCGGAGGTAACATTTTAAAGAAAACACGCCACAGTGCCGACCTCCAGACACTTCGGTCCCGAATGTAATAGTCGCGTGGTCAAAAGTTCCGTCGTTTCGGATGACGATGTGGTCGCCGGAGTGATCGTGTCTAAATCAGTCGCGTCGCCAATTTCCCAGACTGGCCCGAATGAGAACGTCCGAGCCTCGGTGCTGGTAGGAAAATGCTTTTCTGTCTCCTAGTCCGGTCTTTTGAAACGTGTAAATTCGTTGCACAGTCGGTCAAACACCATCTCGTCGTAAGCGTTGAATAATGGATTTCCGGCCGTCGTGTATTGAGGAATTACCGTAGTCTTTTGAGAATCTCCTAATAGTATAATACGCGTGAAAGTTGTAGACCACTTCGGAGCATGACATTCTTGGATGGTCAGTGGCCCTCCCCCTTTCATCCGTACGAACACACCACCCGTCCTGTTGCGCACCTACAGCGAATTATTTTGGTTCTGCCCAAAACTGCATCGGTGTTGCTTTCCACCCGTTTACCGCCTCCATCGTAGTAATCTTGGGCAGCCTATATTGTTCAAAGAGATGTCGGGGAAGTTGGTGGCAAAAGCCGCTGTCCGGTCTAACCGTTACGGTTGGGTGTACAAGGCGGTTAACAACGTCTTTTTGCGTGTATTTACCTCCGACCGCGTACTTTACATTAGAGTTAAAGCTAAATGCTTTGGTATCCATTGAAAGATATTATTATGTTTGCTACTATAACTAATGTTCAAAAAGGGAGTTGTGAACTTCAAAAATTAATAGACAACTGCTGCGGAGAAAACGGCGGGTAGGAATAGAACGGCCAGAGGTTATCTTTTCCGTAGATGGTCTAGATCTAGAGACCGCCGATAGTCCTGCAGAAGTAGAGAGACGCATTCGGGAATCAGCTGTCGCAGTACGTCCTGGCCTTTGGGGTTTCAGAGATGTCCAAGCTTTAATCGCAAGGAATATGCCTGATAATGTCACTCTCACAGTCTCAAAAGCCACGGGGATTGCGACATTGTCCGTTGATAAAAAAATAAAGATCACTCCGGGGTTGGCCTCAATGTTAGGATTTAAATTTGCACCCCCTTACAACGAGGATGAAGGGCGAGTGTTACCGTTGCACTTTGTCTTCCCCGTGGGTTATCACCGCGGCGATACCCCAGTAAACTTCGCATTCACGAAAACTCTCAGGGTACACCTGGATCGGGTGAACACATCGTACAACACGGTAGAGGGATCCCCCAGCACATTACTGAAAACTGTGCCCGCCAGCGACTGTTTCTATGGCGAGACTGTGACCTTAGACTTCCCACACCCCGAGATGAAAGTTTTGGAATCGGGACACATCCACGAGTTGAAGATTTCTATTCTTGATGATAAAGGGCGAGAGTTGAAGAACGATTACCCGATTTCGGTAGTCCTAGAAATTTCAAATTAATTTTGAAATATTATTTTTTAGAATTAAACGCATGTTCGTAATTTATATATTATCAACATTATTGAAAATGAGTATATACGGACCAGGTAGTTCTTCCGATTGGGTGACAAATATAAATTCAAAGAATTTGGAACCGGCAGAAGGGGGATTCATCCCGACAGAGGGCGACTTTTTAATCTACCCAAAAAAACAAAGGCCTTGATCAATAGAACTATATCGATGGCCACGGACGAGATTCATAAAAGTCTACTATCACAACTTAGAGAATATGCCCTGGTTGTGAATACACGAAGTCGTGAAGAAACGCATACGGAACTAAACGAACTAGGTAAAAAAATAACCAAATTTCGAAAAGAGGCCCGGTTGGGTATTGATAAAGTCCGAGAAGACCAGCAGGCAGACATTACGGAGGCTTTTGATGCGTTGCGTTTAGAGGACTCTCTCACCAGAGAAGCGACACTTACTGAATTAGACGGTAAAATAATCGATTTTCGAAAGGAGACCCGAACGAATATTGAGAAAGATCAGGCGGCTTATAAGGTGTTGCGCTCAGAGGACTCTCTCATCAGAGAAACGGAACTAAACGAACTAGGTAAAAAAATAACCAAATTTCGAAAAGAGAGCAGGTCGGATATTGATAAAGTCCGGGCAGACCGCCAGGCGGCCCTTACGTTGCGCTTAGAGGACTCTCTCATTAGAGATGCGGCATTTACCGAACTAGGTAAAAAAATAACCAAATTTCAAAAAGAGGCCACGTCGGGTATTGAGAAAGCACGAGAAGACCACCAGGCGGACCTTACGAAGGCTTATGAGGTGTTGCGCTCAGAGGACTCTCTCATCAGAGAAGCGGCACTTACCGAACTAGACGGAAAGATAACCGAAGTTTCCGATAAACTGAAACATGATCGTATAGCCGCGACCAAAGCTCTTGAGGAGGCCTCTTATAAGATTCGTACTGAGGCATATAACGCAAAACAGGGCGCTTGCCGGAATAGTGAAAACAATGAAAACACCAAAACGTGTCATAACAGTTTGGGCTGAGAAGCGGGGCCCATTGATTGAGGGGCACTATGAATATTCGTTCGGTGCCAAAGCGAGTAATAAATATGGGGGATACACTATGACAGCTGCAGGTGAAGTTATCCAAATGGCGGTCTGCTCGGTTAATGCTAATGGTAAACCTGTGGGCGCGGTCGCGATAAATATTGTAGTAGATGGGGAAGAACGGGGGTTTGGAGTCACTAAAATCTCTGGAGATAGTTCGACGATTGTTTCGTTCACCGGTGATGATCGAATTAGACTTTCCCAAAGTAGTGTTATTAACTTTGTTACGAAAATCGGTGACCCAGAGAGTTCTTCCACTATTGTCTCATTGTTAATTGAACTTATTGTGTAAATACTAATATATTGAACTAAATTTGTAAAATTTAAATATGAACGAATCACCGTATCCAACTCTCAATACCACTCCACCAACACAATATCCAACTCTCAATACCACTCCACCAACACTATATCCAATTAACGAAAGAAGTTCAGATTTTAGGTTGAATAATATCGTCGCTATGCAGGATATTTTAGTTAGAGAATGTGCAAATAGAAAAAGACACGCTAAAAAATATAAGCGCGCGGTGAACATAGCTGAAGCATCTAGTACGGTTCTGGCAAGTGTTTCTGTGTTGTGTGGGGCGGGAACAGCTGCAACTATATCCACCATTATAACGGTTCCTGTAGCGGGGATTTTATGTGCGGTGTCGGCCGTTTCTGGGTTGCTGTGTATGGTAATTAGGGCGGCGGGTGGAAAACTCGAGAAAAAAAGTAGAAAACATGATAGAATATCCGTTCTCGCTAGGTCTAAGAAAAATAGCATCGACGTTATGGTGTCCAAAGCGTTGGCCGATAAGAAAATATCAAATTTAGAGTTTGAATCCGTGGTGGAAGAAATGGGGAGATATGAAGAATTAAAAATGATATAAGAATCAAGGCGCGCGCCACCATGCCCAAAATTGAGTGTACTGATTGGGATAAATTTAAGGTAAAACTTGGAAATAAAGTCGGAGGAAATGTTACAGCACCATTGTGATATTTTATAAAATTATTTTTTTTATAATTAATTTTCCTATTTTTTCAAAATTCAAAATTATTAATTATTAATTATATTTGTGCAGTAAACAATTTATTAATTAATTTTAGGAAAATTATTAACAATTAAAAAAAAAGAAAAGTTTAGGTCCTACCGAGGCTCGAACCCGCGCCAGCAAAACCCTTCTGGGTCCACCTCGCTAAGCCCTTCGCTTAAATCTCTCTTTTCTCTTTTTTTCGGCTTAGCGAGGTGTGTCACGCTCACATCTCCTCCACCCCATCATTGGACCGATACCGCGGACCCCTCCTCTTCATTACCTCCATCCGCTATAATGTGTAGAGCGGCGAAACCTATCTCACTGTTGAGATATTAGTGCCGGCGTCCCGACAATGAACTGTGTTTATTTCTCGTATATAAACCTAACTTTGTTGGTGAAAATATTATAAATAATTTTATAAAATTAGTTTGATAATGTTTTTTACAGTGTTTTAATGCTGTAGAAACACCGTGACTTATTAGATCGATTCTATCTTTCTAACTGACTTTCCGATTTGAATTATTACTAAACGATAATACTTGCGAGCACGTAATCCCTTGTTAACCATTCGATGAGTAGCCTGAGTGCCACCGCATGGTGGACATAGCAATGACTCGGCTTTGGTCCCTACCCCACAATGCCGACATGGGCGAGGCGAAACGGAACCTCTTCGCATCCATGCACGGTGATGTTTGCAATATTCGTAAATACCGGTGCGAAAACATCTCTCGTGACTACCTGTCTTCAACCATGCACACTTAACTAGAACCATTATGTTATATATATACTGAGTATAACATAGGGATTCTTATCTCTAATAGGGTGTATCTTCTCATGTCATAAATATATGGTCTCGCGGTTGATGAAAAATATGTTCTCATACATACCCGCCGAACAGTAGGTGTGTTTTTAAAAAATTATGCTTACTCCCCCCTTTGTGTTTTGAAAAATTAAAATTATGCCTACTCCCCCCTTCGTGTTTTGAAAAATTAAAATTACTCCCATTCTCATAAATATTCTCATAAAAATGGAGAAAAATCTGAGTAGTATATAAGAGTCATTAATTATAGCATCACCCGGTGGGAGGCTCCGCGCGTAGCCATTGGCTTCCAGAGGGTGGTGGTATCATTGTGACTCTTATATACTACTCTTCTCCAGTCGCAGACGCAAATATCGTATTAAAGCATCACTCGACGTTACAATCGTCTGAGAAACATACATGTACGTATCCGCCCTATTTCTGTGCCCGTTGAGATATTGAGCTGCTACTTCGCTGGACAAATTCAACATAGCCCAGGTTTCATTAATGGTGTCGCATTAACAGTTTAACGGTTAAGAGATACGACTAAGAATACCGAGCATGGTGACCAAAGTAAGTCATGCTCACCTGCTGACCTGCATATCCTAGCAACTGGTGGTGCAATCATACATACACGAATCCACCTATTAAGGAACAAAAACATGGGTTGCTGTGCTTACTGTGGTACAGTCGAACATCTCTAAACCTGACAACCTGGGAGGTCCCCAGGGTGCCCACTTTAGAGATGTTCCACAGGCAAATAAGCAAATAAAAACTCCAACAAATCGCTGTGTGCTTTGACATACATTGACATAATAGATACATCTAAGAAAAAGCCACCATAATTAAGAACTGGAAATTTGCTTATAGTTTAAATGTTAATTAATGGATTTACATTTATTGAGCTTAGGCTGCATATCGGAAAATCATTTTGTGACGATTCGATTGGTCGGAAAATTAGCATATCACAGTCCATTCCAGTTACTTAGGGTTGAAAGGGTTAATAATAATCTTCTTTCATGTCATTTTATCGAAATTCATGGAACATCGGCGTTATCGGCCAAAACCGTGCCGTTGACAACGTCGTGGAGATTAATGACGTCAAACAAACGTTAACCAATACATATCGTCGCGCGCTAATGTAATCATTATGATAAAAACACAATACGTTGAATGGACGTTTCCATTATGAATTTATGGAACCTGTAAATATGCACCAAACCAATCATTTTGCATATGTGGCTGTGATTGGAGAAATGTGGCTTATGGGATGTGAGACCAGCACAGCTCCTGATCACATAGCACACTCGCACAGCCTGATAACGTTCTATATTTCTTGTTAGAAGCACCACGAGTGTTTCTCTGATATAATGGTGAACAGTGCAGGACCTGATCAGACGGTGCGGCCAAATACGATAAACTAAATGACAGCGGCCCACAAGTCGCGCCCACCGAGGCTTTGATAGTATACTGAAAATATTTAACCAAACAACATTAACCAAATAACGTTTTTGGTTAATGTTGTTTGGTTAAAGATTTGGTTAAAGTTTAACCCGGACGCATGTACCGTGCGTATTGACGTGAAGACTGTATCGCGATGTCCAACAAAAACAAGAATGCGCAACATAAATGTATGTCGGCGATCCTAAAACGGGTACAATTCCCACCTTACTATGACAGGTGTAATATTCCTTTAATGTTTTATATCGCATGTCCATTACTTAGACCGGCTGCCGTAATTTCGGGTTTGAATAGCGCCTGCTACTTATCGTACAATGGGCGTTAGGCGTGTCAGGGTTAGCTACGTACTGGGGCAATCGGCCTATTTGTTTATCAAGATCTCGTTACGAAAATTACACTCTGGTCTGACAAGACTTGGAGTATTCTATTAAATACAGGTGCATGCTTACGTTATTCTATGACGATATTGGTCGTTTTTTTCTGTACTCGTTTGATAGAGGGAGATCGAAGTGCAGGTGCATTTCTCGGCAAGCCTCGGACATACCTGGTCAGTCCTTACTCTTGTTTTGAGAGATGCTGGGCAGTTTCATGGGTGCTGGCAATGTCCTTGCCTCCGGCTGACAAAAGATGTCTGATAGCTACGAAGCCCTGCAGAGACGTATAAGTATTTGTTTTATTAATTCGTTCCCACGAAATAACAATTCGTTCTCTCAATTTAACAATTCGATCCCACGAATTCACAATTCGTCCCCACGAATTAACAATTCGTTCCCTCAATTTAACAATTCGTTCCCACGAAATAACAATTCGTTCAAATCGCGAACTGTTTGAGCCCGCGGCCTACGGCCTTGGGGTTCAAACAGTTCCCTGGTGCCACGGCAAACGTTTACCCACGGCTGGACATGGTCGTACCTTATAAGTGCAATACAAACCGCACTAGCAATAATTACATTTTCTGGTAGTCGTCCTCGGCGGTGCATGTACACATGAATTCGCCGACGGATAGGCAAGATTGGATATAGCGTTATGCCATGTACGTGCGTGCGTGCGTTAGCATCACCTTTCATGTTCAATAACTTATGAACCGCATTGTGTGTCTATTGACGGGCTTTGTTTTGTATACGTCCCACGTCCGACCGCACAATGCCACTGAGGACTTATGTTGACATTGTTTGTAAGACAAATGCTTTTAATTTGTTTTATTAGTGTCAAGGCTGCCAGCGAGGGGATTAGCTGCGTGATAACGATCCCCTTGTTAGTATAGTAACAGGTTATACATGTATTCTAGAAAGGTGTTAGCAAAATGTTGCTAGCCAACCTGGGGCCCGTTTCACTAAACTTCGTACGACTAAAATGTTCGTAAGTGCAAACATATTATAGTCTATAAATTTCACATTAACAATGTTTTCTTGTAAACAATTATTGGATTGATATTTATTGAGAATAGGCTGCATTTGCAGCCTATGCTCAATAAATGTAAATCCATGAATTGAAATTTCCAGACGATACTAAATTTGCACTCACGAACATTTTAGTCTTACGAAGTTTAGTGAAACGGGCACAAGATGCCATCACTACGATGTATTTGTTTACAGTCAATAGTCCATCGGTGCATGCACCCGTGAAGTATCACAAGGCACGAGTGTAGTAACATTCCATACATTTGTTGTAGAAAGTTGCCTTCAAAGTTGTGTTACCCAACATTATTGTATCAGTGCGATGGGCGTAAGGTGATCCAGTACGAGAGGAGTGGGGCACAGGCAAACCCCGCCCAAGATACAATGCCCACGCACGACAGTATTCGGTTGAGAAGATTATTGAATATTATGCGATATAAAAAGGGCTTTTTGTTTTCGCAACCACGTCATGGACCACCCTTACACCTCCATATGTTCAAACGAAAGCATTTGTATTTAAGTGCTCTCGGTATTGTGTTTAATCGCTGTAAAAAAAATAGTTTATGCAAAACTGTTCGCAAACATTATAGCCCCGGATCAGTCTGCGCATATCAGCACAGACTGATCTGGGTCTATACTGTTTGCCATTAATTGCAGGTAGGCTACATGATACATAATTTACCGAGGTTTTAATTAAAGGTGGAACATTTTCTTTATCATACCATATCTTACTGCATGGGTGTGGTGGTTGACCATAGACAAGGAGCTATACTGGTCATTAATGGAAGCAATGCATCAGCTTTTGTGATTCTACAATATATATTGCTTCGGTACAAGCTGTTATACCCTCTAAATTCCACAGAAATATCGAATTATTCTATTTCCGTATTGTCAATACGCTAAACACTTATTAATAGTTGCAAATTGATCTTCAAACGCATTAATTCCACCAGTATAGTGCTGTTATATATGTCATTTTCAGGTTGTTGTAAATATGGTATTTAGGCTAATGTTCCATGTTTTCTGTTAAAAGAGGATTTACAACTTAATTTATTGCATGTAATAAGGATATTGTTACACTTATATCAATAATCAGGACATTGGCGATAGAAAATACATCCAATGCGTGGCTGTTCAAAAATTACAAGCAGAAACGACGTAAACATATAAACATAGATGGACATAAGTGACCCTAAGCATAAATCACGAAGGCCAAACCAAGTTATTTCTCTGTTATGCGGGTCGGTTTTCGCTGAAAACAAACACACTTTGAATGATATTTACAACTATTTACTGGTGAAGTTATGGAACGACCGATTGGGGACATCTCCAAGTTTTAAATCCGTTCATGAATTCACACTTAATAACTAGCGAACAGTGTAGATCCAGATCAGACTGATGCGGATGCACAGGCTGATCTGGATCTACACTGGTCGCCATCCCATCAATAAAACACCTGTCATGCTTCTAACAAGCAATATATATCGTTATCAGATGACAGGAGTGTGCTATTTGATCATGAACTACACTGGTCACAAATCGTATACATGTAAGCCCCAGTTCACTAGTCACCGCCACATATGTTGTGATAATCCGACGTGGGCTTGTCCATGTATGTGATATACACCGGTTTAAATGTTGACATGTTCAATATCTGTTCCCAGGAATAGGTTGATAGCATATTGTTATATGCCTGCCGTTGTTCGACACCACTCACAGATATGTTCAAACATACAGTGCGTTGCTGTTTGACCATGGCTGTAGACAATGCTCTTTCCGCGCCAAGCCAACACCTACGTAATGCGTGTGTCTCATGACGTTACTAGAACGCGCCATTACGTCACCAAACTAGTTGCACTTAAAGTTTTAAATAGAAGCGGCTGTATCACGCAAAGTACATACATGTGTAAATCAGCTTTTTGAATGAAGCAGATTACCGACAGTATTGCATATATGCTCACACGATATTTAAGACGAAAATGTAACAGTAACTTTCGACCATGTCCAGCCGTGGGAACGGTTTAAACCCGCGGCCTACGGTCGTGCGCCCAGTTGGGGTTCAAACAGTTCACTCGTGCCACGGCAAACGTTTACCCACGGCTGGTCATTGTCGAACCTTATAATGATAGAGCATTGGACATAAATACCCGATGTCATATGTTCAGTCTCCACGTTAGGGGTATTTATTACTGGGACTTTAAACCCAGTCACTGTTATTGTTAGTCTGTTCCACGTATACTCCGCCGGCGGGTTTTGATCAATTAAATACATTGTTTATGTCATGCACACAAATAATCTCGTGCCAATCGCAGGTGGCATAGGAGGCACCATATGCATGCGGACTACTAAATTTAATTGCACACGTACGCAATCTGTTCCAATCAGATTATATACTTATACCGGAAGCGTCATCAACTTGTAAACGTCTACGCTGTGCTTTGGTAGAGGACTGCGAATACAGACAAAAAAAAAAAAACACCATATGCATGCATCACTCAGCCATGCCGTTCGTGTATGCTGTTTTCCCGAAGTATTATACCTCTTAATGCAGCAATGCATTCAGCTCCCGTGAACTACATGTATGTAGTTCTAAGACGGTGTTTCGCAATGGGGAAGGCTATATAATGTTATAATTTGCAGTCCAGTCCATTTACTTTTCCCATTGAAAAGCTAGCTAAGGATTAATGTTCATGTTGTAGTTAAATTGTGATGACATATCTTTATGTATTCTACTATTGTATCTACTGTAGTTGTTATGCATGTACACACGCACGCAACTAACACTTATTAAAATAAGTGTCTGTGGATCTGCAAGCTATGATCAGACGGTTCGTCGTGTGACATGTCCTGACCATACCGGGTTTGAACTGCAATTTGAGAACGTTGCAATCTTTCGTGTGCTAATTCATGCATAGTTAAACAAAATTAATAAAATACGGACTATTAACTTGCTGATTACACAATATGCTTGTTCTGCCGGCTGATAAAAATGGGACCGTATTACTTTTACGAACAATGTAGGGTGGGGGGGGGGGGGGGGGGGGTTCCGGGTTGCAACGCCCCCCCCCCCGTTCAGCCACAGAGTTACATATATCACAGTTTATCACAGTTGGTGTCTCGAATTTAAATGCCGTAAGACACAGGAAAGTGCATTTCGAAGAGCTCGAAAAAAGGACAACCCACTAGTTGGGAACGGTAACTCTTGTAATTACTTTTGTAAGTCCGGCTGGCGGACCCATTACAGCTGGTATAGTCACGAATTTGTCAGACAATGCGTACCAAGGGCGAACAGATAGCATAGAAATTGTTTCATTTCAGGCGTCCTAAATTATATATCGATACCTTCTTTAATTATATGCAACGTTGCACCTTCATGTTATATACCTCTGGTGAGTGCCAAATGGTTTTGAATTGCTGTCACGTGTATATACAAGTCATATTGCCGAATTGCAGGTGATATAAAAGACTAGTATTTAGACATGTTCATATAACAGTCCTGCAGAGAGTAAGTTCAATGTGAATATAGTGCAACCTCTCTACAATAGCCATCAATGTGGTAAAGACATAACACTGGCCGTCCAATACTAATGTGTATACATGGTGCTTGTCCAAATGAAATACAATATTATTTAAACTAAAACTGGCTGTTATAGAGAGGTTTAACACATACAGGCAGAGTTCCAGATAAATGTTGTATATAAAGAGTATTACACCCCCAGATTTCATACTCAGTACGTATTTTACTTTTACAAATGTATTATTGATTTTCTTCCTTATTAAATAGCGAACAAATAAAAACAAATTTAAAATTCACTTATTTGAGCAGCGCTGCTTTTTGCAGCTCAACTAAATTTTTGTTCAACTTTATTACAGTATTTTCACTACTCAATTTGAAAATCAATGCGTATTTTCTCATTGCTGCGAGTATTTTGTACTCCCACATTTGATAATCAATGCGTATTCTGCAAAGATAAGTGCGTAAAATACGCCAATACGCACCTTGTCTGGAATTCTGTAATATAATAATGATATGAAATAGTGGCTGAGAGGGGGTATTGTACACATGTGGCTGTGGTAGCGAGATCGTTATTGTATAAAGATGAACTGATTTTTGATGAGTTTCTTGGTCAAATAGCTCATGTGATAGTGTCTGTTCATGATCGCATATGACATAACTATGGCTCAGAATGATCAAATGCCTGATTGACAGTGAGACCTCTGTAACCCGGACATCCTGGGGACCTCCCAGGGTGTCCGGTGTATAGAGGTTTCACTGTAGATCGAGAACGGACCATCAGCGACGACATATTAATACTTCGCGGAAAAACTATTACATTAAGTAAATGCATACAGGCTGTAAATTATGTAGATCCTGATGGCTCCCGAATATCGGATTATAATCTACTGTTTGTTTTTATTTCCTTAGCTCTACGTCATTTCCAAACTTTGTAGTTTCCGAGTCTCGTCACTTTCAATGCGTGTTTTGTTTTTCGACCATCCTTGTCACTTTCAAGCTCAATTGCGCCCCATGTTAAATTCTCATTGTAAACTTGTTTTTCCGCAATAAAATTAATATGTTATGAATTTTCACCAAATAAAGATATTTAGCCAAGGTGACGTCTTTGTTATTAAGGAAAAAGGAATTTTTTAACAATTTAATATGATTAATAGTCCAATTTAGGTCTGGAAAAAGACACATGGAACAGTAATCGTTTTGCTGACGACAGTAATGCTACTTCATTCCTAATTGGCGAACAACGTAGACCCAGATCAGACTGCGCGGACGCGAAGTCTGATCTGGGTATACGCTGTTCGGATACGGTATAAGATCCATGTTCCCGTACTGAAGCCAATTTATGATCGTTATTGCCATGGCGAGACACATGTATTCAATTGTATCGTATACAACAGATACCAGCATTCACGAATTATGTAATGAAAATGTATTACACTAAGGTATTACAGATGCCAGATTTTTTTAAAATTAAATTTGTAAAAATAAAATCGAAATGTACGACATAACCCAAGTGTGTACTTTTATGCAATCTGGCAAACTGCGTACGTGACCTTGTATCGTATTAGTTTTTAGCTCGCCTGCAGGAAGTGCACAAGAGCTTATGGCATACCTCCGGCGACGTCGGCGTCGGCGTCCACAAACTTAACGTTGGGGTTAAATGTCTTATAACTTCCGTTTCCTTTTTTCATGGAACATTTTATTTTGTTATTTAATAAACTTAACGTTGGAACGCCATGATATTTCATACATGCATTCCTCAGATGACCCTCTATCATGCTGTAGCAAATCCAAGACCCACCAACACAACCCTTACCCCAGGGCCAAGGTCACACACTTTACAAATTCAGAAACTTAACGTTGGGGTAAATGTCTTATAACATCTGTTTCCTTTCATGG
Organism: Conchocele bisecta; assembly: GCA_029237695.1. Classification (NCBI taxonomy): domain Eukaryota; kingdom Metazoa; phylum Mollusca; class Bivalvia; order Lucinida; family Thyasiridae; genus Conchocele; species Conchocele bisecta. The sequence goes on from CM055270.1 coordinate 100,092,546, forward strand.
AACGCCCTGCTATTTCATACATGCATTCCTCAGATGACCCTCTATCATGCTGTAGCAAATTCACTACCCACCACCCAACCTTTACCCCAAGGTCAAGGTCACACAATTAGCATGTTCATAAACTTAACGCTGGGGTAAATGTTGAGTAACTTCTGTTCCTTTACAGGGAACGCTTTGATATTGCATACATGCATTCATTTGATGATCGTCTATTGTGCGACAGCAAATCCATGACCCACCTCCACCCCTTTCTTTGATTTACTTCTTTTTTCAGGGAGCGCATTGCTATTTCATACATGCATTCATCTTAATATGCTATATCATGCTATAGCAAATCCACGACCCACCTTCCACCACTGACCACATTGTCAAGGTTACCGCACACCCCTTAACCCAAGGTCAAGTTATATAATATTCATGTTTTTTATACAACTGTGCCAAGTTTGAGTGAAGGCTGCCAAAAGGCGGAGTTCGTTGTGTTCTGACAACTCTTGTTATATAACCAATTGACGCCGACAATGTAATTTGAAGAAGAAACGGTAAAATTAAATATATATAACGTACGATTTTCACTGACAACACTGTATGATGTTGTGCTTTTGCAAATAAAACTAAAATTGTGTTTATGTATTATGTATGTATTAAACTCGTTAGCAGATTGTATAGGATATAAGTACACGTATTTAATACATATACATTCACTCATGTGAGGATCCTTTAAATATATAAAACAATAATGACCTCGTAACCAGTTGCCGACACTAATCCGTGGTCGTATTAATATTTTAGTTTACTATATAAAAGTGTTATGCTCGCGTGCAAGAGCCAGTAAATAGCTGCTCTATAAAAAAATAATATAAAATGCAGTAGATCTAAATTGTGGGAATAGAAAGATCAATTGTATCCAGAAATTCGTCATGTGACGTCACAGTTGCATGTCAAGAAATAGACATTTACTTTAACCCATAAAATTTTGCAACTTGAATAATGGGATAATAAATAACCGCTGTGATATGACTTTCAGTTAGTCAGAGCAATTTGAATTCAATACTATCTCTTTGATTGCCGGTGTACGTGAAGACCATTTGAAACGTGGGTGCCACCGTATGCTAATACACGGCTGTTGCATTTGACACCAGCTTAGAAACATACACTCTAACCCCTCTAAACCGGACACAATACAAGTTAGTTCTACTTAATTGTAATCAGGTTCAATTCCATTTATCTCCGCTGAGATGTATGTTCGTGATCGCAAAGCAGCACCCACGCGTGTCTTGGAGTAGTTATCTGTCTGTTTCACAGTGTAACCTCTCTAAACTTGACACCCTGGGGACCTCCAAGGTGTCCGGTTTAGAGAGGTTCCGCTGTATCAGTTTTTAAACTTTCGTCGTTCTTATTCAATATATGTGGCTTTGACTTGATAAACATTGCGTATGAGAATTTGGACAAGTACAGTACCTGATAAAATAGCACAATCCTGTAGCCGGATAACGATCTCCATGTAAATGTATATTGCTGGTTACAACCATCACGGGTGTTTGAGTTATGGAACGACGAAGAGTGTAAACCCCGATAAGACTGCGCCGACGAAATACTCTCCTCGGCATATACATGTACCAGTATTGTTCCAGCAACATTGTTACATGGTGTGCCCATATTGGAGACAAGCCAGGTGATTTTGTAGACGCGCGATATCTCTTAAAAATTATTTACAAACTTTACGATATTTTAAATGGCATTGAAAGTTGACGAAATGGTCAGAAGCCGTATTTCCTCTGAGAGTTTCGTCAGCAGTTGATGTCTATTACGAAAACAATCACAGGCTATGTTTGTAATATGTTTCATGAAAACATCACATCTTAGTTAACAAATCATTTGGTGTGTCTCCTGTTTTCGCCACGATTTTAGGCAATGCAGAGGAAACTGGAGATACATGTAACGCAACCTCTATTTACCACGACAGTCACAACACAAAACCCAAATAAGTTAATTGTATTAAGCAAATAAAACGCATATACGTATAATCAGTCAAACTGTTGGCACCGACCCTCGCCTCAAATGATTTATTCCCTCTGTGTATTGCAAACCGTGTAGTTGCTGATCTACGCTGATTGCTACATGTATCATCTGATTGACAAAACCAACTTATGTCACACCTGTCGCCACAAATTGTAACTTTTAACACCTGCCTAGCCTACCCTGAGATCGGAATTCATACAACACCTGTCTTCGTGCGTTGGCAAAATACAACATTGCGTGCACAAACCGATTTTCCCGATGTAAATCACATCAGGAGAATTAACGATCACCTAACCGTTTGTCATAAAGAAATCCCAGATCTAGGTATAATTGTACGTTTAACCTTATGTGCCAGCTCATGGAAAAACATTAAAAACTCACTTACTTTAAATTTAAATACACGTATGTGTGTTAAGCTTTGTAGAGCCGACTGTTGTTCATCGACGACTATCGTTCACCTGTATGATTAAGCCTGGACAAATTACTTAGCTATTTCTGTCGCCGTTTTAACTTTACTGTACTGACGCTGAACAACTTGGGAAATGTTAAAGAAGTTTCACTATAGGTGAACATTAGTCGTCGACAATAGTCGTTGATGTTAGAGCCAACAATTGCCCGGCTTAATCATACACGTGAACGATAGTCGTCGATGAACAATAGTCAGCTCTACAAAGCTTAAAGGTCTATGTAAGTGTTCATTGAGTCAGAATCTGCCTTTTCAGCTGTGGGAACTATAATTTTTGAATGACATCGAAAAGTGTTACAGTGAAACCTCTTTAAACCGGACACCCTGGGAGGTCCCTATGGTGTCCGGCTTAGTGATGTTCCACTATAAATCAGGCATATAACCTATATATATATCTGCAACATACTTATATATTTTGCAATCATGAACATGCATCGTTATCTGAGATGCGCTGCAAATAAACCTCTCAAAATCAGATCACACATATTATCTCGGTGTCCGGTTTAGAGAGGTTCCACAGTCTATATGCACGGAAATTGTATCAATAACTGCATACACGTGTGCATTTGACAACAAATGTGACTTTATGCAACTCGAATGTCTCGGGGACACGACGAAGGTTGTATATCTACAAAAGCTGAACAAAAAACGTTTCTAAATGTCATATGTGTTTACGGGTGGGCGACAGTTATAATGGTACACGCCCTATCGTATGGGATTTTCTTTTGAACTTTACCCCATTGTCTGAAAATGCGGCATGCTATAACTTTGAAACTACATGTAATATTTTATCCAACATTGGACGTTGGTTTAAACACATTTTATTTGAATATTGTTTACATTTTGGTTAAAATTTTACTACATCCGAGCCTCGCTAAACCGGACAACAAGAAACATATGTGATCATACTATTGATGGGTTTCTTGGTCATTTATCTCAGGTGACACTGCCTGTTCGTGATCGCATAGCACACAACTATGGCTCGGAATAATAATATGCTTGATTTGCAGTGAAACCCCGCTAAACCGGACACACTGGGGACCTCCCTGTGGATAGAGTTATGTTATATACAAATATAATTGGGTTGAAGGGAAGCTTATTTAAGCCCTAGATATCACAGGATACTGAAGCCAGGTCATCCCCGTCATGGGTTATTGAACAATACATATAAATCTTCTCGAACCATCAGTTGATCTACATGTACTTTCAACATCCTCTGGCAAGAAATCTTAATTTGTATTTAGAAACTATCGCATTATTTCTTCCTCTTGGTATGACCAACAAGTATACGAATAGATTATATATAATTGCATACAAAAATGTTGAAAAAGAAAGTCTATAGTTTTGCTAAGCATAATGTGGTACAAAATGTGTAGAAGACGTGCGTAAAGTTACAAATCGACTGATTGTTTGTTTGTTTATTGGTGTTTAACGGTCTATCAACAGCTAAGGTCATGTAAGGCCGGGCAAACAGGTTCGATCCGTTTTAACTTGCTGCATTGGGGGGGGGGGGGGGGGGGGGGGCGGGGTGGGAATCCCAAAATCAGAACGGAATATTTACATCGAGATACAACATTTTCAGCCCTGAAATCGACTGACTGAAATGTTTTACAGGAGTAGTGTACACAAACTCTGTACCCTATATAGAATTGCATACAACAATGAAGAAACAATGGCTAAGTTACACATATGTTTTCGGCTTCAAAACACAAATGTCCACATCTTTAATAGGTGTACATGATGTACGGTCGAGATCGATTGAATGAAGGTTTTAGAGAAGTACACAAACGCTGAACGCTATACAGAATTACATACAAAAATGTAGAAAAAAAATGGCTATGTTAACAAGGTGATATTTTTGTTTAAAAATATTATTTCGGATTAAAATCACGAAGATGCACATCTTCAATATGTGTACATGTATGTATAGTTTCAGATCGACTGACTGAAAGGTTTTAGCGGAGTAGTGTACACAAACACTGAAGTTCACTGAAACACCGCCCACGCTGCGATAAAACATAATACACGTACGTACCGTTTGTTAAACAGTCGTATATAACCAAGCGTCGAGTATTTCCAAGCTGTGCAAGAATACTAACACAGTACTAGCAGGAGCAAACGTGATAGTGAGTGACTGCTATTCCAATGAACATGCACTTGCAAGTGAACGCCATATCCTGGAGTATGAAGCATCATTCATTGATTGTATAGAGGATATTCATATTTTTGCAACGAATATGACATATATGTTCATGGAGTGGTGTGAACTATTCGTTGCAAAAATATGAATATTCTATTTATTATATACCGCTCTATGGAAATTATCAGTTTTTTAAACTGTATACGGTAATGAATGTGTATTTGCAACCTATGTGCGCTGTTTTCTTTCGATGCGCGTTATTATGAATATAGATACATGTAGCGGAAGTCGTAGTCGTATTTTCACCGGAAGTTGTTTATTTTATTGATGAGAACATGTGACTTTTATTTACATCGTATAACTATGTATTTCATGGGTAGGTATATAATAAAATGCTCTATTCACCCCGCATCGGTAAATGCATTGCTTAGATCATGCTCATATAAATACAGACCAGTTGCAACGAACCAGATGTCCTGATTTCAATATTAGAACGGAGTATGCGCTAAGAAAAGCTTTATAAACTAATACATTAATTAATTAATAATTGATTCATTAATTTATTATTTTTTATTGATTTATTGTGTTGACTGATTGGTGTAAACTTATTGTATTAAATAATGTACATCAATTGTGGGTATACAAGCAGAGTAAGAGGATTAGAACTAACGACTGCTATCTTATAGAGTTCCTCTCCTTGATTGATATATTTTATTTTCACTGTGTATTGTAATGAATATAGAGAATAGTAGGTTAGTGCCGTCAATGGGAAACATTATCTGGCAAGGCTTAGGAAACGGGATGGGCGAGGCTCTGCCGAGCACATCCCGTTTCTGTGCCGCTCCAGATATTGTTTCCATTCACGGCACTAACCTACCTTTCTATGTATCCCGTCAACACCTACAAATAGCTTTCAAATGCAAAAAAATAACCCCAGCAACATCGTCAAAATCGGAGAATCGACTAGTATCACAACAACACATGTTCATGCGCAGTAATTATGTCGTATTGACATGATATCAAACAATGTATCACGTCACCGTGTTTCATGGCACATACGCACTGCTTTGACGGGATAAATAAGTACACTGCGGTTAGTATTAACGAAACAGCATGTAAAGTGACCTTAGTGATACAATGGGGTGGCGAATATTGTTGTGCGACCTCCATTGCATTTACCTTTGAATACACGTACAGAGGAACCCCTCCAAACCAGACACCAATATAACACCTGTGATCTTATTTGTGATGCGTTTCTGGGTCATATATCTCATATAATAATGTATGTTCGTGATCGCATAGCACATAACTATGGCTCAGAATGATCGAATGATTTACAGTGAAACCTCTCTAAGCCGGACACCCTGTAGTATTCGGTCTTTCGTTTTTGGACCGTACACTGCTGGTCGCATGTTTGTCTCATTGCATGCACATCGACCATCGCCGTGTGCATGGCATGCATGTGTTTAGCATGATGCATCGCGTTTAATTCTTCTCTACATCGGGTTTACATTGTTGGTGTCTTATTGTTCGCAGTAATTGCCTGGTCCAAAATGACAGTCCATGTTGTAGTTGATTCAAACGAGGCAAGCAATGCGATTGTGTGCCTAAGAATATGTGTGATATTTCATGGAAAATATCTACATAAACTGTGGTGTGTTAATACAATGAAACCTGTATAAACGGACACCCAGGGAGGTCCCCAGGGTCTCTGGCTTAGAGAGATTTCACTGTATATCAGGTATTTGATTATTCTGGGCCATACATGTTTGCTGTGCGATCATAAACATATATTATTACCTGAGATAAATGACCAAGAAACGCATCAATCATTGGTGTCCGGTTTAGAAAGGTTACAATGTATAGTAGCCGCATCATGAACGATATTGTTTGCTAACGTCGTGCCATTGCGGTTGAAAATGATACGTGGAATCACACTACGTTTATTATGTTTTCACTTGAAGCTTGGTCATAGCGTACAATGGATACTCGATCCAGAGGCGTGTCACGTTTGAAGTCTTCAAGAGTGGATATATATCACCGTCCTGTCCCGTCTGGTCATGTGATACTATTGTTGACAAACATCGGGGAGTTTCCCACTAAGTACATACTGGGTTAATGTAGTTCGTGATACCGTACACACATGGCACAATGTGTCTACATTGTAATAGTATACAATGTATACCTCCTACCCACCACCCACCACCCACCGCTGGTGTAACCGGTGCACAATATGGGTGGGTGAACAGTAGAGGGGTCACATTTCATTAACTTAAAAAACAATAACTCTGAACTACAGTAGTACCTCAATAAACCGGACATGCAGGCAGGCTATGCATCCTTAATTGTATTGTCATCTACCTCTGATGATAATGCGTGTTCATGTTCGCAACTTGGAAAGGATTTCGACTAATCTAGAATGTTAATGTGATTGAACACATTCCAAACATGCAGTCAAATCAATCTGGTTCATAGAAACGGCTGCGTAATTTGGATTTCAAAAAGTTTACATGACGTCACATTTGACGTCACACAACGTAGCGTCAAAACGTTGGAAAACACGTCATTGTGTAACTATTCATGCGCACATCACAATTCATTGCTTTTAATCTAAAACGTATACTAAATGCGCATATATATCCGCCATGGGAGTGTAATAAATAAGATATTCCATCGTACATGTTTGAATAGCGGAAACAATACACTCGTGTACGTCGGCGTCCGTAACTCGTTTGCTACGCTCACTCGTTGCTTACGCGGAAGCCGACGTACACTCGTGTATTATTTCCCGCTATTCAAAAAATGTACGATGGAATATCCTGTATGTAACATCTCGTCTGGTTATGTGAAACTATTATGGACAAACATTTGGGGATTTTTCCGTTATGTGCATAACAAGTTAATGCCCTTTGGAACTGCATACATACATGACTCAGTATGACTCGTGTAGAGCCGGTTTTTGTAGCCCAAAATGTTAATATTGCGATACATGATATATGCTTGGTTCAAACTTAAAATAAAGTATGTTTGAGCCTGACCGGACGTTCCAAGTTCGATAGTCAAACTTGTTGTTGGTCGCAGAGGGTAAATTTAACTTTGTGTTCACATTTGTTTCTACACTATAGCCAAGTGACTGAAAATGTAATAAACTTTTCACGGCATTGGGGTTACAAAAACCGGGGTTTACAACAACCGTTGATGTCGAGTTAAATTTGCACTCGGTTGTTGTCTTAGTTAGATCATTTCCAAGCTAGATGTATCTAGCCAGGTTTCAAAGTCAATTTCCAAAATTCCCAAAACATATCGTTTTTCGACTCCTCCTCCACGTTCTTCTCCTATGTTTTGTCCACCCATATTAAATTCCCATAGAGAAAACATTGTTCGTAATAAAATAAATATTTGATAAAATTTCACGAAAAAAAAAAGAAGGCTCATTTATAAATTTTACTAAAATTTAATATTATCAACAAAACTAATTGTTTTTACGTTATGGATATATCTGTACTATTTGGGCAGGTTTCGTGAAACAGACAGTTATCCAAACATTAGCATGAACCAGTCTATGTTACATATTTAGAAGTAAAAGGGTTATTGTTGTTCACAAAGCATTAGTCTAAGAGAACCTCATCACCAAGATTCGTAAATCTACGGAAGAATCAGGTAAGGTGTCAACAGTCAGAAATGTGGTCGTGACTTGAAAAATGAGACTTATGACATTTGTAACCAGTGTAGCTCCTGATCAAATATGACACTCATGTAACCTCTGATCAAATATGACACTCATGTAACCTGATAACGATATATACTACTTGTTAGAAGCTTGACGGAATGATGGAATAGCGAACAGTGCAGATCCTGATCAGACTGTGCGGACGCACAGACTGATTTGGATCTAAACTGGTCAGAAAACCCACAAACCCCATTTCTCCAGGCACAGCCACACATTATATTTGTTACTCGTAGTTTGAGTTAGAAAACTTTGTATCTATACGATGAACCAGTAATGCAAGATCGTAAGTTATATCATTCTAATGACGTTTAGAATAAAACACCATCAAACCAAACCACGTATGTAGCTGTGGCGGAAGAAGAGGGCTTATATGGTTTGTGATCATTGTAGCCCCTGATCAAATAGCACGCTTCTGTATGTGAGGTGGTATGGTGGTCGCCAGATCGGACAAGTGGGTTTCATGCGGGTCCTCCCACATTAATGACCGCCCTTACGCCTTCATCTGTGCCAACGAAAGCGTTTGTACATGAATAAGTGCTCTCGCTCTTGTTTGTAATCGTTGTAAAATTAATCAAGTTTAAAACTGTAGCTTGATAGTGACATCATTGTATTGATTGTCAGAAGCATGCCGGGTGTTTTATTGATGGAATGGCGAACAGTGCAGATCCTCCTCAGAATGCACAGGCTGCTCAAAACCCATAAGCCCCATTTCTGAAGTCGCATATAACAGACGTGTAGTCTGACACTTGACATTTGTTTTCAACGTGCTGTTTCCAACGCAAGAGACTAGTACCAATACACTCAACGACTTGTTCGTGTTGTAAGCGGCAAACTATTACCTACTGATCTCAGTTATCGTCTTTCTTTATCTTCTACAAATGGCGACAGTTCCGATTTATAAGTGAATTATCGCTCGTTTTACTTCTGAAATGAGGCTCACATGTGACATTGAAGCCATTTTGTTATTGTTGTTGTTGATTTCTCTTGTAATATGTCCGCTTATCGCGTACAACAAAGAAACAAATATTCAGTGCATTGGTCATACCGTTTACCGTTTCCAACTGCAGCTGTCGTCATTCATTGTGTACGTATGTTTTGCTGTACAGACAATCCAACATTCTCTGCAAGTATAGACTACGGGATAAAACTCCGTTCAGAAATATTAACATTTTCCTACTGAGATTATTGCCCCTACAACACATGTATCATATTGAACCCGAATTAGCTGTCCATACAACACATGTACAGTGGAACCTCTCTAAACCGGACTCACAGAAAACGCATGTGTTCTTATTTTTGGTGAGTTTCTTGGTCATTTATCTCAGGTGATAATGTTTGTTCGTGATAGCGTAGCACACACCTATGACTCCGAATGATCAAAGCCTGATCTACTGTGAAACCTCACTAAGCCGGACACCCAGGGGCCCTCACACAGGGTGTCCGGTTTACAGAGGTTTCGTTGTATTATACTTAGAACGTATTAGCTGGCGTTTGACCGGACAACCCATGTGTCATATGTGTACCTAATTAGGTACAGTTTGACCATACCATATATGTTTAACCCGAAGTATTTGAAGTTTATGCAGGACGCTAAACGCTCAGCACAAACGCCAGCATTTTCGGGTGAATCACAACTCTGTAATTCGAAATTTGTGAAATAATAAATACAACGTTTGTTCCATACTTAATACAAATCAACTTAATTAATTTACTTTTTAAGTAGCGTCTCTTGTTCGATATGTTAACAGTGTACAGTGAAACCTCTCTAAAACCTAATTTTCCCAGGGTGGCCGGCTTAGAGAGGTTTCACTGTAACTGGAGGTCCTAAGTTGTCCGGCTTATAGAGGTTTCACTGTAACTCAGGCATTTGATCATTCTGAGCTATAGTTGTGTGCTATGCGATCACGAACCGATATTATCACCCTAGATAAATGATCAAGAAACTCATCAGAAATAAGATCACCGGTGTCCGGTTTAGGGAGGTTTCACTGTATATGTGTATTGTGCGTGCTTTCGTGAATGCATATAGAGTCGAAAAAACCACGATAACAGAAGATGGTTAGTAAATGTGAACACCAAATGTGAGGTTTCTTGACTGAATTGTTGATTGGCTGATGAAATGTGCACAAGTTATGAACATCACTCACTTATATGGCATGTGATGACATGAACATACTATACCATATATATAAAGACTTTACCACGCTATACAGTGAACCTCTCTCAACCGGACACTCATACATCAGGTATTTGATCATTATGAATCATAGTTCTGTGCTATACGATCATGAATAGACATAAATGACCAAGAATCTCATCAAAAATAAGATCACATAATTTTGTGTTCTTGGTGTCCGATTTAGAGAGGTTCCACTGTACATACCGCTTAGTTAATTGAGGTGCGTTTCAAGTAGTTAATGGGGACAGTCACATTACTAGCGTTCAGTGCGCTAATTTGTCCTCAGTGTGTAATATCGGTTCTAATAATATTCAAGGACCCTGGTGCCCGTTTCACTACACCTCGTACGACTAAAATGTTCGTAAGTGCAAATTTAGAATCATCTGCCAATACTTGTTTACAAGAAAATATTGTTAATGTGAAATTTACAGACTATCATAAGTTTGCACTTACGAACATTTTAGTCGTACGAAGTTTAGTGAAACGGGTCCCAGGTGTAATGAGCATTTATTGCATAGATCAAGTACGTTCCGGCTAAACAACAGTGTACATATATATGAGTACAGGAACACAATACCACTCTTCAGTTCATGTATGTTTAATTATTTGTGTCATCACAATGTTAGGTATTTATACATTATCCCGTCAACACAGCGCTGTATGTGCCGTGAAACACGGTGCCGTGAAACATTTTTGATATCCTGTCAATACGACCTAATCACTGCGTATGAATATGTGCGGTGGCTGGGGTTATTGTTTTCATTTTAAAGCCATTGTATGTGTTGACGGGATAAACAGAATAGTAGGTTAGTGCCGTGAATGGGAAAACATATCTGGCGCGGTACGGCAACGGGGTATGCTCGGCAGAGCCTCGCCCATCCCGTTTCCTGAGCCTTGCCAGATAGTTATTCCCATTCACGGCACTAACCTACTATTCTCTATTTATTGAATAGACACAACTCTTGAAGAAAGGTTTCCACTGCAAGTGTATGCATGTCTAGTAACGCATCTGGGGCCGTTTCACTAAACTTCGTACGACTAAAATGTTCAAATGTTCAAAGTGCAAATTATGATAGTCTGTAAATTTCACATTAACACTGTTTTCTTTTAAACAATTATTGGATTTATATGTGGTGAGAATTCGATGCATATGCAGCTTATGCTCAATAAGTGTAAATCCATCAATTGACATTTCCAGACTATCCTAAATTTGCACTTACGAACATTGTAGTCGTACGAAGTTTAGTGAAAGGGCTCCCGTGCTGTTTGGCTGGAGGTTGGTCAGTGGAATAGCATGCTGTCTCCGAGCGTCAACATCTGAAATGAAAGACACCAGTGTAAATGTCAGTAAGTATATTCAATGAGTTTAATCTCTCTGTATGTCTGTGGTACATATATATTATATTTGAGGGTTTGAAAGAGGGATCGTAGCTAGTTATATCCTTTGTAAATCTATTTATACATGTAGAGATCCGACCCTATGCTGTATTTCAGCGTTTACTTCTTAATGAATAGCACAAAAAATGCTTTGCGAACAGAGTAGACCTATATCAGTCTGCACATCGTGCAGTCTGATCTGAGTATACACGGATTGCAATAGAATTAATAAGTGTGAAGATATGAACCTGAAAAATAACATAGTCCCAAATCAGATTGCGTAGAAATGTATGATGATCTGTATCAACACTAGTAGAAATCACTATAATAATTGCTATATCGCTATATAATAACGATCCTTCCATGCCCTGACATAGACGTATAGAGGTAGACCATTGACGTGTTAGTTGTGCCATGTGCAATGGGGACAGATGTATACGAGTGTGCCGACATGGAACACTGCTTAGGTCCGATATGGTCCTGTAATTCCGCGCGCCCAGTGCCATGGGGCCCGTTTCACTGAAATTCGTACGACTAAAATGTTCGTAAGTGCAAATTTAGGATCGTCTGGAAATTTCAATTTATGGATTTACATGTATTGAGCATAGGCTGCACATGCAGCCTATGCTCAATAAATGTAAATCCAATAAGTTTTACAAGAACACATTGTTAATGTGATATTTACAGACTATCATAATTTTGCACTTACGAACATTTTAATCGAATGAAGTTTAGTGAAACGGACCCCTGTAATTCCGCACGCTCAGTGCCCCACTGCACGGGAGGCGGATGGAAATGAGGAGGTAAGCGGGTAGATCCTGGCACCGGTGATGTATAGCACACCGGGTCCCACGTTGAACCAATCCAACTTTGCTCAACGGCAAGATATTGCGTCGTTAGATGCATAAGTAGAGAACACGAAGACATACAATTAATGGGCCCGGCTCTGACATCACATGCATTGTCGCATACTGCCCAAGGTATATGAGACATGCCATGTGAGTTTGTACCTTCGGAAATCTGCGTGCTTTCATTAAATACGATTACCAAATTTACAATATTTTTCATAAATAAATTCAAATGTTGATACGATCTTCACAGTACATGCGGGGAATATAATTCCGCATGTACTCTGAAACCTTTGTCAACTTTTGACGCCGTTTACTTGACATATTGTAAATTTTGTAAAATTATTTCATGAAATTACTCAGATGTCCGAAGGTGAAAAATCAAATGGCGTGTCTCATATGGATTTTGAAAATTAGTCATATTTCCTATAAATTACGTCACAAACGGAGCAAGTGCGTTGTGTCCTTGAGCAAGACACTTTATCCACACTGCTCCAGTTCACCCAGCTGTAAATGGGTACCGATAATTCGTAGTTGCTCTGTAAATACGAATTACCGGCTTCTCTCAAAACAAAAATCTCTACCTCCGTTCTTTCTCCCATTCTTGGGAGACGGCATGCAAGGTCCTAGAGCCAGTGCCGCCGTTAGATATAAGCTAAAGAAAAAGAAAAGCAAGCAGAATCACATCTCATTGGAATTTCAGATCTGAATTGTTTGCCAACAATATGATTATAGGTAATTCAATGTGCATGATCACGTGGTTACAACAACAACAACGTCGCCCACTCCAAAGTAAGTATTATTTGATATTTTCCTTAATATGCAACGGATTTTTATGAAATATGGCGCAGCAAACGCGTCTTCATGAGCTGCATTTTGTGGTCTATGGAGTTTGGCACACACTTATGTCGTTTTTTCTTCGCAAAAACGACAGAAGTTTGGGCGAAAATACGGAGACCACCAAATGCAGCTTAACAAGACGCGTTTGATGAGCCATTTTGCATCAAAATCCATTACGTAATAAGGACAAAATAAAATAAATGAATCAGATGGATTCTGGAAGTTTCAGTACTTGTTGTTGTTGTTAGTACCACGTGATCGTACACCTTGTAATTTATGTAACTATTATTTTGTTTTGAAATTAGTATAGGCGAAACATGATGATGCGGTAAGGGATATACATATATAACAAGTCACTTGTCGGTATCTTCAAACCAATGAACCATCCATTGGCTGATTGTATTGCCACCAATAGTAGTATACATTGTAAGTATTACTGTCTGTTCCACGTTTTGCTGCGACGAACATTTGGCTATTAAACACATTAAATCCAAAAAATATTTAAAAGTAAATACTTTTTCATCAATAACAAAAACGTCACCCTCCCCAAACAAAAGTATTTGATGAAATTCCATCAAATATTGATTTTATTGCGAAAAAAAAATTTCGTATGGGAATTTAGTAACATGGGCAGTCAATTTCAAAAACACTTTGGAAATTTACTCCGAAACCTGGCGAGATAGCTAGAAAATGATGTTACTAAAAAACAAAAGTTACATTTTGAAAATCGGTTCACAAATAAAAAAACTGTTTTAGACAAATCTATTTTTAGCCCCCATGTTAAATTCCCATAGGAAAATCGTTTTTTTTAGCAATAAAAGCAATATTTGATGGAATTTCATCAAATTAATTTTTTTTGGGAAGGGTGACATTTTTGTTATTGAAATATGTTTTATATTTAATGTGTTTAATAGCCAAAAGTTCGTCGGCAGCAAAACGTGGAACAGACAGTAGTTCATAATGTGAACAAATGTGCAAATGTAGTTCCGCGATATTGGTCTAGTTGGAAACCTACCTTAGGTACAGCGGGCGCATTGTCACATATGGAGGGCACGTTGAACACGCTGGGATCCAGCACAGATCTGGTGGCGTTCATGAACGATATCGTCACGACGAATGTTGCTGGAAAATAAAGTACCGTATAATTGTGATAGTGACTGAAGAAATGGTGCCTATGTTTGTTTGGTATGACAGGTATGATAACATTACCACATATATTCTGCTAGCAATACCTGTATGATAGCAACACATGTCCATACAAATAAATACTTATTATGTAATTTGTTACAGAATACATTGATTCTGTGTACTGTTATTATAGCCCAAATGTCTGTGCACTCTAGATAGCCAATGCCACTTACAAATATAGAGTGCTGTGTTTTAAGTAATGGACACACTTATCGTCAGTATTTTTAAATACTTGTATGTATAACGGATAGCACGTCTTTTTATTACATTTTCAACTATATTTTATATCGTTATCGACCTGATTCTGAGCTGTCTGTGTCAAATGCTACAAGGGGTAAACTGGCCGATAGAATGTCCATGCTATGACGGCTCAGATGGCAATGTACAGTATAGTAAGCATGTACACTATAACAGAGTTATATATACTTTATACGGATATTAAATCAATTTTACGAAGCTTTTACCGTTGAAACAAGTGATGATGTGCTATAAAGTCGGTCCTTAATATTCCAGTATAATGTTTCAAGTCTGAGTCATATATACGAAATCATAAGCACAATTCGGCTTTTTCAAACCGTGTACAGTGGAACCTCTCTAAACCGGACACAAGAAAACACGTGTGTTCTTATTTCTTATTGTAGTGAGTTGCTTGGTAATTTATTTCAGGTGGTAATGTCTGTTTGTGATCGCGTGGCACAAAATTGTGGCTCAGACTGATCAAATGCCAGATTTACAGTGAAACCTCTCTAAACCGGACACGCTGGGAAGTCCCTGGGGACTTCCCAGCGTGTCCGGTTTAGAGAGGTTTCAATTTATCCCTTCATATGTGGCGGTAACTGGAGAAATGACCAGTGTAGCTCCTGATCAAATAGCACACTCCTTTAGCCGGATAACCTTCTATATTGTTAGAAGCGTGACAGGTGTTTTATTATTGAAATGGCGAACAGAGTAGATCCTGATCAGACTGTGCGGATGCACAGGCGTATCTGGACCTATACAGGTCTCGAAACCCATAAGCCCCGTTTCTCCAGTCACAGCCGCATATCGTCACATACCTCCGTCTTTTGTGCCATACACGGCCTCTGTTATGGGGATACATTCTTTCTCGCTGGTGGTGATGAGATATGCCATTATGTCCCCATCTTGGACGTTGTAGAGCCTGACCGGCAACGTGTTCGGCACGACACCACATATTTGTCATACACGTACGAGTCGTTCTCTAAATGATCAAAACAAACAACACCGTATGAACAAGAAATGGCATCGTTATCCGAGGCTTATCCCCTGGATGGCAGCCTTGATAATAATAATAATAAAACAACACAAGTTCTTAGTGACATTTACCTTGGGCGTTCGAACGTGGTTCGTACAGGCTACCTTAATTATAAAAAAGAAAAGAAAAAATAATTTTAACAATTTTAATTTTAACTGTTTTGCTTTACAAATTTGCCTTACAAACAAGGCGAACAGACGGACGGACGTGGGTCGTATGCAAAACACAGCACATTTCATAGGCACACATTGTGGCCAAATAGTATCAAAATCGATGACGCGGTTCATGAGTTATTGAACAATACAATGTGTTACTAACGTACGTCCGTACATGGACTATATTCCTTATTGCCTATTGGCTAGGGGATAATAAACAAAAACATTATATTTGGCTTATAATATACACTCACATTCTACAGCGGAGCATCTCTAAGATACACGTGGCTGTGATTGCAGAACTGGGGTTCATTTCACTAAACTTCGTACGACTAAAATGTTTGTAAGTGCACACTTATGATAGTCTGTAAATTCACATTAACAGTGTTTTCTTGAAAACAATTATTGTATTTACATGTATTGAGCATAGGCTGCATATGCAGCCTAAGCTCAATAAATGTAAATCCATCAATTGAAATCTCCAGACGATCCTAAATTTGCACTTACGAACAGTTTAGTCGTAAGAAGTTTAGTTAAACGGGCCCCTGGGGCTTATGGCATAAGCCCCTATTTCTCCTGTCAGCCTAGTATATCATGGGAGGCTTGTAGGGTTTGCTGCTTAGATCTAGTTTACTGCAAATTAAGCATATGTGGCTGTGACTGGAGCTATGGG
Source organism: Conchocele bisecta (assembly GCA_029237695.1). NCBI lineage: Eukaryota > Metazoa > Mollusca > Bivalvia > Lucinida > Thyasiridae > Conchocele > Conchocele bisecta. The sequence continues at coordinate 100,109,434 of CM055270.1, forward strand.
GATTATGGTTTCTGTGACCAGTGTAGATCCAGATCAGCCTGTGCATTCGTCATTCAGTCAGTGAAACGCCCGCAATGCTAGATCGTTATCATGCTACATGAGCGTGCTACGCTGACCAGAAATCCTATAAGCCCCATTTATCCAGTCACAGCCACATATGGTAATGTGTAAGAACGGCACCGACATGCGTGTCAACAATCAATGTTGTGTCACGACAATGTGAGTGTGTATGTTAATGAAACACATACACTAACATGTTATATGAATGAAGCATCTCAGGGTGTCCGGTTTAGAGCGGTACCACTGTAAAACTGGCATATGACTACTTCAAGACACGCGTGGGCGCTTTGTGATCCTGAACTGACATTAACACCGAAGACAAACGGCATGGCGCGCCACGGAAACGGGATGGGCGAGGCAGAGCCACGCCCATCCCGTTTCCTAAGCCTTGCCAAATATGTTTTCCCATTCACGGCACTAAAGCCCCGGTCACACCAAGCTGCGACGTCGTACGATCACCTGCGATGAAAGCTACGATTGTCTGCGACACGTCTACGATATTACAATTTTAAGTTTTGTGGTCACACCGGATACGATGGGTCTGCGACGCATCTGGGACAATCGAAGGGAAATCGCAGGGAAGTCGTACGACATCGTACGACCGTCGTACGACGGTCGTACTGCGTCGTACGATGTCACTACGATTCTCTGCCGACAATCTGACATCATCGTAAGATCACTTGATAAAATCAGGCGATGGTCGTGCGACCTCGTAGGATGTCGTAGTCGTACGACGATCATACGACGTCGCACGACATCGCACGACCATCGCACGATGTCGTAAGAAGTCGTACGACGTTACAAGACGTCGCACGACCATCGCACGACATCGTGGGATGGTCGTCCGATATCATTAATTAATATTTCAAGGTGAGAACAAAAATAATATCGTACGATTAGCCGCGACATCGTACGACATCATGCGACGTCGTGCGACGTCGCACGATGAACGTACGATACCCTACGATCCCAGAAATCGCAGCCAGGTTTTTGAACATGTCCAAAAACCGCTGCGATGGCTTGCGACGGCCCCGATTGCTGAAATGTCGTGCGACGTCGCACGATGGCCGCACGATGGTCGCACGATTGTCCGCGATTTAGCAAAATAAGTATACATGTACTTTGAAATTTTGGGTGGAATCGGCTACAGACCAATGATCGTAGATCCGGCGCAAGTAGAGTTGAGTCGTGGTTCTCCTTTTCTCCACTACAAAAGCTGACATGATGATTTTTTTATTAACTCGTTCCCACGAAATAACAATTCGTTCCCTCCATTTAACAATTCGTTCCCTCGAATTGAAAATTCATTCACACGATATAACAATTCGTTCCCGTGCTAAAACAAGAAATTTGACTAATGAACAAACATAAAAACATATAGCGAGTTTCAGTTGTGAACAGATAAATTAATACCATTCCAAATATAGAAATTGATTTTTATTATAAGCACTAATTAAATAAATTTAAATAAATTAAATAAGTACCCCTCGATTTGCGGGAAAACTAGCACAATTGAATGTTACTGCACTGCGATGTTTGGGAGTGTAATACACAATCGGATTCACAAATACAGGTATCTACCATTCAATTATGTTTCCTCTTCTGTTTCCGGTGGGTGGAGATCGGGAGCATGCGATGGGTGATTTAACGATCGGGATTCATCTTGCCGGAATCCTGACCGTAGACCTGTAGCCGATTTCACCAAAATTGCTAAGCATAATTATTTTGCTAAGTACACTTTGAAGGAGAAATTTTCAATTTAAGGATCAATTTTTAAATTTTTATTATTCTGCATTTATTACATTATCACAGTCATTTTGGTGAACTCAGCTACATGTTTGACCCTCAGGTACGTATTTGGCTGTCTTGTATGTGAGAGTTATGGTTATACATGTACCCCTTATAAGAATAATGCTGCTGGTGTTATTTTTAGGGGAAGGGGCCATGTGACTTTTGTGTGGTACGGACATGGGGACCGTTTCACTAAGCTTCGTACGACTAAAATGTTCGTTAGTGCAAAATTGTAATAGTCTGTAAAGCCAGTGCTCAATAAATGTAAATCCATCAATTGAAATCTCCAGATGATTCTAAATATGCACTTACGAACATGTTAGTCGTACGAAGTTTAGTGAAAAGGGCCCCAGGAACCTGGCGAGGTTGCTCTAAGTTCAGGTCTGAACATATATTTATTACCATGTAAATATTCCGTTCTGATTTTGGAAATCCCCTCTACCCTCCCACCCCCCCCCCCCCCACCCCCCCCCCCCCCGTGCAGCAAGTTAAATGCGGGATCGAAGCCGTTGGCTCGGCCTTAAATGACGTCCGCTTCTGATAGACCGTTAAACACCAATGAATCATTGCAACTTCTGTTTCCTCATGTTCTATGCATATCTGCATACGAGTGTCTTTAGCAATTCTCATGCGCTGAAAAAACACTATTTTGCCAACCCTTTCACCTCCGAGCAACTTGTATGGACTATTCAATGTATAATTTTAATATATTCAATTAATAAGAAATGGTGTGCTGTTTGTCTACACTGTTTTCAAACATCAGGAAAGCGGACTGTATACATGTAGTTGAAAAGTTAAGAAATATTGACAATACGAACACAATAGCGAATGAAATAATTAGTTCAGCGAAATGTCCGCCGGAGTTCACGGGCAGTCTGGGCAACACACTTCTGTTGGGACTAGACACGTGCATATATGCCGGTCCTGCATTTAATAAGTTACATGTATATTACTAATATGTTGGAGCTACAATTTGTCTGTGAGATATAAAAATAAACTCGGCACACTTTACATTGCATGTGGTCTATTATAAACCCACTTCACCCATTTTACACAATTCTGCTCCATTTCACGTTTCCGTATCGGTATCGGCACGCATAATTTAATGAAATATGATGTATATTCAAGTATACAGAGCCGCAGCATCGTACGAAAGTGCGTGCACATCAACAGATCAAAGGACTGAAAGTCCTGAAATCCTTCGCAGTACGTGCTCAACCATTTTAATATTTCAAACAAAAAATCATATATACTCCATTTAAAATAAATATATTCGTCGAATCAGTATACATGTACATTATCAATGCTGCAAAAACAATATTTATCTTGACAAACATGATTGTTCAAAGGTTCGACCAAGCCCAGCCGTGGGTAAACGTTTGCCGTGGTAAGAGGGTACTCTTTGAACCCCAAGGCCGTACATGTATGTCACGGGTTCAAACAGTTCCATAGTGAGACGGCAAACGTTTACCCACAGCTGAACACGGTCGAACGTTATTATTACATTTCCGTCGGAAATATCGTGTAATTTGAGCATATCAGCAGTTACTTTCGGAATGTTGATAATCCGTTTCATTCAAACAGCTGATTTACTTATACATATTCCGGCGCCGCAGTACACATCGCGTGATGCAGCCGCATCAATTTCAACGTTTCAGTGATATACCGTTGTGAACTGGTATTTTGACGTAATGGTGCCGTTTAGTAACGTCATGAGGCACATTCATTACGTAGGTGTTGTTTTGGCTCCGGAATGAGCATTGTCTACAGCGATGGTCAAACATCACGACTGTGAGTGGTGTCAAACAACGGCAGTCATGTAACACTGTCGGTTACAGGTTCAATTGTTTATTTACGTCTCATCAACTGTACATCATAAAATACATAACAATAAAACAATACAGGTACATGTACAATTGCCATTGTGTAAGAATTATAAGAGACGGCTCATTTAATGATCAGCTATAATTACATTTCAGCATATACATAAAATACATTACATCAATAATATGTTTCTATTGAAACTTTAAAAGGACTACACACCAATATGCAACAGAGCTTAAAAGGGATACAAAATTGTAATAAGAAAATAGTTGCATTATTTACACGTAAACTAATTCACATGGTACTATAATTGTATTATTTGTACAACAGTGCAGATCTTCGATTTAAAATATAGCAAAGGGTTTTGTCACAAACTCGTATTATATTGCAGTTCGAGAAAAGAAAAATACATTTGGAATCATCAGTCATTTCAGCGAACAGTGGTTCAATAGAACATGCTTTTTCGTATAGCGCAATACCTATGTCGTTGTATATAGGGCAGCTAAACAGTAAGTGGTACTCATCTTCTACTTGAGTCATACAAAAAGGGCAAACCCTATTGCCAATAGACAGTTGTTCATAACGACCAGTTTCCAACCGTAATGGGGCTACGCCGCATCTAAACTTAGCGAAAGCAGATCTGTGTGTTCGAGGCAACACAAGTTTACAGTATGTTTCAACCCCCCATGTCTGCTTAAACAGTTTATAACGCCTAAGTTTGTTACCCCCATATCCCCGTAAACTAGTCATTCTATTCACAGTGGAATACCATTCGGTGCCTGTATAACTTTCCATTAGTCGCTTAACAGTTTCGTTGACTAATACATTTCTAGAAAGGGTATGTACATGTACAGTATCAGGAACCAAACCAAGATTAGTCCACTTACATTGAACATTGTAGCACCAGTGTTTGCACCTTGTGTTACATGTACATGTATGTACATGTGCCACTGATAGTCAGTGATATCCTGTACTGATTAATCTATGTTTGTATAAGTATATATGACTAGATAAATGGGGCATATGGGTTTGTGACCACTGTAGATCCAGATCAGCATGTACATCCGCACAGTCTGATCAGGACCTGCATTGTTCGCCATTCCACCAATGTAGCATCTGACATGCTTCTAACAAGGAATACAGACCGCCACCAGGCTACAGGAACTTTGACAAGGAGATACTCTAGTCGCAACTCCTATCAGCCAAGGTGTATGATAAATTGGTTATAACAACAACAACAAGTACTGAAACTCCGATTCAAAGTTCGTATTGTTTTATTTTGTCCTTATTAAGTAACGGATGTTGATTAAATATGGCGCATCAAACGCGTCTTGATAAGCTGCGTTTGGTGGTCTCGGTACTTTGCGCCAAACCTCTGTCATTTTTGCGAAGAATATATTTCCGTGTATACTCACACGGACATCGATTCTTCGCAACAACGACATAAGTATGTGGCGAACTCCCGGGACCGGCAAATGCATCTCATGATGACACGTTTGCTGCACCATATTTCATAAAAATCCGTTGCCTATTAAGGGAAATATCAAATAATACTTACTTTAGGGTATGCGCGCTTTCAACTCTTCCAACCATTGTTGTTTTTGTTGTAACCACGCGATCATGCCATACTTCTCCAGCTACAGTCACATATATTATTCACTACGGGCATCATGGCAGTGAGATATTCCATTTGCTCATGGCGTGGTACGTGGTCATAATGGTTTCAAATGACACTTTCAGGGAGATACAATAATTGCGAGACATGTACACGCAATCACAGATGGACCACCGGCTGAGAAAATGTACCTTACGACCAGTGTAGCCACAAATCAGCATGCATATCTGCGCAGTCTGATTCAGGTGCAAGGGAGTTGATGTTTCGTCAATAGAGCGTGTTTGTATGTCCGTGAATTGCAGCTTTGATCCGTATCTGATCGTATGAGGACATGTGCTGATTAGTATCTACCGAAGTTATACGTTTCCCAGAGTGCCCAGGGGGCCGTTTCACTAAATTTCGTACGACTAAAATGGAGGTAAGTGCAAATTTAGTATCGTCTGGAAATTCAATTACTGGATTTACATTTATTGAGCATAGACTGCATATGCAAATCAATAAATGTAAATCCAATTGTTTACACGAAAACATTGTTATTGTGAAGTTTACAGACTATCATAATATTGCACATACGTACATGTTAGTCCCCTGTGACCCGTTTCACTAAGCTTCGTAGGACAAACATGTTCGTACGAATATTTGTATAAATTCATTTCGCACATTAACGTGGTTCATTACCATTTTCCTCCTACATGTAGGAACCATTAAATCTGAACAAGTCCTCCAAATATTCCCAATAACATTGTGGTACATTTTAGTTTAGCACTTACGAACTTCTTATTCGTACGAAGTTAGTGAATCAGGCCCCTGGGGCCGTTTCCCTAAACTTCGTACGACTAAAATGTTCACAAATATGATCTTATGTCTGTAAATTTCCCATTGACAATGTTTTCTTGTAAACACTTATTGGATTTACATTTATTGAGCATAGGCTGCATGTGCACATAACGAACATTTTAGTCGTACGAAGTTTAGTGAAACGGGCCCCTGGTTCTTAGCTGGCTGTCAAAGCATGAATTGAGTTCAATGTGATAGTTGCCGTCTCAGTATCAACGTAAGTTGGGCTGTGACTGGCGATATGGGTCTTATTAGGTTTGTGACCGGTGTAGCTTCTGATCAAATAGCACACTCCTGCAGCTTGAAAGCGATATGTAATGTTCGTTAGAAGCATGATGCGTGTTGATTGATGCAATGGCGCGAACAGTGAATATTCTGATCAAACTGTGCGGATGAACAGGCTGATCTGAATATGTTCTGATTGTATTCCCCATAAGCCACATTTCTTCAATCACAGACACAATTACGTTGATACACAGACGAGAGCAACCACATGTAATACGTGTAATGTACTTCATATTATCCCAGTATCGATAAGCCAGAGATATAGCGTCAGTCCTTGTACGTGCGTATTTTACATGTAGTAACGTATGTTTCAATAACTCGTGAACCGATTCACCGATTTAGATAATATTTCGCCACACTGTGAGTCTATGGATGGTGCTTCGTTTTACATACGATCCACGTCCAACCGCCCACGATCAAGGTATCTGAAGACTTACGTTCGCCTTGTTTGTAAGAAAAAACTGCTAAAGTTTGTTTTATTATTATTAGTAGTAAGGCTGCCAGAGAGGGGATTAGTTTAGTAATAACGATGCCCTTGTTGTGATTTGTTTGTTTTCCTGCTGGACATGTACACGTGTAATTCGTTGGGGAATATTTGCTGTGGGCCTCGTGGCATTTGTTTTATATTTGTTTGTATTTCATGTACTTATGCTTTCCTAATGTGACAGCACACCGCTGGCTGTAGATTGCATGTTTGTAATGCATGTTGGTGCCGCGTTGAAGACTTCTCGGTTACGAATAGAATGCTCCTCGCGTCATGTGTTTATCATGGTGTATTGTGTTAGTTTCTTACTGGTACATGGCTGCCGTTTTTTTTGACACCGCTCACAGCCGTGTGCAAAGTTACAGCGCGTGATGTTTGATCATGGCTGTAGACAATGCTCATGTCGGGGCCAGGCCAACACCTACATGTATGTCATGCATGTGTCTCATGACGTTACAAGAACGCGCAATTACGTCACCAGACCAGTTCACAACGGTCGCACTGAAATGTTTAAATTGATGTGGCTGCATCACGCGACGTGTACATGTGCGTATTTTCATGAAATACATTATACGTTTATAAAATATTGTTTCCGTGAATGGCGTCAACAGATGATACAATTTTCCGCATGTACTCCGAAAATTGTGTCAACTTCTGATTTTATTTATGAACAATATTGTAGCTTTTGTAAATGTATTTATGAAATTACGCTGATGTCCGAAGGTACAAAATCGCATGGCGTGTCTCAATTAAGATACAGTCGAACTTCCCAGAACGGCCACCTCTCTACAACAACACCCTCTCTGTAACAGCCGCTATTATATATCCCAAATGGATGATGTCTTCGACTATCTTGTGTAAATGAAGGTGAGATTGTGTTGCTGCCGCCGTGAACCCATAAAAAGGCGCCAAAAACTCGACACAAATGCGCCAAAATACAGTCATTTTCATGTTCCGGTGCCATGCCAATGACATCGTGACTAACCCGCAGAGATCGTGTGTATGTCGTAGAAAGCACGTAACTAGCTCGTACACAACACGTAATGAACTCGTCTTTATCGCGAGAACATCGTATTGAACACGTACTGACATCGTACTGAGGACGTAGTAAGATCGTGTTATACTCGTAGTAAGCTCGTGTTGTACACGTACAACATCCATCTACAGAGTATTTTTTATATCCGTCACGATGTCTCATAGAACGTGAGAGATCGTAGCAACATCGTGAAAGTGTGACCCTAGCATTAGACGGTTGAGCACGGAAACTGCCATCTGCTGTTGCTTTTGTCTTCTTTCTCAATAAAAACATGTTTTGACAGCATTTCAGAATCATTTCCATTGGAAATGATTCTAAAATGCTGCCAAAGCATGGTTTTCATGAGAATTATAGAAGAAAATAAATAAACAGCTGGCGACACAATTTAATTCCGCAAAAACCTCCCAACAACAGCCACGCCTCTACAACAGCCAGCTTTGCGTCTTCCCATCGGTGGCTGTTATACAGACGTTGCACTGTATACACATTAACTCCACATTACATAAATCATGGTATATAACGCCATTCGACCAGTTTTCCGTTTTGGCGTCATTAATTGCTACTCAATCGTCGCAAATCTTGCAACGTCATTCAATAGAAAATGGCGACGTCCACGGGAGGTCGAATCGGTTTTGCACAGAACCCCGCAGGGAACGTAGAATTATTTGTTGTATTAGTTCGTTCCCACGATATAACAATTCGTTCCCTCAATTTAACAAATCGCTCTCACGAATTAACAATTCGTTTCAGCAAAATAACAAATTGTTATATCGTGGAAACGAATTGGTAATTCGAGGAAACGAATTGTTAATTCGAGGGAACGAATTGTTATATCGTGGAAACTAATTGTTAATTAGAGGGAAATAATTGTTAAATTGAGGGAAGGAATTGCTATTTCATGGGAACGAATTAATACAAAAAAAAATAAATGTCTCCTGTGGGGCTCCGTAGTTTTGTGTCTGATCGAGTTTCCGATTTATTTACGATGAGCTTCAATTTTTTGACTGGCTTTAGACCTCACAGTTTTAACAATTTACATTAAATCATAACAGACATGTATTTCTCTTTCAAATTGGTTACTTCACAAATTTGTACAGTCAATACAAAATTAAATAAATCGGCTGAACCAACGGCAATTTACATTTTTAAATCGAGCACCATCTTGAATTTGCTGTTGCGAATGACCAAGCAGAGGCCGCTATTTGGGGTCAAAGGTAAAGGAATAAAGGCTAAAACTGAACTTCATTTTAATTATATTACTTCAGATAAAATAACATTTATTCAACCCCCTTTATTATAAGCTGCATGTACAGGGGCGGATCCAGCATTTGGGGAACGGGGGTTGTCTAGTTGCGAAGGTAACTCTTGCAGTTGGCAACTAGGGGGTTGTCCTATTGTCGAGTTCTTCAAAATGCACTGTCCTGTGTTTTACGGCATTTAAATTCAGACTCCAACTGGTGGTAAACTGTGATATATGTACACTCTGTGGCTGAACGGGGGGGGGGGGGGGGGTGCAACCCCGGAACCCACCTCCAGATGCGCCCCTGATGTAGATGGAGCAATGATTGCGGTATAAAATACACTGTGTCCCAAATAGTTCGCCATATTTCGGCAACAGCTACATATTTGTATATTAATTTTAAGTCATGATAGTGACTGGAGAAATGTGTTTTATAAGTTGTGCGAACAATGTAGATCCAGTTCAGCTAGCTTACATACTCTCAGCTATACGGATGACTTTTACTATTGCATCTGTCTTTCATATTATCTGTATCCCTATAGCGGAGACCCGGTCATTGTACGACATGGCCACAATAACAGCCCATTTCGTCCGTGCGTTTTGCGAATAAAACTGGAATAACAGGATAATCCAGGTCAAAGTAGGTATATATATATGTACATGTTTATTATTAGTATGTGCACATTATATTTGTATTAGTATTAAAACGTTCGCTCGTCACTAAATTCCAGGACAGAATGGCTGTTATTGTGACCATATTTTATAATGGCCGGGTCTCAGCTATAATGATACTAATAATATAAAAGACAGATGAAATAGTAAAAGTCATCCGTATAGCTGAGATTATCGAAGCTACAGATTAACCTGTGCATATAATCGCTATATATATATATATATAATCAGGCTACAGGAGTGTGCAATTTGATGAAGAACTCAATTGGTCACGAATCGCATTATCACCATGTAATCACAGTTAAGAAATCAGTATCGACGCGACAAACAAGTATCAAGTCATGCACTGCCTGTGTGTACTCCACTGCCGGACAGTTACAATTAGCCAAGCATTAGCAGGCCAATTCTAATTTGAGAGTAACGATGTGTGTTAGCTAATGAAACATGTCTACATAATATACGATATTTCCCGTAAATTACATAGAATGTTGACGAAATGTACAGAGCAAATGCTAAATGGAATTCCGCATTTGCTGTGAGCATTTCGTCACCATTGAACATCATTTACAGAAAATATCGCAGTTTGTGTAAATATTTATCATGAACGAATGCACATATTATTAGGTACAAACTCGCATAGCTCGTCTCATCTGTTAACCTGTTTAATGACAGACACGATCTATTGATTCTACATGTACACACAGTTCCATCTATTATTCATTTCTCCATGAAAGTACATACTGTAGCAACACAAACGAACTGTGTGAACACGACGGTTCATACATGTTGTCGCTTTTTGTGTATCGGTAAGAAAAATAAAAACAAAACGTTTGCATGTTTTTAAACATATTCACCATTGCATGTACATGGTTTAATGTGATTTCGTAAATACAATGAAGACCTCGAGGTTTCTTCTATATTTCTATGCGGATGTCTACGTAACAGGTAAGTGATGCAATTAGGTCATAATTTTGAAATGTCATGTACTGTGTTAGTGGGTATATAATATACACAATGTAGTAGAATAATATGAGACTGTGACGGGAGAAACGGGGCTTACAAAATGTACATGTATGCGATTTGTGACCAGTGTAGCTCCTCATCAGATGCAACACTCCTGTAGGATGTCCCCATGGTGTCCGGTTTAGAGAGGTTCCACTGTCTGTGACTGGTTTGGAGAGGTTCCACTGTCTGTGACTGGTTTGGAGAGGTTCCACTGTCTGCGACTGGTTTGGAGAGGTTCCACTGTCTGCGACTGGTTTGGAGAGGTTCGTCTGTACATATTTCATGTTAGACGCATAATAGATGTCTGGAAATATTCACATAAACAGGGAGGGACGTTTCTATACTGCTCAGTATATATTAGGGCGGGCCGATTTATAAAAAAAGTTCCGAGACTGTTGGTCTCAATAATGGGAGGAATCGTCTCCGGCGAAAATGCACAGGGTCGAAAAGTCATTGGCACGAACAGTCTCAGGAGCGCACATAAATTGCGAGGAACGAGCATTTTGTGTGTTCAATTATTTTCTAAGCCACTATAATACCATTACATGTATTTGGAAACATTTAACTAAGCTATATTGCCTAATGTCTTGTACATGTATATTGTTGTAAATATATTCAGATATTGTTTACATTCAACCCATTCTAGAGATAACCTCGTCTTAGTACTTTCCGTATTTTGATCTAATGTTCAATGTATATTTAAAATACAGCAACCGCCATTGCTCTAAGTTCAGACTACAGCGCGTTGCAAAACTGTTTAATACGAGGTGCAGTCACAATGTTATCGGACATTCTTGATAACATGTTTAATATAAATGCCACATTTTTCATCTTTATATGACATTTACATGTTGTCAAATGGAATCGTTTTGCGAATACAAACATACTTTACTTCAATAAACCGTTTGCACGTAATGCGTAACTCTGGCAGCGAAATAACGTCACTAGGGAGCAGTTAAAAATTCCAACGTTTTATGAAATTCCTGTATTTCGAGTTTCGAGGTGTACGGAGTATATGGTGCCGGGCTCTACCTGCTATTTCAATCACATAAGCGTTTGAACTATGCCCTGGTTTCGACTTTGTTCGTTAGAAAACAAACTTATTATGTAAAACAGATGCAGGTATTGTAGGAAATGCAGTCAATATTTAAGACGTAACGTCAATGTACGGAACAACGTACAGTTTATATTTATCCAGTCAACACAGTGCGCATGTGCCGTGAAACTTTTTTGATATCATGTCAATACGACCTAATCACTGCTTATGAATATTTGCTGGGGTTATTTGTTTTGCATTTTAAAGCAATGTGTAGGTTTTGACGGGATAAATAGAATAGTAGATTAGTGCCGTGAATGGGAAAACATATATGGCGCGTCACGGAAACGGGATGTGCTCGGCAAAGCCTCGCCCATCCCGTTTCCTAAGCCTTGCTACATGTAGATATGTTTTTCCCATTCACGGCACTAACCTACTATTCTCTATTTCTGTGTTTGATTGCATTGTGACTCCATTTCACTTGTTTGCATTCTGAAGACACATTCGTGTTTAGAAATTCATGATAAACACGAATGTCGATGTGTCTTCAGAATCGTCGTCCATGCATATCTATAAATATCTTGTACTGCATCAGCGAAAGTTGATATTGATATACATGTACATGTACTATGTTTTTTAACATCGCAATCGTTAGACAGTGTTTGTAACTGCCATGGTGAACATATATAATGGTCCCAGTGACATCTTGAAAAGTCAACTCATTTCAACTCATACGTTTGCTATGTTTGTTACTGCACGGTCTATGTACGGCAACACATTGCATACCTGTCATATTTAAAAAATATAACGGTGATGTATCTACTGATACGGCCCTATAGACGTCCATACAGACATGTCAAACACAAACACAAACACGCTTATTTCAACAATTCATTCAGGTTAATGCATACAATTGAGTGGTTTTGTGAAAGATGCCATCGTTGTTTGGAGATATCAATCGGAGACACATTCATTTCGACCTTAATCAGTCTGTATTTCTAATAGATAACGTTAATATGATTGTCAACAATGTAAATATAGATTTTCCTAACCCTCCTTCATATTTAAAACACTGCCGTTTTGCAAATAAATGTGACATCAATTACCAGCGTGCATGTCAATTTACCATGTTATTGTCATTTATTGTCAATGAGAAATACATGGCTCAAACAATATACACCACCGCCTGCGCTAATGCTGCTAATAGTTTTATTTGTTTTTATTATTTCTAAATACTTGAATCAAGGTGTATCATCGATCACGTGGTTACAACAACAACGACAAGTACTGAAACTTCCAGAAGCCCTCCGATTCAAAGTACGTATTATTTTATTTTGTCCTTATTAAGTAATTTTGATGAAATATTGCCCATCAAACGCGTCTCGTTCAGCTGCATTTGCTGGTCTCGGTACTTTGACCGAAACGTCTGATGTTTTTGCGAACGTTCGATTTCCGTGTTTACTGAGACACGGAAATCGATTATTCGCAAACAGGACATAAGTGTGTGCCGAACTCCCGGGACCACCAAATGCAGCTTATGAAGACCCGTTTTCTGTGTCATATTTCATCAAAATCCGTTGCCTATTAAGGAAAATATCAAATAAAACTTACTTTGGAGTGGGCGCGCTGTCCACACGTTTAGCCTCTGTTGTTGTTCTTGTAACCACGTGATCATGTACCTTGTGAATATTGTGTACTGAATATTGTGTGGATTGATTGGCTGAGCCTGAGCTGTGATACACGCTTGTTTAACCATTAATAATCTCAAATAGGTAATAATCACAGTAACATTGATGCAATATGGCCGCCAGATATCAGTATGGTATACCGTACTGTGTTTGCTTGTTTTTCAGTTGAACTTGCCAATAAATGCTCAGAAATGTTGACAGGAAATATAGAGAAATTTAAGAATGTACCCATAGTGATCAGAACATTAATTTCTATATGTTCTACACACTATGCGTGTATGTTATTTATATCATCGTTTGTGTAATGTATCGCCGAAGTAAATGATGAATGTTCCTACATGCAAGGTCTTATAGCGCCAGTAAGTACATGTATGCACAGCAAAGCTACAATACTGCACGCAATGTTACATGGATGACGGCGTTACAAGATAAAGCGTCATATGTTGAGGTTTTCATTGTAATATCGACGTTTTATAATTTCAAGCGTGTTATTTAACTCAATTTGTATATGATTTGTGGCATTATGTTAGTATATGTAAGCTGAATTTCAATAATTTAGTCTATTTTTGATATCCTTACGCGGGAAAATCTATCACAAGGTTTGTCAAATACCATGGCAACCTGGACTAACCATTAAAGTTCACGTGATTCATATCAGTATGGGATCACGTGGTCTATTGTGTACACTGGATTAATGGCGGCGCCCATGTGGTATCAGGTAAATCTTATGTTTCATTAATACGGTCGCGGTTTCTTCCTTTCAATAATGACATTGTTCCAGCCTTGAACACCACGAATCCACCAATACCATATTTATCCGCAGTACTTATATAGTTAGTTTGAACATTCTGCAGATATATTTTAATCGGACAACGTTCAGAATGTTCATACTAACTACATGTACACAAGTAATGCTGCTAAATTCGGTATTGATGGACTCGTAGTGTTAACGGGTGGAACATGGTCATCATTAAACATGTTAAAAGGAAGAAACAGCATTAGTATTGATCAACAATAATATTTACTTGATACCTCATGGGCGCCGCCATGAATCCTGTGTAAACAATAGACTACGCGATCCCTGAATATGTCGGGTTTAAAGTTCGATAATCGACATTCTAGCAGATTGTCAAATGATGACGTCAGACTGACATCACTTTGGTGATCATTCGC